>CM052702.1:8670033-8696428 GCA_028551405.1 Uromys caudimaculatus
TTATTTACATTTCCGATGATTCCCCTTTTCTTTGGAAACCCCGTGTCCCCTCCCCCTCCCCGCCTCTGTGAGGGAATTCCTCCTCCCACCCACCCGCCCACCCATTCCCATATTCCCACCTTGACATTCCCTTTTACTGGGGCCACTAGCACCCTCAGGCCCAGAGTCCTCTCCTTTCTCCCTGGTGGCCATCGAGGTGTTCTTTGCCTTACAGAAGCTTTTCAGTTTCAATTTATTAGTTATTGATCTTAGGACCTTCACTATTGGTGTTCTGTTCAGAAAGTTGTCTCCTGTGCCAATGAGTTCAAGGCTGTTCCCCACTTTCTCTTCTATCAGTTTCAGTGTGTCTAGTTTTATGTTGATCTATTTGATCCACTTGGACTTGAGTTTTGTTTAGAGTGGTAAATATGGGTCTATTTGCATTCTTCTACCTGCTGACATCCAGTTTGAGAAGCACCATTTATTGAAGATGCTGTCTTTTTTCCAGTGTGTATTTCTAGCTTCTTTATTTAAAAAAATGTTTTCTATATGTGTTTGAATGTATATCTGAGTCTTCAATTCCATTGATCAACATGTC
This sequence comes from Uromys caudimaculatus, assembly GCA_028551405.1. Lineage (NCBI taxonomy): Eukaryota > Metazoa > Chordata > Mammalia > Rodentia > Muridae > Uromys > Uromys caudimaculatus. Next base: position 8,670,611 of record CM052702.1, read on the forward strand.
TGCTTCTATGCCAATATCATGTGGTTTTTATTACTATACATCAGTAGGACAACTTCAAATGAGGAATGGTGATACCTCTGGCAGTTCTTTTATTGTGCAGAATTGTTTTAGTTATGCTGAATTTTTTTATTGTTTGTATGAAGTTGAGATTTGTCATCTCAAGATCTGTAAAGAACTGCTTTTGAATTTTGATGGAGATTGCCTTGAATCTGTCAGTAGTTTGTTTCTCATAGGATGGCCATTTTTACTATGTTAATCCTACCAATCCATAAGCATGGGAAAACTTTCTTGTATCTATCCTCTTTGGTGAAGTTGTTTATCAGATGAAGGAGTTCTCTGGTGGAAATTTTAGTTTCACTTGTATATATTATTGTATCATGTACTTTGACTCTTCCTTTCCAATTTGCATTCCCTTGATCTCCTTCCATTGTCTTACTTCTCTAACTAAGATTTCAGGAACTATATTGAATAGATATGGAGAGAGTGGACAACCTTGTCTTGTTCCTGATTTTAGTGGAATTGGTTTGTATTTCTCTCCATTTAATTTCATTTTAGATACAGGCTTCCTGTAAGTTGCCTTTACTATGTTTAGGGATGTTGCTTGTATCCCAAATAACTCCAGGACTTTTATCACGAAGGAATGTTGAATTTTATCAAAGGGTTATTCTGCATCTATTGAGATGATCATTCCCCTTTTTGTTCTTCAATTTGTTTATATAATTTACTGATTTTCCTTTTTTGAATTATCCCTGCATCTCAGGGATGAAGCCTACTAGATCTTAGTGAGTGATCTTTTTGCTGTGTTCTTAGGATTTGGTTTGTTTAAATTTTTATTGAATTTTTTCCATTTGTGTTCAAAGGGGAAATTGGTGTATAATAATTTCTTTATTGAGTCATTTGTGGTTTGAGTATCAGAGTAAATGTGGCCTTATAGAATGAACTGGACAAGTGTTCCTTCTGTCTTTATTTTGTGAAATAATTTGAGGAGTATTAGTGTTAATTCTTCTTTGAAAGTCTGGTAGAATCCTGTGCTAAACCAGTGTAGCACTATCTTGATGCTGCTGTTGTTGTTGTTATTGTTGGTGGGAAACTTTTAATGACTTCTTCTATTTCTTTAGGGGTTATAAGTCTATTTTAAATTGTTTGTCTGTTCTTTATTTAACTTTAATAAGTGGCAAAAAATTATCTTTTTCATTTAGATTTTCCAGTTTTGTGGAGTACAGGATTTTAAAGCAAGTTCTTATGGTTCTCTGGACTCCCTCCATGGTTATTATTCTGTCCCTCTTTTTGTTTCTGGCTTTGTTAATTTGGATATTTTATCTCTGCCTTTTATTTAGTTTAGATAAGGATTTTTCTATCTTGTTGATTTTCTCAAAGAAGCAACTCATTTTGTATTGTTCCTTTTGACTCTATTTTGTTCATTTCAGCTGTGAATTTGATTATTTCTTTCCATCTATTCCTTTTAGGTATGAATACATTTGTTGTTCTAGAACTTTCAGCTGCTAAGCTGCTAGTATGAGTCCTCTCTTCCTTCCTTCCTTCCTTCCTTCCTTCCTTCCTTCCTTCCTTCCTTCCTTCCTTCCTTCCTTCCTTCCTTCCTTCCTTTCTTCTTCTCCTCCTCCTCTTCCTCCTCCTCCTCCTCCTCCTCCTCCTCCTCCTCCTCCTCCTCCTCCTCCTCCTCCTCCTCCTCCTCCTCCTCCTCCTCTTCTTCTTCTTCTTCTTCTTCTTCTTCTTCTTCTTCTTCTTCTTCATATAGTCACTTAGTGCTATGAACTTCCCTCTTGGCAACACTTGCATTGTATCCCATAAATTTCGATAAGCTATGTATTCATTTTTTACAGAATTCTAGAAAGTATTTACTTTTCTGTTCTGTTAGTTTGTCTCTTTTTATTGGGGAATTGGGAACATTGATATTGAGAGATATCAATGACTAACAACTGTCAATTCCTGTTATTTTGTTGTTGGTGGTGGTGGTGGTGGTATGTGTGTGTTTGTGCACATGTGCTTTCTTTCATTTGATTTTGCTTGTATAAGATTATTTACTTTGTTTCCATGCATGTAGTTAATCTTCTTATGTTGGAGTTTTCCTTCCAGTACCTTTGTAAGGGCTAGATTTATACAAAATATCCTTTAAATTTGAGTTTATCCTGGAATCTCCTCTATGGTGATTGAAAGTTTTGCTGGGTATAGTATACTAGACTGATGTCTGTGGTCTCTTCAAGGCTGTAGCTCATCTATCCAGGCCCTTCTGGCTTGTAGTTTCCATTAAGAAGTCAGGTGTAGTTCTACTAGGTCTGCCTTTATATATTCCTTGTCTTTTTCCGTTGCAGCTTTTACTATTAATTATTTGTTCTATATGTTTAGTGTTTTGATTATTATGTCATAAGGGGACTTTCTTTTCTTGTCAAAACTCTTTGGACATCTTTTATAGGCATCTTCATCTTTAGGTTAGGATATTTCTTTTCTATCATTTTGTTGAAAACTTTTTCTGGGCCTTTGAGCTTGCTATATAATAATGATGATGATACTACATATTATTCTTAGGTTTGGACTTTTCATATTGTCTCAGATTTTCTAGATATGTTCTGTCAGGAGTTTTTTGTTTGTTTGTTTTACCATTTTCTTCAAACAATATATCTACTTCTTCTATCATATCTTCAACATCTGAGATTCTCTCTTCCATTTCTTGTATTCTGTTGATGAATCTTGCCTCTGTAGTTCCTGTTAAAATTCTTTTTTTCTTTTTTGTTTTGGTTTTTGTTTTTGTTTTTGTTTTTTGTTTTTCGAGACAGGGTTTCTCTGTGTAGTTCTGGATGTCCTGGAACTCACTCTGTAGACCAGGCTGTCCTCGAACTCAGAAATCCGCCTGCCTCTGCCTCCCAAGGGCTGGGATTAAAGGTGTACACCACCACTGCCCGGCTCCTCCTGTTAAAATTCTTAACTTTTTTATTTCCAGAATTTCTTCATTTTGGTTTTCTTTATTGATTCTTTTTCCAACTTCAGATATTGAACAGTTTTATTAATTTCTTTACACTGTTCATTTGTGTTTTCCTAGCTTTCTCTAAGGGATTCATTAATTTCCTTTTTATGGACCTCTATTATATTTATAAAGGTTGTTTTAAGGTCTTATCTTATGCTTAAGCTATGTTGGAATATTCAGGATCTGTTGTGATAGTATAGCTGAATTCTAGTGGGCACATATTATCCTAGCTGTTGTTGATTGTGTTTTTATGCTGGCTTCTTGGCATTTGAGTTTGGAATGATTAAAGGCTTAGGTGCTAGTTTCTGGATTTGTCTTTGTTGAATGGGTTTTTCGTTTCTGTTTCTGTTTCCTCCCTGGATTTTTAGGGAGGGTGATGGTTGTGTGTTGCCTGTTTTCTTGACCTGATCAGTTGGTGTGTTCACAGAGAATGTCTACTGGTATTGGAGGCTGAATAATTGAAATGAGTTGGGGGAAGGAAGATGAAAGGAGAAGATCTTTTTACTATTGGGGAAGGAGTCTAAGATGAAAGGGAGACCTCTGTAGCAAGAGGTGGGGATGAGACTGAGGAGATTGGATGTCAGAAGACTGCGGAATTGGGTCTTGGGGAAGAAAAAGAAGTTCTGTCTTAAGAAATAATTTTTCATTCATTTATTTGTTTGTTACTGTGTGTGTGTGTGTGTGTGTGTGTGTGTGTGTGTGCATGCCTAAGTGCAGATACAGTAGTTAAATGGAAACATTGAGGGTTGATTGTTTCCTTCTACCATGTGGGTACTAGGAATGGAACTCAGGTGTTCATACCCGGTGACAAACACCTTTCTCCTACTGATCCCTGTCTTAGTCCCCAAAGAGATTTTTCTAGACAGCACTTAAAGAATAAGTTTACTACTTCAAATTTCCCAAAACAACAAGTCTTGTAATCAATAACATTTGAAAGCTTCACCAGGGATGCAATGGTGCCCAAAGGAAGTACCTGACAAGCCTATGGCACAGAGACAATAAGCAGACACAAGAGGAAACTGAGGTGAGAACTCATCAGTGGAGACCTAAAAGCATTAGGTATCACTTCAGACTTCAGTGTGAAACTCTGATTAAAATAACCCCAAAACAGTTGCTTCCTGGTCACTTCTAGCTCAAATTTCTGACCAAACTGCTGTTTATATGCTTCATTGCTCAAAGAATTTATTTTATTTTTGAGACAGTAACAGATCACTCCAAAACTAGAAGAGTAAGACCATTTACTATGCTCGGTGGGGGTAAGGGTGTCAGGATATAGAACAAGATAGTGGGGTTTATCTCATGCCTGATAGTTCAACCCTGGATCACAACTGAGTTGCTCTCACTTGTGCTCATGTGTACCACTTCCAAAAATTCTAGTTTGGCTTCATTGCAATAAACTGGCAGAGTTCAAAGGCCAAAGGACAAGTGAAGTGTAGCCTCTCTTGACTCTGGCCTACCTTTAGAAATCATATAGCTCTAGTATTTTTGTATATTCATTGTCTGGAAGTGTTAACAGGCTCCAGACTCATGGTAAGAATATACTTCACCAAGAATGGTAAGGGTAGGAATTGTCAAGATGGCTCTGCAGGTAAAGGTATCTGCAGACAAGCCTGATAACCAGAGTTCAATCCCAGAAGCCACATGGTAGAACATGAGAAATGACTCCTTAATGTTATGTTTTGTCTTCTAAATATGCACCATGTGGCATGTACACCTCCCCTCCACACTGTCTCTCACTTTCTTCCACACACATATACACAAATAAAATGTGACAAAATATTTTTAAAATAGTAATGAAAGTAGGTAGAATCAGAAATATTCCCATAGCTGTATTCGGAAAGCATAATCTGATACAGGGCCCTAGAGAATAAATACTGTGTTTCTTACCTTCTCCTTTTTCTATATTCTTTATATCTCTTACTATTTGAAGCAAGAAGGAAGCGAAAGACTTAAATATGATCAGTCTTTGCTTAAGGAAATTATTAATAATGTTTATTAAGGGATTTTTCAAGGTTTAAACTCAAAGTTTAGATTAATATTCCTGGAGCATGGAGGGATAAGTGACAAATGTCTTTGGAGTGGTGGTTTGTGATAAATCACTGAGGGTTTTAATGCCATGCTGAGAATTTGAGTCTATGCTGGCCTCGGGACTTCGCTCTGCGGCAATGGAGAAATGGATGCATGTCTTTGATCAGTGAATGACATAACCATTAGAAAATCGCCTCCTTCTGAAAGCCGTGGGCAAGTCTGGAAACAGAAACTAGTAGTTTCTCTTAACTGACCTCCTCTTGATTAAATGCCTTTTTAACCTTGCTCTCAATGTGCTTTCCAAAATCCATAGGCCGAATCAGGTGTGATGATTAATGTACAGTCCTGTCACTGAAGAATTAGAAGCAGGAGAATCACACACTCTCAAGAACAGTAAAATCCTGTCTCCAAAAAAAAAAAAAAAAAAAAAAATCCCTAGACTAGTGCAGAAGGCCTACTGGTACCAAGACACACTACAACATTCTTGCTCCTTCCAAATGAGTAATTTCATAGCAAGCGTCAGAGTACCTGTTCTCATGGCTGTTTCTGATCTTTAGCCATAAAACACAATTTAATTAAGCATATTTAAAACTTTGTGATTACAAAAAAGAAAAAAGTTAAATATTTTTATGAAATCCAAACTATCTGTTTGGGAAAGACTAAGCAAGTAATTAAGAGTGTGTGACACAGAGGTAAGAGACTAGGAGGAAAAACAACATCATGTAGAATTTCATGGTCTCCACAAATTTTGCATTTTCAGAGGAGGTGACATAGGGTAGCAGAAGGTTAGAGCCAACGGAGCGAGACTTAGTAAGTCAAATTTCAAATATATCATTTGTGGTTTATATGTATTGGGTTGCTAAACATTATGCCCCATGCCTTATTATTAGAGTTCCTCACAGTATTTACTTCATATCTTCTAGTAGAGATTAATACGTTGAAATATTAAAGTTTATAAAAGATTATCTGCACATGTTTTTTTGAAAGACTATTTTTTTTTTTTTTTGTTCACCAAGGACATGACTCTTAAGAGAAGGGCCATTCAGAATCTTTTCTTAAACAGACACAATACAAAACTGATAAATTATTGGTTCAATGGTCCAGATAAGAGTCCTCCATGTCTAGAAGGTTCTACTCAGGTGGCTAAGATATAGGAAATAAAAAGCAAGGTGCAGAGGTAAGAAATCTGTTGAAAACAACTTAATAGTAGTTTTAGTAAGCACAGAAGGAGGGCAAAGAGTTGGGATTTGACTCTACAGTTCAGGTCTGTATTCTTGGGAAGATTTTTTATCAAAAGAGAGATCCCAGTTTGGAAATACCTTTACTGAAATAGATCACTTTTTCAACATCAGTGCTTTTCAGGCTTTGGTACTGGATACTCTTCCTGACTTAAACACCCTCTTTAGACCAACTCACTTCATTTATTAGAATATGCTAGCCACAATCTCATCACAATGCAATGCCCAACACAGCTCCAGCCTCCCCACTAACTTTAATATACAGCTGGTTCTTAAATGTTCCAAATAATATTGATTGAATGCAAAATTCAACATGTGTAAAGGTAATTATCATCTGCCTATGAACACCTGTTCCTTCTCTAAATTATCTTGATTACCGATGTCATCATTCACCCAAAGACTCAGGCATGGGTTATCTAGAAACCAATATGAACAACTTCCTATACCTCAATTCTCACGTTCATTTTGTTTCTAAAACTGGCTGTTCTGCTTTTTAAGTATTATTTGTGCCGGGCCCTTTGGATTCCAAACTCATTTCCATACCATAGTAACTTGGATTCTTGATTTTGTGAATCGCTCTTCTAAGTCATGCCCTGCTGTCACCCTTGTACATTACAGATACACCATGATCTGGCTTCACAGATGAGTGAAGCCATAAAGAGCTTCCCAACAGCTACCCCGTATCCTATGGGTGCTACTATATGTATATGGATAACACAGAGGGTGTTGTGTTCTGACAGTCTCCAGATTCATCTCTACCCCTTGCATCCTATGATCACCCATATGGAATTAGCATAAAATAACCCAGCATCCTGGATTTAATAACTTTGCGCAGTAGACATGTTCAAGGAGAACATCTATTTACTTCAACAAATCTTTCAGAAAAATAAAACAAATAAGCCACTCTGATCAAAACTTCCTTGAATTCATTTTTGAGAAATCTTACATAGTCTAATTGCAGAGAGAAAAATTCTTTGACACAAATATTTGAAAACCATTCTTTATTCTAAGTATTTTGTCTATTTATTTATAAATATTCAACTCTAGTTACCAAGTATGCTTTGTAATTTCCTTATGTTTACTTTTATGGTTGCTATAGTATTGTTACTATTATGAATACACCTGACATCTAATTTCGAATGTCGTATATGTGCAAGATAAAAAAGAATTCACCTAAGCATTATCTAACTTCTATCTTAGAAGAACAAATTATACTGTTGCAATTACTGCATCCTCAAAGTTAGAACTTAAATTGGAGCAGATATGATAGTAAAATAGCTCCAATAAAATACTTTCCATATATCTATATTAGTAACCCCCCAAAAAAGAACAGTAGTCTAAGGAAATATAAATTGCTAAAATTGTCCTTTCAAGAGATAGAAAACCTAAATAAATCAATTTTCTTGAAAAAAAATTGTCATAGAAGTAAGTATTCCTCAAAAACGTGTAGGACCCAGATGGTTCTGCAAACAAATTATTTTAGACTTTCCAGGAATGAATTGTTTCTATGCTGCATAAATTGGTTCAGAATACGGATAAAGAAAGGAGCTGTTCTTTCTTCAAAGCTATTACCCATCCAGCAAAGTGAGCACAGACTTCAGACTGGCCACCCCAAAGATCTGGCACAAAACCAGTAAGAAAATGGTAAGCGTAATATCACTTTTAAGTTTTATGTTTTGAGTAGTGGAAGAGAAATGGTGGATTCACCTCAAAACTATAGAGATAGTGCAACAGTAGAGAACATAAAAAAACCAGAAGAGAAAAATGTAAATGAAACAAACAAACAAACAAACCCTACACTATCATACTGTAATGGCAAAGAAAGCAACTGTCTTCATAAACTTGAACTATAAAAATAAATGCACATTCCCTGGTTGATGTAATTATTGTCCCCCCTTTAAAATAATTGAATAATAAAACTGAGACACCAAAAGCATCAAAGCCCCATGTGTTCTAATAATAGAACATCTAATAGCCTATTCCAGTTCAACTCTACTATCCATGCTTCTCAGAGATGTAGAGAAGCAGCACTTCTCACAGGACCGCCCTGACTAAGAGGTTCGAGAGTATAAGAAGTCACGATGGGGAGAACCAGAACACTGCAAACTCACTGTTCCTAGGAAAGGAAGCAGACACCACAGGCCTTTTTATGAATCCATTGCCAGGGAAAAAATAACTGACAGAGAAGCAGATGGAAAGGCTATTAATGCTTTGGATTGACATCACCAGTTCTGGTGTGAAGAGGTTATCATGAAGCATAGACAATTCAGAACATAAACAGTGACAAACAATGAATCATTGGTCCAGTTCCATACAAAAAGCTCAAGCATCTGGGACAAGATTGTGTTATCTTGGTCATACCTGGACCTCCTGCTAGTTAAATTCACTATCCCACCAGCACGGCAAAGTAGGAAGAATGTCTGTTAGTCCATGATGCTGTGTAAAGGCCTACAGAACATGTAGCTACTGTTTAAGGACAGTCTCCTGTGGGGCAAGTGGACCATGTCACCAGAAAAACTGGTAAGGTTAAAGCAGGTTCAAAACCCCCACAAATCTCATAATTGAGAATGGCAGGCGTTAGAACCAGCTCTCAGTCAGTCTCTACCTGTCCTGGGACAGTAACCATGGCACCCCACTGAGAGGACCATGACAACTGGTCTTGTAGCATAAAAACCTAGAGTTCTCCATGCTGATGAGGTATCTAGATAGGCCGGAGTGTTTAGCCTATGAGCTTCCCTTCCTGGTCAATCCTTCCTCAAAAGGTAATTTAATCCCTGGCTCACCCTCAGTAAGGTTTATGCATTCATATTCACCATAAAAATAAAGCAGTGTGGACAAGCAAGGACTATATCCTTCATCAAGGATCGCCTTGGGGGAGGCCTTCATCATAAAATCTCCCTGAGAAAACCTTCCGTCTTTCAAACCCTCTGTACCACGACACTCACTCAGAAATAAACCATATTCCACCCCTGTGCTGGACTCAGCCATCCCCTTTCTGCCTGGTACATAGGGGATCACGGACAACAATTCTCAACTCCTCATGGTCCCCATGAGCATTTAGGTACACAGCAGATTAAAAACCACAACATCTATCCCAACCCCCACTGTTTCTCACCCGAAAGAACACAGACTGGCAACTCCCATCTTGGACAGCATTCTGTCTTCCCTCAGTGGACATGTATCTGACAGTCTCCCACAGTACCCCTCCCCTTCCGAAAGCTGACAAGCCTCTTGGGTTGGAATGAAAATGACCCTGCCACTTTAGTTGCTGTTGACTGGGGAAGAGACTGTCATCTGATGCAAAGGATCCAGACTACAGTCAAATCCAACTGGAAAGTGACTCATCCTGACTGCTTCATGTAATCTGAGGTCAGGCATTGTGATACCTCTGGCATTGCTCTTTCAATTCAGAATAGTTTTGGTTATGGGTGGCCTTTTGTGTTTGTATATGAGCTTTTAAATGACTTTTTTCCTAGTTCTGTGAAAAATGTCACTGAAAACTGAATTGAATCTGGAGACATGGGCCATTTTTACAGCATTAATTCTTCTTCTCCAAGAACATGGACGTTCCCTCCTTACGGCCTTGACCTTCTGATCCTTCCACCTTCCCCTTCCAGTCCTGGGATTATAGGCATGCACCATTCCCAGTACTAGGGATTAAGCCAGAGCTTTGTGCATGCTAGGCAACCCCTCTGTCCAATCTCACTGCCTAGCTCAAAATGTGAAGACAGAACTCTCTGCGTGAATTCATTCAGGCCTCTTCCTCATTATCTTAGAATTACTGTCTGATCTCTGTCATCCACAATTCAGAAGGTTAGTGTTCTTTTATTCTCATGTAGATTCAAGCATGTTTATGGATTTTGTTTGCTTTTGTTTGTTTGTTTTTTTGAGAAAGAGTCTATATAGACAGCCTAGAACTCACTATGTAGCCACCCTGGCTTGGAACTCAGAAATTGTCCTGTCTCTATATCCTGAGTGCTGGGATTAAAGGTATGTGTCTTTACTAATGATCTTAATCACCATTGTTTATTGCTCCTTTATAGAAAAGTTAGACTAACCATATATATGTGTGTATGTACATATTTTGCATCAGATACTTTAACTAGTATGTTCTATAGTAGATTTCTATTTTCGTTTGTTTGGTTTTTGATTTCTAAACAGCACACATTCTCCACTGCTTCCTGAAAGCACTTGCACTTGACTTAGGGGAGAGACTCATACATTCTCAGTATAGTTCAGGTGAGGCTGACCCCCCATACCTAAGCCACGAGAGAAGCCCCTGAATTAGGACTTGCCTACTACAGCCCTCTGTCTCTGGCCAAGTGACTGGTTCATCAGTAGTGAAGACTAGTCTTGAGATTCTGAGTTGCTGACATCAGTGGGAAATAGATGGTGTTTTGTTAGTTAATATGACCACACCAAATGGAGTTCTTGTAGCAAAAATTTTAGAGAAGTCCATCTCAGTTGCTGGATAATACCAAATAAATAGGGCTCCCTACTTGGGGTCCCATAGTCACATGAATAAAGAATTAGAGAAAAGATTCAAATGGAAGCCCAAGGACAATTTTATTAGCGTTTAAAAGAAAAACTCAGAGCAGGTAAGGTGTAAATGAAGGCAGCTGCCTGGAGAAGAGAATGAAAAAGAAGGAAAAGAAGCCTATGCTCTTTGAGTAAAGCTGTCAGAAAAGTCATCCAGCCACACAGAGGACAAAGCAAGCACACAGCAGGGAGAGGAGCTTTATAGAAAGAGTAAGGAAGGCCAGGGTATCCACGAACACATGCTTAGAACAGATAGAAAGAAGAAAGGAACATTATGCTTTTATGAGCAATTCTGAAAGCGTGCAAATGTAAAAGTTTCAGGTTATGACTCTGAAAGCTACGGTGCCTGGGAGTAGGAATTCTAGGAAGACAAAGTATGTCACCTCATTAAAGGGACAATTATTCTTTCTTTAGCAAGAGGAGTCTCTTAGCCAGGATATTGACCCACCCAATATAAATGTTAGGACTCCACCCAAGGCAGAGATTTTATCCTCTTGGCCAGAAGTCAATAGTTACAACTGTTGTATCAACTCGAGAATGAGGCCAATTGGTGGCTTCGGTGACTTGACCGTTCTGAAATATCTGATAGTTCACATGCCTCTTTCCTGAGCCCTTCTGTCCCTGCTCCCACATCACACATAAAAGTTGATACAGGAGCTATAAAATAATAATATAATATATTCCCTTCATTGGAGACCCCTCTAAAAACTTCCATCATCTTCCCTTTCTCCAGAACCCATTAGATCTTCTCTAAAGGTCTGCCGCTAGTCTTATTTTCTCATTTGCTTTTAGGGAGTTCTTCTTCCACTCAGTTCAATGAACACTCTCTGTGTTTATATCCGGATCATCATGAAGAAATAAAAATGTAAAAATAAGATATAGTATCTGCTTTTGAGGGTGTGAGTAGCTACCATGTGGACAAGAAAGAAAAAGACTTGCTAGGCAGACAGGAGGGTACAAACACATGCACAGATATGGAACAGTGCGGTGTGTGGGAACTACAAAGAGTCCAGAACTGCTATTGTATATAGGTTGAGTAGAAAGCAGATTTCAGCTGACAACCTGATCACATTTGCCTCTTTATTGCAGAGGGTAGAAAAGATGGTTCTTCTGGGAACTGGCAATTGTTCCGAATTGAACTTGCTTTCTCTGCTCTTGCTTTGCCAGAACCTTCATTGCCTAACAAACTTCGACTCCAAATCAAGAAACTCACTTGGGTCAGTAGGACTCATGAGAACCACTGACTAGCTGCTTATGTGGGGTGGCGAGGACTTGTGTTAGGAAATCGTGTGCAGAGTAGATGCCACTGTGTAATATTTTAACGGTTTGATCTGAGTGCATCCTAAACTAAACGAAACCTACAGCACTAAGATAGTAGAAGACCATGAAATTGTTCATAATGAAAAAAAAGTTATTCATAATGATAGAAACTGAAATGAAACAATGTTTCATTTCACCTTTTAAAAATATGATCCTATGCCTTTTGTGTGCAGATCAGTTTCAAAAGTAGAAAAGCTGTTCTCTTCCTAGCGATGATTAATCACAGTGAGAGGAGAAGGAAGGTCAACAGTGGGGAAGGGAAATCAGTCAAAGTCTGAAGATGCCAAACACAAGCTTCTAGGTGCCTCCTCTTGCACTGGATCATACTGGTTCTAGCTACAGTGTTTGTCAGTATAAAACAACTTGAATGAATTTCAGTATTATCTTGATGTTCCATTGCTCTGAAGGGACACCACGACCAAGCCAACTATTATGAAAGAAAACATTTAATTAAGGGCTTACTTACAGTTTCAGAGGCTTAGTACACTATTATCATGGCAGGTGGCATGCAGGCAGACACTGGAGCTGTTCTCTGAGGACTACATTCTGATCCATAGGCGGGGGTGGCGGGGGGGGGGGAGGGAGAGGGAGAGATATTCTGGGCTTGGCATGAGTATTTGAAGCCTCAAAGTCTACCTCCAGTGATACATCTATTCCAACTGGGCCACATCTTCTAATCCTTCTCAAGTAGTGCCATTCCCTGATGACTAAGCATTCAAATATATTAGCCTCTGGGGGCCATTCTTACTCAAACCACCACAAGTATCTATGAAATCTACTTGTGGTCAATCATAGTTTGCTTAATTTGCTACAGCAGAATATCATAAACAGAGTAGTTTATGAGATTTTATTAAGGAAAAAAATCTCACTGTTCTGGAGTTTGTAAATTCAAGATCCAGGGACCAGTAGATTTAGTATCTCCAGATAGATCATAAGTGGTACCTCCTTACCTTAACCTTAATATCAGAGGAACAATAGAGCTTTGCAGTGTATCTTCGAAAAGGATGCTAATACTAATCACAGGAGCTCCATCCTCATGAACAAATCATTTTACAAAGCCCCCACCTGCGAACAATATCATATTAGTGATTACATTTCTACATATTAATGGGGCAAGGTTTATAACAGGTATAGAGATGTCACATAAATGATTGTAGACATTAGGACCCTATTTATCTACCCAGAATAGAAACAACCATTCACTATAAATCACAATTCTAGGGTAAACTTATCTGACCAAAGTGCTACAATATAGCTTACAGCCTCACCCAAATTCCATCCTTATCATCTATAGACTAGAAAGCAACCTCTTATCGTTTAACTCCCAGTCCTAAAGACAATTCTTTCTTTTGCATGTGGATTTGAGAATTCCAGACCTCTAGAGCTAACCCTTTCTTAACATACAGCCTCATCCTGAGAATAATATTGTTCTCAGTAAAAATCTGGTCTGCACCTGATTAATATCCAAACACCACCGCTCTAAGACTGTGTCTCAGGCAGCCTGAAGTAACAAGAAATACATACTTGCTGAAATATTGGTCATTGAGCTCAGGGTGGGTATTTTAAGAATTGCTGAGGTGATATTGTGGGAACAAAGGGCATGGGGTAGAGTGAAGTCCTGCATGTCCACCCCGAGCGCGGTGGCTCTGGGAGAGACAGGACACGCTGGATGTTCGGCGCGCATCCTCCCACAGTCCACTGGGCGGGTGGGGTATATGTGAAGCCGCAAGGACACTGCCTGTGGATGGGGGAAGGGGCCATTCCCAGGGAACATCGCAGCTGGCTCTGGAGTTCCCAGGTTCTGGAGTTCCCAGGCTCTGGACATTGCAGACACTGTGGGATGCTGCGGGAGAGCTGGGAACAAATGGGGCCGGTTGGCTGCTTGGGCACCAGCTAGCTGCTTTGGCTTGGGCGGAAGTCTGTTGTGGTTGGAATCACTGAGACAGCTTCAATGGGAGGGTAGACATGTGGCTCATTAGGCGAAGGCCGGCCGGTTCCCTCACTTCCCAAGGTGGCTCAAGATGAATAGAGGCAGTCCATAGTCCTAAGGTGTTTATTTTCATTCTGGAGAATGGCCTGGGTGAGACCATACCCTGAGACCTCTGGGAGGGGTGAGGTAGAAATATTAACTGGGAAAGAGCGTGGCTAAGTCTCCAGGTGTCTCATTAATCTGGGGATGGCTTGGGGTTGCGTGGCCACGCCTCTATCTGTGGCAGAGCTTAGAGGGCATGACCTTTTTTATGTGACCTAATGTCACAGACCTATGGAGAGATGTAGCCACGTGTTAGAAGCTGTATTCTAGGAGCTTTGACAAATGTCTGCCATCCCTTATAGGCTGAAGACAGCCTATTGGGCCTGCAGCATTCAAACCTTAGCTCTACCAGAAAACAGACTTCTTATCAAGGTCTGACATGATATCACTACACACTCTAATTCTTACCTACTCTGGTGTACTCCATAGAGAGAGAGAGGACCTGAACATCTTTACTGTCCTTTGAGATAAAAATATAACCACTTTTCATGTTTGGTTCAATGGAGGCTGGCAGGACATGTTAAAGCCTGCCTGGGCTTCTTCTGGACTTGATGAGCCTGAATATAAAAGAGTCTATTTGATTAAAAAAGAAGAATCTACTTTCAGTGCACTCTTCGGTTGCTTATACTAATTTGGAGACTCTTCTCAAGGCTAGAGAGCTGCTGAAGAATGCAGCACATTCTCTGTACAAGGTTCCATTGCTATCATCACCAGAATGCTTGGGTTTGAGGCACAGAACTAGCAATAAAAATGGTGTCAAGGCACCAACTTGTGACAAGTAAAGATGATATACACATCATCAAAGAAATAGAACTTTATACAGGAGGAAATGGGAAGCTATTGGAAGAATTTGTTGCCCAAGACAAACACAGTATATTTTTAAAGTATGCTCAAAATATAGCTAAGATTCAAAGAGACCCACAAAGATGTCAATTTCAAAGGTTACTGCATTCATTAGGGAAAAGCTGATTAAACTAACCCGGTATCAATGAAAATATTTCGAGAGTAAAACTGACCAGCACAGAAAAGGATGGATTCACCCATTTTCTCTGTGAGATGAAAGGACACAGAATCAATGTTCTAGAGCCTCCAGCATATTGCATACAATAGATACAGAGTGGCACTTAATATCGTTGAGTTCACATATAAGAGGTTAATGCAGCTTTACTCTGTTGGAAGAGGAATTTTTAGGAAGAGTGTTCTGGAGGCACCAAGCAACAGGCCTTGTCAAAGAAAGAAACCAAAGCTAGAGATCACGTCTGGAGATGTAACAATGGAAAGAGAAAAAGTGTTAGAGTAGTGAGTTTTCAGAAGAAGAGTTCATAGGCTTTAATCATTGATTAATAGATTTCAGTGTATGAAAAGTTAAAGATAACTTTCATGTTTCAACTTCATTTCTGGCCAAAGAGCTAGTGTCAAATGAGTAGAAAACTGTCGACAAACAGCAGTATGGATTTCAGTTAGAAACTATGTGGATTTCTAGCAGAGTTTGGTACAGAATTCTCATTATGCTTTAGAATCATTACGTCCACTGGGGAAAGAAGTGGTTTTGTGCCCACATCTGAGCTGATTGTCAAGTCATCATGTGTGTACCAATGTTTAAGTACAATACTTTTCTTCTTGCCCGCATATGGTGATAGACCTGTTTGAAGGAAGGAGATTTAAAACCTGACTGTAACTTTTTGTTCAAGATGTTTGACCTTTTATCCACATTTAAATATCTGAAAAACACTTAGAAACCTCAGTTGAAAGATCAAACAAAATTCTGTCGCCAAGGTTCCTGACCTTTCAACCTTTCTGAGAAGAGGAATTAAGACTTCAGGCTTTCTTAATATACATTTGAAACCAAGTTCATTGATCGAGGGCTTGCAGTTCTGCATTTATCTCCTCGGCCTTTAGTCAATAGTGCTGGGAAATCTGTGTCTCTTCCCCACTACTTTCTCCTTTTTCTCCTTACCTCTATAAAGTGAGAGACTTTCAACTGAATAAATGAAGAAAAAAGTACAAATCCAGATTCTCTTTAAGTTTAAGAAGCTATTACTAAAAATGCCAGACTAGGAAACTAAAACATCAATAACCAACAATAGCTAGGAGATGGTTTGTTTACATTGGAACCTCATTCTTGTTTTTATTTTTTTAATATTCAGTTGTGTATGCATCTATGTAGAATGTAGCATGTATGTACAGAAGCCTACAGAGAGCAGAAGAAAGCTCCTAGAACTGGCTAAAGGCAGTTGTGAACAGCCATGTGGATGTTGAGAAGTGTACCCAAGCCCTCTGGAAGAGTAGCCAGTATTCTTAATCACTGAGCCATCTCTCCAGCCCATCGTTTTCTTTTCTTTTCTCTCCTTTCTTTTTTTAAATTTTAGTACAACTGTAAGCTGTGTGTTTATTTCTTGATGAACAATTGTTTATTAGGCCTAATGATAACTGGGTTTTTAAGAATTGTTACTGAATAAAACTAAGGCATTCACTCACAGCAACATAAAACAATATACACAATGAAATAGTAAATTTCTGTTTTTAGAGGTTGAGGTGATATAAGGAAAAACTGTTATGCAGAAGGAGAAGACCAAAGAGGTTGAATAGGTGGGTAGGTGACTGGAGGAACTATAGCATTAAGTGTGGAGGCCAAGTAGATCTCACAGGAAAATAAAAGACCAAAGAATAAAACTGAAGGGTGAAGGCCATTGCTACAGAAATATTCCGGCAAAGAGCGTAATAGACATATAAAAGAGCAAGACGTAACAGTGATAGTTTAGTGCCCAGAATGGTCTAGAAATAGTTTAAAATAGAAAGCAGTAAAGAAGGAAGAAAGGATAGAAAGGAAGAAAGGAATGAATGAAGGAAAAGAGACAGAGAGAGAGGGAGGAAGAGAGAGAGACAGAGACAGAGATAGAGAAAAAAAAAACAGTATAAGTTCTGGGATGGGACAGAGAGTCAGAGCAATGAATGAGAAGTTCAGACCAGCAGGGATATGGGAGCTGCTACACAGACTTCATCTTTATTCGTTGTCTAATGTTTCTATGAATTATTCTTTTGTTCTGCAAAAGAATAGACTGCAGGCTGTTAGAAGCTTCACATCTATGAAAACTCAAGGTCCACTCTAACCTGACCATAATTATGAAGTCCGGCTCTTTTCACTCCTCAACGATCTTTGTGCTGCTTATGTAATTTTCACCATCCCTAGAAAACACTCCAGCTTATTTCCACGTCTCTGCCTTCACATTTTCATCTTGCACTTTAACTTGTGTGTTTCCCCAGTAGCAAGATCCTGTCTGGGCTAAGGTCTACCTCATAAGGGCTCACCCATCCTCAATGACGTTTTCCCCACCCTTATTTACTCTTCTTTTTAAATTAATCTACTTTCTGTCTTATATAACTCCTCCATAACATCACACATTACTCTTTTAAAGTCCATGTTCGTAAAGTTTGAGCACATATCTCCTACTTTATCTGTACCGACACCTCTTTCCAGGATTTATGAGATATCATTGGACACTGGTTACACAACAGAGTGGTATCTTGCTGTTCCCCTGGCGAAGTTCCAACAAAAGAATTCAATGTATAGCAAGTCAATAATGATGACATTACACTATTAATGTACAGTTATGGTTGTGATAGTGACAGCAACTAGAACTAGGAAGAAAAGACAAACCAAGACTTGTTAGATGCCAGGTGTACACACTCCCAGCCCTTATTTTAGTGGACCCTACAGTGTTCTTCCAGAAAGAAGTTGTGAACTGCAATTTAGAGCAACAAGGAAATTAAAATCCAGGGAGGTAAAGTGAACTGACTATAATACTCAAGCAAGCATGAGGCATAAAGTAGGCCCATGACTTTGGCTTAAATGGCTAAACTCATTATGCAGTTCACAGAAGCACAGCAATTTAAAAACGTTTTATCTTAGAGCATAAGCCATTGGTGTTCTGTTCAGGAACTTTCCCCCTGTGCCCATGTGTTTGAGACTTTTCCCCACTTTCTCTTCTATTAGATTCAGTGTATCTGGTTTTATGTGGAGGTCCTTGATCCACTTGGACTTGAGCTTTGTACAGGGAGATAGGAATGGATCAATTCTCATTACATGTTGACCACCAGTTGAACCAGCACCATTTGTTGAAAATGCTGTCTTTTTTCCAATGGATGGTTTTAGCTCTTTTGTCGAAAATCAAGTGACCATATGTGTGTGGGTTCATTTCTGGGTCTTCAATTCTATTCCATTGATCTACCTGCCTGTCACTCTACCAATACCATGCAGTTTTTATCACTACTGCTCTGTAGTACAGCTTGAGGTCAGGGATGCTGATTCCCCCAGAAGTTCTTTTGTTGTTGAGAATAGTTTTTGCTATCCTGGGTTTTTGTTGTTCCAAATGAATTTGAGAATTGCTCTTTCTAAGTCTATGAAGAATTGAGTTGGAATTTTGATGGGGATTGCATTGAATCTGTAGATTGCTTTTGGCAGGATGGCCATTTTTACTATACTAATCCTGCCAATCCATGAGTGTGGGAGATCTTTCCATCTTCTGAGGTCTTTTTCGATTGTGAGGACCCAGCTATACCACTCCTGGGCATATACCCAGAAGATGCTCCAACATGTAATAAAGACACATGCTCCACTATGTTCATAGCAACCATTTTATAATAGCCAGAAGCTAGAAACAACCCAGATGTCCCTCATCAGAGGAATGGATATAGAAAATATGGTACATTTACACAATGGAATACTACTCAGCTATTAAAAACAATGACTTCATGAAATTCACAGGCAAGTGGATGGAACTTGAAAATATCATCCTGAGCGAGGTAACTCAGTTACAAAAGAATGAACATGGTATGTACTCACTGATAAGTGGATATTAGCCCAAAAGTTCAAAATACCCAAGTTTCACTTCACAGTAACCATTGGACTGAGTGTGAGGTCCCAGATGGAGGAGTTGGAGAAGGGACTGAAGGAGCTGAGGGAGTTTGCAGCCCCATGGAGGGAACAACAGTGTCCACTGACCTGACCCCCTGGTGCTCCTGGAGACTGGACCACCAACCAAAGAATACACATGGAGGGACCCATGGTTCATACCACATATGTGGCAGAGGAGGGCATTGCTGGCCATCAGGGGGAGGAGTGGCCCTTGGGCCTGTGTGTGTTAGAGGTCCCAGTATAGGGAAAGACCAAGGTGGGAAGACGGGAGTGGGTGGGTGGGTGGGTAGGGGAATACCCTCATAGAGGCAGGGGAAAGGGGGAGGGGATGGGGGCTTCCAAAGGGGAGACCCTTGAAATGTAAATAAAGTATCAAAAAGTAAAAATTAAAAAAATAAAAAAATAAAAATGTTTTATATCAGTAAAATAAAATAGTGATCTCTTTCATTCATCTTTTCCTTTATTTTTAAACTTCACTCTTGTCTCTCCAAAGACTGAGTGAAAAATAAAACCTCCTTGTAGCCCTACTTTCTCTTACATTCCCATTATAGTTTTAAAAGATTAATTATAAGGCGAAAATGTCAAGTTTGAATTTTCATTCTGGCTCTCCTTCATTGTGAGTTATTCATACTTAGTGATTCTGGGTTCTTCATCTTTAAGATAAAGATAGCAGTATTAGGACCTTGACAGAATTATAGTTTTTTCAATATCTGGGCTTGTAATATAGCTTAATGATAGAGCACTTGCCTAGTGGGCATGAGTTCCTAGATTAATCCTAGTTCTGCATTCTATACACACATGAATGAATGAATTAAATGGAAACATTTAGACATATTACATAACTGAAAACATTATTTTAGTCAATAGATTTCTGGATTTCTTTTTATTTACAGAAAAGACTACTGGATGCATGCCTTAAACAATTAGGTAGTTGCCCACATAATAGCTGTGGAAATGAATAAAGGAGATCAAATTCTAACAAGCAAGGGTTATGTTTTCAGAAATTGCTATAACAGCAAGAGAGAGAGAGAGAGAGAGAGAGAGAGAGAGAGAGAGAGAGAGAGAGGAGAGAATGAGTTTTTGCTTGCATTTTGGCAGACACATGAAGAAGAGAAGAAGGAACCATTATCCCCATCACACTTGGAGGATGATCACAAAGGGAGGCCATAGATAGGTGGATTAGAGATGGGATATCCTATATACTTGCTTAAGGATGCATGCTTAGCTTTCTCAGGTTGGTCCTAAATTAGAAACAGGAACAAAGTCTAGGGAAACAGTCCATTGTAATTGTGACAGACTTCGGTGATTGGCTCGTTGGTCTGACTGTCTATGGGTCATAATTATGGCCTCCTGGTCTAGTCACTGACTGATTTATTGGTAGTTGCTGCTATTTATGGGTCAGAGTCAGAGAGATAAATGAAAGAGGGCTTGTTAAAGAAATCCCTACTAAATTTAAGGCAAAATACAGAAGTTGGGGCTGCTTCCAAGGGCAAAACACAGTGGCAGCCAGTTGGGAAGTAGGAATCAACTCCTGGTTACACATAGGCTCCATGCTGCCAATACAGAGGAAATACCTGTGGCTTCCTGGAAACCACAGCAGGGATAAGCCACCTCAGGTTCTCCCAAGTTTGTCATCCAAGCAAGTCAGCCCTGCCCTATCCTATGGAACTTAATGCTCTGCATTCATGACATTCAAACCTATGCAGATCAATGTTGGCTGAAACACCCCCCTGTAAACAAGGGGAGGGGAATGGAGATGGCCAGGTACAGCACAGAGTCTGATCTACAAAACAGCCATCAGCAGGGAGACAGAGACAGGCAGATCTCTGTGAATTCTAGACCAGTCTGGCCTACAGAATGAAGTCAGGGTGGGACTCTCTACTGATGGATGCAGTCTCTTACAAATAACAATCTGAAATTCAAAATGACACATTTTTTCCTTAAAAGTATTATATAAGGGTTTTTTTGCTTAATAATTAGGGGGGTCCTTAGCAATTTAAAAAATACATACATACATACATACATATATATATGTATATATACATATATATATTGATATATATATATCAATCTTAAATTAATATAAAGAGAAAGGGGAATATAAGTATATTTAGAAGGTATGTTTATACATTTTGTTGTAATTTTGAAATGAAGGATAATGCTTTTCTGTTGCCAAAAAAAGCATTTTGCCCTAGGAAAGGTATATTCTGCTAGTCAATGTGGGGACCCAGAGTTGAGGTTGAATCAGAATTATTTTGCTTTTATCCAACAGAAAAGAAAAGCTATGCTCATGAGAGATAACATGGAGTAGAATTTCATGCTACTCTGAGCAGCTAGCCTGTCTCCTTGGAATGTGGGGATTTCCATAGGAGAACTATGGCAGCTCATGAGAGCTAACTTCAAAATTGGTGTCACACTGGTACGAGCAACCAGTCTCTATAAACATGTGCTTCCACAGGAGAATTGGTGATTGCTTGACCTGGTACCTGGCACATTGCCCAAGCCATAAAAAGTCAGCAAATATATTGTGACTTGGGAATATGCTTATACAGTAAATAGAAGGGGATTTGAATGAAATTAAATATAGAGAAGGATATTAATTTAATTTAAATAAAAAGAAAGAGGATATAAGTATATTTATTCACAGAGATATTAATCTCCAAAGATGGGAGAAATAAATGAAAATTGATATAAATGTTTTTAAGGATACATGGATAGATGAATAAATCCAGGCCTTTCGTCTCAATACATAGGCAAAGATAGGTTTCTTGTGAGTCCAAGGCCAACCTAATCTACAAATAAATCCAGGTCAGCTCTGGCTACACAGGGAATTCTTATCTCAATTAATAATAGTAATTGTTTTAATTATCCAAATGATGGTGGTTGTAAGTTCGGTGGTTATAATTGTATTACAAATTCTCTATGTGGGAGGTCAAAATAGAGCAGACCTAAAGAAAAAAGAAGCTGCTAAATTAAATCAATCTACACTTTTGATGGCTTTGGGTTGCTAGATCAAGAACATGCTATTTTGGAAGAGAGGCTCTGCATTTGTGTTAACAAGAAAAGAAAAAAAAATGCTTTGAACTCCCTCCAAAGTACTAATAATCAGATCTGATGGAAGAAGACCCCCTGAAGACCAAACAGGATAGGTAACATGATTTGCTGATCTCTTTACATGGGAACAACCTTAAAACTGTTTGACACACAAAAATGTCTTTAGTTAGAACTTCCTTTCATATGGCATAAATGAAGATTTATGTTACAATTTGGTTATATGATCAAACTAACTTCTAAACAAAGACAGCTGTGTTTCACCTGCTCAAATGAGCAAAAACTCATCCTTAACTGATCTGTGCATCTTGCACATTCCAAACAAATATCTTTACAGAACTAAATATTGATTAGAAGGTTTATATGTTGCAGAATGAAACACCAAGGGGGCAGCCCTGACAAGATTTACCCTCATGGTTGCTGAAATGGCCTGTTGCTCCAGCTCCCTGCCTGGTCCTGCCTCAACTGATGCTGTTTCCAGAGACTTGCTTCAAGAACAGCTTCAGAAAAGTCTGCTAATCCCTAATGACCTCTGTTTATCCAGCTTCTCAGATTGTTCCAGTCAGGACTTGAGACTGTTCCAGTCTGTGACCAAGCCAGCTCAATCAGTCAACAGGTTCTCCAGCTCAGGAGTGAGGATTAAAAAGAAAAAGACAATTGGACAACATTGTAGCATGACCTCAGCCAGTTCTGAGGCTGAGGCAAGTTTAATTTTTTCCCAATCTGCTTTTATACCATTTTAATTACATGCAAGCAATAAGGTCAGTTCTAATGTGAGGAACAAGCAATACAATAAACACATATAGTCAAGGAACAAGCACAGCAATAAACAAAGTCCTGAGATCACTCCCGTGATCACTGTTTCTAAGGGCTTATCAGGATATCCAAGATATCTGAGCCTACTTCCCTGTCCTAGCCCAAAGTCACAATCTTGCCTGAAGCCTACTTCTTTGTTCTAGCCTAAAATCAGATTCCTGCCTGAACTTACTTCCCAGTTCTAGCCTAAAATTAGATTCCTGCTTGAGCTTACTTCCTTGTCCTGGCCCAAGGTCAAATTCCTGCCAGGTGGCCCCAAAAAGCTCTCCACAAATCAGGACTTCAGGTAGGCCCCGAACTTTCACAACACATAAAGACTGGGCAAGAAATAATGTCAACTAGCTTTAATTTGACTTAATTTTTTCAATTCCCTTTTAGGCCCCAATCAGGAATTCTTTGCCCCAATTCAACAGGAAGCAATGATAAGTAGACTGTCATCTCAATCCCTTAAGTTGGAGTAGATGGTTTTGGTTATTTTATGAATTATAGATATATTGCCATTTAAGGAATGATTTACAAATAATTATAGTTTTAGGAAGGGAAGGAAACTAAATAGAGAGCTTAGACTAAGAGATTTCTATTCTTCCTTTCTTCTCTATCCTTTCTTTCTTAGGTAGAGAGAAGATGTTCAAAAGAAAAAAAGGAAGATATAATAATACTATAGTAAAGTATATTATAATAAAATAGGAATGGATTATTAAATCAACTTTTAAAAGCATCTGTAGGCATACATATGAGACATATATCTTACATTGATAGAAATCTTTACATTTTGATACAAAATTGAAGTTACATTTTCTCACATCGATACAAAATTTTGTATATTGATACATGGTTAAGGTTTGTATTGGTATAAATATTTGTATATTGACAAAGATTTAAGATTTTGTTACTCTTAGATAGGCATTGTGCCTATGTAACTCATTTAAAAATACAAGGTTTAATCCCAGTCTTTTAATGGCTGTTATTACAAACTGTTTGGAATAATTAAATAATGCAAGTTAATAGTTAGACAGTCAAACTCATGGTCACATCAAATATTAATCTAGGTCATCATTGAAATATACATCCTGGGTGCAACAGATAATAGATAGACAGGCTATGTTTTCTTTTTCAGATATACAATGAATATATAGATAGCCTTAAAAAAATCTCAGAGACTCACAAATATGGCATTTAAAGATGTTTTTATTTATTTAAGGCCTTTTTAACATTGAGATATGTCAGCTCCTGAGAGTACCCCCACTCCACTTCAAACAAGATGATGAGCATCAAAAGCCTCCATATGGAGTTGCTTCAATTGTGGCAAGCTAGCCACTGGGCAAGAGATGCCCTAACTTCCTCTGCAAATAAAATGCTGGACAAAATGGACAAAAAGATGCAAGCTAATTGACTGCTAAGCTCTACCAAGACAGCCCTTTGTATTACTGCTTCACTTAACGTCTGTCAGATGTTCTAGGCCAGAAGGTTGAAGATAGATGCTCCAATGTGATAAAAAATATTGGGGACTGTCCAGGCAGTCAGCTGTCTCGGTCATTTCCTTAATTTTTGGAAGCTGCTTTCTTATGCTTGCTGCATACTCAAGTAATATTTGTTCCTTCTCCAGTCTCTGAAGGGGCTGAAAACTAGATAGTTAAATTCTCATAATTAAATTTAAGTTGTTTAGGATTTTTGAAAAATGTTTTTAGGATAGTAATACAAGTTAAGATAAATAATTTAAATACAAAATTCTAACTCACCAAGACAGGATAAATGATAAAGTATTTTATCTAAATTACCAAATATAAATAGACTGGACGTTATAAATTTTCATCATACCTTATAGTTTTCATAATTATTACATTTGAAAGAATAAAAAAGGCTTTTATTGGACTAAAAGGGAGAATTATAGAGAGATCAACTTGTGTCTTGTATGGATGTCACACCTGTCAATTAAAAAGTCTATGACCTATGGCTCAGGAAATAGAGGTGGAATGTTGGGAGGAGAAAGAATTCTGGAAGAGAAGGCAGTATAGGCAGGAGTCCTAAAAGAGATGAGGAAACAGACAGATGGACACATGGTACCTGAGTATAGGTAACCAGGCACAAGGCAAAATGTAAGTTAGATGGTATCTTTAATTATAATCTAGTCAGAGTAGAGCCTAGCTACATGACCAAGGTATTTGTATATATAATTTGAGTCTGAGTCTTATTTCTGGGAGCATGGGGCTTGGAGGCAGAACTAGAACTTAACATCAATGTGTGTGTGTGTGTGTGTGTGTGTGTGTGTGTGTGTGTGTGTGTGTGTGTGTGTGATTGTGGTATTGTGTACATATAAGTTCCAAGGCCCTCAGAGGTCAGAGGCATTGGATCCCTGGGAGCTGAAGTTATAGGCTATTGTGACCAAACTCGGGTACTCTTTAAGGGCAATAAATGTTCTTAATCACTTTCCAATGCCCCAAACTCTGCCCCAGCCCCATTTTGAGACAGGGTCTCATTATGTAGTCTGGCTTGACTTAAAACTCACTTTGTAGTTCTAGGTTGACCTTGAACTGACACAGATACTGCCTCTGTCTCCACAGTGCTGTGATTAAGGTATATGCAACTATCTCTTTAATTACAGTTTTAATCTTAATTGTTTATTATCCCACCAGAGAAAAGTTAGGCTGTGTGTGTATGTACATATTTTAATTAATTAATTAATTTGAAATGGGTGTCTTGCAACACTGTTCAAGATGGTTGCAAACTTTATGGGTTCCAGTTGGGCTTCAGCCTCTGCTGTATGCTTAGATTTTTTTTTTCTTTTTTTTTCTTTTCCTTTTTTTTTCTTTTTTCTTTTTTGATACTTTATTTACATTTCCAATGTTTCCTCCTTTCTAGGTCTCCTCTTTGGAGACCACCTATACCCCTCCTCCCCCAT
>CM052702.1:8696528-8721932 GCA_028551405.1 Uromys caudimaculatus
GAACCATGGGTCCCTCCATGTGTATCCTTTGGTTGGTGGTCCAGCCTCCATGAGGACCGGGGGGGTGGGGGGGTCAGGCCAGTTGACACTGTTGCTCCCTCCATGGGGCTGCAGACTCCCTCAGCTCCTTCAATCCCTTCTCCAACTCCTCTAGCTGGGACCTCACTCTCAGTCCAGCAGTTGCTGTAAAGTGAAACTTGGGTATTCCGAACGTTTGGGCTAATATCAACTTATCAGTGAGTACATACCATGTTCGTTCTTTTGTGACTGAGTTACCTTGCTCAGGATGATATTTTCAAGTTCTATCCATTTGCCTGTAAATTTAATTAAACCATTGTTTTTAATAGCTGAGTAGTATTCCATTGTGTAAATGTGCCACATTTTCTGTATCCATTCCTCTGATGAGGGACATTTGGGTTGTTTCCAGCTTCTGGCTATTATAAATATGGCTGCTATGAACATAGTGGAGCATATGTCTTTATTACATGTTGGAGCACATAAAACCAGATACACTGAATCTAATAGAAGAGAAAGTGGGGAAAAGTCTTGAACACATGGATACAGGGGAAAAGTTCCTGAACAGAACACCAATGGCTTATGCTCGAAGATCAAGAATCGACAAATGGGACCTCATGAAATTGCAAAGCTTCTGTAAGGCAAAGGACACTGTCAATAGGACAAAACGGCAACCAATAGATTGGGAAAAGATCTTTACCAATCCTATGTCCGATAGAGGGCTAATAACCAACATATACAAAGAACTCAAGAAGTTAGACTTCAGAAGACCAAATAACCCCATCAAAAAATGGGGAACAGAGCTAAACAGAATTCTCAACTGAGGAAATTTGCAGGGTTGAGAGGCACCTAAAGAAATGCTCAACATCCTTAGTCATCAGGAAATGCAAATCAAAACAAGTCTGAGATTCCACCTCACACCAGTCAGAATGACTAAGATCAAAAACTCAGATGCTGGCGAGGATGTGGGGAAAGAGGAACACTCCTCCATTGTTGGTGGGATTGCAAGCTGGTACAACCACTCTGTAAATCAGTTTGGCGGACCCTCAGAAAAATGGACATAATACTACCTGAGGACGCAGCTATACCACTCCTGGGCATATACCCAGAAGATGCTTAGATTTTTTAAAAGCCTACTTTTAATAACAGTTCTCAAATGTTTCAAACCCCCATCTAGCCCAGCATCCAAAAGTAAGGGGAAAAGATTGTAAATAGGACAAGGGGATGTGGACCTGTTTAGAAGTAGTTCCTTGGGGCAATTCCAATCTCTGTTTGTCAGGATACCAGCAGTCATGCAAACGTGAATCAGCCATGGTGGCATTATCCAGCAGAAACTGCTAGTCCTCTGTGGCACAAGTCAGTAGCTGTGACCAAGACCAACAGCAACCAAGACCAGCCAGGAAGCCAGGGGAAGTTCTCTGCTGTGCCTCTCTTAAGGACATGAAGATCAGCAAAGATGAAGACATGAGACCAACAAACTGTCACAAAGCTAGCTAGACAAGTGTACCCCCACTGTCTGTTGAGTCCTATTTATACTTTCTCCAAACATCATGTGTCCTCCCATAGGTCTGGACTCAGTAAAACACCATGTGAGGTGACCTCACCATCTGAGTCTGTCTTAGCAAAACACCACATGAGTCTGTATCACCTGACATATTCAGAAACTTGCACCACACTCTGCTTTCTAAGTAGCTGAGTCCATCAGCATAACCCTCTACACCTACTGTGCTTGTATTCCTCACAACACTCACCAGTAGAACTCAATGTGCAATACATAGATCAGTATAAAATGTCTAGAAGATGAAATATCTTTAAAAGTCTCTAAGACAAAAATTATAGCAGCCCATACAGAGAAGATGTGCTAAAAACATCCTAAGAGCAGTATCACATTGTGGTCTTAGTAATTGCTCTGGCCACTTCACAAAAAGATGCTGGGAAATGGGGTGGACACTTGTTGCTTTTCCACTTGGATGATTTCTGATTAGTGATAGGCCACACTGCAGTCTTAGTCCTCTCTATCATTGGTGAGATAAGGGTCCTTCCCAGCCGCGGGCAGGAGACAGAGGCTCAAGCCAATCAATGCATCACATTTTGAGACCACGGTGATTAATTCAAATGGGTGCATGACCTAAACTGGTCCAATCAAAGTAAATTTCATGGTTTTTAATGTGAATGTTGGAACAAATACTGTCATACTTTCCTATTGGACGTGATCCAGGAAAAACTGACCCTCAGGTCCCTTAGTAGCCATCTTGTAACTACATGAGTTATGCAAAGCTATATAAGGGTAAGACAGTGGAGATCAAGCAATAAGAACATCAGTGGAAAGACAGAATCTTTATAGCAAGGAATAACATCCTTTGAATCTGAATATTTTCTGTTTATAGCTTTCTAGTCTTTTTCTAACTGTTTCTAACAATTGGGAAAAGCACAAAGACAATCCAAAAAGGCCTATAAGCAAATAAGCCTATGGCTCAGAAGCTTCCCACTCAGGAATGACAAAATTAAAATTTTAGAGTGAGAATTTCAACAGGTAGTCAATGGAAAGAAGACAAGCTTGTCCTTAAAGAGCAAATGAGGAGCAGACCACTATATCACAGCTGTTATCAACAGCGGTTGAAGGAAACAACCAAGTCAGAAGAAATGATTTCTTCACAAAAATCCCTGTGACAAAAAATGGTTCTTTATTTAATATATGTAGACTAAAGGGCAGATTTGAACTCCAGACAACGTGAGAAATAACAAAAACATGGTCTAGACTGGGTTTGACTAGTCACATGTGTGCAAGGAATCCCATGGTCAGTGAAAAAAATCTTCAAAACTAATAGCTGACGCCAAAGCAAAAGCCTTGTGAGGTGAGGTTCTTGGGAAGCTTTTCATCAAGAAATATGCTTCTTGATGGAAGAAAGGGACAGTAAGACATCTTCTAAATTGTCTCAGGGCTGCAGTTCTACTTGATGAGCAAACTGCTTTTACTTTGGGTCTTTCATATAGCCTCCTATCTAACCCCCCAAAAATCCATTCCTACTCTGACCCTAAGAAATTGGAGTGAGTTGATCAAGTCTAGTGTGCACATATAGCCACTGAATGATATGAAGTTTGACTGAACCAGAGACAGTTCCTGTATTAGCCTAAAATGGCCCAGATGTGGTTTATTTCTTCGTAGCAGGCTGGGGCTGTTAACACAACGCCTATCTATCCATAAAAGCCATTGTCACATGACTAACAGCTCTAGAATTTTTCCACAGAGCTAAGGAGATGGCTCAGTGGATAAAGG
The DNA here is from genome assembly GCA_028551405.1 of Uromys caudimaculatus. Classification (NCBI taxonomy): domain Eukaryota; kingdom Metazoa; phylum Chordata; class Mammalia; order Rodentia; family Muridae; genus Uromys; species Uromys caudimaculatus. The sequence goes on from CM052702.1 coordinate 8,699,821, forward strand.
GTTTCCCTTCATAACCATGAGTCTACAGTTGAAATCCTTAGAAACATAAAACATCCAGACAGACATAGCTGATGCCTATAATCTTAGCACTGGAATGGCAGAGGCAGGAAATGCCCAGGGCAAGCTGGCCAGCTAGACTAACTAGTTGCAGTAAAGGAGATTTGTGTCCAGGGAGAGATTCTGTATTGATAAAGAGAGAACTGTAGAGGAAGACATTTGATATCAACTTTGACCTCCACAGGCATGCACACACACTTGCCTGTGCACACACACATGCACACAAACCAACACACAGGTCAATACACATCACACACATAAGCATACCACACATATATACTCACAATTTTTTCAAAAAACATACTTTCAATTTATAGTTTACGAACTTTGTGGACCCCAAGAAATGGCATGCAACATTGTCAGATAAGTCAAAGCCTACAGCAAAAAGACACCAAAGCATGTTGTCTCTCAGGGTTCTTCCACCCATAAATTCTCACCTTGGTGCCAAAAAGCATAGCCTAGCTACAGATGCCTCTGACTTCCCCTTCTGTCATGTGAGTTCCATGGCCTTATTCCTCCTTTGGGTGGTGGTCTCATGTCTCTGTCAGTGAATGATATTTAGCACAAAGGAATTTCCCTCACATGCAGCTCCTCCCAAGCACTCTCAAGGGGCATATTCTTTCCCACAGCTCCTCCTGCTCTTGTACCCTTCTTCTCAGCTTCAATATCTTTGAATTTACTAAAGCCAACTGAATCCAGAGATTCTTAATACAATTTCTGTACACATTGTGCCAAAGAAGCGTGTTTTTGTACTCATTAAAGAAGTTCTTATGGAGTAAGATTACTAATTTCTCTTGCTCATTCAAGAGCATTCATGAACTCTCAGAGGAGTCAAGGAAATGGTGCTCAAATTTTTAATGGCATGACAGAAAAATGTGGCTTTCGTGTGCAACCACAAAGCCCTTGGCAATGCAGCTTCCACCTGGCAGATCTACCTACTGCCTCAGGAGCATCTGTAGAGCAAACTTTCCCATGAGAGCTCAGATTTTCCTCAGGCAGATGCACCCCAAAGTGAGAGGCAGAGAACGTTGTTCTGTTCAAGGACACCAGTGAAAGAAATCACTGAGTGCTGGAGAAGACACAGGCTAGGGGTTTCAGGATGGATGGCTCTCCACAAGAAAGGAAGCAGCTAGGACAGTGTTCTCTTCTAACAGTCAAATTCTCCTCTGCTATTGCAGCTTAAGCCAAGTGGAAACATTTCTGCAAATTAACTTTAGATCTACAACAACCTGATTTTACTTGAAAGCTACCAAATTTTACCTAACCCTAACCCTAACCCTAACCCTAACCCTAACCCTAACCCTAACCCTAACCCTAACCCTAACCCTAACCCTAACCCTATATTATAATTAACCATTGAAAAGAATATAATACTACCATTCCTTCTGATAAAATGCACGTTCAAATGTTAGAACTGTATCAATGAAAATGATCTAGGCTATGTTTTTAGTTAATAACATCCAAACCTAAAGCTATGCCTCACCAAGTGGCACACCGGAGACTAATAAATCCTCCATTTTCGTGAAAATTTCACATGGCAGTCTAAGCTAGAAAGAAAAATCCCAGTGTTGGGTTTGTTTAGAAGCTCCTCTAAGTGACCATTACCTCTGGCTTCTCAAAATGAGCAATTCTCATCTTGGTCCTATAAAAGAACTACACTTTTTCAGTAGTGAGAGATGAAAACATAGCAACAAAGCAAAGTGAAGACTGTATCAAAGTGTCTCAGGTCGAGTTGTGTATAGCAAGTCAAGATGCATATCAAGTGACAACTTTGATCACAGATCCTATCCGTTGGGGATGTGGCCAGCATGCTTCTTTATAGCGAGGTACAATTGTAATCTTTTAAACTGCTTTCAGTCCCAGTAATCTAACCCAGTCCCTCATACATACTAGGTAGGCACTCTACCACTGAGCTACATCCCAAAGCCAGGACACTGTAAATATTAACGGGCCTAAACTAGACACAGAAGACTTAAGTACAGAAAATAAGAGGGGAGACGTTGTAAGGACTTGGGAATAAGGGGTTATGTATGTATACTGTGGCTTTAACTGTCAGCCCTAAAACCCTGATCATGTTGTGACACTGTTGTGACATTTAGGAAGAGTTACACCAGACAATTTAGATTTCACTGTGACATATGCTGTATAAATTCTTTACTGTTTAGCTTATCTTGCACTAAACAGCAGAAGAATACTTAGTAAGTGCAAGTAGGTCAACATCACTTTAATTTGCATTATCAGTTCAGAGGAACATTTTACACTATATGTGTTGTGATAAAACACTGTGTCATTTCTGTCACCCGATGCAGAGTATTTTTAGGTCTTTGCACATTATGTGTAGAGATATTTGGTATTGCCTTTAATGTAACTTGCCATCTGTGTTCTAGTTTCTAAGCATTGGCAGAAGTGAGTTACAGCATTGGCCAAACTTCAAGGGGTTAAGATTTTTGCTAACAAATATGGACTATTTGATATGAAAACCATCATTGTTTGATATGTCAAATAAAACATTTGTCAATCAAAAGTCTTTAAGCACTGGGCTATGTGACATTTACTCTTTTATAAACCAACAAAGTCCCTGGTGGCATGCCTTTTTTCCTCTCATTTAAATAGTGGTAGGAGAACAAATCATACTTCAGGGCAAGTTGATAACTGCCAGTCACGATTCCTGCCTTGTTTACTATAATGAGGAGGGTAATAAATGCATCTGACCATTTCGGCTGGCATTTGCATAGATGAATGATTTGTCCAGTCAGTCGCTCTCCAGTGATTTGGGTCTTTTTGTCAGCACAAAGAGCATTCAGTCTCTCTGGAATTTACAGCGGCCAAGCTCTCATTAGCAAACATCCTTTACCATGAATGATTCAAATAATTACCACTGAAATAATAAACTGTTTCACAAAAACATTTTATTTGATGGCTCCAAACATCAACTTTTCTGAATTGTTGACATTCAAATAAGCCAGAGAGCTTCATTGTTAAGGAACAATGGTGCTCTTGTTAAAGGGTGGGCATTGTTTTACCTCCAATAGACCTTTAAACTTGGCTGGCTCTCAAATGCGTCCCTCAAACTGCCAGCCAGCATTCTGGGTAATCAGGGGGCATGTACCAGATGGAGCAGTTAAAACTTTACATATTCAAACTGCAGGAAATATTCTTTAGATTTTCTTTTGAGGTTGCAAATCTAGAACTCTAAATTAATTCGCAGCTGCTACTTTGTATCTTTTTTGCACCTATTGGAGCCAAATAATATTAAATGTCCTCACTTATACTGAGCTATTCAAGTGTGAGTTCTTCGCTGTAATGGGATTCTATGTGTATAATTAAGTGTTATTTGATATAGTTTTAGAGCTCAAATAAATGAGCAAGCAACAATTATACCTTATTATGATCTTCTCTAGTGCATAGCCATAGGGTTGCTCTCAGTGCGTTACCAAATTCATAGCACTAGGCAGGCAGCAGTTCCTGTTATCAACTTTTTTCACCCTCTGCGCCATGCATAATTTAGAGAGTTTTATTAATTTTTGAAATGGCTTAATGTATGCGCATGTTCTCAGGATCTAGGTAGACTGTATGACTAACTTTAGCTTTCATAGAGCAATTGTTTATGCATGTAAATGTCGGAAAAATATTTTCCCCCCTCAAATCGTAAAGAGCCCATGGTTTTATTTAAATAGATTAGTTCACACATGGCACCCTTCTTCCTTACCTGCAAAAGAAAAATGCAGGACTGGAGTGAGCGAAATGTATTTCTGTGCTTTGCAAATTTCCTCATTACTTTGCTTTCACTTTCAAATTTAGACACGTTATATATAGCAAGAATGGAAAACCGTCAACAGCACTGAAATACCTTGATGCTCATACAAGATTACAACACAATGCAGGAGACTCAGGGTCATCAGTAAGTAAGATGCTGATGTGTTAACTTTGGGATTAGCCTCTACAAATTATCAATATGAGCTAGATGACATAGACCCTAGGCCCCACTCCCCTACAAGTGAAGGGTGTAAAATTAGTCTTCATGATGTGCCTGATACAGACAGACACTTAAAATGGAATGGCAATTTCTTCAACTTCCATTTCTATCTCACAAAGATAGATGCAAATTAGGAACATAATTTGTCATACTTAAAATAATTTGCTTTATCGGGACATTGTGACCGAAATCTTCAGTTTCTCTTTCCCCACTCGTTCAGCTCTGACTGGGAGCTTTTCTGCTTCCCCTTCCCGACGCTGCTTGTTCTGGTTGGTAATCATGGTCAAGACTGTAGAGCCCATTTTTCATTTTGTTATTTGCCTTGTCAAATCAAAGGTCAAGAGATGATGAAGAAACCCCAAAATAGACCAGGATTGGCAGATTTCCCCCAAGTTTTCGAACAGAAGTTGGTGCTTATGAAAGTGAGGGAATAAAGAAATGGCCATAGCCATAAATCATGCAGACGAGAGCTCTCCAAGCTTTGCATGATTTCACTGCCTAGTGCCCAGAGGCCCAGAAAAGAAAAGCAGGCATCGTACCATTAATAGTGCCATCCTTGTGGTCTGAGGGCCGGGGGCACATGAGGACAGCTTTCTGATAACCATTCATCTTTTATGATTGGAGATGTTGACAAAGAATAAATGCAGCTTCAACTTTTAGTTATTATCTCTTTGGGGACATGGCTTAATACATTGGAGATATGGGATCAGTGAATGGTAGTGCCCTGAGCAACATCCAGATCACAGTAAGCTGTGGAGCTTTACTTGAACCGAGACTTCTTGACAGCTTGTATACCCGTCATTCTCTTTGTTAGACCATGGTGATGTGCCCCACAGGTCCAGATGTCATTTGCAAGCACCCTTCTTGTTGCAGTGTCTACACAGGTATATGTCTTATCCAAGTAAGAACATTACATTTAAGAAATGACACATGGTATCCTATAGGACAAGCATTTCTTGCCTAACAGTTTTTTTTAGTGATGATGTCCCTTTAAATACTTGGATAAGAACCACACATGGTAGTTATTATCTCTTCCCCAGAGGCCCCCCCAAAAACACTGTGAACTGAAAAGCAGAGATTTTGTTTCTTTGCTTCTTTGTTTGGTGGGTATTCTAGAGGCTGTCACAATCATATGGCAGAAATATTAACTCCAGATTGACAACGTGGGCAAAATGTGTTTTTCAATGGCATTTGGAGGGGAAAAGAAGCTCCCTAATCCCTTTTGAAACAATACAAGCTCTTAAGTTGTCTTAAATGCTCATGAGTTTGACATTTGTATTTTTTTAATGCTCTAATAATAACAAATTCTACATCAGCTCTGTTCCTAGCTAAATTGTGTACCTACTTCCCAAGTGCATATATTGAATGCCAGGACTTTAGAATGTGTCTACCTGGACAGAAGGATATTAAAGAAATGATTAGGTAAATCAAAGGCATCTGTTAAAATGTCAAAATATAATCACTACGTACATTTAATGTATAGTAAAGAAAACTGCCAATGTCAAGAAACACATTTTTTTAAACTTTTATAAACTAGAGATGTTTATTTATCTCACAGTTCTGGAGGTTTAAGGACATAGTACCAATATTGACAGGACTTTTAGTAAAAGCTTCATTGGAATAGCCTCATGGTGGCAAGAGCACACCGGAAGCTTACCGTTTGGCGAGGCAGAAAGCAGGACAGAGACTGGAGTCCCTCAAGCCTAATTTATCTCTTCTAATGGCAGAACACCAATGATCTACTTCTCAGTCCTCTTCTTCAAGGTTGCACTGCTGCTTAACCATGACACACTGGGGATTAGTTAAACTCATGCACATGTGGGAGACACACACAACCACAACCAAACAATAGCAATCTCTAATTACCAGTGCTTAGAGAACCCACCCCTTTCTCAGAAGGTAGGTGAGTAGCTTTGAGACAAAGATTAGTACCCTATATTAAAATAGTTTGAGATGGTTAATATTGCCAACTTGACAGAATCTAGATTACCTAGGAAACAAGCCTCTCTGGGCACACTTGTAAGGGGTTATCTAGATTAGGTTCATTGAGGTGGGAAGACTCACCTTAACTAGGTTAAGGTTTTGTTCTGTTTGTTCATTTAAAATCTCTTTTATAAGCACCCAGCATATTTTAGTATGTAAATTTACTTTCATCTTTTATAAATGGCTAAGATTATAGGTATGCCAAAGACATTGCACTGCAGGACATGGTCCCTCCTGGAGAAAGGTCTAACAAGCATGAATACAGTGTATTTAATCACATTCAGCTCAGATTCTTCCCCTTAACTCCTCCTGGATCTACCCTGCCCCTGGCTATTTTCTCCCAATTGTGTTTCTTTTGTACCCTCAAAAAAAAAAAAAAACCTCACTGAGTTCAATTTGTCCTTCTCAAATACTTATGGCTGTGGACCCATTCTCTGGAGCATGTGTGCATATGTTTGTATACATGCATGTGACCACAGGTTAGTACGGTTGCTTTTCACCTTATCTTGCTTTTTGTTTTGAGACAGGGTCTCTCATTGATCCTGAAGCTTATACATTCAGCTAGGTTGACTGGCCATTGAGCTTCCAGGATCTGCATCTCTCTGCCTGCCAGTGCTGGGATCACAAACATGAACTTCTCTGCCCAGATGTTACATAGGTGCTAAGATCAAACTCAAGTCACTATTCTTATGACATGGGCACTTGGCTGACTAAGACATCTTCCTTGTCCCTAAATTACTTTCCGACTTACATTGTTCCCCTTCATAGTTATAGGTTATTATATTTTGATTTACATTATGCCAACAATTTGATTGCAATGGGTTTTTTTTCCTTTTTTCTCATTTTTTTTCTGAGTCTACTTAGGAACCCTACCTCATAAAGTCAGAGTTATCAAAGATGATTTTTATGAATAATAAAGAATAATTCTTGTCTTAGTTACGGTGCTGTGAAGAGACATGACAACCAAAGCAACTCTTAGGAAAGGAAAACATTTGACTGGGGCTGGCTTACAGTTTCAGAGGTGGGAAGCATGACAGAATACAGACAGACTTGGTGTTGGAGGAGCCAAGATTTCGACATCTTGATCTGAGGGCAGCAGAAGAGGATTCTCTTCTACAGGTAGCCAGGAGGAGACTGAATTTTATACTGGGCAGTGCTTAAGTGTGTGTGTGTGTGTGTGTGTGTGTGTGTGTGTGTGTGTGTGTGTGTGTGTGTGTGTATGACCTCATGTCATCCAACAAGGATGCCCCTATTCCAACAAGACCATAGCTCCTAATAGTGTCACTCCCTAAGGGCCAAGCATTAAAACAGAGCCAAAATTATTCAAACCACCAAAACCCTATTGCTCAGGAAATTGTAGAGAATGTAGATATATTATGCATTATACCACATATGTTCATGAGGTCTAATATACACCTCCATATACACACATATAAGAGCATGCACACACATGTCCACATGTATTTGAGGGAGAAGCTATCTATAAGACCCCTAGAAAGAGATCTTTTCCACTAAAACTTGTAACACATGTTCTTCTCTTGAGCTTCTATTGGCTGCTTTGAGATTCACTTTTCCATCCAGTGTGCCATAGGAGACTTCTAGTTAGGCTAAACTAAGGTAGAGAAGACATTTGTCTGATGAAGCTGGCTCCCTACACAGAAGTCCCCTGGTGTGAGGACTGTTGCCAATGCTTCCTCGGTACCTGTTGACATAGGTAGTAACCAATCATACAGCTGGAGTGGAATGGACAATGTAAGGCTACAGGAAGAGAAGGAGGGAAACAGGCTCTTACTCGGCACATGCCGCCATTGTGCCCCCAAGCCCATGGGCTCCGGCATGTGCTTCCTTCATCTGAGCTTCTCTTCCTTGAACACATTTACACTTTTTGCATTTCGAAAGAGATGATTTTGAACTCAGCTTTTAAGTTGAACTCAAATTTGTCAGCTAGTTAAGATGACAAATTTGGCCTTTCCTGGATAAATATATAACTACAACCCCTATAACTACTTTTGTTTGACTGCAAATAATTATCATGAAATAATTATAGATGCTTTCTCTGCATATGTGCAGTAATTGTCTCTCCTTCCCCCACCCTTAAACTTATTCACTCGGCTTTAATCATCACAAGAGACTTATTTATGCAAGGAAATAGCAAATTATTCACTCAGCTCGTTTTATTCACCATTGTCTTCTGATTTCTTCACACTACTTAATTTAGCACGTCAAGGTGAAACGATTAGTTTATCTCACCTTGACGGGCTGTAGTCCACAGGCAAAACATGTTCGTGACATTCTCGTTGGATACTTCCTTTCTAGTAATAGCTATCTCCTGAATTATCATTGGTTGGTATTTCCAAGTCAGAATAAGTATGTGACCAGCAGGTAAATTGAATTGATAATGAATCAGAACAAATAAGGGCATCAAAAAAAATGTCATCTCTCGGGACCACTGTGCATGATAAAGAGTTGTTTCTGATCAACATCTGCCCTTACACTTCATGATGATAAGAAAAACCCAATTAGCACCCACAGTTTTAAAAGATGCAACTTTTTATTTATCTAAGATTCCACTGCTAAAAACCTTGCCAAATTTACAATTCTAAAGACAACAGCTTTTTGTAAATGTGTTTTATTTGCAGTTATAATATCTATAGTTAAGTCAGTTCATTAAAAATAGAGTTGTGTAAACTATCTCCCAAACTGCCATATTTGAATGTTTAAAACAAAAATTATTTAAATTATATTCTTACACTGCATGAAAGAACTGTGAAGTCATCTAGTACATAAAATAATGTCTTTAAATGGGAAGCTCTTTCTTAATTAAGATAGAGGTTAAGACTGTGTGTGTGCGTGGGTGTGTGGGTGTGTATGTTTAATATTACACACCTAGTTAGTCAACCAGAGATTAAGCACACATTGTACCTAAGCACATGACCATGACGGCATTTGCTACCCTTAGCTTCTGAAACAGTGTTACCTGTCTGGGTCTCAGAGAAAATGAGCAACAGCTTATAGTCAATGAAAAAAAAATCACACCCTTGAGGCCCAGAAACAACAGTGTGACACAGTAGAGCTGAGAAGGTGTCTGTCTGGGTGGAATTAGTCTACCAGACTTTGATGTTTGCATTATAATATTTCTTACAGCCTCACTCGGCTTATCTATTCACAAGAAAACTATGAAGAGTTTTTGTTTTAATAAGGGTTTAGAATATCCTGGAGTTGAATGAGGCTGAACTGCTGGAAAAGATCTATAATGCTAGGCATTCAGGCAGAGAGCAGGCAGTGGATGGAGATTCCAGGGACCCAGTCCTGCTTGCTAATTGTGGGACTGAGGTCTGTCTCTTAATCACTTACTACCTTCATGTCCTCATTGTTAAAATAGGAATACTAATAGCCACCCTGCCTGCATAGTTGTTATGAAGATCAAATGAATTAATAAATGGGAGATGGCTTTGTTAAAGTTAAAAGTCTCCCTCAAGCATTAGTTATTCCTGTTTGGCTTTTATACTCTTTGGAAATCCCATTTATAATAAGGTTCTCCTGGAAAAGTCATCATTTCTTGAAACCCATGAAAGCTTTGTCTTTGTAATATCTCTTATGAGTTCCTTTGGAAGTTCAGCAAGCGTCTCTGTTCCTTGCTGTGCTGCGCATACTTCACTTAAAGTGATTCCAGGGTCTGCCTGGCATTGGGCAGACTCTGCACACAGTCTGATGAGCGAGGACTGGCTCCTAGGGAATGAGATTAGAAATGTGCTCATGCTTCCCGTCTGCAGGGATTGGATCCAGAGCTTGGAAGGATACTGCAATCTACAGATGCTCAAGTCCCTAGTATAAAATGCCACGACATTTGCATATAACCTACATAACCCTCTTGTAAACTTTAAATGATCTCTAGATTATTTTTAATACCTAATGCGATGTAAATGCTATGCAAATAATTGTTATGTTGTATTGTTTAGGGAATTATGGTAAGAAAAAAAGAGTCTATCCATTTTTAATACAGTTACAATTTTTAAAAAGATTTCTTTTATTTTGAAAGTATCTCTTTCTGTGTGTGTCCACGTGCAGGTGTGCATGAGTGTGGGATCTCCCAGAGGCCAGAGGTGTGGGAACCTCCTGGATTCAGCCAAAGGTTACTGTGCGTCACCCTACTTCAGCGCTGCAATGCAACTCAAGTCTTCTTCTAGAGCAGTATGGACTGGTAACTGACAAGCCATCTCTCCCTCTCCAGAAGGATTCTTTTCTAAGTACTTGGAATATGTAGCTGGTAAATCCTATGAATGGGGAATCCACAGATACCAAACGGTAACTGTGTATAAATGGTTTATAATGTCTTTCTAATGCAAAAGTAACATACATGCTTATTTTTTTTAAAAAATTTAAAACAAAAATGCATAAGAAAGAAAAAAATGTCAACTACCCCCCATCCTATCATAAGTATCCTCAGGCTTCTTTTCCATGTATATACATTGCTCATTGGATATTTTATAAAACACTGAATGCTTGTGTCCCTAGATATTCATATGTTGAAGACCTAACCTCCAATGTGTGTAGATCTGCAGAGAGGGTCTTTCCAATGTAACTAACATTAAGTGAAGTCTGAAATGGGGGTCTTAATCTGATAGCGTTATGTTGTATTTGTGAGAGAAGAGTTCAGAGAGCTTCTCCCTACCTCCCCACCTAGGGAAGATTCGGATATTGTAAGAGAGAATCTATCTGTGAACCAAGAAGTCCTTTACCAAGAAGCAAACCAACAGGCACCTTGATCTTGAACTTCTCAGGAACCAGAACTGCTGGAAGTAAATTTCTGTTGTTTAAGCTACATAAAGCTACATAATCTTGATGTTTTCTTATGACATCTTACAAGCATATGACACACTAGAGACATGTACATCACTTGAGGACTTAAGAGTGTGGTGCTGTGATTCTTTCTTGGTGCATTTAGTATTCTACAACTTGATTTTAATGGCCATAGAACATTTGACCTAACTTTTTTCTGTTAAGAGTTCTTTGTACATATCACTCAAACCTGGTACTATGTTACACAAGATTTTGTGTGTGTGTGTGTGTGTGTATCAATGACAATTTTTTTCACCTTGCCTTCTCTTTCCTCTTCTCCACATCATTTCTCTTTGTTCCCATAGGTAGTTTATTAAATATACAACCTGAGCTCTCTGTCTTTCTTTGTCTTCTAATGCTGGAGTGAGAGGGGCAAGCAACTGTGCTTGATTTTGTGTGTATGGAATGCTAGGAATTCAAACTCAGGCTCTCACACTTGAGAAGCATTGCTCTTATTCACTGTGCTATCTCCCTAGCTAAGAAGCCATTTAATTTCATGAAGTTCCATTTGTCAGTTATTGTTATAACTGAGCAACTGGAGTCCTATTCAGACAGTTTTCTTATACCTATATCTTGAAGTATTTTCCTGACATCTCTCTGTGACCTCTGTCTATATACATGTTATATCATGGGTGTGCCTAACACACACACACACACACACACACACACACACACACACACACGTAAATAAATATAAAAAAGATATAATCAAATATCTAAAAACAGGCTGAGAAAACATTAGGCCATATTCCCCTAAAGACTCTACCAGAAAACTCAGATTTAGCAAACATTTTCCTCAAACCTTCAGAACACAAAATATTCAGATACAAACTCACTAGTTTAAGAGATTCCAATAGTACTTTAAGGTCTTTTGTACATTTGGGGTTGACCTTACCATTGTATGGGGTGAGAGATAGGAGTCTAGTTTCATTCTTCTACTTGTGGCTCTCCTGTTTTCCCAGCAGCATTTGCTGAAAAGAAAGACGTGTGTGTGTGTGTGTGTGTGTGTGTGTGTGTGTGTGTGTGTGTGTGTGTGTCTGTGTGTGTGTGTGTGTACATATATACATTATATACAAATGCATATATATTAACACCCTAACATGTGTAACAGGTAAAGTTCTTTTTCCATTCTGTAGTCTCCTGTTTTGTCTGAATGTTGGTGTTCTTTGCCATATAGAAGCTTTTAATTGACATGAGGTCCCATTTATGAACTGTCAGTCTTAGTGTCTGTGTTATTAGTGTTATGTTCAGAAAGTCTTTTCCTGTGCCAATAAGTTCAAGCCTTTTGGGCACATTCTCTTCTATCATGTTCAGTGAGGTTCTTGGTCCATTTGAAATTGAGTTTTGTGCAGGGTGATAAATTCAGATCTATTTGTATTTGACATGCAGACATCCAGACAGGCCAGTACAATTTGTTGAAAGTGCATTCTCTTTCCCAGTGTGTATTTTAGCTTTTTGTCAAAAGTCAGGTATCTGTGTTTGGTATTTATGTCTAGGTCTTCACTTCAATTTCATTGGTCAACATGTCTGTTTTTACACCAGTACCATGCAGTTTTTATGACTATAGTTCTGTAGCACAACGTCTGGGATGGTGATAGCTCCAAGAGTCTTTTACTACTTGGGATTGTTTTGGCTATTCTGGAGCTTTCATTTTTCCACATGATGCTGAAAATTGTTTTTGCAAGCTCTGTGAAAACTGCATTGAATTTTTGGAGACATTTACATGGGTTCTGTACATTGCTTTTGGAAAAATAACTATTTTTACTATATTAATTCTTACAGATCCACGAGCATGGGAGATCTTTCTATCCTTTCTGATTTTAGTAGTGATGCTATGAGTTTCTCTCAGATTTTAGATTGACCTTGGCTGTGGGATTTCTGTACATTGTCTTCATTATGTCGAGGTATGTCCCTTGTATCCTTAGTCTCTCCTTTATCATGAAGGGATGTTGGATTTTGTCAAAGGCCGTTTCTGCATATTGAGAAGATCATGTGGCTTTTGTCTTTCAGTCTGTTGATGTGGTGGGGTATCTTTATCAATTTATACATGTTTAACCATTCCTTCATTTGTGAGTTAAAGCTTACTTGATCATAAGGAATAATCTCTTTGATGCAATCTTGAATATGGTCTGCAAGTATTTTATTGAGAATTTTTGCATTTGTGTCCATAAAGGATACTGATCTGCTACTTTCTTGTTGAGTCTTTGTGTGACTTAGGTATCAGGGTAATTGTGGTCTCATAAAAATAATTGGATAATGTTTCTTCAGTTTCTATTTTGAGGATAACTTGAGGTGTATTTGTGGTATTTCATTTTTGTGAAGGTCTGGTAGAATTCTGTGTTGAATCTACCTGTCCCTGGATGGTTTGTTGTTGTTTGTTTGTTTGTTTTGTCTTGGGTTGAAAATTTTTAAAGGTTTATTTATTTATTTTATGTATCTGCATGTACACCTACATGCCAGAAAAAGGCATCAGATCGTAGTATAAATGGTTGTGAGCTACCAGGTGGTTCCTGGGAATTGAACCCCGGACCTCTGGAAGAGCAGCCAGAGCTTCTAATTGCTGAGCCATTTCTCCAGCCCCTGGTTGAAATATTTTAATACTATTTCTATTTCACAAGGAATTATGGGTCTCTTTAAATTTTAGATGAAGTAGATTTAACCTTCATAGGCTCTCTCTCTCTCTCTCTCTCTCTCTCTCTCTCTCTCTCTCCCTCCCTCCCTCCCTCCTCCCTCCCTGTATTTCTTTTAGGTTTTCCACTTTGGTCAAATACAGATTTGTAAAATATGTCCTCATGATTTTGTGGATTTCCTCACTGTCTGTTGGTATATCCTCCTTTCCATCTCTAATGTTTTAACTTGGATTTTCTCTCTCCATCTTCGAGTTAATTTAGCTAAATGCTTGTCGATCTTTTTCCAGAAGACCCAGCTCTTTGCTTCACTGCTTATGTGCATTGCTTTTTCATTTCTATTTTATTAATTGCAGCTCTGAGTTTGATTATTTCTTCGCATCTACTCCTTTTGAGTGTTAGGTCTTCTTTTTGTTCTATAGCTTTTTTGTATGTCATTGTTACTAATATGAGATGCTCCAATTTTTTAAAATGTAGGTGCTGAGTGCTATGAACTACTATCCATGTCTTATACTCTGTTGGCAAGGTTTATTATCAAGGTTTTTGTTTGATCTCCTAAATGTTCCATTTAAGATTAGATTTTACTTACTGATTCTATTTCTATTTTAATATTTTAGACTGTTTTGATTATTTTATTCCACTATTTCTTTGTGTTTCCACAGACTTCATTGAGGGATTGATTCATATCCTCTTTAAGTTCTTGGCCACATTCATAATTGCTAATTTGAAATCCTTGTCTTGTGCTTCAGCTTCGTTGTTTTTCTCAAGGCTTACTATAGTAGGACCAATAGGTTATGGAAGAAGCATATTGTCTTGGCTGTTCTTAGTTTGGGTTTAAGACTGGTGTCTAGGCATCTGGAGATGTCACAAATGAGGTGATTCCAGGTGCTGATATCTGGTCTTGTCCTGTTGGATGAGCATTCTTTTCATTGGCTTCCATCGTTCTTGTTGGATCTTAGGGAAGTGTGATGGCTTTGGATTCCCTGGTAGGAAGTGCTTCTGCAGGTCAGAGGTTAGCATAGAGAAGTAGAGATAGGCTAGGAGAAAAAGCTGAGAGGGGTTGTGAGAAAGAGCTATAGGAATCCTATCTACACTAAGAGGTGGGTACCCAGGGGAGTGGAGATATTGTGGAAGGAGGAACTTCAGTAAGTATTTATCTGTAGTGACAGGGAAGGGTTAGGGGAGCCCTGAGTTTGTATCAAGTGTTGGAATCTCTTGTTAATGAAGTTGGGGTGGGAAGAAGGGCACCTGCAAGCAGGCTGCTTGCTACAGTACTGAAAGTCAGACTGGAGAAATCATAATTGAAGACAGGGAGGATAATGACAGCTACCTCCTGAATCCATAGAAAGCCCCCTTGAGTTTTCATCACTCTTTGGCCTTGGCAAATTCATCATTTACTTTTCTCTGCACATTACCCCAGGAGGTTGTTTGATCTTGGTTCTCTTTGATGAAGACTCACCTTGATCTACCCTCTACTGATGTCCATCCCCAATGAAAATAGCTTTTTATAAAATTAGTATCTATTTTGTGGTCATTTGCAAAGAGGCAAATACTGAGAGATCTATCACAACATTTTAAATACAGTTTAAAAAGAGTTAAAAGAAATTTTCTTCAAAAAGGCCAGGACAAAAGTCCTCCTACATGTACTAAGCTTCTGGATGCCTCAAATATTTTCATGAATGAAAGCCCTTTTGGTTATTTTCATTATAGGAAAAATTCTTTTATGGAAAATTCAAGTCAACAAAGGAAGCTTAGATTGCAGTTCTAACATTTTTTAGCATAGTTGAGCAAACATGAGTCCTAAATTGACGTATTATGAAACATGATAAATAAGGTTTCAAAGGCTAGCTAAGACTGCAAAGAGTTTTTGAAACAGACCTCTCCTTTATGTGTCTGACTTCATGGGAGTTCGTGGACTGTGAGAGAACATGGGGCTTGAAGGCTTCTGGTTAGTCTTACAGCCACAGCGAGGGAGGTGGGGGGGGGATGGGCAGTGAAAGTCACTTCTGCAGAATTATCTATTATAAATTGTTCCTGTGGCCAGCTTAGAATTGGAAGAGCCCTTACAGTGTCTGTTAAAAGACTGCACCAATTGTAAGAGGTTAACTGCTAATGGATAAACAATTCAGCTCAAACAATTTCAGTTGAATTTCTACTTTGTCTAATGCACAAAGATGATAGTGTTAGCTGCTATGCATGGGCGGTGACACTAGTGATGGAGGTGGTGGTGGTGTGTGTACGTACACACACACACACACACACACACACACACACACACGGGGGTGGGGGACAGTGTTTAAAACGAAACTACCTACCCCAACCCATAAGTGTGGCAAATGCTACTGTAGCATAGACAATGGCTATGGGAACAGACAGACAAAAGACACATATCCTAAAGTATTGGCAAGAAGTGCAATTGCTTCAGTTTCAAGATACAGACAAAAAAAATTAAGTTCAGTGTAGTGGTTGATGAGAAAAAAGAATTTCAGAGAGAAACTTAAACAATCTGAAGATCAGTGTGTGGGAGTGGGGAGTCGGGGGAGGGGGGGGATGAGCAAGAACTTGGACCAGCTTGAGGCATTCAGTGATTACAAAATTTTCCTGTTTCTTTTTTGTAATAGTCCTCTGATATAGAAAATGTCTGCTCCATCATTTGACTGCAAGATCCACAAAGTCAGACAATTATTTTGTTCATTGTTTCCAAGAAGAGTTGGCACTAACAAGCGTACAAAGTATCCCCCCAAAATCTAATAGCTAACGTACAGAATATTTAACGAACATCTAGTCCAAGAAGCAGGGGCTTGAGGAAATATATGTATCCTATTCAAGATATCAAATAACTTCACTTTCAAGAGTTTTAACTGTACATAGATTCCAATGCAAAACTATTGATTGTAAAATTCCAGAAATAAATATTTCACTAGCTATAAATTGCACACTTCTGACTATCATAATGGAATCTACTACTATTCTACTTGTACCATCCTGAAAGGTGAATCATTGCTTTTTCCAGTGTATTCATGGTGTATGTACCACCCACACACTAGTCAGACACTCAATATCCATCTCAATATCAGATGAACTGCTGCGGTACTACAATGCTTCTTTTCTAGTAGGCCATTTTCATTCCTTTGTGATTCCCTTCCAATATACATAACTGCTCTCTAAGAGGATCTCACAACCATCACACTTGCCTAGGATCCAGAGTAGACAACACTGATGAAAGAGCACAACACCTTCTCAACATTGATGAGAGCAATTAGATGCTTTGTGATGGTTTGTGTGAGAATGGCCCTCAGAGTCTCATAGAATGAAAATCCCTGGAGTATTGGTGAGTGAAACTATTTGGGAAGGATAAGAGGAAGTCACTGGGGACATGTTTGGGGATGTCAAACGTCTGTAATATTCCTTGTCTCTCCTCTCTCACCCTCTCTGTCTCTGTCTCTGTCTCTCTCTCCCTCTCTCTTTCTCTTACCACTCTTTTTTCCCCTCTCTCCCTCAGCTTCATGCTTGTAGACCAAGATGTAAGCTTTCAGCTATTGTTTCAGTGCCAGACCTGTCTGCCTGCTTCACACCATTATGGTCATGGACCTTAGAGAACGTTGAAGCTTTACCTTAGAATAAACAGATAGACAAGGGTATCCCGAACAAATGGAACCTGGAAGCAAGTTGGTGTAGCCATTTTAATATCTGACAAAATTAACTTCAACACAAAACTATTGTTTGAAAAGGAAGGGCACTACAAAGAAAAAATTCACCAAGGGAATGCTGCAATTCTGAATATTTGTACACTAAACACAAGGGAATCTACGTTCATAAAAGAAATACTTCTACAGCTAAAATTACGTATTAACCTCACACAGTAATTGTGAATAAATTCAATATCTCGCTTTCATCGATAGACAAATCATCCAGACAAATAATACCAGAATTAAATAATGTCATAAATCAAATTGACCAACATACATCTATAGAACATTCCACCCAAACACTAAAGAGTATGGCTTCTTCTCAGGAGCGTATAGAATTTTAGCCAAAATTGAGGACAAATAGGTCACAAAGCAAGTCTCAACAGATATAGAGAAATTGAAATAACACCTTCTATCCTATGAGGACATGAAGGATTAAAGCTAGATACCAATAACAGTAGAGATGGCAGAAAGTATACAAACTGATGGAAGTTGAACAACTCACTATTGAATAAAAACTGAGTCAAGACAAAAGTCAGGAGGGAAATTTATAATGTTTTATAATTGAATAAAAATGAAAACACAATATATTCAAAACTATGGGACACAGTGAAGACAAGTCTAAGAGAGATCTTCATAGCACTAGGTGCCTATATCAAAAAACTAAGATGATCTTATGTTAGTGACTTGACACACCTGAAATCTCAAGGAAAGCTAGAACTAACATCCAAAAGGAGTCGTTGGAAAGGAAAAATCAAATTCAGGGATGAAGTCAATAAAATAGAAACACCAACAACCAAAATACAAAGAATCAATGAAAGGAGGAACTGGTTCTTTGAAAAAAAAATAACAAGATTTACAACCCTTAGTCAAAATAACTAAAAACTGAAGGAAGAAGATTCAAATTAATAAAGTTAGAGGTTAAAAAGAGGATATTACAATAGACATGGATGAAATTCAGAGAATCATGAGGACATGCTTTTGAATCAAGCAAAGTCTATAGAAAGGAAAAGTATTTTTACCAATTAAGCATCTGATAGAGCATTAGTACCTAGAATATGTAAAGAACTAGGAAGAAACTGAATATCGAATAAACAAACAACACAATTGAAACAGGGATAGAGAACTAAACAGAGTTCTCAAAAGGTGAAACACAAATGTCTGTGAGGCTCTTAAAGAAATGTTCACCATCCATAGCCCCAGGGAAATGCAAACTAAAACTATGTTGGTTTTCATCTTCCATCAGAATGACCAAGATCAATAGAACAAACCACAGCTCATGCTGTCAAGGATGTGGGGAAGGAGAACACTTATTCATTGCTGGTGGGAGCGACAACTTGTACAGACACCATGGAAATCAGGATGCAAGTTCCTCAAAAAGCTGAAAATTGATATACCGCAAGATCCGGCTATACCACCTGTATTAGGGTTCTCTAGAGTCACAGAATTTACCGGTAGTCTCTATATATTAAGGGAATTTGTTGATGACTTACAGTCTGTAGTCCAACTCCCCAACAATGGTCAGCAGCAGCTATGAATGAAAGCCCAAGGATCTAGCAGTTGCTCAGACCCACAAGGCAAGCATACAAAGAAGAGAGAATCTTCCTTTTTCCAATGTCCTTATGTAGGTCTCCAGCAGAAGATGTGGCCCAGATTAAAGGTGTGTACCATTACACCTGGATCTAGGACTTGCTTTGTCCCAGATGACTTGAACTTAAAGATCTCCTTACCTTAGTCTCCTGGGATTCATAGCCACTATGCCTCAAGATCTCCATGCCAAGATTCAGGTCAGAAACTTGTATCTCCTAGCCTCAAGATCAAGATCACAGGTGAGCTTTCCAATTCTGGATTGTAGTTCATTCCAGATATAGTTAAATTGACAACCAGGAATAGCCTCTATACCACCTTTGAGCATATACTCAAAATTCTCTATATCTTATAATAGAGATACGTGCTCATCCATGTTCATTACTGCTCTAGTCATAATAGCCAGAAATTAGAAATAGCCTAGATATCCATCTACTGATGAATAGATGATGAAAATGTACATTTACACAATGGAATGTTATCAAACTCTTAATAAAAAAGAAATTATAAAATTTGAGGTTCTGCTGTTTCAAAATAAGACAACATTCCCTGAAACAAACTATCTTTCTTCTATAGTATTTAAACTGCAATGTCCTCCTGGTAATTATCTTCCTTCTCACACTGGTCTAATTTCTCTGATACTTGGGATGTCAGATCCTTAGGATAGCAGTAGATCATATTATTACAGTAATAATTATGATCTTATTATGTCCTTGGCATTCAAGCGTTGGAAATGTAATAACCAATGCAACACTGTTGAACAATGGTACAGAGAGTGGCCTTGGTAGGGACAGAGTGACATGGTTCCTGCCCCTGGGACAGGGCCCTGCTGTGAGCCTCCATGAGTGTTGATGGTTGTTGTGGGCATGTATATATACATATTTTCTGGAACCAGTACTAGCAGTGGAGGACTCTTTCCTTCTGAGGAAAGCCCTCCATGTTAAGGTTAACGATTCCATGATCATTAGAAACAGCAGGAGTTGAGGGCGTGGCTATGACTCAGCAAAATAGTAAGCACTAGGACCTTCAGGACAGCCATTAAGGCTATGAGAAAGAGCTCTAAATACGCGAGTTCAAAGATATGTAATTTCTCAACTATGCAAAACTAAGGATGCAATATGAATATATGAGGGGCTTCACATATCTAAAGGAACAAAAGCAGCTGATGTAAGCCAACTTGTCAGAAAATTACTAAAGAAGGAGGTAAAGAGATTTTGGGAGTGGTGATTGTAGGAGATCACACCCAAATAAGTTTTTTGTTTATACTACAAAGGCAGACAGATTCTTAAGTTCAGGCTCAGCCTAGGACAGAGAGATGTTAGGCCCAGGTGTGGTGGAAATGGTAACTTCAGGGCAGGGTTCCATCCAACTAGCATATCTATCCTCTGTTCTTAACAAAGGCAGGCAGATCACTGAATTCTTTTGCAATGTTAAGAAAAAAAATATGCTTGCTGTTTCCTAAGAATCAAAGGACTGGCGTCTCAGGATGCTGATTCATAAGACAATTAAAAGGAAAGCTGGAGTAAATGACTAGATTGATATGTAAAATAAAAGCCTGGAGCAGTGTTCTGCAGGAGATGAGCTATACAGAGAATTTTTTAGAATAAAAAGAGAGAACTGCTTGGAGAGCTGACACAAGCAAGCAGGACATGGAAAGAGAGATCTCCAGAGAGAAAGCAGAGCATAGAGAGATGAAGACTGGAAAAGCTATATCAAACAGAACACAGATTGTCACCTTGGACCCACAATTTGACTTCGAGTTGTTCTTTTCGCCACTCCCAGACACTGCTCTCAGAAACATTTTCTAAGTCAAGGCTGGTCCTTGGTACAATGGGACCTCTAGGATGTGATCTTTTCATGAAAAGAGTGTTTGCATTGTGGCGTGTGGCTACTGCACGCTAGGTTACTATTTCAATGTGGGCCACTATTGCAGGGTAAGTTACTATTGGTTGGTGGTTTATTGTTGCAGGGGTGAGATACTGACAAGAGGCTGGGTTCTGGCCCCTTCTTCCCACCATCTTTCTTTCTGTTTCTCTTTCTACCATGGAAGGTGGTCATGAAAATCCTCACCAGACATTGGCAACTTAACGTTGGATTTCACTACATTAAAACTATGAGAAATGGTTTTTCTTTTTCTTTTTTAAGTAAGCCAATCTATGGTATTCCATTATAGCAATACAAGTGAACAAGATGAATGGTTTGATTCATGGCTGTCTTTTTTTTTTTTTCTAACTTACAGCCTTCCCAAAGACAAGAGACAGACCATGAGTTCTCACTACTGCCTTCCAGGACTACTTACTGATAGAATAAAATAAATAAACTAAATAAATTTGTGTGTGTGGATCGGCGGCCGGGGACCTCAGCTTGGGCCACAGGGCTCCATAGCCAATTAGCGCCAGGAGAAAGATACCCTCCCAGGAGCTTGGAAAAGCCGGGAGTGGGCCCAAGACAAGCTCCACAGCTCACCAGGAACTGCCCCGAAACTGCGAGACACAGGGACTGAGGTAGGCAGGCATAGAAACCCCCTGGATCCCAACAGCGGCAACTGAGGTAGGAGACGTCTGCCTGGGCCACCAAGGTTCCATAGTCAAGCAGCGCCGGGAGAAAGTTACTCTCCCAGGAGCGTGGAAAAGCCCCAAGTGGGGGCAAAACGAGCCCCAGTGCTCACCAATTCCTCCCAGTTTCCACGGGCCACAAGGACTGAGGGACAGGAACTTCCGGCCTCCATCTGCTGCTGGGGACCTCAGCTTGGGCCACAGGGCTCCATAGCCAATTAGCACCGGGAGAAAGATACCCTCCCAGGAGCTTGGAAAAGCCAGGAGTGGGCCCAAGGCAAACTTCACAGCTCACCAGGAACTGCCCCGAACCTGCAAAACACAGGGACTGAGGTAGGCGGGCATAGAAACCCCCTGGATCCCAACAGCGGCAGCAGTGGCAGGAGACGTCTGCCTGGGCCACCAGGGTTCCATAGTCAAGCAGCGCCGGGAGAAAGTTACTCTCCCAGGAGCGTGGAAAAAACACCTCTCAGAGAGAGCTGGTCTTCAAGGAGTATTGATATAGAGGCCTGCAGGTGAGAAAAGCCATAGCCAGAAAGTAAGATCAGCTAACATCAGAGTTAACAAGATGGCAAAAGGCAAGGGTAAGAAGCTAAGGATCAGAAACCAAGGCTACTTGGCATCATCAGAACCCAGCTCTCCCACCACAGCAAGCCCTGGAGTCCCCAATACGCCAGAAAAGCAAGACTCAGATTTAAAATCATTTCTCATGATGATGATAGAAGACTTTAAGAAAGAAATGAATAACACCCTTAAAGAAATACAAGAGAACAGAGGTAAAGAACTAGAAGCCCTTAAA
>CM052702.1:8722432-8771186 GCA_028551405.1 Uromys caudimaculatus
GGAGTTGGAGGAAGGTCTGAAGGAGCTGAGGGAATTTGCAGCCCCCATGGAGGGAGCAAAAGCATCAATGGGCCTGACCCCCCCCCCCGGTCATCCTGGAGTTTGGACCACCAACCAAAGAATACACATCTATGGACTCATGGTTTGGACCACATATGTGGCAGGGTTGACCTCGATGGCCATTAGGGAGAGAGGAGAGGCCATTGGGCCTGAGGATGTTAGAGGACCCAGTAAAGGGGAATGTTAAGGCAGGAATATGGGGATGGGTGGGTGGGAAGTGGAATTTCCTCATAGAGGCGGGTATGGGGAGGGGATAGGGGGTTTCCAAAGAGGAGACCCAGAAAAGGGGAAACATTGGAAATGTAAATAAAGTATCAAAAATAAAAAAAATAAAATAAAAAAATATCTATTACACCAAAAAAAAAAAGTGTGTGTGTGTGTGTGTGTGTGTGTGTGTGTGTGTGTGTGTGAGAATATGGGTTAATGATCCAAGCTATTAATCTACATTAAGAAAAATAACTTTCAATCATGGTTACTCAGTGACACTGGTAAGTGCTCACTAATGTTCAACAGGTGAACTGTCTAAACTTCCATAACACAGTCTTGCCATAGGCTGCAATTTCCTTATTCCCAAGCACATGACAGCATGAGTTGCATAAAACTCAACCTTAGCTCAGGGAACCTAGTAAAAGAGAAAACAGAAAGAATATAAGAGCTAAAAGATAAGCAGAAGCTCTTCAGAATGCCATCTTCTGGGCTTTACGTACTTAACTACAATCAAGACCTTACAATGCCTGTTAGCAGCACTGGGCATGAGCAACACTATTCCAGTCTATAGTCAGTCACGGCTGGAGGATGGGCACATAAGACTCTACCCTGCTGAAATATTAACTAGTGATGGATTCTGGGAGAGAGACAATTATGGGCTGGCGTTGTGTGCCATTTGGTGAACGTACCCCAGAATACTTCCAAAACCAGGTCACACAGACAGGTTTGGTTAAAGTCAATGGGTCATAGCAAAAAGACATAAATGTGGAGAAGGGGTTTGTGGCAAGAGCTGACCGATGCAAATGATACCCAGAATGATGCGAGAGAAACCTAAGCATTTTCCAAATTGGTGGCCCTAGCCAGAGATCATCAGCTTCCTACTGATGAGGGATGTGGTGCTCAAATAAAGCAAGACTGTCGCACACATCCAGTTGTGGTGTTTGTGTAGCTCTGCGGGCCGTCTAGTACAAGGCAATGACTATATACCGACTAATTATAGCCAGCTTCCCATGATATTAGCCTGTGAGGCATATCATCTGGGATGTAAGTTCGGCCAGTGAAGTTTTAATTAATACAGCTCTTCAGTGGATCCTGGGGAAAATTGCACGTTTTATTTCTGCCAGCTCACTCGTACTCTTCCTTCAGCCTCATGTTTGCCCTCCTCTTGTGCGCTCCTTGAAGAGAGGACCCTATTGCTTCCTCCTCTAGCACCTCCAGGCATGCTGCAGAGTCACATGCTATGGGGTATAAATACTCAGAAAGCCCTGTGTCTGAGGTGGCAGAGGCTGCTGCCACGTCATCTTCTTGGAAATCTGCCTTTGGTGTGACAGTGTAATACAGCAGTTTGAAACATGTTCACAAAACATTTCTGAGTGAGGCAGGGAGAGGAGACAGGAAGTTGAGATACTGCTGTGGCCTTCATCAGTTTATAACTTGCCTAAATATTTATTTATCAGCATGTCAACACGGCTGAAACAAGAGTCAATAATTCATTTCAATCCAGAGCTGCATTCTGTGGAGTGTCTTTTTTAGGAAAAAAGTTGTTATGTGCATCTAAACTTCTACCCCTTTTTCAGTTGTTTTATTTTATTATCTCATTTTTTTTTTTTTGAGATAGTGTCTTATGTAGCCCATATATAAATACAATGTGTTGCCCAGGCTGGCCTTGGACTTCATGATCCCAGCCCCAAAATGCTAGGGTTAGAGGTGTGTTATCACCACATCTAGCTCTAACCCTTTACTATATCTCACTGAGGAAATATCTATTATTTATTTATGTAGCATTTTCTTTAGGTTCCCACCACTCAAAGATGTAATTCCTGTTGAGCAGGAAATAAATGTGTTAGATCGTAATTATATTTCCCATGCTTAGTACAGTGCCTTTGACAACAGCTCAATTATTTATATATATATATAATATATATATATATAATATATATATATATAATATATATATATAATATATTATATATATATAATCAATCACAGGAGAGATGGCAGCTAAGGAAGTGAGGGAGAAGGAGAGGGAGAAAGAGAACAGAATGAGATGAAGAAAACTATATAGTATTTACCAATGAAAGGAATTATGCATGTGTTCCTCGCACCTGATATACAACATAATCCATACTTGTACTTCAAATAGAAGTCCCCGGAGAAGCTCCATCTGTGATTGAAGAATAAGATCTCTCCTTGGCACGGCACCAAGATCTTACCTGATCTAGCTCTCACCTGTCTCTCCCACTAGTCCTATCCTTGACATCTCTTAAGTGTCTGATATTCTAGAATATTCTGTTACATTCTGAATTCACCTCACACTTGCTGGCCTGTGGGTCTTGGCATATATGGAGCTGTCACGGCTTCTACCACTTCTCCAGTAGCCGATTCCTTTTCGTCTCTGCATCCTCTTTGGTGGGTCCTTTCTTCCGAGAACTCTTCTAAGCCATTGAATGGGCATCCTTTGGGAAGTTTCCCTTCTGACACTTCAGGTGCTGGACTGTGGATGCCAATGTACTTGTCTCCACAGATATTCCATGAGCCACTGACCGTGGCTTTATTGTTTACTCTATCTTCGGAGTGTACACGCATGCGCGCGCGCGCACACACACAACACACACACACACACACACACACACATACACACGTGCATGCACACACAGAGGCATATTTTTCAAAGCAATGATGAAAAGAGAAGAGGAAGGGAGGGCATGCGTAGCCTGAGCAAACAGAAAGTGATAGTGCCTGTGGAAGATGGAGGAAGCACCAAGTTAATGCCTTGATTTTCCTGACAGTTATCAGAAAGATGCAGGAAGACAAGCACTGAAGCAATGGGGTCAAGAATTACACTGGGAAAGAAAAGGAAAACCAGAGTCTAATCACATTTTCCATTATTGTTTTTTGAGTATGAAACTCATTCAGTATAGCAACTGTGATTTCTAGTCCCTATAATTCTGTCTTGAGGACTGACTTCTTCAGAGCGATGTTGCAATAAGGTGATGTGGAAGTCTAGTCATGGGTCAGGATATGGGGCAATATTTGGGATGTAAATAAATAAAATAATTAATTAAAAAAAGAAAACACCTAGCTATAAAAACAATACTTAGTTTGTACAATATATATTCAAATCAAAAGATCATGTGAAAAAAACCTGATTGTTCAGAAATTTAAGAAAAGAGTAAGAGAAACCTAATAGAAGCATTACTTTCATGAAAAAATAATTTTACTTAATTGTTTACATTCTCAGTTCCTTCATTGGAAAAATTTATGGCCAACGATTCTTTTGAACCCTATCAAGGTATATAGTATATGACAAATACTGATGCATATTATTCTATGAAAAATACAAACTCATGAAATATCTGTTACCAATTTGTGATATTTATTTATAGCATATGAAGTTGGCTGGTAAGATTTAATTGATATAAACTACACAAAAAGTATTTAACATTAAATCACAAAGTTATACCTCAAAAATACATAGTTTCAAGGAGTTGAGGGATGAAATAAAAATGTCCACTAAGAGATGTCACTCATACATTAACTGTCATGCTTAAAAATCAACTTGTTTCTTAATTCTAATTCTTCACTGTGCGCCACACCCTGGGTGAAATCAAAGCATGGGAGAGGATTATTTTCTAGTTAATGGAGCATGTAAGTTTACTTTAATATTCAAGGTTATGATGAGTGAAACGTAAACGAGGAAGTTTCCTTTTATCAAGGGTCACGGTATAATGGCAGTACGTTATGAAATAAATGCTCAATTAGCATAAAACAAATGGAAGGTCATTACATTTCACTTGGGCTTTGTATGCAGTCTGTGAAATGTGCTTCCTACAAATTGGTATGCTGTAATACTTTGTATATGTGGTTAATTTAAGGAACTCAGCCTTATCTTTTCCTCATTATGAAATGCATGGACTCCACTGTAGTAATGATAAGGGAATTCTTCCTCATCTTTGAACTCTGTATAAACCGTTCTCTGTCTTTAAAGCCACTTCTTCCTTTTCCTCATTATAAACCCTTCCTCAAGACATTTCTAAAATGTATCTTTCTACATACCTTCTCGGTTGCATTCTTCAATCATTTTTAGTTACATAAACAAGATTTGGTGTATTCCACAGCTTGAGTGTGGCTTGAGGGTGTGATTGTTATTTAAGGCTGGTCCACAGC
This sequence comes from Uromys caudimaculatus, assembly GCA_028551405.1. NCBI lineage: Eukaryota > Metazoa > Chordata > Mammalia > Rodentia > Muridae > Uromys > Uromys caudimaculatus. The sequence continues at coordinate 8,726,867 of CM052702.1, forward strand.
TACTGGTGGGTAGTAGAGCCTTTGGGAGCTGAGCCTTCTGGGAGATTCTTAAGTCACTGAGGATGTGCCCTCAGGAAAGGTCTCGCCCACTCTTCTCCACTTTCTAATTCAACAAGGAACCATTGGCACCTACGTGTGACCCCAGCACTGCCATCTGCCATCTATCGTGATCAGCAGCAGACCTGAGCATATGTAGGCGCCATGCACTTGAGCCTTTAGGACTGGGAGAGAAGCAGGCTGCTTCTACTAATCATCAGCAATCTCAGGCATGTTATTGTACTAAACAAACAGACTCATTTTGTGTTGCTATACCCAAAGACCCCCAAGTGGATAACTTCTTGTGAATAGAAATGCACTTGCTCATGGCTGTGGGGACTAGAGGGTTTAATACCAACACATCGACATATGGTTAAGGGCCTTTTTTGCTCTTGGAAGGTGAGAGGATTAGCAGGTAAGGGGGACCATACCTTACCTTTTTTGTACTTTACCAATGCTACCCATAAAGGCAGATCCCTCATGGTCTGATCCTCTCGTAATGGCCTAGCTTTTAATATGATTACAAAGGAAACTAGGTTTCAGCCCAAGTTTTAGAGGGACAGAGGGATAAACATTTAAACCATAATAGTTGGGGCAGTTTTATAATTGGCTAGATAAACATAGGTTTTTTATTTCTGTCAGTCTGTTCTACCATATATTTATTGAATCTGGGGTGGTTGGGAGAATGGGGAGAAGCTGGTGGAAGCTCAATGGTAGTTTATCATCCTTGCAACAGCTCAAATTATACTATTTTTATTCTTGAGCTGTTCTTGGTATGTGTCTGTCTATTTCATTTGTATTTGCCTTTCTCTACCATAAATTTTATTTATCTCTTCTATATATGCTGAGTCTTTGAAATCAGCAATGTTAGAAGCACTGTGTGAGAGTTGATGGTGCCACAGTCACAAACTCAATTGCCTTCAGGCTGGCACATGTTGTGTGAGTGAGCAGTGAAGCACAGTGTTAGACAGGGAGCAGAGGCTACGGAAACCACGGCTGCCTGCCCAGCCTAGGGCCATTCCAATGCAAAGACTCATACTGCTCCTGCCAATCCAATTTGGCCTTCCAGCAACTGGTTTGTAACTCCAAGTGCCCCTATTTCTTACTGCAGCTCTGTGTGAGATGTTGGTAGTGACAGGGCGATTAGCAACATTTGTTTGTGAGGTAATTGAAACACAAAATAGTAACTTTGCAAATCTCACACAGTAAAGCAACTTCATGAGTCTGTCTTGGTCAAATGGGATAGATTGCAAAATAGTAAAATAAAGAATATGACCTGAACATGGAAGTGCATGAGCAAAATCAATTCTTTTAAAAATATATTTTCTAATATTTTGAAGTGATCTTTGCATATTATATAAGTTTCAAGGGAGCAATTAGATAACTCAGATATGTCTGTGGTGATTTGCATGTCCACACTCACACAGACATATTATTTTTTGATTCATTCATAATTAATTACCTTGAGAAATTTGCCATCTCTTACGAAATTTTGACTAATATATGGCCAACCTTGCTTTATAGAAAATCTGGTTTCAAAGGGAGAATTGCTCTTTTCCAAAATGTTTTACCATTCCCACCCTAAGCTTATACTTTATTTGCTATTATTACTATTAGCTTTGGGGTGGAGGAGAAGGCTGGCTAACAGATGCTAGGATCTGCTTTTAATGTGAATACTTTGAAATTTTTATTCACTTCTAGTACAAGCCAAGAAGTAGGCAAAGCATATTCTGCAAATCAAGCCCGTTAAAATTCCGCTGCAAAGCACAGACTTGACTGACTGCAAGTGGGGCTGTCACCTCGTACAGGCATCACTGTCAAAGGGCCGTGTCATCTGTCAGTGCTGGTTCCAGCTCACTGTTCCACATAGAGGCAATGCACTGTTGCCTCCCAATTGATAACACGCTGCCAGAAGCATGCTACTTTCTCATCCGTCTTCTTGTAGCTGTCAAAAATGGAATCCATTAATTAGTTTGTTCTTGTGAATTTTAGTTGTTCAGAAGACATGTAAATTTCAAAGTAAGACAAATAAAAATTCCTATCCAAACCATGATGCCAATAAGGGCTCAAAATCCCAAAGTGGCAGCTCTTCCTGACAGTAGCTAAACTGACCAGCTAAATTCTACCTTAAGTGAATGTAATGATGTGGCTAGTTTCCCATCCCTTTTAATGAGGGCAAGCTTCCCAAGGCAGCAAAGGGAGAATCCAAGTTAGATCGTCTAGTGGGGAGACGCCCTGAGCTTTGCTCGAACTAGTCAGGCGGTTTGACACAACTTAAGGAGCCTGGTTGTGGCTGCTCCTGGATGATTACCTTTCTGTGTTTTATTCCTCTCCAGTGGCTTTCAAAAAAGTTTGATGGACTTTACTCCCCTTATTTTAAGGGTCCTACAAAGCATGGGTAATTCTATAAACTCCATGTATGCTTTAGATGGGGTGCCTCGTCCCCTCAGCATCCCAGTATAGAGTATATATATAAATTAAAAGAATTTTCTATGTTGAACCTTGAAACTACATTGTACAGTCCTTATATCTGACACAGTGTTTTTGTAAACACGAACATGTTTCAGCCTGACTCAGTTTTTTTTTCTTTCTTTCCATCTTTTCATGTCATCAAATAAAAGGTTGAACTGACACTGACTTATTCAGTTATATTCATTTCAGTAAGTCCTTGGGAGGTGACTGTTCTTCATAACTCTCTGCACTAGGTACTCTTGGAAATAGAAACAATGATTAAAATACAGCTTTTTTTTCTCAGGAAGTTCTTACTTTAGAGAAAGGACCAAAGAAAGACACACACAACACTAATTTGAGATGGGTTTCAGAAAGTGCTCATGAGACTTTGGAAGTGGGACAGAGAGATAAGCTGTAATCCTGGGGACCCTAGAAGGGTTGATGTAATACTTGAGCATGATACAAAAGGTAGGTTTGCTCCTGATGAGTCCACTGTTATTTCCAAAACGCGTGTTAAATCTACTCTCTGAGGTGACGAAGATAGAACCTTCTGAAGGTGACTGAATCAAGAGAGTGGACCCCTCATGATTGGTATCACTAGCCTTACAAAAGAAGTCCCTAAAAACTACTTTTGCCTTCAGCACCATGTAAGAGCATAAGAACAATGTGCCATTGCTAAGGCTGTGGGCTTGAACTAGATATGGAATCTGCCTTGAGCAGGGACTCCAGCATTATGAGAAACAAAGTTCTGTCGCCTCTAAACTGCCCAGTCCATGTTGTTTTGTTATGACTTCTAAACAGACTAGGACAACCATAACACTTTCTACCATTTTGTTTTGTGGACAAGAAAGGACACAACAAAGGAGCCGGCTTGTGAGTGACAGGAAGCCATAGGTAAAGATGCCCTGAGAAGAGTTTTAAAGGTGACAGGAGGAAAGCTTGCTTGGCACAGTGCAGGGAGACTTCTCTGAGGGAAACAGCCTTGTAAGCCCTGTGCGTTTTACCACAGTTGGCAAACGTGGAGCCCCCTTTCTAAACATGTATGAGGTAGAAGCAATAGTTTGGAACACAAATAAACAGTAAATGTAACCTAAAATATCTTCTTGAAATATTTTTTTCTCACTTCCAGGTTTACATATTGTGAGCAAAAACACAATGTAGAATGGAAAGTACAACATTGGGATGAAAAGACATGATAGAAATAACTCAGCATCATCTTATTGTAGACTACTCCCTGCTTAAGGAATTTCTGAGTCTTTTGACGTAAATAGAACACTAGGTCGGAAATGTCCTAAGGTCCTAGAAAGATTTTGCTCATTGCCAAGTTTGCACAACACAGAAGAATACATAGCTCTTATAGGAACGTGGTCTTCATGTGCTGAGACACTCTTGGCAAAACTTATCAATAGCATTCACCCAGCTGAGCCTGAACAAACCCTGCTCTGCTCAGCCCCAGTCTGCTGCAGGATGGGGGGGATGACTACTTGAGATGAAGTTCTGTTAGAAAACTAAGCTTCTTTAAAAAAACAAAAGCCACAGGTTCATCATGTAGACAATTTTTAGTTAATTGGATCACAGTCATTCTTCTGATTTGACTTAAAAGGGAAGAAGCACATTGATAGCGGGAAGAATGAACTAGCCACAGATACATTTTGCTAATGCATATGGTGTTTGAAATTTCTGTGTTTCTTGCTATAAAATGCTAACAAGACGGTTGGTTATATCTAGAAAAAAAAGTAACCGAACTGTGAAGTTCATTCAGTTCTCCTAATCTAGCCAGTTTAAATAATTCAGTGAGCAAACTGAAAGTGAGTAGACTGCTTTCACAGTGCAGCAAGCCATATCTGCAACCTCTACACCCTTTGCACTGGCATTTATGAGCCTAGTCTTGGTGCATATAGGTCCCAGATACTAACCAATGGCTTTACCTATGGCTGGTACAGTTGTTAAGAAGCATCAAAACAATAGGAGTCAGTACAATAACTTCTTAGGGCCAAATCAGTAAGGTGAAACCAATGAGTATATGTTAGTAACTAAGAGAACAGTATAGATGTAAGCTGAAGCAAGATCTAAGCTCTGTAATGACCCATGCCTAGGCCTGTGTCTGAGACTGGTGGGTCTCCTTCTGGGAACAGTAATCCTTAGCTGCTAGATGATAGAGTGAGAAAGAGAGAGAGAGAGAGAGAGAGAGAGAGAGAGAGAGAGAGAGAGAGAGAGAGAGATATCGGGGCATCAGGCTTGAGAACTCTTGGAATATGTTAGGGGCACTTTAGCCAGGGGCACTTTACCACGGGTATCATAAGCCCTTGAACAACGACCAGTCACAACAGATGCAAATCACTTGGAAAATGCCTAAAATGTGGGTCTAGAAAAGTTATTTCCATCCAGGAGTACTCAGTGTGATTTGGAAAATATCTTAGCTAGTGTGAGTATTGGTCCAACAAGCCACTCCCGTGTTCAGAAAATTCACAGTGCCCTGGATGACTCCTAGCAGGGCTGGGGTAATTAATGCCTACTTGCCTTAGATAAGATCAGCTGGTCCTTGTTGGGGACACATATTACAAAGAGGGCACGGATGGATGACTTCCTTCAACACTCTTAAGCATCACTCTTCTATGAAACACCCACGTACATTTACGCAAGTTCTTGGATTTGGTTGGTTTTGTTTTTCTTAACATCAAAACCTGCTTCCCTTCCCTCTAGTCCCACAGTTACCAGACAGACGTGAATCTGATTGTATTATTTGAACACTCTACTCACTTCTGTCTATAAGCAATTCCTTTCTCTCCTCTTTCTCCTTGTCTTTTCAATTATCAACTACTCGCCATCTTTTTTTCTGACAGTCATTTACTGAAACCCACTGTTTGCCTCACAAGGTGCTAGAGGGGGGAAGAAAACTCAGGTGACAATCATTTTAATGTTTAACTGCATTCCTGTAATTCAGAAGAGCTACCTCAAGACTTCTACTCACCTGGTAGATCCTTCCACTAAGCAGAGTTTCCTGTGGAGGATAGATGTTTTTCACAAGGAAGATTCTGCTGGAAGAATGTTAGTCTTAAGAGAATAGTCATTCCAATGAACGGGCAGCACCTACTGACAGCGCAGGCGAAAAGATTGCAAGGAATGCTGGGACACTAATGTTAGTCATCCTTTACATTTAATGTGCGTGTACATACGCATGCTCTCGTGCACTCATGTGCATGTGACGATGCCTGTGCATATGTGTGTGTGTGTGTGAGAGAGAGAGAGAGAGAGACAGAGAGAGAGACAGAGACAGAGACAGAGAGAGAGAGAGACAGAGAGAGACAGAGAGAGAGAGAGAGACAGAGAGAGAGAAGACCAGGACACCCATGGAGAAGCCAGAGAACAATTCGTGGAAGTTAATTTTGTCCTTCTGCCATGATGGTCCCAGATATTGAACTCAGGTTGTCAGGAGTGGTGGCAAGCTCCCTTATCATTTGAGTCACCTCACCAGGACCTGCCTGAGGTCTTTCTTTTCACATGGCTGGATTGGTAATCCTGATAAGCATGAGCCACTGGCAAGTCTTACCAAATGCTATCTGGAGAACGATTTCCGATGTCTCCAAAGTCAGAGGTTCAATCATCAAATGACTTTTATTTCATGGTTGTTAGGTATAACTTGAAAGTAGTTTTATCACTTGAGATGACCACATTTTAAAATTGAGCACACTTGTGAAGAGTGGAAGCCTATCTATGTCCGTTCCATTATAGGAATCCCTTAGAAATAACTGTTGCTCTATTTTTTAAAACGATTTATTTTTATTTTTAATAATGAGCATACTTATCCCTACGAACTTCTGACAGAAAGAAAGACAGCACTTTTGCAATTGTTTATAAATAACATAGAAGATCTATTAACCTAATTGCTATATGTAAGCTTTCCCCTCCTGGTTGAATGCTTTTCTCTTTCATTAGAGTCAACTTCCTATGACCTTTAAATTCGGTTAGAAAAGTTAATCTTCTGGTTAATCTGGACCAATTGGTTTCTGAAACACCTCCCAGTGACAAACCATTATTTCGAGTTCAGCTTTTAATTGGTTAGAATGTTATTGCTGCAAGATCCAGTAGCTGTCAGATTTGCCTGCTAGCCAGTCTGTGCTTTCTGGACACATTCCAAGTCATTAAAGCAGTATCTCCTGCTTGAACCTGGGCTATTTATCCTAACCCCAAGCCCAATGTTCTTGCCAGTTCTAATTTAATTAAGGCCTGAGGAATGTCGGAGGATGCCTCGATGAAGAGGAGGGACAAGTATACTTTTGAAAAACAAAGTCTGAGGTTTTTTTTCTTGTGTTAAATGCTACTTTATAATGATTAGATGAAATTGCCTTGCAAACCACAACTTAGCACTGATGCGAAATGTGTGTTCCCTTATGCCATCTACTCCAGTTTTGAATGTTTGTCTATATTAAAGAACTAAAGGCATGAGCTATCACAGTTAGAATGATACTAATCTAGCTAAACATGGTGCCTCTTGCCTATAACCATAGTTACTTGAGAAGCTGAGAGGAAAATTCCAAGTTTGATGCTATTTGAAACTATATGATGAATTCAAGGACAGCCCAAGATATACAAGTGAGCAAATAAATGCAGTGAAATGCATAGATAAATTATGACAATTATTTTGTTCTTCTAAGTCATAGGAAAAACTTGCATTTCTTCTTAGTTTTCTATTAGAATTCCTGAAGTAAAACTAGCATATATATATACTGGGGTGCAAATTCTCTTTTTCAACAATTATAGAATCAGGTCATCCATATACATTTTTTTCACTTGTATATGTAAGAGCAGTGCTGCTTGTGAGCTTTCCCTCAGAGGTCTGGACTCAAGTCTTCCCACCTAAGTGACTGACCTTGCTTAAGTTGTCCACATTCTCTGACTTCTAGATACCTCCTCTACAACATGTCAAAATTCTATTTAAAAATTTCCTATTTGATGAGTACTAACCCTAACATGTATATGAAATGCTTTGAGATACTAACATTATTAATTCTAAATTTTATTAGAAAAATTCAAGTTGGAACTGGACTGGAGGGTTGCTCCCTGCTGGCTATCCCTCATAGTGCCAGAGGATGCCAGGCAGGATGCTGGAGAATTTTCATCAACAGTCCTACTGAGCTCTTAACCCTGCATGAAGCACTACCTCCCTGCCAGGAAAGATGTGCTATCGGGTACAGTAGTGCAAGTTTGTTTGGGAGATAGCCAACAGCTTTTTGATTGAATTTGAAGCCTGCTTCACAGAAAGAAATTCACAACTGGCCATATAAACCCCGTCACAGCCCATGGCTTGGGAGGTTATAGACCCCAGTGGAGAAGCTGTTGTTTTGCTAAATGGACGTGGTGTGACCATCGGCTTGCCTTCTAATTAACTATGTTCGGACCTACCAGTTAGTGGTGCTGTCAGCTTTGCTTGGAGAAGCTTAATTTTTGTGGTGAACAGCAGTAACTGCAGCTTCATACCTGCTCAAAATGATGAAACTAACCAATAAATAAATGCTCAGACACACATGGGACATCTACATTATCCCATCAAAACTCATGGAACATCATAGAAGAGGGAACATGAAGAATGTAGGACCCAGAGGGAGGTGGAGAGTGGTGTGAACTCTGACTTCTAGGAATTTTACTCTTGGCCTCAGAGTAACTGAATATTCCCACACAATCTGTACAAGATTGAGTCCATAAGCATCCTATGGTGGTGGGGAGAGGAGCTCTTGAGGCTCTACCTCTTCCTCAGGAGTTGTATGCAACTGATGACTGATGTGGGGGGTGGGGGGGATTGTCTTCATCGGAATAGCCATTGCTAATCTGCCCTTGCTTGTGGAGACAAGGTCTCACCATGATTTTGTAACCAAACTTAGTGAAACTCATAGGGTCAAAAAAGCGAAGACATGAAGGCAAGAGAACTAACCTGGGCAGAGTGGTGTACACCTTAGCTCTCAAGACAAAGACAGGTGGATCTCTGTGAGTTTGATGCCAGTTTATTCTACTTAGCAAGTTCCAGGACAGCCAGGGCTATATAGAGACATCCTGCCTCAAAATAAGTAAGAGAATGTGTTGGGAAGAGCAAAGGGGTCAGTGGAAGTAAGAGGTGGACAAAACAGGACCAAGGAGGAAGGAGGGAAAGGAGTAACGAGGGATTGGGAAATGAGTCGGCAATCAAGAGCATTTGCTGCTCTTGAAGAGGACCCGAGTTCAGTTCCCAGCACCCACATGACAGTTTACAGCTGTCTGCAACGCCATTCCTCCAAATCCTACATCCTCAATGGCACACACATAGAATATAATCATATATGCAGGCAAAACATGCAGGCACATAAAACAAATCTAAAGGAAAACGTATCAAGCATGACTGTCCTCTGAGAGGATTTACCTAGCAGCTCTCTAAAACAGATGCAGAGACACACAGCCAAACCTTGGACAGAGCTCAGAGACTCTTATGGAAGGGCTGGAGGAAGAATTGAGGGCCCTAAAAGAGATTGGAACTCCACAGGAAGACAAACAGAGTCAACTAACCTGGACTCTTGGGGACTCCCAGAGACTCAGCCACCAACCAAAGAGCATACATGGTCTGGACCTAGACCCATGGCACATGTATAACAGAGGTGCAGCTTGGTTTTCATGTGAATCCCCCAACACCTGGAGGGGGTATTCTTAAAGTTGTTGTTTGTCTGTGGAATCTATTTTCCTAATTGGGCTGCCTTGTCTGGCCTCAGTGGGAGAGGATACACCTAGCCCTGCAGAGACTGGATGTGCCAGGGTGGGGAGATACCAAGAGGGGTTCCACCCTCTCAGAGAAGGAGAAGGGCATTGTGGGAGGGATGTGACAGAAGGGGATTGGGAGGGTGACAGCAATCTCAATGTGAAATGAATGATTAATTAATTAATTAATTAATTAAAAAAGCAAGTATAATGGAGGGGACTGAGTATCATTAAAACACATTATATACATATATGAAAATATAGAATATAATGAAAGCCATTATATATAATTATCCATGCAGATAAAAATGTTATAGAGGGAAACACAAAGTAAAGCCTCATAGTGAAGGAGCTCTTATGCCAACAGGCAGAACCGCTCATGTTCATTTCAGTGAAAAATCATCTCCCTCTTGAGATCATTCTCTTCCCCCCTCCCCCAACCCGATCCCCCACTCACCCTCTCCTTGAGTGGCTTATACCTTAGAACTCCTGCTTCAGACTAGTCTGGGCATATGTTCTTTGTCCTCGATTGGCCTGATTTCTTCCCCACCTGATGTTTTCTTCCTTATGCTGCAAGGAAGATTCTTCAAAACCTTAGGCCCAAGATGGCTTCTCGAGCTCAGGCTGCTGGCAGGAGGACAGACTAGCGGATGTGGCTGTTCGTTTCACCGTGCAAGTAGGAGGGGCTGCCGCTTTCTGTCAACATCCACTTTGAAGAGGAGATGGGTGGACTTCACAGCGCAGAAATGAAATGGGCTCTGAGAGTGTTTTCTTTGAAGACTCGTTGTGTTTTATAAAAAGAGGAGAAAAGGAATATGTTTGGTGGAGGTGTAGTTCGGTGTGCGGGAAGGGGGTGCTTCTGTGGGCCCATGCTAGGCATCCCTTCCCCTGAGGGACCAGACACAGGATAGTATAGAACGGAGTTTACTCAGGGCCTGGGGAGGGGAGTTGAGAGAAAGGCAGAGAGAGAGAAAGAGAGAGAGAGAGGGAGAGAGAGAGAGAGAGAGAGAGAGAGAGAGAGAGAGAGAGAGAGAGAAGGAATAGAGGTGTAGAGGCTGCCCATGAGCTTGTGGAGAGATGGGGAGAAGAACTGGGAAAGAGGAGGGAGCAGGAACAAGAGGACAGAGCAAGAGCAAGAGAGCTAGAGAAGAGAGGATAAGCAGCCCTTTTATAGTGAGTCAGGCATACCTGGCTGTTGCCAGGTAACTGTGGGACGCAGCCTAGACTAACGGCCAACACTCATCATTTTGACAATAATATGCTCTGTAATAATTTGAAGACTCTGTGGGCTGGAGAGATGGCTCAGCGTTTAAGGGCACTGACTGCTTTTCCAGAGGTCCTGAGTTCAATTCCCAGCAACCACATGGTGGCTCACAACCATCTGTAATGAGATCCGATGCCCTCTTCTGGTGTGTCTGAAGACAGCTACAGTGTACTCATACACATAAAATAAGTAAATAATTCTTTTAAAAAAGTTATTTGAAGTATCATTTAGGGCAGCGAGTAGCACACAGATGTTGTAAAGGAGAAAGTGGAAAAAATTGGATGAAGGACTTTAACTGGGGAGAGGAGAGGGAAGGTGGTGCAGAACGAAGGAAGGGAAATATGTAGCGTCAAAAGTGCTTGAAAAGGCAACAGGGAAACATTATGTTTACTTAAATACATATATATAAGTTTATATAGGACATATATGTGTGTGTGTGTGTGTGTGTGTGTGTGTGTGTGTGTGTGTGTGTGTGTGTAGGCTAAATGAAGTGACTCCATTTGGGGTAATAATGCTCCCCAGAGAACCATAGCGTAACAAAAACCCCATTGCCAGACATGGGAGACTTCACTTCAAGTTGTTGGTCAAGGGAGTCCAGAGGTAATGGATATGTGCAGGAGATCAGTATTTGCCAGACTTGATCAGAGTTGTATAAACAAACTCACAGAAGCTATGACTACATACACAAGACCTGCACAAGATCAAACCCATGAAATCTCCCACGGCTGGAAGAGGGACCCATGAAGTTCCAATAGGGGCTATTGACAGCTCACAGCTGCTGGGAGAGAAAGGAGTTGGCTTTCTGCAGAGACATGGCTCCTGAGAGGCGCCGCATGCTCCAGTACAAGTCTCTAATCCATGCACATACAGACACTAAGTGTATTCAGTGGGTCTAAAACACAAAGAGCATATGAAGTTTTGAGGGAAAAGTAATGGAGCATAGGAAAAGGTACCAGAGGTAAGAGGGAGCTGGGTGAGTTTGCTTAAAACACATTGCATGCATGCATAAAATTCTCATACAGTAAAAAGCTAAAAACTAAAAATGAATATATTAAAATGAGAACAAGTTGGGGATCTTTGGGGAACAACCCATATAATATGTTGCATGTGTATGTATACACATCTCTTGTTCTGAATTTGATAAGAAGCAATACTTTTTTTTTCTTGGACCCTTCAATTTGCATCATTTATGGAAAGACTTACATTAGAATTAAAACCAGAAAGAATATATCCCTGTTAGCATTTTGCCTACAGAAGAATTTCAGAGCACGGCTAGTCTGGCAGTTAAAAATCAATTATATACCTAGAGAGCCACAGCTGGCCCAGGGCTGGAATCTACCGTAAAACTTTTGGAAAACTGAAACAAAGATATGCTAATTTCTCACAGTAGAGAAGGAACATTCTTTTAGTAGAATCAGATTACTCTTCACTTCTTGTATTCTAAAGACAGATCAGAATAGTAAGTATCTCCAACAAATTCTGTATTGTCACCATGACTATATCACTATAGAACTGTGTCTCTCCTTTATGGAACAGGTATCAAGAACCGTGAATGTTAGTGAAGCGGCCTCTTCATCAAGCTTTGCAAGGTTAGACATGTGCATTAAAATATCATGTATATACTGTGTTTTTTCCTACATATATACATCTATAACTGAGTTTTGTTTATAAATTAAGGATTAATAGCAAATAATGATAAGCTAAGGCAATAACAATTTGCTATAATAAAAGTTTTATAAATTCTCTCTTGTCTTCTTCCCTCTCCCTGACCCCCTGTCTCTTATTAACCCACTTGGTTAATAAGCATACTACTGTAATATCCCCGTGTGTGTGCTCCAGTAATCCTTATTATTCTCAGTGATGCCCCAAAGCACAAGAGCAGTGATGCTAGCAGCTCAGATGTGTTCAAGTCTTTCTTTAGTTAAGGAGGTGGAAATTTCTGGCTTAAAATTTTAAAACTTTGTATGTTCATGTTGCTATCATGGACAATTCTTCTATTTGTGAAATCATGAAGAAAAAAGAAGCTCATGCTAGACTTATTAGCCAAATTGAAATCTCAGCTAGAGAAACCTCAGATAAAGGGGACACCACTCTGCTAAGGAAAGGGGAAGTAGAGATTGGGATGAGATATAAAAGAGACAAAATCTATTGCTGCTTCCCTATGTGATATATGTATTGGAAAGCACTATTGGAACAGGACTCTATTTGCCTAGGTATTAAGACCTCATAAAACCAAGAGTTTCTATATAGCTAAAGAAACCATTGAATGAAGAAGAAACCCACAAAATGGGAGAGCACCTTCACCAGCTATCTATCTGACAGAAGATTAATATCCAGAATATACTAAGAAAACAAAGAGTAGAGGAGACAAATGCCCCAGTTAAAAAGTAACCTGTGGTCTAAATAGACTTCTCAGCAGAAGGAATAAAAATGGTTAAGAAATCTCTCAAAAGGTGGTTAGCAATTAAAGAAATGCAAATTAAAACAGCTTTGATACTTCATTTCAGTACAGTCAATGGCTAAGATTGAGAAAACCACTAAAAACGAAGGCTGGAGATGTTATGGCAAAAGAGACTCCTTCACTCACTTTTGGTTAGAACGCAAATTGGCACGGTATCTCTGAACATCGGTATGGAGAATCCTTAAAACAAGAAATCTACCGTAAGAGCCAGCTATGTCACTCCTTGGCATATGCCTAAAGGACTCAATCTCCTACTCCATAGATACTTGCTCAGCAGTGTTCATTGCTGCCCTATTTGCAATAGCTGGGGACTGGAAATAACCTAAATGTCCCTCAATAGTTGAATTAAGAATGAAAATATGTCACATATACAAAATGGAATAATATCCAGCTGTAAGGAAAGCTGAAATTATTAAATTTATAGGTAAATAGATGGACCTAGAAATGATTATACTAGAGGAGGTAACTCAGATCAGAAAGAGAGATTTCACAGGTTCTCTCTTACATGCATTTTCTAGCTCCAAATCTTCAGATATGAATATATAACATGAAATAAACACAGAAAACAAAAAGGTATAATGGTGTGGGAACAAGCTTGGCACAGTGGAAAAAAACCCCACGTGTCTGTCCCGGGGCGCTGCGGCTCTGGGTGGGACAGGAGACATGTGGGAAGTGGCCAAGCATCTTCCCACACAGTCCGACGGGTAGGTAGGGGCTGTAGGAAGCCTTTACGGCCCCTGCCAGTGGGGGGGCGGGGGAGGGGACCATTCTCTGGATCGCACGGCAGCCATCTCCATAGGTTCTGTAGCCAGGGACCCCGCAGTCACTGCAGGGTGCTGCAGATGGGCCGAGACCGGGTTTCAGTAGCTTGGGGTGCTGGGCTAGCTGCTTAGGCTTGGGTGAATGGGTACCGTCTGGGAGCACTGGGAAGCCCTGGGGAGAGATTAGACGTGGCTCCTTAATTGAGGGTCGGATCCCTTGCTTCCCATGGTGGGTCCAGATGAAGAGACAGTCCATAATTCTAAGACTTTTATTTTCATTGTGTGGAGCAGAGTGGATGGAATTGTACCTCTGCCTTTCTGGGAGATGTGAGGCAGATATAGTAACTGGGAAGGGACGTGGCTAAGCCTCTAGGTGTCTCATTAACCTGGGGATGGCTTGGGGCTGTGTGGCCATGCCTCTACCTGAGGAGGGGTGGTACATGACCATGACTGGAGCCAAAAGCCTCCCGGGAACCTTGGCATAAAGTTTTCCCGACCCTTGTGGATTATTCCACTGGGTCGCCCAGATTTTACACCTGTGCTCAACCAGGTGCCAGATTGCCTGTCACAGATCACTGCCCCACATAAAGGGGCCATTGAGTGTGTGTGTGGGGGGGGGTATAGGGAATGGATCCTTAGAGAGAAACAGCAGGATACAGGTTATATGGTAGGGGAAATGTGAAGACAGGGAAGGGACTCCAAATGGAGAGAAGGTCAAAGGTCAATGCAGATGGAGAAGGAAGGTTGAGGGACAAATAACCCCAAAGTTGCTTGATAAAATCTCAAGGAATCATATTAATTTATGTTTAACTAAAATTGTACACAAGATTGTGTATGTGTATATATATATATATATTATATATATATATATATATATATATATATATATATAATATATATATATATATATATATCACTTGAGATGACAACACTCCCCATAAGAATCAGAGACTAGCAAAAAATAAAATAAAATAAAAACAAATACTAGTATCAGGTATAGGCACAAGGAACTTCCTTTTGAGTGGTTGGTCAGGGTAGTCTAAATGACTCCCAACACAATATTGACTATTTTGTTGCATTTAAAAGCCTCTCAAACTTGAAGGCAAGGTCCTATTCCTGAAGACACTGCCCAGTTAAGACCCAGGACGTAAATTACTTAAACTCAATCTAACCTGGAAGCATCCTTCCTGTGGTTTAGCGCCATAGTTGGTACTATGAAAGAAAGAACTATGCAAGCTACCAAGGTAGGAAAACAACCAATCTTATCTATCTGTGATGCTTATAACCACAACAAAGGTCAACATGACAAGATAACTGCAAAAATGCAATAGTGTACCCACATGTTGGTGGTATCCAAGAGCTGCATAAGTGGATTTAATACTCACTCAGTAGGAGGGAAATCATGCCTGGTACCTAATCAACTACCCAGGGCTAATGAGGTCATGAATCTTAGAAGAGAACCTACACTTGCGACTTTGCTAGGCCAGCATAATTTCTTAATGACATTTTAAATCTTATCCTTATACTAACAGGTAAGTGTAGCCATTTCCCCTCATCAAAGAAGCTTCAATCAAATGAAAACTATTATAGAAAACCACAACTGGGTACAACACAAAGATTAATGGCTTCTGGGGATCCCAGCCCCAATAGATATATTTTCAGCAGCACAGCTTCTACATCTATTGCAAAGGGACTTGCAGAAGAGGGGGCAGAAAGATTGAGAGCCAGAATACCAGGGAATCTGCTGTGACACTACTTCACTTAGAAATGGCTGTATATAGAAACAAGACCAGAAAAAGGACAATATCAATAGACATGTGAAATAGAAACTTCTAGTTCTTTGGAAAGTTAGCTATGCCAAATAATGTTTTACTGGGATACCCAGGTGAAAGGATGTTTTGCTAAAGCAAACACATGAAAGATTGTTTTCCTGAAGCAGACACAGGTGAAAGGATGTTTGGATATAGTAGATACATGAAAGAACTCTTGATGAAGGAGTATAAATATGACAGCACAGATAATGGGAGATGAGCACTGAGCCTTGGTTTGGTTTGCTCCATCTTGCTATTCTTTGCTAAAGACGTGCATGTATTGGTTCGCCTTACATAGTGTTGTTGATACTTCTGATAATGTCACCATTGAGAGAAACTCACCCAAGAACTTCTCATGAGGTTCCTGCGGCAGCTTGCTGCTTTAGTGGCCTCCCCTCAGGCCTGTTGGTGAGCCTGGCTGTTTCTTCAGGACTGAACTACAGCTGCCTGGTGTCTGCTTGCTGAAGCGACTGGACTGGTTCGTGCTTGTTGTCTGCCTTCCTGGAGGACTGGTCTGTAGCTCCTAAGTAGTATTTGGTGTTTGCTATGGGACTGAACTACTGTCCAAGAAGATTGAGCTAACCCCCAAAGAACTATTGCCAAATAGGTCTACTTTCCCCATATCCTAATAACTTTTCTCTTCTACTACCTCTGCTGAGGGGTGGACTAGAGGAGAGGTTGAACTCTTATTACAAGTAAGTTGCAAAAAATGTATGCCCACAGACATGCTAATGTGGAAGACAGAAAAATCTCATGAAGTCCTACTTCTGTACAAAGAAGCATAAGTAACTAACTGCTGAGAGAGGAAGAATTAGCCTCTCCCAGGAATGAGCTCTTGATTGGCTATCCAATACAAATGGTCAGCCCTGAAACCAACCATATGCACACAAACAAGAAAAATGGACTCAGCAAGTTATAATTGTAAGCTCATGCACACATACACACACACACACACACCCCAATATACATTGCAACAATAATAATGAAAAAGAAAATATCATTTGTGGGATTGGAAGGGGTTGGAAGAGGGAAAAATAAAGGGTAATAACAATATAATGTATTTTAATTAAAGATTTAAAAACATAAATACATAAAAGAAATCTATGACCTGGGTTCCTCTGGTCATCTTCAAGCATGCTGGCCAGCTCATACATGCACTGTTAGAATCTACTTTTCCTCTTCCCCTTCCGACCCATCCATTCCTGTTCTCATCTCCAGTATCTCATCTTATTTACTCCTGCTTAGCTTTACCAGTGACACCCAAAGGATGGCTTGACTTTTTGATGCCTTTCTGGAAGGAAGGACTCCAAAGTCATTGCAGCCATGGTACATTATGGAATATAGGAATTTAAGGCAGCTGTCACAGCCACTGACTTAGTTAATTTTAATTAATAGATGATACAAAGCACTCATAGGCACTGATGCTAAAACCCTTAGGACAACCTCCGACATTTTCTTCTCTACCACTGGAGAAGGGTGTTCAAGATAAACACGCAATTGAAATAGGTAAGAATGGGTAGAGGAGAAACAGGTACTGCTATGATTGTAGTAATTGCCCTCCTGATGTGAATTGATACATGTTACTGTTAAATAAAATAAATGATACAGCCAATGAGGCTTAAAAAAAGAAACTTAGCTATCTGAGAAGAATTAGTGAAATGCATCAGAGGCCAGGAATATTGGTTCTTTGTGTCTACAGGTAGGTATTTGATATGTTCTTGCTATAAGAATGAGTGACAACTGGTAAACAGCACAGGGCCTAGGGAAACCTGCCCTTTCAGAAACATTGGCTATTTGTTTTCTATGCAACGAATATACTAAAATGAGCTAGAGTGGGCTCAGCAATATTTTTGCTCCTCTCCTGCCTTTGTCACTACTGTGCACTTTGCTTAAAACAGAGAACAGCAGAAGCCACAACTTAGAATGTATCACTGGGAAGGGAAATAAAGATAGGACTTCTGTGACCTGGTTTTAAAAGAATGACCAAGAACTCTGGACATTTCCAGATATATAACACAACCAGAGTGGGGTCTGATTACGTCCCGTCTACCAAAACAAAACCCTTCTGACTGGTTAGACTGCAAGTTGGGAAGTCCCACTGGCCAATGATTTCTCTGGGCTCCTGACATCTGAGCCCCGGGAACTCCTTGTCTCTAGTTCCCTGTGGACTGGTCAGTAAACATTCCAAAGAAGGAAAGAAATGGAGAAAATAGCTCCACTTGATGGCTATTCTCTGAAAAGGAAAGAATGTCAATTAGTCCTGCTTTGTCCTTAAAGTCAGGTCCCAGTCACAAATTCATTAGACATTAGTTTAAAGGAGCCCTAGACCCAAAGAGGAGAGGATTATTTGACTTTATGACAGAAGTATTCAATACAAACACATTTTGCACATTTATAGAGATTTTGTCAAAGTGGGCATTTGCAATGCACCAGAATGGCTTCTGTTACAGCCTGTCCAGCATTGGAGTAAGGCCATATTGTTTGCAAAATTAGCTGTAAACAATGTTGCAGAGTCACTATTTCCATAAGGAAGAGAAGTGATGTGAGCAGAACTTACTAAGGTTCAGAGAAAGGTGATGGGCGGCCTTTTAGGGGGGTTCTACTATTCTCTGGGAGATTTCCATGCAGGATACACATGCTATACCATATACTCTATCATCCAATATAAAAGTATATTGTCATTATATTATAATATATTGTAATGCAATTGCAACAGAATCTTGGATGTATCATCCAAGATACATTCTAAGTTGTGGCTTCTGCTGTTCTCTGTTTTAAACAAAGTGCATAGTAGCTACAAAGGCAGGAGAGAAGCAAAAATATTGCTGAGCCCACTCTAGCTCATTTTAATATAACCATTGCCTAGAAAACAAACAGCCAATGTTTCTGAAAGGCCTGTTTTCACTAGGTACTGTGCTGATTGGAAGTTGTCACACATCCCTACACCAAGGACTTTTCAAAGACCTAACTTTAGACACAAGGGGCTTGGGAGATTAGAAAGCCAATAATTACATCTAAACAGTGTAGACATTGCTTACGGTGAATTTTGCAAAATTATGGCCTTGCTCCGATGCCGGACAGGCCTTAACAGACCAAGTCTTCCTAGGCTTGAACCATCTTCACTGCCCTTTCGGTGAGCCCCAGTCAGAAAGCAGAAGTTACTCTGGTGCATTTGTTTCTGTGGGCTGCATTTCCCACTGGATGCGAGAAACAACCTCAGCTAGCCAACAGAAAGGCAGCAGTCACCTTTATTTGACCCTTGGATCACACTAGCTCATTGTGAAATGGAGGTGCAATCTCCCTAGTTCTCAAGAAGTCGAGCTCTGAGGACAATATGCTGCCACTAGTGCAATCCAAAACCTGCTGCCATGTCTGTTCTGATGAGGCTGATCTGATGAGGGCTCTCCAGGAAACGCTCTCTGGCTGTCTTGCTACTCAACATCTTGACAAACAATGGACCCCCTGTGGGACAGGAATGTAGATTACCCCCAATGGAGGCTCACCAGAGAGCCCAGTTGTGAAAGGGAGGAATCTTGAGCCTTTACTTCCAGAATGAGGTACTGCAATCCCAGGCCGCAGTGCCCAGCCCTAGGATTACACTTGTTCTACAAAAATCTCCACTTGAGTTTGTATTTGATCTTCTCTTAAATGACACACAGAGAAATTTGGCAAAGTGGCCTTTGAATTTCCCTCTGATAAGCCTACAGAGGCCCTCAGAAGATGTAGTAGAGGAAGTGGTGAGCCCCAGGTAGATTTCAGAAAAGAAAGGCGACTCCCCAAATGGGATTCTTGTAAGTAAATAAGAGGAAACATAGAGGCAAAAGATAGTTATTGTCATATGATCAAATGTCCATTTAGCAAATAGTCATGTTGAGATAACTTCATATACAGTATATATAAAATTATATACATATATATATATGTATATATGTGTGTGTGTATATATATATATATATATATCCTTTTAGCTACTTTCTTTTTTTGGTGAAGGAGAGAGCCTTGGAATCAATCTTTTTTTTTTAAACATGATTTAAATACAAGATGGAATAATACTTATGGTTTAAAGTATAAAGTATTCCTAATTGTTGATACATGTAGAGAAAGAAACCTACTTGAATCCGTTATACAGGAGCACTTTTTCTTACTATATCCCAGGTACTAATCTAAAAAAATTATAACAATTAGTTCAATTAATTCTTACACTAAAACCTAATGCTAATATTATCTCGTTTTCCAGATGAGGGAAATGAAGAGACATTTTATAACTTGTATAAGAGCATGCCATTAAACCCTCACAAGAGCAGAACTAGAATTTAAGCAGTCTAATTCTAAAACTCAGTCTTAACAGCTGTGTGCATTTGGAAGACTCTGGGCGAGCCTTAACTTACCCGAGACCCTCTGAGTGAACACATGGAGTCGGGAATTGATGCAAAATGCAAAAGAAATTTATTGATTCATCAGCATGCTGAGGTCACTCTGCATACCAAGACAGGAGAGCGAGCCCCCAGAACCAGTTCAGGGGCCTTATATAGGATTTTAGAGTAGCCGCCATTAGGCACAAGGTGATTGGCAGAACAGTGTGACTTTTAAACTGATTGGTCTTTAGGGAATGAGGTAGCAGGGGCTTAATCAGCCCCTCCCTTCCAGCCTATGTGCTCTCTAATCTATTTCTTTCAGGAGGGGAGGGGTGCCCATGTGCTCGGAGTGGGGGAGGGGATCCTGGTGGAATATCTTAAAGTTTCAGAGCTGGCTCTTCACATTGCCTCTAAAACTAAGAAATGTGGACTGGAGAGAATGCCCAGACAGTAAAGTGCTTGCCCTGTAAGTTTGAGGACCGAAGTTCAATTCCTAGAATCTATATTTTAAAAAAAGAAAAAGGCATGGTAAGACACTTATAGTCCCAGCCCAAGGGAGAAAGAGATTAATGGATCTCCAACGATTCCTTAATACATTTCAGGCCAGTAAAAGATCCTGTCTCAACAAACAAGATGTATAGTCAGAGGAGAAACAATGTCTGAAGCTGACTTCTGGTCTTCAAATGCCAAAGCGTGCATGCCCAAGCACACACACATACACACACATGTCATATATACACACCACACATGCCATACAGGGAACACTTTGGTTGGCTTCTTGGTTTCTCTAACAACTGCGATTCCCACATTAAGGCAGTAGTTCCTTTACTCAATCAAATAAGACTGTTAGTGCTAAGAGTCTGTCCAATCCATACCAACCAGTGGGTGTTGTTGTCTATCACTCAGGTCTTGCTCCTTCCTCAGCATCAGCTGTTGTCAGAGTGGAGAGTCAAGTCTCACCAATGGCTTCTTAAGCAAGATAAGAGAAATCCCATCAGAACTCTTTCACAGTGGGAACCCCCAGCCTTACAGACAAACATACTTTCCCAGAAGCTTCTGAACTCCAGAAATTACTCTATAGATCAGACTCTGAGGTAAAACAGTAGAGCATTTGCATTCATTTATTTCATCTCCACCCTGAGTTTAAGAGAACTGTGCCATTGCTGCATCTCCATTAGAGCCTCAGGCCATCAGCTAGGAAATAGCTGTACCCTCTCTCTGTGAGGGCCTTTAGAATGACAAAGTGTTTCTTATTTATTTCTACCTTAATTTTCATAAAAACCTGCGAGATTATCTCTACTGGCCCTAGTTACAGGTAAATAGTTTAGACCGAATAAATGCCCTTGGCTTAAGGTCACAGAGAAACACCAGCCTTGACAGGAAAAACACATTTCTGTCTCAAAACCTAGTGTACATTGCTATACTGGAGTTACTTAAGGTAGAGTTTCACCTTGCTCTACTCTCCTTTACAGGGGAAGTGTTCATGGTGATGTATATCATAGACTTTCCCAGGCTGCAGTCTGCCTTTTAAGTGGGTTATAATTACCTAATCAACCTTGGGGATGCAATTCATATATAATTCACCCAAACAAGTTGAAGATTGTTCTTGTTTATTGCCAACATACTCTTCAATAATACACAACTTTCCAGAAGTGGGTAGTAGTAAGTTTAGTGTCACAGGTTCTGTTCTTGATGAAGAGGGTGGAAAATGCCCCACTGGCAATGACCACATGGGCATATTCCTAACTTTTTCCATACTATTGCCATATTTGAAATCTAAGGACATCTATCTGTGTGCATTGAGATCACGCCTAAACTCACATTTTGGTGCCTGAGCCTTCAAGCTGAAATCTGAAAGAGAGCAGCTAATGCTGAGACAATGGAAGGCCATCAAGAGTTGACCTAACTTTTCCAAGTCTACTGATCGACCTCGGTACCAGCTCACAGAAAACAAAAGCTAGGAAGAACATGGGCTAGCGAAGCTACTGCCGGGGTGCACTTCTCTGTGTCCCTTCAAACACCTACGTCATCGGTGGCTTTTTTCCTCTCTCATCTTTAGCAGAAATGCTTGATGGTCAGTAGCAAACAGGCAAACGAAAATGTTCAAGAAAATGACAATCTTTAAAGACTATTTTTGGAGTCTTTCTATAAGGATAGTTACTGAGGAGAAATTATGGTTTCAGGATCTGTTCCTTATTATGAGTTGTGCCACAGCGAAGAGTCTTAGCTACAAAGACAGGTCCTGAGACATGTAAGGCAAGAATGGGTTTCGAGGGTTTCTGATGTGTTTGCCTATAACGGATTTAGGATCCCGGGGCGGGGCAATCAGCATAAGGCCTTTCATTTGCTGACAGGGAATAAATTATTTTTAAAAAACACACTTTCTCACATAGTCTCCCAAGCCTTTTGCCTACTACATCACCCTCAGTGATTCAAGGCCAGCTATGTTGGCCTTCTGGTTCTCTCTTGGATGTACTCTGAGGATATATTCACTACTAGCTGTACCCTCTGTCTGGCGTGATTCTCCAGTCTATCTGGTGCTAACTTCTTACATTGGTCAAGCCTTTTTTCAAGTGCCAGCCTCCCAGGGGTGCCCCTGCAGACTATTCCACCTCAGGCTGCTGCCAACCTCTTTATTCCTCCCAATTTCTCTGTCACAGCTTTTCTTTCTTCCCCATACCATTTTTAAATATTCTATACAATCTAATTATTCTCTGAAATTATCGTCACATTTCCTCTTACTAGCTGGTCAGGATCTCACAGAGATCACTGCCTCCTCTGATGCTTTGCTCACAGTGCTAGCCTGGCTCGCAGTAGGCACTCAGTAGCTTCTCATTATTGCCTGCCTTTGTGATCAGTCTCCATCTGGATTTCTTTTAACTGGGTAGATTTTACTTGCCTAAGATTGCCGAAAGGTCTTATAGAGCAGGTATAGAGCAGGTGATTACAGATTAAGAACCCAATTGGGACAATTTGGAGGTAAATAGAAGGAGTTATCAATAATTATACCCCAACAATTTAAACAGACGCTACTCTGGGCAAATTGGAACTTAAGATAAATGGATTTATTGGACAGTGTGGTCACAGGACAAGAGTGAGGGCCTAGTGAGACACAGGAAAGGGGGGAGGGAAAATTACAAGCATTTTGTTTGGAAATTTGGTTGTTGGGTCCGGGAAAGAGGCTGCATACAAAGTCTCAGCAGCAGTGTGTGAAGGATGCCTGGACCTCTTCCCTCAGTGAGGTGGATATTTTATGCTGCTGTGGAGATCATCCCAGAACATTCTCTATGTCTGAGATCCTGTGCTCTTCTCGGCATGTGGCCTCTTTCTCTGCTTCTCAAGCTGAACTCCTTTACTCCCCTTCCAGACTGCTTGTGATAAAGAGATGCAGTTTGGAAGTCATAAAGGGTTTGGGTGTTTGATGCCTGGGAAGAAACTTTTCCCCAAGGGGGAGAAAATGAATCCCAGGTCTCCCATAGCATTTGGATTCTCTAGGTCTCAAAAATGCTGTATCAGCAAGGCCAGAAACAGAATAATCATTTGATCTAAACATAAAATAAGTTCTAAGAAATTCATTGTGATAAAATATAGAACCCAAGGGTGTCCTAAAGCACTACCCAGAGATTTGCTTGAGAATTCTGAGATTTTGTTCTGTGAAACACATTGAATCCTTTAACATGACTGCTTTTTTTTTTTTTTTTTTTCACTGAAATGGCTGGGGAAGGGCAAAGGTGAAGTTTATGTGGGTGATTTGGAAAGGTTTGAGAGAATGATATGTATTAAGAGTAGCAATCCCATACAGACCTGTCATCCACAAAATACGTACATGGATCTGAATGCAATTGCCAATTAGGAAGACTAAAACCTCAGTCTGGCAAAACAGGCTCCCTAAACCCTTGTGGCAAGTGGCTAAGGAGGAATCCTAAGGGCGTTCCTCTTGCTTGTAGTGACCACAGGCCTCCTCGGGCTTCTAAAATGAGAAGGAAATCAAAGCACACATCAGGACCACATTAGGTCATGCTATAAGAACCGTGGAAAAAAGGAAGATCAAAGGCTTTGGATCAGGAGTCTCTCTTCCTTCTTTAATCTTTTAGCATCAGCCTTGAAACAGTAGCACATGGGTAGCCATCATCAAGTTTATCGGAGATGAATCCTTTTACCTTTTCTGACACCTGTATTAACATCATGGTTATTTAAACAAAACACCTGTGCTATTAGCGTATTTTTCAGAGGGTTATTCGGTTCACAGTTGTCGAGGTTTGAGTCCATGATCAAGCTGCTCCATTGATTTGGGTTTCTAATGGAGTTACCAGCAAGAGAAAGTGTATGACTAAGCCTAACAGCTTGTTTCACAAGCCAGGAACAAAAGGCAAGAAAGAGGAAGAGATTGGCACCCACAGTTTCGTAGAGAGCACAGCCCCAACAATCTAAGGATGTCTACAAAGGCCCCGTCTCCCACTAGTGCCATTCTAGGGCCAAAGGTATTTAACACAAGGCTTTTAAGGGGGATGCAGTATTCAAACTGTAAAAATAGCTGTTCACCAAATCCTCATTTATACCACATCTATCTGCCTTACTGTATTCTAGGTGTCTTGCATCCCATTGTATCAAAGATGTTTATCTCAGCATAGTTTGGAGGTTAGCTTTCCCGAAATCCAAGCCAGCCTCAGTTCTTACTGGTTACCTCCAATTCTTTCATAGCTTTTAGGGTAAAGCTCAAATTCCATGTGGTGGTCCACAGAGCCTTGATGAGTGAAGCTCACTTACGTCTCCACCCTCCTCATCCAACAGTGCCCTTTGTTGTCTCCTCTTTCCCAGCAACAAGATCATACAGTTATCTCTTTTACGCCCAATGCATATGATGCTCTGAAGGCGCTCCCTGCACATCTCTTCATGAAGAATCAGCTTCCCAGTCCCACCAGTCTGTCTTTTCTGTGATCTGCAATGGGCCACGTGCATTCAAAGCACAAGATAGGCAAAGATGGTAGCAAAACCTATGTGATGGATTTTGGGTTTGTTATTGTTGTTGTTTAGATATGAGAACTGAACCCAGAGCCTTGAGCCACTGAGTCAAATCCCTCATCCTACACATGATGGATTTTATGTTTATTATATGTTATCATATGAAAGTATCAAAACAGGCAAAATCTCAGCTGATTTCTAACATAAGAGTAGCTAGGGGAAACTCAAAAGCAGTGAAGTAGAGGAGTGACATTCTAAGTAGACTTTGAACTATGAGTGGAAAAAGCATTGTGATATATTTATGGGGGTGACACCTATGGAATCTGAACATGAATCAAGAAGAGCTCAAGAGTTGTTGGAACAACGAACAAAACTGTTGGCTGCTTCCAGAGACTGAAGGTAAGAGCACTACTGCAATAGTTAGTCACCAGGTGAACATACAAATATTTAACACAATATCGATTACTAATAAGCTGGGTGAAAAATGAATACAGCGAGAAAAGTACGGAGAGTGAAAACACACTCGTTCAGAGAGGATGAGGAGGGCTCTCTTCAAGAAGATCATATCCTAGCAAGGACCTGACTTGAGTGTAGTAGTTGCATAGAGGGTGGGCTGTCTGGGCAGAGGGCATAGCCAGCAGTTTAACACATGCGCAACATGTAAGTACATATCCAATGAGGCCTGGGTGACTGCAGCTGAGAGAGAAAGGAGGGTAGACAGAAATGAAGCCCAGAGATCTCGCAAAGCTTGACTGACACTCCACACCCATCATGACAGATGTTCACTTTTTCTGGAAAAAAAAAGTCCCACATACCTATGCTCCGAAGCAAGCCTATACCAGTTTTAGACAAGAAAAAGAAACTATTTCCAAAATGTTAACACATATCCCACCCACCACACACAATAGTGAGGATCTGAGATGACAGGACAAAAAGGGGCGTGCTGGAGCGATGGCTTGAGAGAGCAGGGGTGTTGTGGTCAGGTCTTATTCTTCCTCTCAGATCCACGCTCCCAGAAATATGTTTACAAATACCTTGGCCATATAGCTAGGCTCTACTCTGACCAGAATTATAACTAGATAATCCATTTATTTTAATCTACATTGTGCCACTTGGCTGGTTATCTATGCTCGGGTACTGTGCATCCATCTCCTCACATCTTCCTGGGTGGAACTCCCTCACCTGGTTCTATCCCAGAATCCTTTCTTTCTCCCGGATGTGCTACCTCTATTTCCTGCCTAAGCCATAGGCCATAGGTTTTTTAATTGACAGACAATGCATCCATACAGCGCATAAGATATTCTCTCTACACAGGGAATCAGAGTTAAGTTCCTAGCCCTGACACATGGTGTTTACAACTGCCTATAACTCCAGCTCCAGGGGATCCCTTGTCTTCTGGCCTCTGCAAGCTCTCACTTGGATGTACCTACACACACACACACACACACACACACACACACACACACACACACACGTACACAATTTAAAAATTAAATCTCTTTTAAAAATCATTTTTAAAAGAACCCTTAAAGCAATAGTTACAAAAATAACATACCTAGTTCTTATTATAAAATATTCTGGTACATTATAAGTTGTTACCCCCACTTTTATATCCCTCCCTAAATTGTCTTTTTTAGTTGTTGGTTTGTATTTCCCCTCCCTGTGGAGAAAAGACACAAACTTCACTTAAATATCAAAGTACTCTGACACTCCCAAGATCAGTAACCACGAAAATGTATCTACCAGTAATTTCTATCAGTGACTTCTCTGATTTGCAGGCCTGAGGACCTAGAATAGCCATCCAAATTCACTGTGAGGAATTTGTCCTCCAAAATGAAGTTAGCTTTGTAGAAAGCGAAGACTTAGCAATTAAGAAAATAGAAAAGGTGTGTATATCCCTCTATGTATGTTCTAAATCCTGAGCCCCTGGCTCACCCACGAGAAGGGCTCTAAGAAGGGTTTGAGGCTGAGAAGTTGGGGTCCTCAGCTCTGCCTTCATCAGCAATGCCTCTCATCCTCCTTTCCTCGAAGAAGAATCTCTGACTC
Source organism: Uromys caudimaculatus (assembly GCA_028551405.1). Lineage (NCBI taxonomy): Eukaryota > Metazoa > Chordata > Mammalia > Rodentia > Muridae > Uromys > Uromys caudimaculatus. Next base: position 8,753,734 of record CM052702.1, read on the forward strand.
TAATGAATCAGAACAAATAAGCTGAGGTCTATATATGCAAGAAATCTCCTGGGCTGTCTCTTCTCTCCCAGATCATTTACTCATCATAGGTTTGGGTTCACAGGCTCCTATCCATGATCAGAGACAAGCCGTGTGACTTTTTAGCAGTCATATTTTGGCAGATTCCTCAGCAATGCCAATATCACAAAGCAGTGGCTATTAATCTTTCTGAGTGTGTGTTTTTGTGTCAAGTGTTTTGAATGCCTTATTTAATCATAAAGTGTGTGTGTGTGTGTGTGTGTGTGTGTGTGTGTAAATAGCTATTACAATCATTTGCATTGTACAGATGGGAGAACCAATATTAAGAAAGCTTAATTTTGTATATTAAAAACACATCGTTGGTATTACAGATCTGAGACTAAAACCTGGTTTTGTCTGTCCCCTCAAAGCCTATCTGTTTTCAACCGTAGCTTTATAACGCTGCCCTAACACAGCCAAACTAGAATCATGTCCCCTCACGTTGCAAAGTAATGCTTTCCAAAATACAAATTTCACAGGTGTGTTGCAGAAGATGCTACCATGATCAATACTTGAAAATGTAAATGCAATCATTATATTATGTGCACCTCAGAACACAAAGGCTTGATTGCATGAAAACGCTGCTTTTATTAGTAAACAGAAGGCTGAAACCATCTGCAGTCTCCTTATCGCTTCATCACTACTGGTTTAGAGAATGAAAATTTGATCAAAGCACCTCCTTAAAAATTCAGTTTCATTTATATTTTCAGTCCCCAAACATAATTATGGCAATGGTACACGTCGGGGACATTAAGGACACTTGTATAAAATCGGACTGAATTTTGTATTGTAATTCTCATGTTTACCCAGCAGAACTTGAGTAGAAGAAAGAAAAAAGCAAAAAACAAAAATGCTTCAAGTGACTGCCGAAGCCATAGCTTAGCAAAATGCCATCCAGCAAAATAGCAAAATATGACATCTGACATCAAGTATTCAAGAGTTATATTTTCAATCAAAAGCATTTCTCTTGACTTGACACCACCAAACTGAGAGGAAGTGCAAGACTGTAAAGTTGTGATGCATATCACTTAAAGGAAAAGTAGTGGATTCTTTTCTTGACTTCTTTGATGTCGAGGAAGTCATCCGGCTGCTTGATGCTGCCATCTCTTTCATGATGTAAGAGAGTCAAAAGTGGAGTGATGGCGCACACCTTCAATCCTAGCACTGCTGAGGCAGAGGCAGGTGAATCTCTGGGAGTTCAAGGACAGCTTGGTATACAAACTAAGTTCTCAGGCTACACAGTGCAATCCGTCTCAAAAATTTTTATGTATACATATATGTATATGTATAATATATTAAATAAGACATACACCTAATTTTTAAAATAATAAAATAAATCTTTTTTTTTTTTAAAGAAAAAAAAAGAACAGTTACTAAGCTGGCTAGTTTTACATCAACTTGACACATCTAGAGTTACCTCAAAGGAGCGAAAGCATGCTGAGCAAGTCATGGGGGGCAAGTCACCAAGCAGCACCCCTCCATGGCCTCTGCATCAGCTCCTGCCACCAGGTTTCTGCCCTGTTTGAGTTCTTGTCTTGTTTGATGAGGAACTGTGATGTGGAAGAGTTGCTTTGGCCATGGTGTTTCATCACAGCAATAGTAACCCTTGCTAAGACAGTTATACATGTCTAATTCAGAAGGAAGCCTTGTCTACTGGCTGCGTGTATGTCCTGATATGTGGCAGACCATACTTTATCCTAGCCCATGTAGGAAAACCGGCGTGTGTGCTTCTGGTTGTCAGAGGCTGTGTGCAGAGCACCCACCCTTCCCAGGCTATTCTTACCGATGGAGAGACCTTATTAAGCAGCACAGAAGCATGCTGTTCACCAGCAGCATCTGGCCTACATTTTATAGGAGACTTCCCACTTAACCAGCTCTTAATTTTCAAAAGAAACTTAAATTTCTTCAAATGCCAAAGAACAAAGTTCTATTCAGATATTCTTCCATGTGTCCCCTGGGGAATAAAAACAATTTATCTTTTATTTTAAGATTGAGAAGTTGCCTGAAAAAAAAATCAGAGGTGACATAAAGATCCAGTTAACACCTGGTGCCATTCAAAGGATGCCACCTTTCATGAATTATAGATTTTTGCAGCACAGTTTCAATCCTGGCTGCCCACCTGAAGGGTCAAGGATGTTAGAAAGGAATTCCCATTTAGCATATTCTTTCTTTCTCATGATGGATGTCTTTAACCATATTATACCAATTCGTGGGCTTACTTTTTTTTCCCCCAAACAATTTAAGAGCTCAAATTTGAGTACATCTTAAAATTAATGGACACCTTAATTTGACAACATTGTTTCCAGTCTTAATGAAGCGTGGCATTGCCATTTTTATTTGCTTAATCACAGCCCTTGGGTCTTACCAGTCTTGCTTTCTTATCATTATGCCCCAGGTTTTTTGTGGTACAGCATGTTTATGGGCACATTAATGAGGCAGGAAACTCTTCTGCAGTGGTATCAGGCAGGCAGCGGATGGTCGGCTTGTTCTTCTCCCTAGCATAGAGGATATTCTCTGCGTAGGTCACATGCTTTGTTCCTTTCTCTGGGGTCCGGGACAGTGACTGACACTTGCTCTGGTCTGGCATCTCCTGCGTCTAGCTAAGGATGAGCAGCAATCACTGTGACATCAGCTATTGATCCTTTCTGTCACCAGCAACAACCTACAGGATGATTTTATCCTTAGAATGTTTTATAAGTCTTTCCAAGACACGTGACAACTGAAATTAAAGTAAATGGTATAAGGACCAAAAGAATGGACACACAAGCTATGTGTGAGAAGACCAGTACAGGAAACCTCAGGTGGAAATATATTTTTAAAATTCCAGGCCCTGGGACCTTACATATCAACTCTTATTTTGGAGCACTTCTGTGGAATTGTGGAGACTTTAAGGACAGTAGTCTAAGGCTAGACTATTATGTCCATAATGTAAAACAAGTAAAAATGTCTCTCTTCTCTAACCCATTTCTACAAACTGATAGGCCTAGACATCCACAGCAGCTTCTTTGGTCAAGAAGTTGCTTTATCTGCTCACACAATTCTTTTTTTTTTTTTTTTTGGGGGGGGGGGGTTTGAGACAGGGTTTACTCTGTGTAGCCCTGGCTGTCCTGGAACTCACTCTGTAGACCAGGCTGGCCTCGAACTCAGAAATCCACCTGCCTCTGCCTCCCAAGTGCTGGGATTAAAGGCCTGCGCCACCACTGCCCGGCTGCTCACACAATTCTTTAAAAGCAAGCTAGGCACAGGTACTAACAGCACTTCTAGAAAACAATGGAAATCAGGTGTGGTGCAGGAGGTTGGAGAAGGAGGAAAACACCAACGTTGATTGATGTACCAGACATTAAAGGTGGGAGGTAGGAAGTTAAAGTAACCAGGAAATAAAATGGGGTGGCCTGTTCAGGGGCAGAAGCATGGTCTATTTGGGTCATTGAGCATTTGTCAGGGACTTAATGCCAGTGACCTTCATTGTTGTGTCTGTACACCCACATGAGTTTAATGGGGCAGGGGATGGGGCAGAAATCCAGGAACAGGGGAGGATCGGGCAGATCCAAGTACGGATCCTGTCTGTGTGGCCACAACGAGGATATCTGAAGTGAAAAAAAAATTGTATGGGGAGACTAAAGTGTAGGGGCTTTGGAACAGACAGCCGGAGGGAAGTGCCACTGGAGTGTCAGACGTTATCGGAGGACACGGAGAAGTTCAGATGACCAGCATGAAAAGAGAGATGAAATATGACATTTGGGAAGTTTCTCAAGAGGATACTGTCAACAGAACAGCAGAGCAGGAGCCAGGTTTTAAAGGTTAGCAAGTGCGTGCCTAAGAAAGACCACAAAGACTAAGGGTTTTGGTGTTTGTTTTTTGTTTCTTTAAGTCAAATTTTCTAGAAAAAGCTACGGAGAGGAAAAGTCATGTGTATGAAGTCCTAACTACCTCGAAAGCCCAATTGCTATGCTCTTAGCAAAACCAAAGGTATACTTGCTATATTTCAAGATTTATTGAGGGCTCCCTGTGGTGGTACATGCTATAATTTCAGTATTTGGAAGGCAGAGGCAGGAAGGTGTTCTTTGAGTTGGAGGTTAGTCTATCTAATCTACATAATGAGTTCCAGGCCAACCAGGGCTATATAATGAGACCCTGTCTAGGAAAAAAAAAAGATAACTCTAAAGAGATGTATATTTTACAAAACTACCTATTTTCTCACAAAAGTAACTGACTCACTCTACCAGCCATTCGTCATGGTCAGGATGATGGCTTGGAAACTGTCACTTTCCCAGGACAGGAAGAACATTCCGGTCCTGGCGTCCTTCTCGCCACTCAGCAGTTGCCCTTCTAGAGTCTACTGAAAACAACTTCCCTGCCAGGAGCTCTTGTCCGCACTCTATTTATTGATTTTAGAAAGCTGTGGCAAGCAGCCATGAGGAGAGAGCAAATTAGCAGAATATAGTGTGTCACCGAAGCTCTCAACTGACCTAGGTCCACAATGGCAAGTCACCAAAGCTAACAGATTTAGGGCACACCAATATGACTTTCTGATGGCTTTTTTTTTTTGGATGCTCTTCAAACTTCAAGCTTAATCTCATTAGTTATTCTTTATATATACATAGCCGGTTTTATGTAGGTGTCCTGTTCAACACCACATTAAAATCAGCAGTGATGGTTCTTTCTCCCGTCACTGGAACAGCAACCTCCCTTGTGATTCAGAGGTGTCAGTCCATCATGGTTCAGGAGAACACAGCAGTTTATACCACAGTGGACAGGAAGTAGAAAGGGGGGGGGGGAGGAGGTACAGGAAAGGGCCAAGGACAAGACTCTCTGTAAAGCCCAATCCTGGTGACATTTCCCCTCCAGATAAGTCCTTCCTCTTAAGGTTTCCAGAACTTTCAAAATAGTATCACCAGCCAGGGACTAAGTATTCAAAACATGATCCTGTGGGGGGGATATTTGATAGCCAATCATACCAGGTACTATTCGGTTACGTTGTACCCTTTCTGAAGAGGCAATACTACCTCAAGCTAGCTTTCTCGTCCTCTGATGTCCACAGGCTACATGCTTGCTCTTTTAAAGGCACAATTAGTTCAAAACTATGTCCCCATAAAAACCTGCATACCACTGTTCTAGCGCCTACATTGCCAAACCAGGAGGCAACCCTGATATCCTTCAGCAGGTGAATGGCTAAATAAACCATAGCATGCACAGACAGTAGCTGTTATTCAGCCCTGAAACAAAACATGCATATTTTTTTTGTTTTTGTTTTTGTTTTTGTTTTTTTATTTATTTTTTGATACTTTATTTACATTTCCAATGTTTCCCCCTTTCTAGGTCTCCTCTTTGGAGACCACCTATCCCCTCCCCCTCCCCCATCTCTATGAGGGAATTCCACCTCCCACCCACCCGCCCGCCCACTCCCATATTCCCATCTTGACATTCCCCTTTACTGGGGCCTCTCCTCCCCCTGATGACCAACAAGGCCCTCCTCTGCCACATATTTGGTCCGAACCATGGGTCCCTCCATGTGTATTCTTTGGTTGGTGGTCCAGCCTCCAGGAAGACCGGGGTGGGGGTGTCAGGCCAGTTGACACTGTTGCTCCCTCCATGGGGCTGCAGACTCCCTCAGCTCCTTCAGTCCCTTCTCCAACTCCTCCATCTGGGACCTCACTCTCCGTCCAGCTATTTAAAAAAAAAAAAAAAAGAAGAAGAAGAAAAATAAAAAGAAACTTGAATGCATATTATTTAGTAAAGAAGACCAATCCAAAAAGTCCACATACTAAATAAGTCTAACTAAATGACTTCGTGTAGCTGGTAGAACCATGGAGACAGTGCAGGTATCAGTGTCTGTCCTTGGTGGTGGGGGAGGGGGAGAGAAGGAAGAATTTTAGAGCATGGGACATATTCTATATAGTTATATATTATATATGTTATATATGGCTATATGAATCTAGGTCACTGTATGTTTCTCCAAACTCAAAGGATATAAACTAAGAATGAACTCTAACATGAACTATGGAGTTTGAGAGATAACAGTGTGTCATTATAGGTTCATCATTTGTCACTCCCTCACTAATTTGGTAGGAACAGTGATGGCGAAGAAAGGTATATGGACACATTGGAACAAGAGATAAAGGGAAAATTGCTGAACAAATTTCACTTTCAAACCTAAGCTTTCATAAAATATATTCATAAATTATTTTCAAAGCTGAAGTAATAATATGATCTGTTTTGTTTTTTAAGTACTGGAAATGATGATATAAGGCTGTCAGCAAGAGAGGCAGGGTAGCCATTGTAGGCCACACCATCACTTCCTGCATGTCTGCCCTCAGTCCCAAGTCTTGAGCCTCTCCTTTGTGAGCTTGCAAGCAGTGCTACTGTTTGCACACTCAGTGTGGTCTGGGCTCGGATGATAATAAAGGAAATGCTGGCTTATTAATTTGCATAAGGAATCTGCCTTGCAGGTGAAGAGGAATTGAGCAGTTTTCCCACAAAATTTTCAATAGGAAAATGACCTAGAGCAGAAGAGAGCAAGACTGAGTCCCATGTCCACCTGTCCCTCACCCCTTCTCTGTCCCTCACTGGCTGGTGGGTCCCGGTGAATTAAGTAAGCACTGTGTAGTTATGTCGACCTCAGTGCAGGTATGCAGTAATATCTTCTACGCAGCTACTGAAGGAATTTTTGTTTTGTTTTTTTTTTTTTTCGAGACAGAGACAGGGTTTCTCTGTGTAACCATGGCTGTCCTGGAATTCACTCTGTAGACCAGGCTGGCCTCGAACTCAGAAATCCGCCTGCCTCTGCTACTGAAGGAATTAAAGGAGAAACTCACTCACTCACTCAAGATGTGTAGAAACAGGAATCAAACTTAGACTGTTTGGTGCCAGTAGCATCAGAGAAACAGTGGTTTGATCGATTGCTAATGCATTAGTATTAGCTTCTGTATTATTTCTCATGTGGAGAAAACTTCTTGTGCTCATAGCTCTAAAACATTTTATTTAATTTTAACTTTATTTTGTTCAGAGTTTTTATTAATTTATGTTTTAAAAATTTATATATATATCCTTGTTCCATTTAGTATTGTTATGAGTGATTGTGAGTGTGTGTGTGACTGTGTATGTATGTGTGAGTGTGTGTGTGTGTGTGTGTGTGTGCATATATGTCTATGTTCATGTGTGTGCGCGTGGTGTGTGGTGTGTGTGTGTGTGTGTGTGTGTGTGTGTGTGTGTGTGTGTTTTCAGGGCTGACCTCTTGGGACTGAGTTACCTGTCAGGGAGTTGATCCCTGGAAGAAACCTATTGTCCCTCTCTCTGCAGCCACTGTTAGCCTGTGGCTCTTTATTGAGAGTGGGACCTTCCAAAATTTTCCACATCCACATGTCATGTCAGCTGGCATTGTCATTATTCAGGTCTTGTCTAGGAAACCATTTTGTTGAGCTTTCATGGGTTCAGCTTCCTTGCCGTGTTTATCTGGTAGCATCATCTACAGTTAAACTTGGTTTCTTAGGGTGTGGGCTTTCACATTGAAGCCTTTGCCTCCTTAATCCACCTTAAGAAGTAGTTTTTTTGGTCCATTCCCTTTTTTAGGTATCACTTTTTATTATACTTTCATTCTTCCTTTTTGTCCCTTGAAGGACGCATTTCTGGCATGGAGTCACACCTTCACACCACACTTGCTCTTTGCTGAGACCAAATTCTTTTTCTAGAGATTCTACATTTGTGACTTTTACATAACAACACAGTAATCATGTTAAGTCATTCTACAGACTAGCATACACACACTTCTTTGAAAGGCAGAGGTCATTACAATGTGGATGTTCACAGTGGGAGACTTCTGGTGTGTTGTAGCAGAAACTCTCATGCCCTGCTGTCATTATCTAAGGAAAGGTCATGTCTACAGATGGCTATTTGGTCTCATGAGAGATGCAAAGGAGTGGAGAATGAATGCTGACTTCTGATTGGGAGATTCCTTTTCTATAGCGTTCTAGTCTCTGGAATGAGAGAAATGGTAACTGTTCTTTTTACTTCTCAATGTTATGTCAGAACAAAACCATAGTGAAATGCTTGCTCAGTAAGGGAGCAGTATTATTCCTTACTGAGAAGCAATACTGTGGACAGTGTAAGAACTAGCTCCAGGGAGGTAGTTCTTGATCACTGCCAAGGGGCTTTAGAAGTATTCAGAAAAGGAATCTACCTGGGAAATCAAGGACTGACTTTGAGAAGCCAGGAACATCAATATAATGAGTCTTTACATGACTTCTACATGACCTTAGTATCTCTTTGACTGTAGGTGCAGGAAGCCACTATTCAGTGCTTGCCTATGAGAAGCTATTGACAGACAATGGGGCAGGCTAGATGGTTCATTGGGTAAAAACCACTTACCACCAAGTCTAATGACATTAATTAGATCTCCAGAATCTACATGGTGGAAGTAAAGAATCAACTCCTGCAAGGTATCTTCTGATTCACATGCGCGCACGCACGCGCGCGCGCACACACACACACACACACACACACACACACACACACCTCAATTAATTGAAGTGTGTTTTTAAATTTTTAAGGAAATTTAAGGAAAGGGAAGTTATTATTAGATAATAGAACCAGGGTAGCTCAGGTAGGAAAGCAATGAGCTTTCTAACGCACTTCTCTTTCCAGTGTGTACATGATTGCATGCGCACACACACACACACACACACACACACACACACACACACACACACACTCATACACTCACACCTCACAGTATCCACAGCAGTCCTGGAAGTCTGCTGCTCTTCCCTGGCCTCCTTCAGACAGAACTGGCTCTGAGGCAGGAGCACAGTCTTCAGCTGGGATACCTTGGATCCACTTTGATTTTTGACTTAATATGATATTCTGAACCCCAAGCTGGTCCCAGCTGGTGACTAAGACAGTGTACATATACCCAGACAGTAAAGGAAATCTTTGTTCTGAGTCTCCTCAGAAGCCTGGGTCAGGCTTTCTTGCCAGTGCTATGGGTTGAGGTTCTTGTAGTCAGAACATCCTTGTGTCTCTTCATTGAGAAAGGCCAGAAATTCACTCTATTTAGTCTCCCAACCAACTCCTTCAACTTTATTCTTTGCTGGTGTTTTCCACAGTGAACCTCCTCATCTGCCTCTGTTCTGATGTTTGCTTTCCTGTAGACCAGCTACCACATTCCCTCACTGCTTCCCTCTAAGTTTAGATTCTTCTAACAAATCTTAACAGGATGGTCAATGTACCACCCAGTTCAAGGAGTTCTGAGTGAACAGTGTGTCCCAAATGCTGCAGGATCTAAGTGCCAGAGAGTTGCATAGCGATCGTCTCTGGGAAAGGCAGGAAGTATTAAGTGGCTTAACGTTCTGAGAGTCCTCTGGGTTAAATCTACAAATGAGATATTTCAGAACCATATGAGTTTTGTGAGTTTCTGATGCTCTACAACCTACAGGAACAAAGCCAAGAAAGGAGTCAGCAGGGTGGGCAGTCTGCTGGGCTGCTCTCACCTCAGAGCATGTTCAGTGTAAGGCAAACCTTATCTGCAACCTTTATCTATAAAGGGCAAGGTTGTAAATATTTTTGACTTTGCAAAATATTATCTATGCAGTTGTCTTAGTTAGGTTTTCTATTGCTGTGCTGGACACCATGACCATGGCAATTCTTATAAAGGAAAACATTCAACTGGAGCTGTATTACAGGTCAGAGGATTAGTCTACTAGCATCATGGACAGAAGCATGACAGCATGCACATAGACATGGTGCAGGGGAGTAACTGAGAATTGCACTTCCGGATTAGCAAGCAGGAGGAAGAGAGAGACACTGGGCTTGGTTTGAGCATTTGAAACCTCAGAGCCCACCCCCAGTGCCACACAAGTTCCAACAAGGTCACACCTACCCCAACAAAGACACATCTCCTAGTACTGCCACTCCATAATGACCAAGCATTCAAATATATGAGGCTATGGGGGAGCCATTCCTGTTCAAACCACCACAATGATCATTCAATCCTTCCATTGTAGTAAAGAAACAATGAGAGATAATATATACCATGAACCATCTTGAGTGTGCTCTAGCAAAGCTTTCTCTTATTTTCCGTTTTATTTATTTATTTGGGAGGGGCATGCATGCTGTACTACAGGTGTGGAGTTCAGCGGACAGCTTGCAGAAGTCGGTTCTCTCCTACCATGTGGATTCTGAGGATAGAAGTCTGGTTGTCAGGCTTGGCAGCAAGTTCCCTCACCCTTCGTGGTTGTTAAATTTAATCTGTCAGCTTGACACAACCTAGAATCACCAGGGAAGAGAGTGTCAATGAGGACTTGTTTAATCAGGTTGGCCTGTGGGCATGTCTGTGAGGAATTGTCTTGATTGCCCAAATTGATGCCTGAAGACTCTGCCTGAACTGGACTTGTGAGCCCATAAACGCTTTCTCCCCACTTTGATTTTTGTCAAGGTATTTTAATCGCAGCAAAAGAAATGAAACTAGAACATTCTCTGAGCCATCTTGCTGACCCATAATAAGACTTTTGTATAAAAATCCACTAAAATTGTATTTTTATATAATGTTTATGAGTTATAGAAATGATTTGTTCCCCCTTTTTTTAATTGGATAAGAATATAGAAAGCATTTAAAATCCTAAAAAAAACAGATGGTGATTTAAATACAAAGGGACACAGAGATCCTAAGGGACCTCTGCAGAGAGGTGTGCTCAATGCCGACTGTAACACTCTGACTTCCCTTTGTCTTTATGGGGATCTAGGCTCATCCTTGATCAGAAATGGCGGCTTTGGGAGAAGAGGAGGTGCTCAGTACAAATTTCTCTTTGTATGCTAAGCATGGTGGTATATGCTGCAACTCCTGCTCTTGGGAAGCAGAAGCAGGAATGTCTGACACCAGTCTGGCCTGCAACATGATATCTCTGTCTCTGTGCACCCCCCCCCCCGTAGAATATATGTCAACCTGATGTGTGTAAAATATATGTCAACCTGATGTGTGTGTGTCTGTAAAACAAAGCTCTCTTTGTATCCTAGTGAGTGTGAAGCTTACAACTGCTACTGAAATCTAAAGCTATTTCTGCCAATTGACTAGCTAGAGTTCTATGAATGCTAAAGACCTCTCATGAGGGCTAATCTCCTCAGGTAAAACATCACAGCTTACATTCCAAGAGGACTCTTCTTTCTTTTCAGCCCCGTGCCGCAGGTTAAGGGACATTCTCCATTGTGTGCATCAAACTGATGTGGGATTATTCCTTGGATTTGTTTTACATTTATTTGCTTGCTTGTTTGGGGTTTTGTCTGGAGAATTTCTCTCTCTCTCTCTCTCTCTCTCTCTCTCTCTCTCTCTCTCTCTCTCTCTCTCTGTGTGTGTGTGTGTGTGTGTGTGTGTGCGTGTGACACACATACTGGAAAGGGAGTAAAAGAAAAATGTCCCCCAACTTTGTACCATGTACTACTGAATTACACATGGACGTGAGCAGGCAGTATTCGGTAGAGTTTGATCACCGTTCTCAATGCTGGACCTGCCTTCCCCAGTCTGACCTTTCCTATATTCTGCTGGAGTTTCCGTTGGGATTTAAATGAAAGGGCAAAGCCTTTTTCATGAATATAGAAGCAGCACAAAATTCTGCAACATCTACTAGTGAAAGAAACCCAGGCAGACCAGCAAAGGCACCAAGTCCACTTGTTCTCAGGAAACTTACTGTCACGTTCTGAGCTCTGGAGACCATACTAGAATTTGATTTAAAAAAAAAAAAAAAAAAAAAAAAGACTGTACTTCTATGTATCTCACGTGCTTACACATGGATACAGGATACTATTCACTGAATTATTTTCTTGGCACAAGACTGAGAATTATCTGAATATCCATTAACTGGTGACTAGTTTGAATAGTTATAATATATCCAAGCAATTAGAATATCAAGAAGCGGTCAAATAGAAGAGATACATATGTCTGAACTGACAATTTATAAGAAGTGATTCTGTTTTTTTGTAGACACAGTCTCATTATTTAGCGCCTGGAACGTAGTATGACTAACCTTGCACTTCTGGGGACCTTTCTGTCTCTGCCTCTTGAGGGCTGGGATTACAGGCATGCACCATAACACTTGCTTTCTATTTGATTGAAATAAAAAGAGATTAGGAATGTGTAGAGAAATGGCACTGTATGTATGTATCTGCAGTACTTGTCTTTGTACTCAGGATTGTACCCAGATCATTTCTAGAGAACCACAAGAAAACTCTGAAGGGAACTGGAGACCTACTCAAGAATTCGAAAGATGGTTTTCACTGCACAATTCTTTTTTCATTTTTGTTGGTTATTTTATTTATTTACATTTCAAATGTTATCCCCTTCCCAGTTTCCCCTCCACAAACCCCTTATCCTCTCCCTCATCCCCCTGCCTCTATGAAGGTGCTCCCACACCCGCCCACACACTCCTGCCTCAGTGCCCTAGCGTTCCTCTACCTTGGGTCATCGAGCCTCCTCAGGACCAAGAAGCTCTGCTCCCAGCGATGTCCAATGAGGTCATCCTCTGCTACATATCCAGCTGGAGCCATGGGTCCCTCCATGTGCACTCTTTGGTTGGTGGTTTAGTCCCTGGGAGCTTTGGGGGGTCTGGTTGGTTGATATTGCTCTTCCTATGGGGTTGCTCTAACTTCTCCATTGGGGTCCCCAAGCTCAGTCCTATGTTTGGCTGGGTATTGGTCAGGCTCTGGTAGAGCCTCTCAGGGATGATTTTTTATTATTATTATTATTATTATTATTATTATTATTATTAAATCCTTTTTTACAGCCCAGTGGAGTAGACCTACTTTCCCTCAGTCTCTTCTCCATTTTTTTGTCCCTGCTGACTGCATGACTTTTATACTGTGAATCTTACTGTATACAGATATGACCTTTTAAATATAAAATAAAAACTCATATATTCTTTCAAAAGGAGGTCCTATAAAGAATCTAGGGAAATTAGACTAAATGTATATTTAATAGAGTATTTATTATGCTACTGTTTAATATATTTCCATTACAGTCAAAAATCCTGAACTTACCCTGTGAAAACACAAGTCTTCATTTTAACACTAAAGGAATCTGTAGTATATTCAGAAATTTTTCATTCATTTAAACTTAGAGTCAGCTCCAAAAAATAATAGGACAGAATGTCCAATCTAGACTGATACAACATATTTCTTTTGGAAAATTTTTTTTATCATTTTTCTTTTCCTCTATATTTCTTTCAACTTGATTTTAAAAACAATTTTATTTTAATACATTTAAGTTATTTGAACATTAAATATACTTCCATATTCCACCACATAGAACATGTTCACATTTTTAATTATAAATCAAATATTGCAACTTTAAAGTTCCCTTTGTCCCACCATTGAGATTTTGTTGCCTCTCTTTCCACTTGGTCTTGCTATTTCTCGCATCCATCTATGAATCTACAAATGCTTTGTGCGGTTATTTCGCAGCTTTATCTTTGGATAAGTGGAATCAGATGGAATGTATCATCTTGTCACTTTCTTTTTCAATCAACACTACATTGATTGGAAGTGGAAGCGTAACTTCCACTTACAAATTTACATATCCTCTTCTTGAAAGATGCTATTCTACGAGCCAACAATGAGGCTCTGTGCATAGAGACTCCCACTGCCAAACAGTCTCAGTTTGATCCCAGGAAGCCCTATGATGGGAGAAGAGAACAAACTGTGGAAGTCATCCTCTGACCTTTACACAGACACCACAGAGAGCATGCCACACTGACATGGATGCTAAAGTAAATAATACAAATGTAATTTAAAATGTTTAAAGCTTCAAAGGGGCTGGAGTGACTGCTCAGCAATTAAGAGAACTTGCTACTCTTGCAGAGGATCTTAGTTAAGTTTACAAAACCCAGCTCAGGTTGCTCACAACTTTCTGTAAGTCCAGATTCAGTGGGCCTGCCACCATCTCTGGAATTTACAGTCACTCACGCTCATGCGAACATACACATAAATAAAAATAAAATAAACCTTTCTTTTAAAAATCACCAGCGTTCTCCTCTGCGATTAATCTTTGCATTTCAAATTGAGAAATAACACCCTCCATTTCCTGAGCTATAGAGTACCCCTGCCTCCAAATAGCAATATTCAAACCATTTATTTTAATTATGTCATTGCCAATAATAATGGGGAAATAGGAAAATACTGCAAATAAAAGACATAGAGAACTATAGTATTTAAAAATCTCTAACAAGTTCAGAGAATGTGGCTCCATGCTATAATTCCTTATACCCTGGTCTGATAGACTGGGTTGCTAGAAACCCTATTATCAATCCTATTCTGTTTATGTGTTTTAAAAGCAGAACTCAAACACAAGTAAGCCCAACCAACCACCTTTCCTAATTAAAGCAAAGAAGTTCTATCAACCCTCTTTCTTGTAACAAGGCTTAGTTAGCTAGATTCTTGTAGTGTCATGCAGAACATAAAATAAGTGGGCCTTTGGTTTAAATGAATGAGCTGATCTTTGCAGATTTTAGACAGGGCAGCTCCTATTTTGCCAAAGATCTAACCAGTAAAAACATAGAAGGATGAAGAACTTCTGCTCTTAAAAAATTCCTTGGCTTAAGCTTCAAGTCTGCTCCCTGTCCAGTTCATTGAACGTGGGCACGATTCTTGACTTTCTACTTTGATCTGTTAAAACAGCCTAACTCAGGTGGCTGCTTGAGCATTAAGAGCTAGTCTGTAATGTGCCTAGTAAATGTTAGTAGCCATTATTATTGTTATTCAAGACCTGAATACTCACAGTACCCACTTGGAATCACAGTCGATGAAGAGAAATGAGCCTTATACTTCTTCCTGAGAACTTGTCATTTAGATTCAGTCAATACTCTGGGTTATCTAGTGATATTCAGTTTTAAGGGCAAGCTGAGATAAAAATCCATACATGAATATAGGTTCAAAAGTTGACATCTCACTTACGTGCAGCCCCATAAATTTTCAGGATTAGAAAACCAGCGTCATTATTTTCAAGAAGCTTAGTGGATACTATTGGAATGCCAACTAGAGAATCAATATTTTCATAGCAGTGAAACCTGCAGAGGTGGCTCCTAAGGCTGAGAGACAGGTGGAACAGTCACTTGAACCACTTAGAAATTGTGTATGAAGACATCTAATAGCCAACAAAGATGTTTATTAGAGGTGCTTATTTTATCAACGAAATGATACCTGTGTGCAACCACACTGATACTCCCAGAAGTAAGATATTAAAATAATAACTGGGACATTTGGCACACTATGGAGAACTGACCACAATTTGGTTTTAGGGGAAGAGAGTTCTTTCAACAATACTATCTGATTGTTATTTTTTTATTATTATCATTAAGTTATTTATTTACTTTACATCTGGATTGAAGCTTCTCCTCCGAGTCCCTCCCTCTAACACCCCCCATTCAAGCCTCCTCCTTCTTTCCTCAGAAAAGGGGAAGCTTCTCCTGAATATTAACCAGCCTTGGCATATCAGGTTGCAGTAAACCTAGGAATCTTCTTCTATTGAGGCTAGACAAGGCAGTCCAGTTAGGGGAGAGGAATTGAAAGGTGGGCAACAGAGTCAAAGAGCCTGCTCCTGCTGTTAGGAGTCCAACATGAATACCTAGCTACATCACTGTTACATAGGTGCAGAGGGCCTACGTCTGCCCCATGCATTCTCTCTGATTGGCAGGTCAGTCTCTATGAGCCCTATGGGACCAGGTTAGATGATTCTGTAGGTTTTCTTGTGGTGTTCTTGACCCCTCTTGGCTCCTTCAATCCTTCCTCTCCCTCTTCCACAGAGTTCCCAAAGCTCCACCAAATGTTTGGCTGTGGCTCTCTATATCTGTTTCCAATAGTTGCTGTGTGATTCCTCTCTGATGACAGTTATGCTAGACCCCTGACTACAAGTATAATAAAATATCATTAATATTATCAGGGGTGGGTTCCCTCTCATAGGATAGGTCTCAAGCTGGGCCAGTCATTGGTTGGCTATCCCCTCAATTTCTGCTCCATCTATTATCCGTGCACCTCTTGTAAGCAAGACAAATTGTGTATCCAAGGTTTTGTGGCTGGGTTGGTGTCCCTATCACTACTTTGGAAGTCTTGCCTGATTATAGGAGATGGCTATTTTAGTCTATTGTCCTAGGTATCTAGCTTGTCCCAGACATACAATTTCCTCATCCCCATTACAATTATTGTTTCTTAAGACAGATTTTTCTCTGTGTATCCCAGGCTGGTCTGAAACTTTTCATCTTGTTACCTCCATCTCCAGAGGACTGGGAAAGCAGGCATGAGCCACCATTACTAGCCTGTGGTGATATTCTGATAGTAGTGTCTACAAATTGACATTGGTCTTCCTTTGGAGTTCTCAGGTGGAGAGGCTACCTTGTTCCCTCAAGAACACCCTTTCGAATCACACTCATATAATACTAGAGTTCATAACCAAAGTCAGTGTGCAGGAGAAAGTGATGGACATGAATTCTAAGATGACAACAACAACAGCATCAGCAACAGCAGCAGTAACAACAACAACAACAAACATCCCAAAGGGGAAAGAGAAGAAAGCGCTGCTTTACCAGTATGTTAGTTAGGATTCAGGGAGCCATGTCAAAGAAAGTCTGCGCCTACCCAAAGCATTCACACACATACTGAGTTAGATGTTTTCCTCACTTATATTCTGGAGTTTGAACATCATCAGGATTGGTAACAGAGCTCGTAGAGAACTGTGCCGTGTCTTCTGAAACCTAGACGATACTTATCTGATGCTGTGTGTATGCTGGAAACCATCCAATCAATTTGCTTTAGAAATTCTGCCCCTGCCCCTGATGAGCTAGGGATGCTCTGTGGGATGGCCCTATTTCTGTGCACACACACACACTAGCAGCACCAAGCAGAGCTAGTGGGTTTTAAGAAGTGTACATGAAGTCAGGAGGGGAAAGGGGTGGTAGGAATGTGAGAGGAGTTGAGAGCAAGGACTGAGAACTGGGTTTGATCAAAACTTGTAATAGGCATGTATATAATTCTCAAATGATATTTTTTAAGAACAAATTTCTGAAGACCAAAGCTGTAAGCTAATATCTTTCTAGTTCAGTTTCTATTCCCAGAAAACAGGATGTGAAAAACTTGACATCTGTAGTATGCTCAGCTTTTCTTGGGCTATATATGATTTTGTTCAAATACATTAATAAGTACAGTTAATTCTTTAATAAGAAACAGCATGAAGTTATCTGATTGTGATGAGCTGATGCTGGACTCCTATTGAGCCAGCTGGTTGGCTGGGACTCAGATTCCATGTGGAGAGATTGTTAAGCACATGTGTGCCCTTGCCTGCTGGTTAGAGTGCTCTTGAGATATAACATTGGTATACTACCCAGTTGCTTCCTAGATTTACAACTGTAAGGTTGTTTTTGTTGGAT
>CM052702.1:8771286-8807371 GCA_028551405.1 Uromys caudimaculatus
GTCGGACGGAGCCCACTCACTGCTCGCTGGCCTGCTGAGTCGGGGGGGGGGGGGGGGCTAGACCCGTGAGAGGCTGGCTAGCTAGGAGTGCAGGAGACTTCTGGCGGTTCCCGGGAGACCCCCAGCCGCTGTCAACGCCCGGAGAGCAGATCTCCTCTCAGGCCCTTAGACAAAGTTCTCCGATGCCAAAGTAGTTTTGCAGCTTTATTCCTTCTGGATGGCTGGCGGCGGGCGCCGGTGGAAGCAGGGATGGACCAGGCTGGCAGGCAGGGACGGGCAGAGAGCAGCATAGAGAGATGCAGAGAGCAGCATAGAGAGATGCAGAGAGCAGCATAGAGAGATGCAGAGAGCAGCATAGAGAGATGCAGAGAGCAGGCAGGCAGAGCTGCACAGACAACAGGCAGGCAGAGCCACGCAGAGAGAGAGCAGCAGAGAGAGAGCTATGCAGGTGGGACAATCTGATATACTGGTTGGGGGGAGTCAGGGGATTGGCAACTGGTGCTTTCTATTGGCTAGGTCTGGGAGCTCTCTAGTGCCACATTTGCCTATGGGAGGGGTCAGGGCTGCTTTTCAAGTCTCACACGCCAGGCCTCTCTCTATACGGGGGCTGTAAACGCTGTGACTGATTTTACAGGAGTCGTCCGGGAGCGTTGGCTAAAAATATAATCCGGTCCCTCGTGAATATTTCACGGGGTCTCTCAGAATTTTCAGCCTTTGCTCAACCAGGTATAAGACTGCCTGATACAGACCACTGCCCCCACACTCAATTAAGGTCTCAATCCTTTCAGGCCTTTTTGAAACTTGTTATGGTCTGAAATTATCATGTTAGCATTGGCAGTCTCAATGTACTTCTGGACATCCAACCCCTAACTAGGAGATCAAGTTTCTTCAGCCACACCTCTTTGCTTCTAAAATTTTCCAAGTATGACTTAATTTTGAAAACAAAACAAAACTTGTATCCCATAAGAAGGATTTTTTAGTACATTTTGAAGAAAATGTATGCTTATTCTAAAACTCATAACAAAAAAAATTCCACACAGGAAGGATGGGGTGAATTTGAGTCGTAAGACAAAAAAGCTGATGGCACATTTGCTAAATATTAATTCTCTACTGAGCCATGAAATGGATTAAAGTTCTAAAAATAAATATTAATAGAGGAGTTTCTGCCAATCCCATCCAAGAGAATACATTTTAATAGTAAATATATCAAGTGACAGTGTCTTTTCCATGGGTTGAAAATAAGCTAAAACTTCCTTTTAAAATGAAATCTTTTACTAGTTTGAGTTAGTATAACCCCTGCACATTTGGTTAGCCTTTTAGCATTGATTATTTGGGAATGAGAGCATGTTCTTAACCTTCTGGTCTTTTGAGAAAGCCTTGTGCACATCCTGTCAAATGTCTGTATGATGACTGAGTTTTGATGAACATTTTGGTAGCTTTAATAAACAAATTTTGCCTCCTGCATTTTCTATGACACTTCATGGCTTCATTTTAAATAAACTCTTATAAAGAACAATGAAAAAGGTGCTTAAGACTCCACAACTCTAACAGATTTATCATTCTCCTCCTTGATTTAAAAAAATATTAACTCATATTTCTAGAGGTAATTACAAAATTTATGTATTCATAGAAACCAGCACACAAGTAGATAGCATCACGTTTTGATATTTATGAAATGCCAGTTTTCCATAAATATAGAAAACCAGTAATTATCACTGGAGTTGTTTATTAACATTTGGAAGAAAATAAATAACAAATGGGCTCAGTATTCATTAAAATTCTCCAATAATATAACATTTGTCCCCATCTCAAAAATAATCCTATGTTGTGTCCACGTTCTAACTTCAGTACCTCTTACACTAGTCAGATTACATTTAAAATAATAGTTGCTAAAATATTCTCATTAGCTGTTTGTTATACTTTCTTAGATATCTAACGATTTTAATTATTTTCTATTTGAAGGGGGGGGGAGATGGGGAACAATTTGCAAGCACAGTATTTACTGTCAAGCCAAGATTGATCATTAAGGTGGACTTAGCACAATACCTTCTTCATAACTCTGAGCTAGATGGGTACAAACCCAGCCAGCCCTAATGTTCAGGGTTGAATGACAGAAGGCAGAAGTACACCACGGGGCATTGATCTCCATTCCCAGTCCTGGGTAAGTGCTGTGTTAGCTAGGTGCCTAGGATGGGCACATTGATTTATGTGCAATTTGAGGAAATAAACAGTACATTTGTTACCAGCACAAGCTTCTTATTGTCTAAAAGAGAATGTATTTTCCAAATTTGGAGTTTTGGGTTGTTATCACCGTTGCTGCTTTGCCCTCTCTTAATGTTAGAAGGATTTAGACTGCCATCTCTCTTGCCGGGGTTTTCTTTCAGCTGTGGCTGAGAACTATTTTAACAGATCAGCTTCCAACAAATAAGATTTTAAGTGCAGGCTTAGAGTTTCTGAAGAAAAAGAAAAGAGCCTGGAACAATGACTAACCAAACAGAAGGAAGTAGGTTGTTTTCTTGAGAAATTGTAGCTGTCAGTCATCTTACATAGTGCTGAAGAGTTACAGTGAAAAAAGAATCTTGAAAGGCATACCACGCCAATTATAGACTGTGATGGACAGGCAGGAGGTGCTGAGCCTTCCTAAGCACACCACAGCACTAGAGGCCCTCTTCTTACTTATTGGTGGTATATTGATTACTCATGTGGTGATCTAGTTTGCTTTCTGCTGCTATGATAAACATCATATCCACAAGCAACGTGGCAAGGAAAGGGTTTATTTGACTTACATTTCCAGGTCACAAACCATCATGGAGGGAAGCCAAGGTAGAAACCCAAAGCAGGAACCCGAATCAGAAACCACAGAAGGGAGGATGCTTGCTGGTTCACTCTCAGGATCACATTCAGTTACCTTTTTTATATAGCTCAGACACTCATCTGCCTGGGAATGACACCGCCCACCATAGCAGGCTGGGCCCTCCTATATCAATTTGCAATCAAGAAAGTGCAGCCATGTCCACAGGACAATTTGGTAGTGGCAATTCTTCAGCTGAGTTTCTTTCTTCTCAGGTGTGTCAAGTTGATAGCCAAGATTAGCTGTCACATCCAGTGACTGGATGAGACAATCATCCAGTGCATTGAGCTACAAGCACATATTTAAGCTGTATTAAATCAGAGCTGAAAGAAACTGTAAAGGCCTATAAGCCTGGAGCTAATCAACCTCCTCCTTGTTACTGACAAATAATCACCAGGAGGTTCATCTTCTTCTTCCTCTTCCTCTTCCTCTTCTTCTCCTCCTCCTCCTCCTCCTCTTCCTCCTCCTCCTCTTCTTCTTCCTCCTCCTTCTTCTCTTCCTCCTCTTCTTTCTCCTCCTCTTCCTCCTCCTTCTCCTCTCCCTTTTCCTCCTCCTCCTCTTCCTCCTCTTCCTCCTCCTCTCCTCCTTCTCCTCCCTCTCCTTCTTCTCCTTCTTCTCCTGCTCCTTCTCCTTCTTCTCTTCTTTCTCCTTCTTCTCTTCCTCTTCCTCCTCCTCCTTCTCCTTCTACTCCTTCTCCTTCTCTCTTTCTTCTATGTATTGGCTATTTTTATTGATAAATATATGGATAGTTTTTATATCTAGCTGTATTAGTCAGGATTCTCTAGAGTCACAGAACTTGTGAAATGTCTCTGTATATTAAGGCAAATTATTAGAATGACAGTCTACAGTCTGACTAACCCAATAATGGGAAGCTGTGAATGTGAAGTCCAAGAATCTAGTAGTTGCTCAGTTCCACAAGGAACTGGTCTTCTGTATAAGCTGATCTTCTATATAAGCAGGAATCCTGAAGAAGTGAGTTTCAACAGATGTGCTGGCAAGTAAGTGCAAGCAGACAAAAAAAAAAAAAAAAAAAAACCTTCCTTTTTCTACTGTCCTTATATAGGCCTCCAACAGAAGGTATGGCCCAGATCAGAGGTGTGTTCTCCCATGCTTGAATTTGGAACTTGCTCTGTCCAAGGGTGACCTTGAACTCAGATCTGCTTGCCTCTGTCTCCTAGGATTAAAGGCATGTACTACCTTGCCTGGGCCTAAGCTTTTCATAGCCTCTGTGCCTCAAGATCTGGATCACAGATATGCCCTGGATTTCTGGATTGTAGTTCATTCCAGATGTAGGCAAGTTGACAAGCAGGAAAAGCCATCACACTATCACACTGTTCCAAAGAAGAACAAAATGCCTCCTCAATTTCACTGTCAGCCTTTGGCACAAGTTATTTATTGATGAAAAAATCACACGTACGATATTTGTTCTGGCTCTCATGTTTAATATGCTCTGTCATAAACCTCTTTCTCTGTCATCAAATGCTTCATATATGTATCCTGCAGCCTATAATTTATAATCAGCTATAATTTGTAATTTAGCCAACCAATCCTGTGTTTCTGTAGAACTATGTTGTGTAATACTTTCTGGTATTTTATACACGAGGATTTTGATTATCTGTCATTGCAAATGTTTCTAATTACTTCTTTAAAAAACTTCCTAGAAGCTGAGTTTGTTTTGAACTTCTCCAGTGATGCGAAATTTTGTGCATCCAAAGGCAAACCTTTTCATCACTAGATATGTCAATTCAAGTAAAATCTGTTCCTGGGTCTCAAAAACAAACAATTCCTCTTTTTTTTCTACAATACAGTGTGTGTGTGTGTGTGTGTGTGTGTGTGTGTGTGTGTGTGTGTGTGTGTGTGTTTTGGGGAGTTCATTCTCATACTTTGCTCTGTGGGTCCTGGGGATCAAACTCAGGCTTAGCAGCAAGTATCTTTACCCTCTGAGTCATCTTGCTCATTTTAATTATAATTTTAGTCTACTGCCTTTTGCTTTAATTCTGAGCATATATGTAGCTTCTTGTTTTTCAAACATAAATATGTAGATGAAATAAGCATTTGTGGAAAGACCAAAAGTTGATAGGTGCTATTTTTGTTCATTTGAGAGGGTTCCTCTCCAAATTTATTGGCATATAATTTCTAAATTAAAAATTATACATGCTTAACGCATATAATGTGATGTTTTGCTCTGTACAAATTGTAAAATAATTAGATAAAATTAATTAATACATAGATTATGTAATAGATACATCTTTAAGATGAAAACAATTATTATCTACTCTGTTGGCAAATTTCAGGCATACATAGTGAGGTGGTGTTATCAGCATAGTCACCATTCTGTATTCTTAGAAATCTGAATACATAACAATCTTCTGTAATTGTTAACCTTTTGACTCTATTCTCATTCTTACCAATAAAGCTCTGGAAGTTGCCACTCTACTCTCTGCTTCTACAAATTCAAAATTTGTAGCTTCTACATGTGAAAGATGATGTGGGACTTATCTTCCCGTGCCTAGATTATTTCATTTAACATGGTGTTTTCCAGATTAACATGGGTTATCACAAATAACAAGATCTTCTTTTTAAAAGTTTAATAATATTCTATTATAAATGAAAATGTCACATTTTCTTTGTTCATTCAATTGTTGTTTGACACTTGGTAGAGTCTGTATCTTGACTCTTCTGAATATGGCTACAATTAACACATGAGTGTAGACATTTCCACAGTTTAGAATGGGGAGGGGCAGGAAACAGAATCACTGCACCCTGTGGTACCTCTATTTTTAATTTTTTGAGGAATCTACGTTTTCCTTGATGGCTATATCAAACTATGCTTCCACCAAAGTTAAATAAGGTTTCTTTTGCCCCAGGTCCTTGCCAACACTTGCTGTCTTTTGTTCTTTTGGTGACAATTTTAGACTATAGCTTTTAACATACTTGATGATAGCTAGAAAGTACTATCACTCAGAAATTATATTTTTCTATTCTCCCATTGACCCTTCTCTGGATATTCCCTGGGAATTTTGACTATCTTTAGACATTTTAAAGTATAACAGCATTATGTGGTGCTGCATATGTTCAAATGCAAGTCCTAAAACGACCTCTATGCCATCTTCTATCATTAAGATTGATGGATGTGATAAAGATTGGGAATTTCTCTACTATACATTCTCTCTTCTTCTGAAGCAACAGAAGATCTCAGTATAATTATATTTGATAATCATACAGGATCAAGTGAGAAGATTATTTTTCTCAGCGTTATTTGCAGCTACTCTGAGTTTATAGCGATATTCTGGCCAATAGTATGTCATTGAAAACATTCTGGGGAACTTTTGTGTAGTGAAAGTTGACTGAGTGGCCACAAACATCCCTTTTGCTCCTTCTCTTCCTTATTTCTTATGTACAATGGTTGTGGCCTCAGCAGCTCTCCTGGGGTATGCCATAACACTGATGCTGGAAGTCATGCAAAAGAAATAGCTAAGCTGCCTAATGCCTAATAATGACAAATCTCTCATATTCAGGTCCTTCTGTCTACTTTTAAGACTCCTTTAGATACAAGAGAAGTAAACTTATATCTAAGACTTATTTGTGAGTTTTAAAATCTATTTTAATTTCTTCCCACCTACTCATTGCTTAACGTAATTCCTAACAAGATATGAGGATATATCTCCCAGTGCTAATCAACAATAATTATGATTCCTATCCTACCAGTGTCATGCCTTAGTATGTGACAAATCTGGAGTGGATAAAAAAATAAGCCTGTCAAAAATATATGAAAGACATCTAAACAGAACATATAATCCTTTTGGAGAGAATCTCTCAACTTGTATCATTTGTATTTGGCCTGGTATATACAAAATATTTATAAAGTGTGCGGTATATAGATAGCATACAGAAATTGGCAATTGTTGAGAAACTTGAATTCCTTACCATATTCCAACAGTGTCAGAAACAAGATGGTTCATTCATCACAAAGGCTGGACTGAGTATGGTAGGGCCAGGCTGGAATATGAAAGGAGTCAGCATTCAGAAACCGGATGGTCCTTTTCTTAGAAAGTAATACGTACGAACACTGCAAGGGGAGAAAACATTTTGGAAGGATAATTTTTTTTAAGTTAAAGAAAAGTTTGCTCATCATGCTGATTCTCATTCTGTGTGTCCATTAAGCTCAAGGCTCTCCTCTCCTCTGTGTCTCTTTCTTGGCCCCCTGAGGCACAGGCTATTGAGACTTCTCAGAGCAGTAATGGTCAGTCCTGTTTATAAGCTGGAGGAGGACCAGGTGGTAGAGGAAAGAAGAGACTTAACATCCTTCTCATGGTCAGAGAGAACTCTTGGTGTGTGTTGTTGGGAGCAATTGTCATTAAAATATATCCTTGCGATTCATTTCCATTTTAAATTCTTTTTCCTATTATGCAAAAAGATGAATGATATTAACATAAATAGTCAATTTAAATGTAAGATAACAATGATGAGTACAATTCAAACATCAGTGTCATGAATCTATTTTAAATTAACTGCAATACTGGGTTTAAATTTCATTCAATGTATACTGTAACAGAGCTATAAATTCTTTCAGAAGATAACAATAGAGGTTTCAAATTTAAGGTTATCTCAAATCATTGCAAACTAGCATCCGAAAGAGCAATTATGGAAGAATTTGAATGGTATTAAAGATAGTTCTTTCTGACATAAAACTTATGGGAAATGTTTATCTTTTTCTCCAAAATCAAGAAATGGTGAACCCTGATAGTCACAAGAGGGGGCGTTGATATGAAGCTCCTTCTTTGGTATGGTGATGATTTTTGTTGCATAGAAAATGTAAAAAGATAAAGGCTGAAAAAGTGGCTTGGCAGATACAACACTTAATATTCTTGTAGAGGATTCAAGCTTGGCTCCTAGCATTCATACGCAACAACTTTTCTGACTCTATGGATACCTGCACTCATATGTACACACACACACACACACACACACACACACACACACACACACACACACACAGCAGTAATAACAATGAATGATAAAGCAAAAGATACCGATATAAGGGGAACAAAATCAAAGACAATTTTTACTGGGATAATGCTGCTAAGGTTTTCCGGGAAACTCTTCATTTGAGGAATCGTATGACACATACAAAATTAACCATGACACTAAATGGCAAACATAGCTCAAGAATACTTAGTAAGCTTCAAGAAAAGCTTAAACCATGAACTAAAGTCAAAGTATTGGATAGGACCTGTCATCTACTATACGGTATTCTGAATTTATTTTTAAAATAATTACTGGTGAATTATTTTGTTTGTGATTAAATGTGCTATAGGATTGCTCATAGCAAATGCATCAACAAAATAGTATTTGTTTTGTACTATTAAGGAAGCCAAAGATCTTTGTTCTAACCATGACAATAACAACTGGGAAATTTTTTTTAAAAAATGACTTATCAGTTGACCTAATGAAGAACAGGGGCTAAATAGAAGAATTAATGGAACTCCTGAGAAATGAATATTACATGGGCGAGAAAAGGATTCTAGAAACTTCCATCCTTCAGAACATAATGAAAAGTGGCCATGGGTGGAGGTTCTTCAGGAACAAATACATTATGGACTGGCAGAGTGGATTAGAACACAAACATCAAAAACTCCTCCTCACACCCTTAACTCTATTTTGAATTTTGCGAAGAAAATAGATCAAAGAAGGACTGGAGACCAAGGAATCCTGCACTCATACCTTGAGCCATGCCAAAGATGAATCCCATCTTCTTCTTGCCAAATACTGACACTATTAAAACCAGAGGTGACACAGAGCCTCAGGACTGGGCTCCTCACAGGGGATCTCGACCTGGAACCTAGTCCAGGTCTGCTCAGGAAAAATCTGAAGGAGCCAGTCTCAAAGTTTCGTGCAAGTGGATGAGCTGGTGACTAAGTGAAATGCCACAAAACACTTCCCCCTATTTCTCCTGCTTATTGTACACAAAGTATAGTAGGTCAGAGATCAAGCAGGAGAATACACACCACATTCAATAAATGACATTTAATAAAAATATGGGAGCCTTAGAAGACTCTAAGGCATTTATAAATATTCACATACAGTCAAGTGGACATAACGATAAATATGAGATACTTTGGAAAGCAATGAAACTATTTTTTTAAGACTAAAGCCAAATTCTAGCACACTCTAACATTACGTCTGAAATTATAACGGACTAACGATGGGTAGGCTTAGCAGAAGGTAAGGCATCTTATAAAAGCACGATGTTTATGAAGATATCAAAATGGGTAGGGATGGAAAACAATTATCTCAAAAACATAACAGGGGACAAATCACTTACATAGCATCCCATTACTGAAATCAAGGCAAGCACACATGCCACTCAAAAACACACAGGCTGTCCTTCTGCCTTCTGTGGGCTTTCTGTTGTTCTTCTCTTCTCTTCTCTTCTCTTCTCTTCTCTTCTCTTCTCTTCTCTTCTCTTCTCTTCTCTTCTCTTCTCTTCTCTTCTCTTCTCTTCTCTTCTCTTCTCTTCCCTTCCCTTCCCTTCCCTTCCCTTCCCTTCCCTTCCCTTCCCCTCCCCTCCCCTCCCCTCCCCTCCCCTCCCCTCTCCTCTCCTCTCCCCTTCTCACTTTTCTTGCTTGCTTGCTTCCTTTTTCTTCAATTGGCATAAACCATAATCATTTTAAGAAGAAAACTAACGTGAAATTGACATTTTTGGAGGATTGGAAGTGGAATAACTCCATACTGTTAGAAGTGCAGTATTGAAATGTGAATATACTTGAGGAAGAGGGTCAGAAGGAGAAAATATTTGGGTAAGTATAAAACATTAGCCTTCCCTTTCCTTAACTTCTTTCACAAAATAATAATAATAATAATAATAATAATAATAATAATAATAATAATATTGCATGCAGAAGCCCAGACCTAGGGTAAGAATTTCTCAGGGTGAGGACCAGAAAAAGGCAACAAAGACAAGACAAAGGAGTCTACTCAATATGCACGCACAGCTCTGTCCTATTCCTTCTTGGGGCAGCCCCATCCTTGGAGCGAGTAATCACGTATGCTAGCACGGAAGGGAAACAAAAGGCCTGGAATATAAAGAACTAGTAAAAGCTCTCAAGGCAAAGCCTCACTATACTCCGCCTTTGGGTGTGAATTCGCTGAGCCAGTGCAGGTGTGAAAGCCTCGGTGGTGTCTCAGTTCTCTGTCACAGCATCCACCAACATCTAATCTTTTTGTGCTTTATAGCCTATGTACTGATAGAAGTCGAATATATGACAGCATTGTAATAGTTAATTCCACACATCAATTGATGTGAGCTTAAAGATGCCCAGATAGCTGGAAAACTTCTGAGTAGGGCTTTGAGGGATCTCTAGAGGAGATTAGCATATGAATGTCTAAGTAAGGATGATGCCTTGGCCAGTATAAACAGGCACTATCCAACCCACTGAGAGCTCAAAAAGAACAAAGGGGGAAACAAAAACGAGTGTACGGTCTTCCTGCTTGACCGAGGATGTTCATATCCATTTATCCTTGGACATCAGTCTTTGATTCTTGTGCCTTCAGATTAGACCTCACACTATTAGTGCCCACTCTCCCCATTCTGAAGTCTTTGAACTCAAACTGGATCATACCATTTAGCTTCACCAGAACATAGAAGAAAGCGTGAAACTTCTCTGCCTTCATAATTGCATGAGATAATTCTCATCTCTCTCTCTCACACACACACACACACACACACACACACACACACACACACCATCCGTGCGCCCTATTCCTTCTGTATCTCTGTAGAACCACTAGCCGCTAAGTAACACACACAAAGATGTTTCTTTTGCTATTGTGTGTTCAATACACTGGCTGTATCCAAGACAGTGCTCGAAACTGTCACTGATTACAGTGCTCTTAGAATAGTAAGCTCAAAGAACAAAAAGGCTCCAGACAGCATGTCGGTTTAGAACAAGAACATTTGGTAACTTCTAAAATATTTGCTGAGTCATATCTCTCAAAAGAGTATGAGAGTGCTGGTGAATTCAATACTGCTCATGAATTGAAACTGATGAGAACTCTGAAGACAGTGACATTTTGACAATAATAGAATCAAATGTCCTGGATGGACAGATTCACTGATGCCATGGAAATGTGGGGTTTGGCTCAGCAGGAATTGTTCCACCTGGGCGCTGTGAGAAATGCAGAATCAAGCCACAGGATTCTGTACTGCAGGTCTTTGGGATCAGAATCTGCAGTTTAGCAAAATCTTACCATATTCCTGCTCAGATTGCACTTTGGGAAGCTCTAAAAAGCTTTTTAGAATTCAAATTCCTACATTCCCTGAGATACCTGTGGAATCACTCACTGTCTTGAGCGTTTGCCTAGTCCTCAGGTTCTTCTCTATACACTCTTCTTTCCCTAACATAAGACTCTGTGAAGTCTTTAGAGCATAGTCCTTCAAGAAGCACTATAAAGAAAAAGAGAGACATCAAGTAAAACATTCTTAAAAGCCAATAGTATTGTCATCTTTAAATCAAATATCATCATATTATGAGTAGTTTTTCAGTAAAAGTATAGCGTTGTTCACAGAATCTTGTTCAATTAGCACGCACCTCCCAGCAGAAGAACCCCATGAAATAATTTTATATAAAGGTACCCCACTTTGAGAAGTTGTTCTTACACTCCAATATGATTGGCTTCTGAAAGTTCCTGAAGATTCAGAAAGATTCCCCACGACTTGAGAATCCAAAAGGAAAATTCCTTAGAACAGGCTCCCAAAATACACGAGAAAGAGTAAATGAAGATGTGGGGATACATTCTAAGACACCCCACATACTGTGGATATATCAATCTACGGATAGATGTGTGTGTGTGTGTGTGTGTGTGTGTGTGTGTGTGTGTGTGTGTACATGCTAAATATATAGTTTGGTGTATATAGTGTGCATACATGAGTATTTTTGTATCTATACATGTGTAAAAACAAAACTCTAGAATTTGATATCATAGAGAGGAGAGAACAATGGTCCACAATTGAGTGGATGCTGCTGTAGCCATGCATAGCAAAGAGGGAAGATGAGCAGCAGTGAGCAGGGCTTCTTCAGTGCTTTTGACAGGGAGAGAAAGGGCACAGGATTTAGGAGCAGACGCCTTAATGACACAGTTATGGCAGCTGATGCTTAGTGATTACGTTGGAGTAGTAGAAAGAGAAATGGCAATATTAACTCTGGTTTGAGCAAGCAATAGGGCCTCCAGATGTCGTCTATGCAGTGAGTTCCACACCTCTTAACCACAGAGCTTCGTCAGTTAGCTCTCCAAGGTTCTTGTTCCTGATTCTCAGAGTTGCTTCAAAGCACGCTCAACCTATCCTGCTTTTTCCCTTCAGTGTTGAACTTCTGTGGAAAGTGACACTGACAGGGTCTGACCGATACATGTCTGGAGGCCCTGCTCTGTAGTCCACCCACAATCATACATCAAAACAAAGTCCAGGAATGATTTGTGATGCATCTTCGTTCTACATACTCTCTGGGGATAAGTTGTTTAGTAGCTGATTCTGTTCCCTCATCCTGAGTAGTGAAAATGGATTAAAGTTACATTACAGAAGAAGAGTACTTTATAATGGTTTACAGAATTGAAAATCCATGAAACTAGAACTTTGGGAGAAATGCGGAAAAGCCTGCATTGCTATTCTCGAACTTCGAAACTTGTAACATTGGCATCAAATCTTGGATCTGCTAACAGTGCCAACAGCCTAAGCTCATGCTCCACTACATTTATGGGAACCCTACGTTTAGACAAATAATAAGAAACTAAAATAATAAAAAATTTAAGAAATGAGCTGTAATAGAAACTCTGTTGCCCAATAGTATTCTGTGGTAATCAGTACAGAAGTTAGGACTTTTTTTTTTCCAGCTATTTTGAGCAACCTTCAGTTCTACACTCTTTAGCTAAGCACAAAGCGTGTATTTTGAGAGTAGTGAACAAGAGCTCTTTGTCAAACCACGTCCATAATGATGTAGATCCCTTAAGATCTGCAAGACAATGTGGTTTTATTGGCATAATTATTAAATAATTTTTTTAAAAAAAAATTACCTACAAAATTTTGGTAAGAATTCAAAACAGAAAGCCAGACCATTAGAATTTCAAGAAAAATGGTAGAGAACAGTGTAGCAGGGTTTGCAAACTCGTGGTGGTGTGCGCCTGCTAGCTACTCACCCAAACTGCCATTGGTTTGCAGTTTCTGAGCTCATTTAAAAGATGGTGAAGTGTCCTTGTGAGGTTGGATTGTTATAAACAGCTTGATGGCCAGTGTCCTGTCCCTTACTTGGTATTTACATACTTGACTGACTATTCCCTTTAAGCATGTCAGTTTGTAATTCTCCTCTCTAGTCAAAAATTTAAAGCTACAAAACGCATTAGGAATAATCTAATTCAATGAATTCACAGACATTGGTGAACTAACAAAGGTTATGAATTTTGTATAATGATATGCCAAGACATTTTTCCTTTCAGAAGTAACAGTTATCTGTATCACCATGATATCATAAAATAAAGGTTATTTTTCAAAAAAAGAGAGAGAGAGAATATCTATTTCCAAGAAATCCTGCTTAGCAATCTTCCAGTAACAAATATATAATGATGTTAGCTATAACATTATCTTTTCCAGTTTTTTAATTTGTCACTGACCAATGAAAACTTCCTTGCAGACTGACGCTGGTTCTCAGACTGGTGTCTGGAAGCCACTGACCTGGTTCAACTTTTCATGTTTAAAATGGGGTTGGCTATCTTCTCGTGATGTTTTCAAAGCCGCACAGCTGCTAAAAGCTGAAAGAGACTATCCTGGACTTTCCCGGGCCAAGACCAAGGCTCTTTTACTTAATCAACTGCTAGAAGGCATGGTACCGTTAGGCCCTTTCTGGGATCAGAAAGAGCCCAGAAAAAAGCATGACCTTGGGCATGTTACCAAACTTCTCCAAACCCAGTGCCTTCTATATTCCTCATTCTCCCAGAACGAACGTTGCTGCTTTCAACATGTTATGTCTAAAGAATTTGATCCAATGTTGGCAGAAGACAATTCCATTTATAACTCTCATAAAGCCAAGCCTGTTTCTCCTTGCAAGGCCACCCTCCTGGGAGGAGGGGCAAGACGGAGAGCAGGAAGCATTCTGGCAGCCAAAAAGTTAACTGAAAAACAAATTGAGTCTTTACCGGCGTCTCATGGAAATGCAAAAAGAAACAAAACAAAACAACAACAACAACAACACCCATAAACCACAACAAATCTTTTCAAAAATCCTCGTTTTCCGTGTACGCCTCTACTGAGGCTGCAAAGCCTCTCCACAGCACAGCAGGTCCCAGCGTTCTTTGCTGTTTCTGGCTCTATAAGCCCACCCTTCAGTCTGGCCAGAACAACCTTGCCAGTTCATAGTCCACTCACTCTCTTTGTCTGGATGCCCTTTCCTTTCTCAATGAGTCATGCTCTCCGTCCGCAATACAAATCCCATTAACCTCCTTTCTTCTTCAATTTCCTCCTTCTTCGTTACTCTGATTTGCATGATCTGGCCAAGATTTGGAGTCCTTAAAAGTCCTGGAAGAGGAGATGTAGATAGGCTTGCCTTAACAGTGGATGTCCTTGTTACATCCCTTGAGCACATATTTATGCTACAAAAGACTTTGTACTCTCAAATGTCTTTGAACTTCTCACACAGGTTATAATTATTTGTTTATAATTGATAAGCGTTAAAGCAAGAAAAACAAGTAGGTCCTTTACCCCAGTTCAGAGCAGATTTGTATTTGAAAACATTTTCAACAGTAAATATTTGTCAATAATTTTTTGTGAGCAATGACAGCACTTTTGTAGGAGCTAGAAAAATGGAAATGAATATTTTGGTTTTGGTGGTAGAGAAGGATATACATTTTTTATTAATCATTTTATGCATTTACATTTCAAATGATATCCCCCCTTCCAGGTTACCCCTCCACAACTCTCACCATACCATCCCCATTCTCCCCCCTCCCCTTTCCCTCTATGAGGGTTCTCCTCCACCCACCCACCCACCCACTCCTGCATCACTGCTCTAGCACCCGACTATGCTGGGGCATCAAACCTCCACAGGACCAAGGGCCTCTCCTCCCATTGCTGTCAGGCGAGACTATCCTCTGCTACAGATGCATCTGGAGCCATGGGTCCCTCCATGTGTACTCTTTGGTTGGTGGTTTAGTCTCTGGGAGCTCTGACTGGTCCGGCTAGTTGATATTATTCTTCCTAGTGGGTTGCAATCCCGAGAAAGGTATAAATTTAATGTGAAGCATTGCAATTTCTATTTTGAAAGTCAATTCTAACTGCATATAAGTCATTACATTGCATAGTTTTTGGGCCTTGTTAATTTTGGTGTGTTCCACCCCCCACACATTTTCTTTTATAATAGAGTAAAAAACAAATAGAAATACATAAAACAGAAAGATCCTTGCACTCATGGAGATCTTTGCTATAAGTGTGGTAGAGTCAGAAAGAAAAACTGTCTTAGCAAAGAGTGGGAGAAGACATAACTCAGAGAGCAGTTAGGCAGTAAGAAGTGGGAACAGGGAAAGCGAACAAGAGGATGCCATGTCTGGCAAGGATGGGTGAACTAGCTGTCAGAGAAGCATCCATGAAGAGAGGAAGCTTTGGGGTGAGATCATTTCAGCAGTGAAACTTCAAGAGCAAACATTCTAAGGCAGGTGAAAGGGACATGTCATGGGGGAGATGAGCTTAGTGTGCTTGTAAAAAAGAAAGAACATGCCTCCTTTACTGTTGAAACTGTGTTCAAATATAAATCTGCAGAGAGAGATGGAGTGAGCTTGGTGGTGAACACAAAATGAAATACAGTCAAGGTCTTCATACTGAAACTGTAGAACAGAGTGAAGGGTTCCCCAACAGGCCCAGGCGTGGCAAACATGGCACTGGCAGGTCTTACCCTTCCCCGTTCCCTATCCATGGTCAAATTAGATTACATTCCTAATGCTAGCCACCAAGGTCCATTCCTTTATTTGACCACTTTCGTATGCCTGACTAAAATTCCAAGGTCCAGCCACCAAAACACCAAGGCCCAGCAAAATTCATTACTTGGCTCCATTGGCTAACAGGTCCAATCAGGACTTACCAACTCATCCTAGCACAGACTTCCCCCTTTTCTCTTTAAAAACCCACTTCTGTAGAAACACTTGCTGCTGTCTCTGCTCCATCCAGAGGCAGCCCTCCCACCTCCTAACATTTGTCCCTCGGGGTAATAAATCTCCTTTGTGCTGAGAATTTAGTGTCCAGGTGTGTTCTGTGCTAGCTCTGAGCACCCTTCACAGAGCAAGGACTTCAAACTTGCTTCTGATGTACTGGAACACAATTTTAAATGTGGGAGAAATAGGATCTGATTTTCCTACAAACCTCATTCAGTCTGTTTGCTGTGCTAAATAAAACAATTTAAGGATGGATGTTAAAGCACATATTATTTGAGCCAAAAAGTGTATGTGTGTGTGTGTGGGGGGGGGTAAATGGGAGGTCCCTAAACAAGGGTAAGTAATAGCAGTAAAGATAAGGAGAGATGAACAGATTCAGAACACATGTTTACGTATATTAGACAAAGCTTACAAAAAAACTGGATGTGGAGGTAAAGAAACATGAAAGCCAAATTATATTTGGTGCTTAGAGTTCTGCATTTGATGACTAGTGACAACTGGGCCTATTTCTGAGCTAGAAAAGATTGATCCAGATTACAGAAAAGTCAGCAGAAGTTCTGCTCTACCTGTGTGAAATTAAATATGTCTTGTGAGCAGGCTGGTGATATCAAGTATAGCACCTGCATACCTTGATCATTATACTCTGTGTGTGTGTGTGTGTGTGTGTGTGTGACTACAGAGGCCAGAGGTCAACATTGAGTATCTCCCCCAGTCACTCTCCACCTTAGTTTTTGAGGCAGAGTGTTAGTAAACCTGGAACTTCCCAACGTAGCTAGGCTAACTGGTCAGTATGCACTAGAGTGTTCTGCCTTTGGGTACTGAGATTAGAGATACATACTGCAGCACCTAGCTTTTTATATGGGATCTGAAGAGCCAAACTCAGGTCCTCATGCTTGTGTGACAGAATGTTACAAACTGGTCAAACTCCCAGCCCATTTTTCTGTCCAACATTCCTTCCTCCCCTTCTTCAACAATTCCTGGTCAAGTAACAGCTCTTATACGTTTCCCTGATCAAGTCATTTCTCTTTCTCATGTGTCTGTCCACCATTGCTCATGGAGGAAAGTGAGTGATTTCAATGGCTGTGAGGAGGTAAAGATAATCAGGGCATCGTGATTGACAGGTGTGAAGGTAACTGTCAACTGTGACTCACTGGGTTTTTGTGCAAGAGTGTGAAAGATGGCGCTATTCACAGAGCTGTCTAGAATGTTAGAGGATAAGGATATTTAAGAGTGAGACGGAGGAATCACAGGTACCGTTCCTATAATGATGGATTTGAGGTGTATGCGAGGCACCATATCATGATGGAAAGTGAGCAGCTAGATACCAGGGTCTGCCCAGAGAGTGGCTGTTGTTAATGGTATGATACTGAGAGACATTAGTTAAGTGGATAACAATAAGAGTAAGGCAGGAATAGCAATCATAAGAGAGCACTTAGAGCAAAGAGAATAGAGCAAGCGCCAAGTATTAAATAGCTCCAATGTGTACTGTTTGGCTAAAAGAAAATGAGTCTGAAAATGGATCGGGGAAAGGGTAACCAGGGAGGTAATAGGAGAACCTCAGAAATACTAGAGTATGTAGACCACGAGAAGAGCTTAGTGGAAAGCAAGTTTGATAAGTGGTGGACACTGTAGCAGAGGAGAATCTGTGAATCATCCAAGCCTGTTGTTCTGCCAGTGGGTCGTGTGGTCTGGAGACAGCTCCCGCTAGCCACCAGAGCCAGTTGTGTGCAGTTTTCCTTTGTTCGCTTTCAGGGGTATTGTGTCCATAGATTGGCTCAGTCATGGTAGGGGGATTCCCACTATGGAAACCAGCAAGCACTATGAAACAGTCTGCCTTCTTCCTACTTCTCACCCAAGAAGTCTAGTTGTAAAAGATGGACCAGCACACCATGAACTGTGGCCAGAACACTAGGACCACTAGAGAGCTTTTAAACAACCAGTGCTTAGGCCCCACTTCCCAGACACAGGCATTTATATGAACTGGGGTAGGTCCTGGAGAGTGGCATCATTTTTTAAAACATAATCATTTATTTATTATTTGTCCATGTACAAGTGGATGAAGTGGGTGAACACACATGCCATAGCACAAGTGTGAAGGTCAGAGAACTTTTCAAGAGCTATTTCCTTCCATTTTGGTTTTGTAGTAGGGTCTCTCTTGATTGTTTCTGCTACTGGGCAGCATATGTACCTACTAGCAAATTCTCTCTTCTCTGCTTCCCACCTCACCTTTGGAGTGCTGAGAAAACAAATGCCACATTTGGTCTTCTAAGTGAGCTCTAGAGATCAAAGCAAGAAATCTTAGGTCATAGCTTGCTTGCCACAGAGCCACCATTCTGGCCCCCATGTGGGGTTTTTAAAATGCTCCCTGACTATTCAGTAGTGCAAGTGGAAGAAAGAACAAGACAACCATGTGCTTGGTGCACAGAGACCTATGGAGAGCTAGGAAGCAATAAAATAAAACAACCCATAGAAGGTCATCCAGGATTCCTGCTAAGCAGTGTTAGAAGTGTACAGATCTAAGCAGACATGTTATTAAGTCCCAAGTTAGGTCAAGTGGAAACAGGAAGTAACTGGGCTGGTCTAAGCAGGCATGGTTTGGAATCATTTTACTACTCTTGTTTCTATGGACTGGAGCCTGAAAAGGCGTTAAAGGCACAGACAAGAGCTCAAATGAGCACAAACGCCTCTAAGTTCTGGCCATCTGAACCTGGCATCCAGGCCTCCCCAGGCTTTCTAGGAGCCAGCAGATCTTCCTCATTTAGGAGAATCTTGCGTTATTTTCACCGGGAGAAGAACTTCTTTCTATCAGTCAGGTGGCCTCCACCTCTGTCTTTTCTTGAACTAAGAGAGATTTCTTACTAGGAATGAACGTCATGTCTACCTGTGGCATAGGTGGTCAAATTCATTTCAATATTTGTACTACCAATGAAGATCTTAAAAAGTAACTTACCTCTTCAGTTACTGAATCACAGCTTTCCTTAATGCTTCTCCTATCAATTAAAAGATACGAATAGCTATTTAATAATGTGGGAGCAACAATTAATGTCACGTACCAGATGAAAAGACCCACAGTATAATCAACGTCCTTTAAACCTATCATGTTTCTAGGTTGCATGGATATAAATCCATCCTTTCCCCAATGTGGTGCCCCCTTTGGGCACAGCCCTCAGACTTGCATGACAGACTTGGGGTATTTCAGCCTGGGATTTAATAGCCTTGATTGCAGCAGGACTGTTTTGGAAATGATGAGTTTGCCTGGTTGCAATCAGGATAGCTTTGTGGGCTGAGGACCTGTCTTCCAGCCTTTGAATGGATTCATCCGATGCATCCAATTCATTCAGTCCTAGTTGGAGGAAATTGTTTCCTCTATCCAAGTGGCACATGGAGTTTTCAGCCTCTTAGCCTCTTCATAGCTGGGAATAGAACAAACAGGATCTTTACAATGTTTTTAATCTCAAGTCTTTCTAATGTATTCAAAATAGGTCTCTGAGGTCAGTGTGTGTGTATTCTCGGGATTCAGCGGCGATGTCATAGATCCTGTTATGACTATGACATACTCAAACTTAGCAAGCAATTGGGCAACATCAGAGATGAGTTGATTGATCCTTCAGGTCAAATTTTGGATATTTTGGGTGAGGAGCTTTTTGTCCGGAAGCTGGCTTCTAAGTTCAGTTACCCCAATGGTTAATGAATAAGGCAGTGGTTCTGCTTGCTGAGACCTTGAGGCACGGATCGTGCGGTGACTTCAAGTGAGTCAAGCCTACCAAGGACTGAGGAGAGTCATAGCTAATGACATCAGAGCAGGTAACTTAGAAGAGTTGTCAGTAGACCACATCCAAGTGAGTCTGTCAGTTGACTGACTGTTGTATCTACTGCCTGGTGACAATAGGAGCCTCCTCTGAGAAGTGTGTTTTCGGGTACACTTTTTCAGGTTTCTCTGACTTCAGTGTCATCTTCAAGGGAACTGAGCTAAAGCCAAATGGGAATTGAAGTTTCCCTGTAAGAATGTCCTGAGTGATGTGTACGCAGACACTTTGATCACCCAGGAAGGCAAGATTACTCCTCATAAAAGAAGGGGATACAAACATTGTCTGATAAATAGATTTTGTTTAGAATTGAACTCAGCCCTAGAAACTTTTCCTTAATGTTCTTCACCTGCTTTTACTAATCACACACAACATTACAACTGGTGGAAAAATATAAGAACTGTTTTGAATTGATGTGCTTAAGTAGTTGGTGGTGATTTTCAGGTGCAGTAAGACACAGCTTTGTCTAGCTTGCCAACTGGACCTTCATTGACTCATTCTCCCATGAGCATCTACGGTCAGGGTTGGAGAATGCCAGGTGCACAATCTCATAAATTTAAGGCCATTATGTTCACAGCTTCCCCATGCAGGAAGACTTGGCCTGCTGCCAGGTCATTAGTTTCTGGTAACAAGTTCTCCCAGGAGACCAAATAGTTTCCTGGAGAGGTTAGAATTTCACTGATTATTCCGTAAACCAAGAAGTTGGTCTTTGGTAAGCAATAGCGCTCCCAGTTTAAGAGATACACATTTAAGAGATCGTTTGCATTCTTGAGATGTGCAAATAGGCACCCACATGTCACATCTGCCATCTTTTTCCTCAACCACTGTAGACAGTGGTCTGTCTTATGCTGGACCAGAGGCCTCTAAGATAGGTTAAATGTCTGATTCTTTATCTTCACTATTGTACCTGGCACACCAGACTCTGGATGGTCCTAATCTTCCAGCTTGGCTATCGTCTCAGAATCAATAGAGAAATAGTCATCAATATTTACTTGAAGATCCTCTGTAGACTATGACCTTGTTTCAATCTCAGTGTATCTCTTGACACCTGCATGTCTTGGCCCTTCTGTGGCTTTTGTTCTTCAAAGGGAGAGGCACATGATGGCCAGACCCATGATGGCCCTGCATTATCACCAGAGCTACTGCTGGTGCTGCCAAGGGGTAGGGAGTATATCAATCTATTCCCACACTGACTCCTTTCTCTGCATCTGCTCTTCCTGCTCCATGATAGAACCACTTTCTCACTCAGTTAACCTTCACAGGAATTTCTTCTGGCCATACTCTCTTGCTCTTACTGTTCCCAGTTGATGTTCTCCCTGATTGCAGAAAATTTCAGCAACATTTTTCATTCTTCAACAGCAAGATACTTGCAGCTGTGAACCTCCCATCTATATTGAAAAGACCTGCAGTTCCAGATTGAAAGGCAACCTCCCTAAGAGATTGACTTTACACACTTGACAACAGCTAATGTACTCTGACAATACAGACGACATCCCAAAGGCAATGGCTGACAGTCATAGAAATTGTCCATATTCAATCTGTGAGATTCCTGATAAACCTAGCACACAGTCAACAGGAGCATAAATCTCCCGCCACTGCATACAATATCCAAACATGGACATTTCTTCTTACTAACAGATACATTTGCATCCTACCATCTTCCTTAGTAATTATATACATAAGCACATTTCTCACTATCAGCAAGCCTGAAACTCTAGTTCACTCAGCAGACCCTGCCAATATGATATTCCCAGCATCTATACCAGCTTGTTGGTGCAGGACATGATAGTTTAGAAAGCCCGATTAGAAGGGAATGTCTAACAGTCTGGTAAGTGACTTGAATGATAACAGCAGATATCCAAGGAATGATATTGACACCTTGATTCTCAAATTGTTGCTACGTCTTCTCTACTTGTGTATAGGTGCTTTCCCCAGTTATAAGCTTTGGTAAGAATGAGCTTAGACAGGCCATGAATGCTGATCCTCTCCTTTCTAAAGTTCGTGCACTGGGTAAATACTTCACAATTGTACGCTCACGGTATTTTGTAAAAAGGAATGCTGTCAATCACAAAGCCAACTGCCATCAGATAATATTTGAAGGCACTCCTATTCACATCTCTATAATAGTGAAAGAAGCAGATTAAGGTAACATAAATGATTGCATATATTATCAATTGCAATTGCTGCTTCAAAACAAACTACAATATATAGGTAATAGCCTCCATCTCTTCCCTGGCTAGAACATGAATTGCCTGGGTCCTGGGATGAATGGAGTCATTATAATCTCTAGTTTCTTTTGCTACATTTAAGATAGAGTTCATTACAATCAGTTGTCTAACTCCATCTTAATTTTCCTCTTAATCAAATGTTTTTATCTTAAGAAAACAACACTTGTTTATTTATGTATTTATTTATTTATTTATTTATTTATTGGTAAATATTTGTGACATTTATGTTACCCACACAAGACTCGTATTCTGCCATGTGATATAATAGTTTTAAAGAAAATGTAGTCAATGTATTTTTATTTTGGATAAATAAGGTGAGAAAAAAAATTGAGCAATCTACTCATGATTAGTGTGTCCTACAAAATTAAAAATATCCCGTATTCCAGGTTTCTTTTAGATAAGTGGTTTTAGATCATTTCAAAAGGACTAAATGAGGTAATTTGAAAGATCACTTACCTTGTTTCAGAACCCAAGACTATTTACAATAGGTAAGTGAGAGAGAAAGGAGCTGCTTAACTAATTAGCCAGGAAGCCACACAATACTTTTGGATTAAAACTACTTCGACATGTGTAAAGATCCTAAAAGAGTCTCAATTACAACACCAAAGTTCTATTGCTGGTGAAATGAGTAAAAGGGTAACCGTTTTAATGTTACAGCAATAATATGATTAAGACTGTACAAAAGTAGATAGACCCAAAGTCTTCCAATTGGTGGAGGCTTTTTATGAGGCAGAATAATGGCCCTTTACCTAGTCTGCTTTCCATTTCAGATGTTTCTGCAGATAGTTCTGTAATGAAAGAAGGGAAATTTCCAACTCTTTGGATTCTTTTGTTTGTTTGTTTGTTTGTTTGTTTGTTTGCCTTTTTCATGGTAAAAGATATTTGGTTTGCTTTTATAATAAGCAGTATTAGCTTAAATCAACAGACAGCTTAAGGAAACCTCTTTACTGAATATAGCTTTTTGTTGTTGTTTTTCAGAATTGAGAAGAGATTGGAATAGAAAAACTGGTGGAAGCATCAGAAGAAATATTATTATCTAGAGTATTATCAATCTTTAGACTAAATATATTATCTTCCTAGCCCTCACCAAAGCTAAAAAGCATTGATGTTATCGGCTCAAATTTCACTTGTCGTAAAAGTTTTGTTTGCTATATTTGGTGCACAAAACAAAGAAAGGGAGATATTTGTGGGGATAACATGCCTATGGGATACCTCTTTGAATATTAGACAGGAGCCAATTCTAAGTTCTCTTTCTCTTTTAGGGGCTGGTAAAAATGTAGATTCCTTCATTCTGTTCTAACAATGGACTTTGTCCTCAGAATTTGTCACTTCTCAGAGAGACTGAGAATTGTGTTGCTTCTCTATATTCTGTGTTGTTTTGCTCTGTACACATTTGAGGAAACTGCCTATGCCTCCGTCAGATTTTCTTGGATGCTTCTCAACCTTTCCTTTCATTACCATTCCCCTAAGGAAAGGGAAAAAATTCTTTTAATCAATGAATTTAAATTAAATTATTTAAATTATTTAATGAATTAAAAATTAAATTAAATTTGTCCCTAATGAGAGAAACTAAATGCAAATGAATAAGATATTGTTGGGTAGAGTTGCACTTCAGAGGGCTGCAAAGTACTGTAATGTCTCAGATTCCTTTCGTTCCCCTGTCTAAGAGCCAATTCTCATCCCTTTGTGGGGATTAAGGCATTGGTAAGCATATGAACTAAAACAAAATGAGAAAAGTGGATACCTTGAAGGGAAGTGCTTCAGTCTACAGGAACAGCCATGTTTCAAATGAAGTCCAAAGTCGCTAGGGCACAGCTGGCCTCCCACCGCTTCCTCCAGCCATCCTCGATTTCGGCTACTCTTAGTCTGAGAACAAAGCCACCTAAATGACACACAGCCCAAATGACACACACCCACAAATGCTTCAGAATAAGAAGTGTGCATATGTGTGACCCTCATTGCCCCATCAGCTGGCAAGGAAGATGATAACAGTCTTCCCAAATCCTTGAAGCCAAGAGAATCCCCTAGGGAACTTAGGGAACATGCTAGAATGCAGACTCACCTCCCCTTTCCCCCAGATCTACTCCTCCTCCCTTTCCTTTTAGAAAAGAGCAGACCTCCCAGAAATATCCACCAAATTCAGCATAACAAGATACAATAAAGACTAGCCACAAATTCTCATATCAAGGCTGGGTGAGGCAACCCAGCAGGAGGAAAAGAGTTCCAAGGGAAGACAAGAGTCGGACACACGTCCTCCCATTGTTAGGAGTACCACAAAAGCATCGAGCTAGCATCATCCGGATTTCTTACAGAATCCAAAATCACCAGCCAGGATGACACCACCCACAAACGGGCTGGGCCCTCCCACATTAATCACTAATTAAGAAAATGCCTACAGTCCAATCTTATGGAGCCATTTTTCTCAATTGAGGTTCCTTCCTCTCTGATGATTCTTGCTTAGATCAAGTTGACATAAAAATACCCAGCACATCTTGTTTCTCAGATTTAACGCATCATTTATCTTACTACTCATTTCTCTTTGTGTACATTTTTAAATTAAGACAGAATTACATCATTTTCCTTTATCTCTTTCCTTCCTCGAGGCCGTCCCAGTTATCCTGCCTCAAACCCCTCCCATGGACCCAATCTTAATAGCTTCTTCTCTTTAATTATTAGTTCTGTACAAATGTGTGCGTATACAAATATATAAGTCTGTTGATGCTGCCTCTTTTTTTAAACTATTATAAGTAACATGGTGGTGAATATCTTCCACACTCAGATGAAGACATCTGTCTGCAATAGACACCCGGAAAAGTATTTTCCTTCTCAAAGTCTCTGCATTTCAAGGCTGGATAAACATACGCAGCTCCTTTTCTGAAAAGTTTTTCCATTTCATATACCTAGGATGGTGTGAGGCTGCCTTCTGTCTACTCTCAAACTTTTACATGTTTGTCTAAAAAACACATGCGTATTGCATTGTTGTTTGAATTTTCTTTTCCCTAGTTACGGTCTATGAGCTGGGGTATATACGTACTGATTACTTTTTGTCTTAGTCACCCAAGACTGTGGGACTAATGATGGTGAATGTATGCATTTTTCTGGTAACATCCTGCTTAGTTCTCAGACATTTAAATTTTGAATTTCATTAATGCATCCAAACAAATCCCATTAGGACATGTTCAGTGAATCCTTCTGCAGTCTTTGCCCTCACTGTAGAAATGACTTTCGAGCTGAAGCTTTGTGCTTCGGAGACATTTTCTCTCTGTTTTGTCTTCTCCTTGACTCTACTATTGAAAAGCCAATGGAATGGATGCTAGGCCTTAGGCAAGGAACCCCATATGCCCTCGAATGCAATTTTCTAGCTTTGCCCTTATATGGTCTAAGATAGTCTCAACTCTATTTACCAGATTGGTGATCTGTTTTCCTCTCGCTTTGTTCTGTATTTGGCCCTTACTTCTTTTTTTATTTCATAGATGAAATTTGGGTTTTTGAGAATCCCATACTTTCTGACGATGGCTTTCTCACAGCTGTGTATTCTGTTGCTTATTAAAGATCCCAGTGAAGATGGGTTTAACATTTCTTCTGTTCTTTGAACTAGCTCTATTGACAGTCTCTGTTTGTTCTGTTGGTTCTTTTTCTGACTTTATTCTCTTCGTGTGTTAGTGCTTCTTGTTTGTCTATTCATTTTATGAATGGTGTACTAGGTAAACTAACAAACAGAACTAAGGTGGCCTCCAGACCTATGCTGGTTGTCAACTTGACGCAAGCTAGGGTCATCTGGGAAGAGGGAATCTCAGCTGAGGAACTGCTCCATTAGACTCA
Organism: Uromys caudimaculatus; assembly: GCA_028551405.1. Classification (NCBI taxonomy): domain Eukaryota; kingdom Metazoa; phylum Chordata; class Mammalia; order Rodentia; family Muridae; genus Uromys; species Uromys caudimaculatus. Next base: position 8,797,182 of record CM052702.1, read on the forward strand.
TTTTCTGGTAAGTCTGTGGAGCCTTGTACTCAGTGATGATTGATGTTGAAGGACCTAGCCCACTGTGGTTGGTGCCATACCTTGGCAAGTGGTCCCACGAGATGTAAGAAAGTCAGATGAACATGAGTCTGAGCAAATCAGAAAGTAGCATTCTTCTTTGAGCTCTACTTCAGTTCTTGCCTTGGGGTTCCCACTAGTGTTACTACCCTGACTTTTCCCAGTGATGGCTTATGATGAGACAAAGTAAGCCAAATAACTACACCTGCCCCCCCCCCCGGTTGGTTTGGTCCATGGTGTTTTAAAATAGTAATGAAAAGCAAAATAAGATATGGTCTCTCTATTTTTCATCTTTTCTGTTCAGATGAGAAAAAAGAACCTCCACTCAGCCCTGCCTACTCCATAGTCTCTAACCCTGTAGAGTAATAAGAACACCAAGTATGGGTGTATTGATGCTTATTGAACATTGGCTTTGAAATTTAGCTTGTGTTCAGTTTGGTATCAACTTTAAGGCACCGGTCGGACAGCATATTTACTTTCCTGATTAGGGCAGTTATTTACTTTTAGCCTGTGGGCAATACCTCAGCCATGTTATGTTCAGTGTGAGAGAACTAGGGGAGAGCAAGTCCACACAGTTTCAAGCATTATTTGGGTACCTTCTCCAGCGCTTGGGTTCAAGCCCAGAGCCTTGTGCATATAGTAAGTGCTATATCACTGTCCTGCATCCACTGTCCACAGCATTCTTTGAAATATGCTTTATTCTGATTATTGTCCCATGACTTCTGTCTATTCTTCCTATCAGTTTATTAGGTAATAAAAGTAAATCCAGAAAAACATAAGTTCAGAGGAAGTTTCTTCTTAGTTTGTGTTTCAGTGGTGCCCTCTGCTCTCGTGAATTGTATCCTTTCTGTTTTCGATAGTCCAGGATCCTCTCTGGTATTCTTTCCTGCTATCAGCTCTGTGTCATGTCGGTATCCTTATAGTCATTTTAATGGACTCAATGGAAAAAAAGAAGGAAGTGTCCACAAGTCCCCCGCCTCTCTCAGCATCCCTCTCACCTCACACCTAAGCTGTTGGCTTGAAAAAGAAACCTTTACCCCTACCAGTCAATGTCTCTACATCCCTGTGATTTTTTAAATCTCTGATAGTTATGTAATCCAATATCATTTTGCCATTCTCCCCAAACTCTCTCATCGATTTAACACAAACAAGGATTCTGAATCCTTTGAGGCTCATGGTCCAAAACAAGCAGAGTCCAGCCAGTAATGAGCTATGCACATTTGGGAGGGTGCCTCTCTGGATTATGTGATTGCTTCCTCCACCCTAGTCATTGCATAAAATAGGTTAATTAACAGGCCAACTTCAGCCTTCCTAAATTTATTATGAATTATATGTTCGGGGATGTTGGTAAAAGGCCAGCCCTGGCATCACTTTAACTAGTAATTATTGTGTTTTATTGTTGTGGACCTATAATGCATTAACACACCAGGACTCGGTTTTATTAGAATGCACGTGGCTCCTCAGTTCCATGCATATTTATTATGTGAAAGAATGGGATTCTTCTTCTCCAGCCTTCACTAATTTAAAAGAAGATATCCTCAATGAAATGTATTCAAATATTTTGACATTTTGCTTCACCTCACTTACAGAGCAGAAATTGTTTCTGACAGTTATTATACAGTGCTGGAATCCTGCTGCTTCCACTGTTGAAGAACAGGTTGAAAAGACACAGCACTTGCATTTTGTTCAAAGAGCGATTCTGTGGCTTAGAAATAGCAGCACTGTCAGCTGTGATTCACTGAGAGTTTGGATAATATCCAGTCTGTAGTCACTGCTAACAGGGGCTTCTGGGCTTAGAGAGGGAGAAAACAAATGGAAGGCAGTGCCTTGAGGTTACCCAGAAGGATGAGGATGAAGTATGAGGCTGGTGTTTGCTAGAACCCTTCCTCCTCCTTCTCCATGTTGTCAACATTCCCTGGAAACTAGGTCAAAACTTCAGATGTCCTGTTTACAAATGACACACACCAGTAAATGTTAAATTAGAACAGTGGAGTTTTGCAGAAGCTCGAATGTCTAAAGTGATTAGAAACATAATTTGATGGGACTTTTTTTTTTTGCTAGTGCACTAAAAGGCAAACTTTACTATAGGATCATTTGTAAAGGGTATGGGACAGTGTACAGAATAGACCAAAGCCAGCAGATCCCCTAATGTGATTTCTTTGGGGCATCTCTAGGTTTCTCAATAGTCTTCCTTTCTGAAGGCAAAAGTATTCATTGGAAGCAATGAGACAGATATTTGTATAGGTTTTACCAGAAACAGTCAGGTTTGGGCACCAAGAGAAATTCACAGAAATACAGGCCATCAGGAAAAAGGAGAGCCATTTGTCAATCTACACCATGACTCAGGTTTCTTCTGTTTCACATATAACCTGGCTTAGTCAATGTTCTATTGTCATGAAGAGACACCATGACCATAACAACTCTCTGGAAGAAAAATATTTAATTGGGCTGGCATAGAGTTGAGAAGTTTAGTCCACTATCTCCCTGGCAGAGAAGCGTGGCAACATGAAGGCAGACATGGTACTGAGGAAGGAGCTGAGAGTTCTGTATCTGGAACAGCAGGCAGCAAAGAGACAGAGAGAGAGACAGAGACAGAGACAGAGAGAGACAGAGAGATAGAGACAGAGACAGAGACAGAGACAGAGACAGAGACTGGGCCTGGTTTGAGCATTTGAAATCCCAAAGCCCATCCCTAGTGACATACTTCCTCCAACAAGGCCACACCCACCCCAATAAGGACACATCTTCTAATAGTGCCACTTCTTAATAACCAAGCACTAAATATATAAATCTACTCAAACTACAACACAATTCAAAGATATGTGTGTGTACACATGCCCAGGGTAATAACTGCCTACCTGTGCTTTCTGAGGAGCCAAGAAAACTTAGCCAATCACACTGGTTGCATTAATAGAGACACATTTGGCTCTTTGAGCATAAGGTGGAGCAAATGGGCAGCCCACAGTGTACTGGGCCTATTTTTGAAGGTTAATAAAAGAAATCAGAGATCAAGGCACATTGATGTTGAGTAGGAAGATTCTCAGGGTAGTAGCTCTGCTACAGCATATCAAAGCCTCTAGAAATCTGGCTGGAATAGACAGACATGCGTCTAGGGCATTGGAAGTGTTTGAGATTTGACATCAAAATTGGCTGAACTGAGGCATCCCAGCTAAGGAGTCAGGAAGCAGCACCAAAAAGAATTCAGTATGAGACAGAGGACCCCATGGTAAGTCAAGCAAGGGATTTATTTGCTGGTGTTGTCCCCCTCGCCCCCTAGAGACCTGTGAGTAAATCAGGAAGGCACTGAGGGGTGACCAGGCCCATTATTCATCAGAATGAACATGGCCAATTCAGCTGTCATGGCAGGAGTGGGGTGGGGGTGGGGAAGGTCTCTGCTGGAAAGGAAAGATGGAACCATAGCAGCAAACTGGGAAGGACCAGAACAGGCTTTGACCACATTGGGAAGATGAAAAGAAATGCATCTCCATTTTCTCAAGGTAAAGTCAGAGCCATGAAGGAAGCTCAAAAATATGCCTGTTTTAGAGACCAAGTAAACAGCCAGGCAACTCTCCCAGTAACAAAAGCTGTTTAAGCAAGAAAAGGAAAAAGATCCCAAGTCATCAACACACTGAACAGTGAACTCTGTTCCATATTCATTTTTGTGTCTCTAGTCAGTACCTTGAAAAATGCTTGGCGCACATTAAGTATTAAGTGAGTGTTCATGGATGGATGTCAGACTCTTTCATCTCCAGTGTAATCACAGTGGAAATTAGGTGAGAGTCCATCCAGTACAGCGTTCCTAAGGCCAGTATTAACTGGAGGTTACCAGGGAAACTCCTAGGAGGCACTGTTTGTATGGTCTAAAAGTGTTTCATTCCTCTAAAACATTTCTAAAATTCCAAACTTCTGCATCTCTACAGTGCACACGTCTTCCATGATACTGTAGTTATCGGTTCTACATGGCTAATCTCATTTGTAAGTCAGATGACTACTTCTGGCTTACAGTTGGAAAACTTGAGGCAAAAAAGACGTGTTCAAGATATGTTTGGATTTGACAATCACCCTCTTCTAGCTCCTACCCTACTACTGAGGGTCTGAAACAAAGCAAACAGCCCAGAGGAAACAAATAAATAAATCGTCAGTGATGAGCATATTGGTTTACACTGATTTTTCGGATTAAAACAGCCAGATACTATGTTGGTACCTGAAGAGAAAGAGGTAAGAAAAAAAGGTTTTTATAAATTCTAATCCAGGGCTGCACTCATTTATTTAAAATTTATTGTGCATCTATACTCTTTTTTTTTTTCAACTAAAAGATATATTTATTACTTTTAACCTTTCCTAAAATTTGTATGCACAAATCCTTCCAAATATGACCAGCAAAATTTTATTTCAGTCGAAAATGTGTCATTAGACTAACTATAAGATCAAGTTCAGCTGGATTACTATAAATCACGTGAACAAATTTCAAAATGAAAATCTTTGCTTTGCTTTTCTAAATGATAAAAGTTAATTTTTTTCTTAATATTTACTCAACTTTAGCCATAGAGTCAGTCTCTCTCTCTCTCTCTCTCTCTATATATATATATATATATATATATATATATATTTATATATAAAATATAAATATATATATATATTAAAAAACTAGTCATAATTTATGCTTAATATAGGCAAATTACTGAATATTGAAAGTCATGTGAAAACTCTACAATAAAGGAGTATAAGAAAGAATAATACAATTTTTTTATTTTAATCCAAGATTTGAACTCATTTATTTAAAATTTACTATACACAAATATTCTTAAGATAGTAATTAGAGATAAATGTCATTTTATCTGTTTTGAATAGGCCAGTTTAATTTCTATCATAAAACTCTTTTCCACATATTTATGCTGCAGAGATGCATTATTTATATATAACTCTTTTAATAAAATCTTAGTTTTCAAAATTGTGCTTTTTTTTTCTTCCTACTGTATCACCAAACGAAGTGGTTTGCCATGGAAACATTAAAGACTGCTTTAACAGACTAGACAATTGTCCTTTTAACTGGGGCCTAAGGCTGTAGTATGCTATCACAAGGGAATGTCTAAAAATAACTGCACCATTTCAATCCAGCAATCCATTGAGGAATAGTGAAAGGCTTTAGAAATGACTATTAGTAAACACTCCTAAGTGTATTAAAGCGGTTACCTGTGAGATTCCAGTTCTATGTTCTTGACAGCAACATTTCCCTTGAACTATGAAGCCACTGGTTTATTCATTTGTTTTGCTTGCTTATTGGTTGGCTGGTTCATTTTCATGAGGACAAAAGGACCCTAAGGCTCACACTTTGTTAAGAACAGAGTTTCCTGAACTCTTTGTGGTTTTCTTTTCTTTTTTGTTTCATTTCATTTTGCTTTCTCCCCAACATAAAGAAGCTAAACCAATGGGAATAGTTAAAGTGAAAGGTAACATCTGCCCATCTCACTTCCTAGGTTTCCCAGGAAAATGAGTTTTCTTTAGGAATTTAGAAATCACCAGGAATTTGTAGCTCATAGTCTGAGAACTAAAACATGCAAAAATTGTTTTATTTTGAGTTTATTTTACTGTCTGTATTTTTACTGCAAACTAAAAACATCTAGCTGTGTTGTCTGACCTATTATAATACATATAGGAGTTCATATAAGGGATAATACAATGGAACATGATGCAATTAGCAGTCCAGTATATGAGTCTATGTCTGCACACAGATTTACACTTAATGTTCTACCATGTATCAAGTATTTATAATAACAATTAGTATATACTTATTAAAGATTTACTTTAAGATGTAAGATTAATATATGGTACCTAAAAAATGTTCATTCAAAAACCCTGACCAGAGGCAATTCAAGTGACTCCCAAAACAATTCAGACTATCATTGTAGATCTTGATTGCCTTTCATGGGTTGGCAGTGGGCCCGTACTGCTGAAGACACCACACACTTAGGACACAAAGCCCAGATGACTCAAGTTGCTTCTGACCTGAAGGCCTCTGTCCTGCAGTCTAAGGGTTCATGGTTCCAGAAAAAACAAAACAAAACAAAACAAAAACCAACTACAGCTATGCAAGCTCCCAAAGGAGGGAAGTAATTAAGCAGTCTTACCAACTGCAGCACCTATGAACCATGACAATGACCAGCATGGTAAGATATGCATAAAGGTATAATTAATGACATGTGTCAATGGCAGACAACAGTCTAATTGGAGTTAAGGCCCATCCCACAGGAGGTAAACCATGACTGGTACTGAAAATACAGCCAGCTTCCTGGGACCGGTGAAGTCCCAGGAACCTTCCAAACATTTCTGTTATTGCACTTTGCTAGACCAGCAAAAGTCCTTACGATGTTCTAAGCCTAATCCTCATACCCATGGATAAGTGCAGCTACCACCCCCCCATCAAAGTGGCCTCCCCTTATAGCAAATGGAGACTACCACAGAAAACCACAGCTGCATACAGTGCACAGATCAATCTGGGTGACCTCAGACACAACAGATACACCTACGTCATATTTTCTGTATCTTTGACTCAGAGAACATCAAAAGAAGAGGAAACAGAAAGTTTGTGAGAGCCAGAATATCAGAAGTCTGATACCGAAAGTCTGCTGTGGGGGAAGAAAAAGCTGCATAAACAAGACTGGAAAAATAGAAGTATCAACAGACATGTTGGCACGGAACAAGGAAAACTTTGTGGGGTCCCAGGGATGAGTGGTCCAAGGCAGATGGGTCAGTTTGAAACCAAAACACAAACGAACAAACAAACAGACTCATCAGATTGTGTGCATGCGCGCGCGCGCACACACACACACACACACTCGTACTATTAAGGTTTTAATAAATCTTGGCACAGGGTTGTTACCTGCCTCAATGGTTTATATTCCCAAATGAAAGACACACACACAGTCTTTATATTTTAATATGCCTTAAGCAATGCAATAGCTGGGCAACTGCCTACCCTCCATGTTGTTAGAATCTACCTCGTGCCAATAATTCCAAGTTACTACTTATTAATTTCTATATTTCATCTTGGATACCCTTGACCCAATTGAGCAGCCCTGTGGGCCATGTTCTCTTGGGCCCTTTATATGGCTGCTCTGCTTCTCTGTTCTGCACACTCCTTAGGCATAGCATCTCTCCTCCCTTCTCCTTCCTCCTGGTCCCCAGCCTGGGACACCTAAATCCTGCCTCTGTCTCTCCTCCCCAGCTATTGGCTGCTGGCGTCTTTATTTACCAATCAGAATTAACTGGGGGCAGGTTCCCAGAAGCTACATGCAGACCCTCTCTTGCAAACAGTTTTAGGAGACCCAATTAGCATTAGAATACAAACAGCTACACACAAACATGTGTATGTAACAAGTATAATCCAAAAAGAGGCTATCGACTTGAGGGTGGAGGTGGCCTGAGAGGGGCTGGAGATACATTACCTTTAAGTGGCTGAAAGGAGGACAAGAGAATGGAAGTAGATAGATAGATAGATAGATAGATAGATAGATAGATAGATAGATAGATAGATAGATAGATAGATAGACAGACAGACAGACAGACAGATAGATAGATAGATAGATAGATAGATAGATAGATAGATAGATAGATAGATAGATAGATAGATAGATCAAAACACTAAACAGGGAAGATTTTGTTTTTTATTGTGTTTCACAGATAAGAAAACTGAGGCCAAGTTAAAAACCTATCCATGGCCAACCCAGTAAGTACAAAAGCAGGTCTTTGAAGTCAGACAGTTTGAGTCTGTAGTCTGTACTCAGCCACTGTACACTTGTGGGCTTCTAGTCACTAGCAAACTCTAGAACATTGTTGGCAAAGTTTCTTTGCTGGCTTATTTGTGTCTCTTTTTCCAAATGAAGACCTGGCTTAGGCACTTGTGCCTTTGTCCGTTTCACTCTGATGAAGACTATCTACTGCAGAAAAAAAACCTCACTAAAGGTTAATAAATGTACGAAATGTGCCAACATCCCTGTGCCTGGCTAAAGACTCTCAAGCTGAGGTTTATTTCAAGTTGATGTGGCTCTGTCCCCTGTTGTATTCATTAACCTTCTTTTACTCTTGAAACTAATTCTGAAGCACTAGAACTGGTCTCTTCATCACTTACACCTGTGTCAGGCAGATAATAGTTTGTGAAAATGCAAGAAAATTTTGAGCAATTGTTATTTCGCAGCCAATTAAATATACTATTATTCTTCGTTAAAATATTAGTTAGCTAAATCTAATTTATTCAAAAAAATTCCCCAAAGTTCTCCCATCAACACCACTTTTCCAGTCTCCCTTCTAGCATATCTTTACAGTATTTCTAAGGTCTTTTGGGAAACAATCATACAGCACTCCTCATAATTTTACCTTCAGTTGTTATTAGAACAGACATATAACTATTCTTCTTTAAAAAATCACCCCAATTTAAACACATTCCACTAAAAGCTGAATGTCATTATTAACATTATCAATATTTACTCAAAGTGCATCTCAAGTAGTTAGTATGCCTTAAGTTGTGACCTTTTCTTCTATTACCAGCTTTCTTTTGGTCTATAACCTTTTCCTTTCTTTTTTTCATCATACCTTTCTTAGTCCGTAGATTTAAATAACCTCTATGAGACAATAAATTGTTGTCTTGTCATTGGAATTTTGAGGATTATTAGATTCAGTTCATATTAATATTCCAGGTTCCAAAGTGTCATCACAGTTTTCTTGTTAGTTAGAAGGGCAATAAATATCAGAGAGAAATGACCGTGCTGACTAGATTCCACTGTCCAGCTGGGCCCCCGGATCCACTGAATGATCGTTCTTCAGTAACCTTGTCTGTGCTTACAATCAGCACACTTGGGAACTGAAGTAACCTCGTATGAAACACTTAATAGGAACGGGGAAAAAGGCCATTCGCTAGTGTAGTGGCAGCACAGTATGAACGTTAGAGCTTGTTATTCCACTAAAGCCACATTCCACTATGATCTAGTAGATCATGTAAGGGAAACTCTCAGACTGAGCCCACTGGTGTGGGCTTTGGTTTTCTATAATGTAAATAAATGCATGAGAGCAGCTTCAGGCCGGTGATCCTATGATGAATAAAAGAGCGGAGTAGAACGGTAACTTTGGGGAGAGTCAGGGAACTGTGATTTCAGTAAAGTTTTTAGGAGTGGGCTTTTAGGGGCTTAGATATAAGCCAGAAGATCATCTATAAATTAACAGATTCATTGCTGAATCTTGCATTTCCTGTTACAAAACGGAGATATACTCAGTAGGCTTTCTGGATTCTACAGGGACCATATCTAGGTTCCCATCTAGGGTTTCATATCTAGGAAGACAGCTCTTGCCCTGACTTATTAAAGACAGAATTCTTAGAAATGAGTACAAAATGTTAGGTTATTCTTGTTTTCGTAACTTGACACAACCTAGAGTCATCCAGCCATTTAAGTGATGCTCATTAACTGAGCGTCATATCATAATTGAATTGAATTAGTTATTTGAATATCATATCATTGAATATTATAATTGAAGTTTACAAGACTAAGCGCCTATATTGTAAAAAGTTGGATAGATTTCATATTAGTAACTTAGCAACAGAATTAGAACAAAGGAAAGAAAGAAAAGGGGAAAGAAAGAAAGAAAAGAAAGAAAGAAAGAAGTCACACTCAAAAAGACTATGTGGAAAGTAATACTCAAACTCAGAGTTGAAATCAATAAAATAGAAACAACAACAACAAAAATACAAAGAATAAATGATTCTCTGAGAAAATCAGTAAGATTTATAAGTCCTCAATAAAATTAACTAAATTATGGACAGAGATGAAAAGGACACATCACAACAGACACTGGGAAAATCCAAGGAGAATCATAAGGGCAATCTTAAAAATCAATACTCTACCATACTGGAAAACTTTTTTAAAAAGGTAGAATTCTTGATATATACAATCAACCGAAGTTAATCAAGATCAGATAAACAATTTAAATGGGCTTATAATCCCTAGTGAAATGGAAGCAGTCATTAAAAGTCACCCCCCAAAAAAAAATCCAGGATCAATGGAGTCAGTGTACAATTCTACCAGGCATCATACATCCAAAGAATTAATGCCAATACTCCTCAAGTTATTCTGCAAAATATAAAC
>CM052702.1:8807471-8848382 GCA_028551405.1 Uromys caudimaculatus
AAAAAAAAAAAAAAAAAAAAAAAAAAAAAAAAAAAAAAAAAAACAAAGTCATCCTTTCATGATAAAAGTCCTGGAGACACTAAGGATACAAGGATATATGTCAGCATAATAAAGGCATTATACAATAAACCACTGCCTACATCAACCTAAAGAGAAAAACTAAGAGAAATTTCACTAAAATAAGGAACAATACAAGGATTTTACTCTCTCCATAGCTATTCAATATAGTACTTGAAGTCTTAATTAGAGCAGTAAGAAGGAGATCAAAGGGTAAATAGGACAGGAAGAGGTCAAAGTATCTTTATTTATAGGTGATATTACTTGATACATAAAAGTCACTAAAAATTCTACCAGGAAATTTTTACAGAAAATAAATACTTTAATCAAAGTAGTAGGGTATAAAATTTACATACAAAAATCAATTGCCTTCCTATATACAAATAATAAATAATAAACAGACTGAGAAAAAACAAGGAAATGATACCTTTCACTATAGCCTCAAAAAATGAAATAAAATATCTTGGAGTAACTAACCAACCAAGTGAAAGATTTCTATGATAAGATATTGAAGAAATAAAATGGAGAAGATATCAGAAGATAGAAAGATCTTCCATGGTCGTGAATCAGTAGGATTAACATAGTAAAAATGACCAACCTACCAAAAGCAATATACAGATTCAACACAATCCTCATCAAAATCACAACACAATTTTCCAGAGAAGTTGAATAACCAATTTTTAGCTTCATATGCAGATAATCCTGAATAATGAAAGAACTGCTAGAGGTATCACCATCTTGGATTTTAAGTTGAACTACAGAGTTTAGTATTAAAGGAACATTTTATTGGCATAAAAACATATTAACTGATCAATGGAATCAAATTGAAGACCCAGACATAAATAAATCTACACACCTATGAATAGCTGAATTTTTAAAGCTACATATGCACATTGGAAAAGAAAATGCACCTTTAACAAATGGTACTGGTCAAACTGGATGGCTGCATATAGAAGAATGAAATAGATCCATATTTATCACACTGCACAAAATGGAACTCCAGATGGATCAATGACCTGAATCTAATAGAAGAGAAGGTAAAAATGGTCTTGAAATTATTGACACAGGGGGAAAAAATGTTCTGAACAGGACACTGATAGTATAGACACTAAGACCAATGGTTAAAAACTAGGATCTCATGTAACTGAAAAGCTTTTGTATCACAAAGGACCATCGTTCAGGCAAAGTGTCAGGCTACAGGATGAGAAAATAACTTTATTAATATCACATACAAGAGTGAGTTCGTATCTAGAATATATAAAAAAGTAAAAACAAAACAAATAAACAAAAAATTAGACATCAAGAAAATAGTCCAGTTAAAGACTGGATCCAGAGTTAAGCAGAGAGTTCTCAAAAGGCAAACTTCAAATGTCTGAGCATCCTTGGGTATCAGGTAAATGCAAATCAAAACTACTTTGGGATTTCATTGTACTTTAGTCAGAATGGTCAAGATCAATAAAACAAATGACAGCTCATGCTGGTGAAAATGTGGGTAAAGGAGAACACTCATTCATTGCTGGTGGGAGTGAAAACTTTTACAGACACATGGAAATCAGTGTTGTGATTCCTCAGGAAGCTTGTAATAGTTCCACCTCAAGTTCCAGCTATGACTCTCTTGGGCATATACCCATGTTCATGTCTGTTCTATTCTTAATGGCCAGAAATTTGAAGCAGCCTAGATGTCCGTCAACTGAGAAACGGATAATGAAAATATGGTACATTTACAAGATGGAAAACTCATTAAAATTTTAGATAAATGGATGAAGCTTAAGAAAAAAAATCCTGAGTGAGGCAACTGAAACCCAAAAGGCAAATACTGTATGCTTTCTCTTATATGTGAATTTTACCTTTTAAGTCTTCAATGGGTCACAATCCATATAACCAAACAGGTTAGGTATCAAGCAGGGGACTAGTGGGAAGTAAAGTACAACTCAAGGCAAGGTAAATAGAAGTATATAGACAGGAAGGAGACTAAAGTGGAAAGATTGAATGAGGAGGGGTAGGGAAAAGAAGACTAAGGGAAGAAATATGGGGAAGGACAGTTAACACTAAGGACCATTTGAGTGGCCATATGGAAACCTACTACTGTAGAAACTTCCTAAAATATATATATTTTTGAAATAATATAAATGGAGTCACCAACTAGTAGAAGAGACACTGCCCAACTAGATATCTTTTACCACCAAGTAAAACCTCTACTGGAAGGCATAGGTTACTTCTCATTGCATCCTTGGCCAAAAGGGTCCCATGGAAACCTCCAAACATCTCAGGCTATTACCAAGGTTTTTGATTGCCCTATGCAAACTGATGGTAAGGCCCTATTGCAGAAGATAACACTTAGATATCTCATAGAACAAGAAGAAGTAGAGCTGGATCCTAACTAGAGCCTCTACTGACTAGTGTTTGTGGTGCTAGATGTACTAGGTCTGTTACCAGAGGAGAAAGGTATCACTAATGCAGCTACATTGTAGATAATAGTATCTACAATGGTGAGTGGACTGCCTGCATGATCACTGCTGCAAAAGTGGCACAAACATTGAAGTAACCTACCTCTCTTTGGTTTGATTTATGACCTACTCCATGCCTGGCACTGCTTGTGTTGACTGTATAATCCATGAGTCTAGGGGGAAAAAAAAACAAATCCTAATATTCTGCTAAAGAAACATAGCAATAAAATGACTTGTAAGGATATTTTGCTATACTCATAGATCAGAGCCCTATTTAACAATCATTAGAGAAGCTTCCTCTTGCAATAGATGTAATTAACACAGGGATTCAGAGGTGTACAACATGCAGAGACAGAGGGAAAGACCTTGGATCACTCAGTCCCAAATGGAATGTCTTCATCAAAGCCTTGCCCTAAGAGGAACCAAAATGATTGTAAGAGCCATGGGCTGGATGCTTGACTTCAAGAAAACAGTGTCTTCTAGACACAACAGGAAAGTTGCACATAAGGAGTCACAGAGACTACTGCATCAAGCACAAGTCCTACACAGATTCAAGCCACATAGGGTCCCAGTGCTGAGAGGGGGAAGTAGACACAAGCTCCCATCTCTAACTAAGACGTTATCTGCAATTGACACCTACATATAAAGGAAAATCTTTATCCTCCAATAGAGTCTCATTGGTCATACTAACAACACTTAATTCCCCATGCCCAGCCTTAGATAACCATCATGAAATTAACTCAGTAGTACTTTTGTAGACTTTTTGTTTAGTAGAACTTTTTGTTCTTTGTTTGGGCAATATTTGTCTTGTCTTTTGCTTATCTGTAATGATTTATAAGTTTATGTTTTGTGGACTTTGCTTTTTAAAAATTGTGTGTGTGGTCTTCTGGTCTCCTTTCCCCCACCCCCCGACCCCAGAGCTAAGGTTGTTCCACAGCCCTACATACCCAAATCCACCTAGAGAGAGTTGGTTTCCCAGAAGAGCTCTCACTCCTAGGCCCACAGGTGAAATCACCACTATCACTCCAATAACTGTCCAAAGAGGGACCCGCCAGGGTACAGAGATAAATGAGTTCTTAACTGAGGAATATCAAATAGCAGAGAAGCACCTAAAGAAATGTTCAACATCCTTAGTCATCAGGGAAATGCAAATCAAAACAACCCTGAGATTCCACCTCACACCAGTCAGAGTGGTTAAGATCAAAAACTCAGGTGACAGCAGATGCTGGCGAGGATGTGGAGAAAGAGGAACACTCCTCCATTGCTGGTGGGATTGCAAGCTGGTACAACCACTCTGGAAATCAGTTTGGCAGACCCTCAGAAAATTGGACATAGTCCTACCTGAGGACCCAGCTATACCACTCCTGGGCATATATCCAGAAGATGCTCCAACATGTAATAAGGACACATGCTCCACTATGTTCATAGCAGCCTTATTTATAATAGCCAGAAGCTAGAAAGAACCCAAATGTCCTTCAACATAGGAATGGATACAGAAAATGTGGTACATTTACACAATGGAATACTACTCAGCTATTAAAACCAATGACTTCATGAAATACTTAGACAAATGGATGGAACTTGAAAATATCATCCTGAGTGAGGTAACCCAGTCACAAAAGAACACACATGATATGCACTCACTAATAAGTGGATATTAGCCCAAAAGCTCCAAATATCCAAGATACAATTCACAGACCATATGACGCTCAAGAAGAAGGAAGACCAAAATGTGGATGCTTCAGTCCTTCTTAGTAGGGGGAACAAAATACTCAAGGGAGGTAATAGGTGGAAGGGACTTGGGAGAAAGAGAGGAGGGGGAGGGGGTCTGGAATTTGGACAGAGGTATGTAGCAATGAGGGATGGGGAACTGGGGGTAGCCATCAGCAAGTCCCAGATGTCAGGAAAACAAGAGGCTCCCAGGACCCAGCATGGATGAGATTAGCTGAAATACCCAACAAAGGGGAGGGAGAACTTGTAGAGACCATATCCAGAGGGCAAGGCCCCAGGCTCTGGGATGAGGCCACCCACTCATCTCCAAATTTTTAACCCAGAATTGCTCCTGTCTAAAGGAAATATGGAGACAAAGAGTGCAGCAGAGACTGAAGGAAAGGCCATCCAGAGACTGCCCCACCTGGGGATCCATCCCACATACAGTCACCAAATGCAGACACTATTGTGGATGCTAAGAAGTGCTTGCTGACAGGAGCCTGTTATAGCTGTCTCCTGAAAGGCTCTGCCAGAGCCTGACAAATACAGATGTGGATGCTCACAGCCAACCATTGGACTTAGCATGGGGTCCCCAATGGAGGAGTTAGAGAAAGGACTGAAGGAGCTGAAGGGGTTTGCAACCCCACAGGAAGAACAATATGAACCAACCAGATCCCCCAGAGCTCCCAGGGACTAAACCACCAACCAAAGAGTACACATGGAGGGACCCATGGCTCCAGACACATATGTAGCAGAGGATGGCATTGTCTGGCATCAATAGGAGGAGAAGCCCTTGGTCCTGTGAAGGCTTGATTTCCCAGTGTAGGGGAATGCCAGGGCAATGAGGTGGGCGGGGGTGGGTGGGAGGGGGAGCCCCTTCACAGAAGCAGGGGGGGAGGGAGCATGGGAGAGGGGGTTTCCCGAGGCAAAACTGGGAAAGGTGATAACATTTAAAATGTAAATTCATAAAATATTCACTGGAAAAAAAGGAAAAAATTTGTCTGTTTTTGTGTGTATATGTGTGTGTGTGTGTGTGTGTGTGTGTGTGTGTGTGTGAGAGAGAGAGAGAGAGAGAGAGAGAGCACTAGTGGTCTGTTGTTTTCTTTATTCTGTTTTTTTATCTTTTATTTTTCTGTTTGCTTGTTTGCTTTTTATACAGAGATTAAAAAGCATGGATTTCAGTGTGGAGGGGAAGTTGGGAGGATTGAGGAAGTGTTAAAAGGCAGAAAAGCATGATGAGAATATATTGTACAGAAAAAAAATTTCAATAAAACAAAAGATTTGCCTCCATCAGATTGGCCTATAGGTAACCCTATGGGAGGATTGTTTTATATTATTATTAATGCTTGATGTGAAAATCCAAGCCAGTTGTGGGAAGTACCACCTCTGGGCTTGTGGTGTTGGGCTGTCTAAGAAGGGTAGTTGAGAAAGGCAAAGGGGGAAAGACAGCAGAAAGCATGTTCCATGTTCTTGCCTATGCTCAGGCTTGAAATCAAGCTTGACTTTCCTTGACGGTGAACTGTAGAAGTGGAAGCCAAATAAAGCTCTCCTTCTCCTGGTTATTTTTGATTGGTGTTTCATCACAGCGTCAGAGAAGCAAATTAGGACATCGTGTGTCTTGTCTAATTGTGAGACGAGTTCTGTCTGTACTATCCCATCATCATAAATGTGGGTTGACTCAGAAACAGACCATCATAAGATAGAAATGCAATATCCAGTACTTAAGCCCCAAATTAGGGCATAGAGCCACGATTCACCCCTCAGCCCACACAGACCTCCATTTCAGAACATCTGTGTGAGCAGGGAAGAGAAGAACACATGCCCAAAATAGTGTTTACAGATGAGCACTTGGTATTTGAAGGCACATGCAACTGCATGTGGCCTATTTATTTACACATTGAGATTCTGTCCCTCCAGACCCACAACCTTGTTCACAGGGAGGCCATACCCAGACAAGCAGAACAGAGGGAGGGGATTCAAAGGTATCACACTGTAGCTTCCATCAGCCAGGCCAGTGTTTCCAACATACATCTTATCAGTCTTTACTCACTGAAGACCAAATGCTCTTAAAAGCTCTTGGATTCCACATCTATTCCCACTTTCTAGCCCCTGTTTTATAATATTATATTTATTGACGTAAGTTATTGTTAATTTCAATCACTTCTATTTATCAACAGTATAGGCATTTATTATGTTTGATCATCATAATATCCCCAGTGACTAGTGAGCAAGTGTATATCACAGAGAAGTACTCAATAAATACCTATCAAATGAAGATGATGTTATTACTGTTTTTTAAATAACTTACCCACTACATAGGAATACATATATATGAATTTAGACTGTCAATGTGTGAACAACTCATTGATATCAGTGATAATGTCTCCACAAAATCACATTATATGTGCATACATGTGAACATTTATTTGTCTATGCACATATATAACTGGATATGAGTTGTACAGGGAAAAGTAAACTACTCAGCAGTGGGAAAGAGACTTCTTGGACAAGTACTTGAATATTCATTAAAACAAGAAAGCTGCCGAGGATCCCCAGGGATATAATTTCAGACTGTGATAAGAGCAGTTACCAGTAATTCATTGAGCAACTCTACCAAAATGAATTGCTGACAAAAAGAAGGAAGATCAAAGAATGCTTTCAAGGACAGCAGGACTCAGGCATTGCGAAAAGAAGGTATGATATGTTTGGCAGAAAGGCCCTGTGAAAGGGGGGGAGCAGCAGAAAGAATGAATTGCTGAAGAAAGCAGAAAGTTCAAAGTGTCATGTTACCTGTCTTCAAGATAGATCAAAACTACCTCAACATTCCCACCTGCTGACTATGGAAAATAAAATGGAGGTGAAGAGTCACGGAGTGATCCTGACCAGCCTAGGCATTTTGTTGATATATCCCAGGAGCTCCAAAAGAACACCAGAGGAGCTAGCTCCATTTTACTGTGGTTATTTGAAAGAAGCACATGCAACTTTGGTCACGAAGTCTTTATCTATACCAATCAGAGCACCCTAGTTAGCAAATTCATTCACATAGGGGTCTGAGCAGTTCTGCAGAGAGGTCCCTGAATCCAAAGGATGCTATTTTTTCCTGGAGTCATGCCTCACCATATTGTTCACACACTGGCTTGATGGTGACATTCCCAACATAACCCTAGCACAAAGATTTATATTCCAGTTTCTTAGGTGATACCTGCCCTGCATGAAGTATCCAACAAACACAAGCTACCTGCCTAGCATGTGCCAGGCACTGTTGCAGGGGCTGGGGATGCTAGGGTATTCTGAGTCACAGACTCTCTCCTGGCCTTGTGAAACTTATACCTTCCTAGGGAAAAGAAGCAAATACATGCACCACAAGTATAAAGCTTCTGCTCTAACTATTGCTGCTGAGGACAGATACTTGGTGCCATTTGGGAACCTGAGGTTGTAGAACTGGATGAGGGAAGCTCTTCTGATGAACTGGAATGAACTGGACTGAGAGTTGGAAATTAAAGAAGAGAGACACTAGTGTAGGCACACAGACCTGTACTTGCATATTCTTTCTGAGGATAAGGCAGAAAGCCAACAGTGGTTTGGCACTCTGATTTTCCTCTCATCACATAGCAGTTGGAGATACTAACAAAGGTGCTTCATTTCTTCCTGACACCCACCCAATGTTCACGAAGGGAAGCGAAGAAAGGGAGCGAGTGTGACTCCTTGCTGCTCCTTTTCTCTAGAGAGACCAACTTCTGTTGTCACCTGCGCATGTGCCTGGATGCCCAATAGCTTTCTCTTGGCATAAAAACACAAAGAAGAGTGAAAGTATCTGCCAGGATGGAACAAATCCCTGATGTCTCTGCTCTTACAAATTCTGAAAGGGAGGCATGGGAGGATTGCTGACTCTTTCAGAAGTATCATGGATAAAAGAGACAAGACCCAAGATGGAAAGGTTTGCAATCAGAGCCACTAAACCATAGTAATCAATCACTTCAGAAATATTGCTATAACTGCCACAAAACACTGCCGAAACTGGAGAAATATTGCTGTAGCTGGAAATCACTGTAAATTTCTCCTGGTGAATCTGCAGCACAGAATTTCCTGCTCACTGGTGTTATCTGTCGGTCCTTGTCTGGCCCACAAAGCAGGCAGGCAACTTTGGGTAGGATGCTGTTATAAATGTACAGGACAAAATCTGCATCAAAGTAACGAAATTAAATGTACACAGACCAACCACTCTCCTGGCATTTCCCACTGGTTTCATTGTCTCAAGTGGTTGGCTAGGCAGGTGCTGATACTGATGTGTTTTACAAAACTTTTGGAGAAGATGCAATTCTCCGTACACTCTCGGATACAATATGCTTCTGTGTAAAGATACGTGACGGTGTTGAGGATGATTCTTACAAAATGAAACAGCTGTTGTGGAAGCTGATACTTGTGAGGAACTAGTATGCTAGCGTTATACCTAGAAGCAGGAACAAAGGACAATATGAAGGCATAGAATACAATTAATTATTCAGGACTGCTCCCAAAGAACAAAATGGAGGAAGTAGGTGAAGTTTGCATAACATGAATAGATTGTGACTATTAAAGAAAAGCCCAAATAGTCCCAATCTGAAAATTAAAGAAGTCTCACCAAGCATTAGAGACTTCAGAGCTTATATTAAGCCAGGAAAAGAGGAGGCAGTGGGAAAAAAATTTCTAGAAGTTAGGACAAGCATGTCTCATTCTAGTGAGCTGATGGCTTTGTGTAAGGGTATTCCTTTATCAACCATGAGGCTTTGACAAGCCCTTTCCTTCCCCTGGTGTAAGGAATCAGTTTGGATCTCCAGTTAGCATCTTATGATCTGAAAGTATACATCTCCTCCAGGATGGCAAAGATTTTCCCAGAGAAGTACAATGGTGCCTTGAGACTAGGTATCCCATGGGCACAGCGAGAACTTCAATATTTACTGCTTAGGATAAGAAGGTGAGTTAAGCAAGGATAAACAGGAAAGTAGGCTGAGTCATGTGAACCTGAATGGGACAGAAGACTCCCACTAAGTTCTGAGTTATCGGAGGGAGTCTCCAGTTTTCATACTGCTTTACCAAGTCTTCTTGACAGTGAAGTCATAATAAAAGGCCTCGTTCTAGGTGCACATTAGCTAGACAGGAAAAATGGTAAAGACCAGCCCTTAATCTTAAGAAAAACACCAGGCTATAGCTGCTTTGAAAGTATATTCAGATGACACAGCAAACTAAACTCTCCTGAAACCATCTTAGACACACCACTTAAACAGTGCCCAGCGGTACTGGTCCTGCAGCTACATAGAAAGGTGAGGCTGTCTCACAGGAATCTCTGAAATCATTAAGTTGCCACATTTGCCCCAACACTGGATTTGCCTGGGTGCAGAGTCTGCATCAGCCCCCTGCTTCTTTAATCATGCTTGAAACAAGCAACCATAACTTGGATAATTTATCTACCGTGTTTCATTAGGAAGCTCTTAATCTTCATGATTTTCTTGCTTTTCAGAGATAGACACAGCAGAATGCGTGGTGCATCTTTCTAGCACAGAGGATTCCTATTTTCTGTGGATAGTAAAACAGTAAATACATGCAACAAATATTTAGCTTTTGTTCAATGACTACAAAAAGATACAGGATGAGGAGGGAAAAAGTGAGGAACCAAAGAATTTAGTACCCATATTTGGCCTCAAAAGCAAATACTGCTTCTTTGGGTCACAAGGTAACGATGGTGGGATAAATGAATCTGTGATTCAGGATGAGAGGTGAGAAGATGTGAGAGGCAGAGATCCAGCTCCTTCTCCTTCTCCAGATCCTCTTTTTTATCACAGCCACCATACAAATGCCTCTTACATTAAACTACAGCTGCGCATAGGAGATTGACAGAATTTTCACTTTTCATCTGGATGATTCAACATCATGTAGAAACCGCTACTGTGGGCCTCCTAAGGAGGGAAGGGTGGAAAGGAACCTGCTTGAAAGACTTATTTAAAAAGAAAAAAAGTTCAGAAGCCACTAGGAGTTTGGTACTTATTTTCAAGGCTATAAATCCCACAGCAGGTGTACCTAGGCAATCAGAATAGGCAAGAACTCTGATAAATTCCGTGGTGATACTTAGGGCCACAGAAACCCTGGGAGGCCATAAATAGTCATTAGGAGTGAGATGTTGCTGAACACCAAGGGAGAAACCCACCAATGGAGCAGAAATGTAAATCAGGAACGACCATAAGAAAATTGTGTTTTCATATTAAGTATGAAGGAAGAAAAAAAAAAAAGTGAAACCAGGTTTTCTCCCCCACAGTGGTTGGGCAGAATTAGAGTCACTTCTGAACATTTCAAGGAAAGAAGGTACAGGAGAAGAGAAAACAGAGGAAGAAGAGGAAGAACAAGGAGGCAGGGAGGCAGGCTTACCTATACCTCAATCTCATCTAAATGTGCATGAAAACTGAAAGATTAATCCTGATGGGTGTGTGCATGAGCTGGCTTGAACTTGTAAAGATTGCCACAGCAACTCCAGCTGACAAGATTGAGCTTCTTTTCTTTTCTTTACTTTTCTTTGCTTAGCTTTTCTTCTTTTTTAACAAGAGAATAAAGCTTATTGATAAGCACTGTGTACCTCTCACACACCCTCTGTGAACACTGAGAGGATTTAGAAGTGATTGGTGCTAAGTCATTCTTAAACTGAGAAGGTCCTTGAGGCAAACACATCCTTGCATATATGAAGCACCCGTAACCACTGTCAAGACTAGCTGCTGAGCTTCCCCCCCCATGAAATTCACATTCTAACACGGAAGTGCTTGTAGTTTGCAGGATAGGATCTTGCACGTCACAGAGAACAATAGAAATGTATTCTATTAAACTAAAAGTGAAGTCAGCAAGTTGTTTCTGTCTGTAGTATAATTTTGTTCATCTTCCCCGTTAATGGTATTTCCTTAATTAAGTAGATCACCTTGAAATCTAAGTTTGCGCTACATATACAAAAAACTATAGAAACCACATCTTTAAAAATTCTCTTTCTCTTAAATTTTATATGTGGATTTATAGAGCAATCATGGTTGCAAATATCTAGTAATACAGGATCTAAGTAGTGAAAGAGTTGGTAATGATATTGATATCCTCTTAATACATTCTTGGCTGACCCACACAGACCCTATTTCAGAAAAATGCTTCCAAAGACCCAGAATGTAATTGATTTATTTCCTCAGTCAGGGAAGGATGGTCATCTATTAGCAATTGAGAAATGATATTTGGCATCCAATAATGTTTTATAAAGCCCTACAAGTTTGATCAGGCTAAAAGAAAAAAAGATCATGATTTCTGAAAATAGAGGTATAAAGAATGACGGAAATGGGTATCACTTAGAAGGTGAATTGGCTGAGTTCAAACCCCAGCGGCATTGCTCATGGGCTGGATAGCTCTGGACTTTGCCTTCTGTGCCACGGCTTCTTGTGTAAATGATGGTTAGTGTACCCACCTCCAAGATTATTGTAAGGCTTACCCAACATTTCTATTTATAAAATCTCAGCACATAGTCCACTCTGCACAGTTACTGACTTGCAGCAATAGTTATTAGTCTGTGGCATTCAGTATTGGGTGCTTTACCCACTGCGTGTGCTTCATCTACTGATGTTAAGTACCCAAAAGTCCTCTCAGGCTTCCCTCATGTCTCTGCTTTGCTGTCCATCCTGTCAGCAGGTCTGACTTCACATTCCTTTCAACTGCCTCTTGATACTGGGACCACTGCTTTTGTCTCCTGATCCCAGTATTGTCACTTTTAAGAGATCCACTCAGAACATTGACCCTAGTCCTACTTTCCTATAACCAGGTTTTCAGTGTTTGAAAATGTTGGTGTCTCCTTAACATCCATGGGACATGGCTGAAGTCCTTCAGCCTAGCCTTCCAGGTCCTTCACATTCGAGCTTGAGCCTATACAGGCCACATCATCTCTCACGTTTCACCAGCACTGACACTTTTCCAGGACGAGCTAATCTATCCACAGCAATGGCATGCTGCCGCGTTACCTGAAGTGAGTATATGGATTCATAGAAACATTTCTAAAGATTTTTGCCGTCAGAGTCATAGGGAAATCTATACACCCCTGTGGTATCCCCTCTTCTTTTCATGCGAATAGCAAAAAAAGTAAAATTGCTCATTATTAATGTGAATGGTTTTGAAATAGCCATCCAAATTATTCAGTGAGGCTCTTAGCAGGCATGGGTTTTCAGTGGTCAAATTAGGAGAGGGTCCTTGAGTTAGCCTAGGGTAAGGACACAAATGCCGGACTGCCCCAAATGACAGGGCACACTGTAACAAGGGAAGAACAAGAGAGGATATTGTGGGTCTGAATTTTAAAAATGGCTTAGATAGACAGATGTTAGAATCTGCATCATTTGTGGTTGAAATAATAGAACGATTTTTGAAATTTAAAAAAATGAATAAAGAAAGAAAAGGAGTCGGTCACAGGCAGAAGCACAGAAGCACCAGGCTGTAGGACAGAAGCCGAGGAAGATCTGTCCTGTTGGAATTTTGTCTTACTCACAATTCTTATCTACAAATGACTGCTTTTGTGGAATTTCCATGGCCACCAAGAAGAATACATGACCTAAAACTCTGCCTTCCTCCCACCATCTCCCTTGAACCTACTTAAGTTCTCAGTCAGACACTAGCTGCAGGTGTCACCATCTGAAAAATTCAACAGCCTGGAATGTCAATGTAGTTTTGAAAGTGAATTGGACAGAAAGAGATGTCAAGACCATGGACAAGCATTGTTAGTCAAATTTAACTATATTTTAAAATAAATTCTATAATCTTGGTAACATAAATCCTTTCTTTCTTTCTCTAGCCTTTCTTTCTTGTTTTCTTTCTTTTTTATTTAAACACAGGGTCTCACTATGTAGCCAAACCTGGCTTCAAACTCCCAAGCCTCTGTCTTCAGCCTCCCAAGCTGGAGTTACAAGAGTGTCCTGCCACACCAGGCAGATGTTTATTTCCTGCTGACTTTATGCAAAGTGCAGAGGCCAGGCAAGCTCAGTTCCATCATCCCCCTTCTCACTGCCACCCAGGAAAAGCCACTATCTGAGGGAAAGTGACCTTAAGGCTTTAGAAATAGCTTCCTTTATTGTATTCGTCACAGGAGAGAAAACAGTTCCATGGCTGCAACCAAAACTAATTTTGTTGAAAAGATTATCAGATGCTAGTTATTATCCCTAGATATAGACTTTGGAAGGCAAGACCAGGACCCCATTTAAATTTTTGTCTTCGATGGAAGAGATATGGAGATGAAGGAGGTGGGGAGATGGCCATGACTGTAAAGTGCTTACTGCACAAGAACGAAGACCTGAGTCTGGATCCTTAAGACACATAACAGTCTAGGTACAGCACTTTGTCTGTAATCTCAGTGTGGGGAAGTAGAGGCACATGAACCTCAGGAGCTCACAGGCCAGCCAACCTAGTTGAATAAGGGAAAGTTTATATTCACAGGTTCAGTGAAAGATCATGTGTTAATACAATAAGGTGAAGAGTCACTGAGGAAGACATCTGCTATTGACCCATGGCCTCCACATACGTGTGTGCACACTCGTATAAACACTTACACATACATGTGCACAAACCCACATACAAATAGGTACACAGACATATACTGTACACATACAAATGTACTTAGGAATAGATGTTAAATAATTTAGGCTAAAGAATAAAAGAAATAATTACCCCATTTGGGTAGTTTATGCTCTTCTTTCAAGCCAAGTATTATATTAAGATTATTTTCCCTCACACATGCTGCAGGGACTTCTATTCTACTGAAGAGATAATTATACGTCCATGTTGCTAAATGCTCTATTCATAATAATGAAACCAGTGTAGAGGTCCTTCAAGATGAGTGGGTAACGGAACGGTGGTTTCTATGCACAATGGCGTGTTACTCAACTGTATGGGAAAATGAAATTGTGAAATGAACTACATGGACGAATCTGAGGAGTATTGTATTAAGTGGGGCGATCTATAATCTAAGAAGTACAAAGCTGAATGTATATCCTAGCTTGTTGGCGTATACATGGGTGATATGCATATAGATGGGTATACATGGGCACGCATGTGAATAAAAGATAAAGCACTCCAAAAGAGACTAAGAAATGAGGAAATGAGGTGCAGAGAAAGGAGATGGGCAAAAGATGACACGAAATGAAAGCAGGGCGACCCCTGAGGGGGGCAGACATCTGGGACAAGGGAAGAGGGGGGATCAGAAGGGAAAGATTCACCTGAAACATTTCATTTGAAAATATATCTGTATGCTAATTTTAAAAATAGTTTTCTTTCTTCAAGTCTTTTATGCACAGAATATTATGTTCTACACGATGGAGAAGGTCCCTTGCCTGGGAGGGCAAATGTATGTACATGTTGTATAGAAGATGATGGACGGACTGGAGCAGAGAGACTTGTGGGAGAAGTGAAGGGACAGACATGGATGGACCTCAGGGAAGGAAAGGTGGTAGATTAGAAGCTTATACAATGGATTTTATATGAGGTATAGCAGACAACAGAGATATCTGCACCTACAAAGCTTTTGAACTTCATAGTGCTTAATTATTTATTTTTCTTTTTAATTATATTTTTATTGTTTAAAACAACTTTAAAATTTAAATATATTTTGGTCATGTTCTTCTCCTCACAAGTCCTTTCAGACCTTTCCCCCCTTCCCTACCCACCTAACTTTTAAAGATTTTTCTCAAAAACAAAACAGCCAATACAACCACAAACATCTCCAAATCAAGAAAAGAAAGTCACACCCCTCCTCAAAAAATAAAAAAATGAAAAACAAAACAAACCCACAAATATCTATGGAGTCTATTATATGTTATGTTAGTCTACTACTCCTGAACATGAGATTCTTCCTGGAGGGGTTGGTACATCAAGCACCACTTGATAGGAGAAAATTGATTTTTTCCCTCTCCTAACAGGAATAAGTGACAGTTCAATTGTTAATCTTTACCCTAGTGGTTAGGTTTTCATTCATTCATTCATTCATTCATTCATTCATTTATTGAAAAATATAACAAAATAAAATACAGTATGATGAAACAAAAGCTCTCACATCAAAGATGGACAAGACAAGGAAAAGAGCTCAAGACAAGGCACAAGAATCAGAGGCCCAGTCATTATTGCCGCACTCAAGAATCCTATAAAAACGTAAAACTGGAAGCCATCATAGATACACCGGGGACCTGAGGCAGTACATGTCCTGTGCATGCTGCTGCTGCTTCAGTCTCTGTGAGTTCTATGAGCGTTGTTCATGTAGACTCAGAGGGCCTCGTTTTCTTGGTGTCCTCCAACTCTCTAATACTCTTTTTGCCTCCACTTCCTAGTGGTTTCCTGAGCTCAGCGGAGAGGGATCTGATAGAGACATCCCATTTAGGGCTAAGTGCTCCAAATTCTCTCACTCTCTACATAATGTCTGGCTGTGGATCTCTGTATCTGTTCTCATTTACTTCAGGAAGAAAAGTTTCTTTGATGGGGGCTGAGTAAGGCACTGATTATGAGTATAGCAGAATATCATTAGGAATCATTTTATCACTACTTTAAAAAAAAACAAACCAGAATTGATTTATCGTAGGTCCCTGGGCTATCTAGTTTCAGACTCTTGATCACCCCAGCAGAGTTTGGTATGGGTTTCATCTCATGGAGAGGCCCTTCAGTCAAACCAGTTATGGTGGTTTGTGCCACAAGCTTTGTGCCACCATTGCTCTAGCGTATCTTACAGGTAGCATAACATTGGAGATAAAAGGGTTGTGGCTGGTTTAGTGGTTTTGTTTCCTTTTTGAGAGTGTACAGAGTATGTTCCTGTACCAAAGGCAAAGAGGTGGAACATAGAGGTAAAGACTTTGTGTAGACACCAGCTCCACATCTCCATGTTCAATGAGTTGTGTAAGTGTTACCTTCAGCAATGGGGCCTTGCTGTCAGTTTGTGGAGAGCAACCTGTATCCTTAGCAACAACCTAGGTTGATTGGGGATTCACCTGGGGCCCTATTAGCCAACAACTCAATTTAGATGTAACCCAATCCCAACACTGGAATCTTTGTTTGGTGACAAGAGATGTCCAGTTGGGACTCTGACTCCCCAATTATTTGGTGATTTCATTTAGATTACCTTCATAGGTGTACATATTTTTGGAAGTTTCTACTGTATTAGGCTTCCATACTGCCCCTCAAATCCCCCTTAATCTTAACTATCTCTCTCTGTATTCCCCTATCTCTTCTCCCTCCCCACTTGACCGTACCAATTTAGCCCCTCCTCCCAAAACCCATCTATAGCTATTCTATTTCTCTTTCCTAACGAGATCTATCCATTCTCTCTAGTCCCTTACTCTATACCAACCTTCTGAGCTTCTATGGATGGTAGCTTGACTTATCATTGACTTCATGGTAAAGGCCAAGCTCACCAGGCTTCAAAGGGTAACAAAAACTCTATCAGGAACTAGGCTATGGACCAAATGTTGTATTGTGGCAAAGAAGATGGCTGCATTCTGACCATGCTCTACCAATGAGTGAGTCTAAATTCTAAAGCTCTGGGCCAATTTGATGGAGGAAGTTTCAAGATAGCATAATATCTAGACCATGGCTTGGTTGTTGGTTATTGTTTATTGAATCTACCCTAACTCATGGAGACACAAAGATGTATGAACTGTGACTTAATAGAAAAGCGACTTGAACCCAATTGAATGTGAGGAGAAGTTAGGGTTTGGATAAACTAGCTGTAATTGTTAAGGGGTAGTACGTGTAAGGGGAAATACACGTACTACCCCTATTAGGACAATAGCAAAAGTGACTTGAGATCAATGTTCTACGCAATGAAGAACTCCAAAGTATAATAATACAAATTCATCTGAATGGAAAATGTCAGAAAATATAGAGCCTTCATGGTACTATGGTGGAAGACACTTTCTTAGGGAAATCTTTCCCTCATGTATCCACAAGATCACATGGATGCCATTACAACTATGGTCCAATGTAGGCCAGGCTGTTTCTCAGCCTGATGTCAGAACTGGCCATCAGTTTCATCATGCTATGTTTATAGGCGTGCAAGACACAGAAATGAGGGAGTCATGGAGGCTTGCACCAAGGTCTCAAAAAGCCACTGGGCAACGCTTGAAACAGCTGGATCTCTGGATTGAGCTTCTAGGTGGACTGTGTGTAAAGCTGAGAAAGTAAAGTGTAAGTGTCAGAGAGACTCCAGGATATCAGAGATGACAGAAATGTGTGGGAGAATCACTGGAAAAAAATGTAGCTACTGAGTGGAGCTGGTTCAAGATGGAGGCCAAGTATGCTGCAGGTAAAAGAGCTGGAGAGATGGGGCTGCCCAAGCCTATTGGAATTTGATGATGCCATCACAAGTCCCAGGAGCTAGACATTAAGTTACAGGGCTCAGTGTTTTCCTTGTTGGGCTTCAGTCTTGTGTTGGCCCTATCTCTTCTGGGCTGTGGCGGCACTCCTCTTTTGGAATCTGAATGTTTAGCCTGTGCGGTTGTGTATTGCAACCATGAAACTTGGGTTTGTTTTCATTCACAGGTGTTCATGGTTAAGAGTTTGCCTTGAGCTTTAGAGATGACTTTTGATCTTTGAGCTTTTTCTTTTTCTTTTACTTTTTTTTTTTTTTTTTTGGTTTTTTCAAGACAGGGTTTCTCTGTGTAGCCCTGGCTGTCCTGGAACTCACTCTGTAGACCAGGCTGGCCTTGAACTCAGAAATCCACCTGCCTCTGCCTCCCAAGTGCTGGGATTAAAGGCATGCGCCACCACTGCTCAGCTTTTGAGCTTTTTTTTTTTTAAGTTTTTGGTTTATTTGTATTTATTTATTTTTTTTAGATTAATATACACTTCCCCTTTCACTTTCCTCCCTTGGAACCTTCCCATACACCCCTCTTTGCTATCTTTCAAACTTGTAGCCTTGTTTTTCATCAAGTGTGTGTGTGTGTGTGTGTGTGTGTGTGTGTGTGTGTGTGTGTGTGTGTGAATACGTAAGTACAACCTGAGAACTTTGAACTTTTGAATGATGATGAAACTATTAAGACTATGCTGATGTTTGGGAGTTGAACTAGATGCATTTTGAATAATAAGATAAACGTGAGATTTTAGGGGTGAGGATGTAATATTATGGTTGAAAGAATGTATCAAGATGTCAAACTGACAAGGAGTAGATCTGTGATGGTTAATTTCAATTGTCAACTTGATTGGATTAATAAAGGCCCAGGGCACTCTTGAAGTACACTTTCATTAAGGCAGTTCCAGGCTAGACTGACAGAGGCATTAACGGCATCTCTGAAGTGTAGGCTGGGGAAATGGACAAGTCAGATAAATGGCAGCACTCATCTTTCTCTGCTTCCTGACCCACAAAGATGTAGGGAAAGCTGTGACCCACTCCTGATCCCACGATGACCCCATCATGATGGATTGGACTCCCAAATACTGAGGCAAAATAAATCCTTCTCCCCTCAAGTTATTTCTTGCTTCGATCATAGCACTATGAAAACCAATACGAAGAGTTGCATAGCCCATAGATGTCCCTGCAGAGGCATGACAGTGAGAACTCAGACACGACAGGTCTTCTAGCTGAGTGTGAGCATGCGACATGGGATAGAGCAGGCTTCCGTGGAGAATTCTTACCAAAGAAATCGCAGAAAGCAGATTAAAAAAAAATAAAAGTGGGCCAGCTCTGCCACGTGCACAGCAGACAGTGGAAGCTGCCAGCTGGCTGGCATTAGTGTTTGTGGCAAATGTCCTGAGTGAACGTCACTGTCACCTGAGGCCATGGTGATGTCCAAACCCATGCTGCCACTGAGGGCCATGTCTGGGTCAGGGGTCCTGGGCAGTCAGGGTCTGTGTTAACGTTCATAGTCTGTGTTAACACTGAAAGCCACTTGGATGTCCACGGGCCATGCTGCCACTAGGGTTCATACTACTGCTAGGGGTCAATACAATCTGAGAGGCCTCCTCTGCCACTCAGGGCAATATTGATGCCCATTGTCCAGATTGCCTCTGAGGGCATTGTCTGAGTCTGTGGTCCTGCCTGAGCCAGAAGTCATGTTTGTGCTCTGCGCCCTCACCAGAAACCTTGTGGAGGTCCATGATTCATGCTCCCACTGACTGAAAAGCAAGGCCACTTTTGCTGTGACATCCTTGACTGCCGATGTACAGGTGAGAGGAAGGCTTCTGAAAGAACCACTGCCCTGACCATAACCACAGCCTCTCAGAAAGCAACAACCTAGACAGGAAGCCAATGAAGAGAACTCTTAAAGAGTGTGACGGGGATGTTGAAGTGTATCTCTCCACAACTGATGGCTTCTGGGTAGGGGCTGTGAGAGGAGGAAAAACTCAGTTCTGTTTAAGAAGCAGGCCACTGAGAGCTTGACCATGCTACAGTGAGTGTACAGACAACACAAATTGGACTTTTTTTTCTTATTTTTACTATTTGTGGGGGGGGGTCATAAAAAGTGGGAATGGAAGGACTAGGAAGTGAGTGTAATTAAGCCATCGTCTATTTTATCAGGCCATGTCTTTTTATTGTTTTTGTTTGTCTCTCAGTAACTGTGGTGTCAACATGAGACTCCTCTACCCTCAGGTTTGACTACGGCACTTATAACACAGGCTCCACTGAGGGTGAGGCAGGTGACTACACAGAGGACAAAGAAGCCATGGCCAAGTTAAAATTACCTCAGAGAAGCCCCCAAAATGAGCCTAGGAAACAAGGAAAACACTCTACCTCCTCAGCTCTTCTCCCTGTGGTGTTGACAGGCACATGGGAACAAAGCAAGTCAGCTATAGGTCCCACAGTGAAGGGGCAAACTAACAGAGAGCATGTTACCTTTCAAAGAGAACTAAAATAATAGCCTAACATTTGGGGCAATAAATTATAATCACTCGTCATGTTTTATCTTTGATCAATACAAAACAGTATTACTTTTTTAGTTTGCTGTGGTTTTAGTGAAAGTAATGAAATAATTGCCCTAAGATGCCATTAGAAAATGCTTCAAACACTTAAACGTAACTGCGGCCCATATACCAACTCATTACCTAAGAGTAAGTGGGAAATTCCAGTGAGAGTTTTTATCCAGGGGCAGAGGAAAATTCCTTCCTTGCCCTTAATTTTAAAGACCAAGTAGAAGGAACACAAAGTAGCATTTTTTTTCAAATCCTAGAAGTCATGCTTTCAATATAACGGTTACATTTGTGATAACTTCTCTGCCTCAACTGCACCACTGCGTCAGTGCTACAGGTACAAAAATTATTAATTTATTTCTTAGAAAGTTAAAAAAAAATCCTTAACTTTCCAAAAGTGAAACTCAATCTAATCATGATTTCCTGAAGTATTCCTAGAATGAGGAATATCATTTTTTCAGAGATCTTATTTATACAGCTGTCACCAAGAAGAGCCTGACTCTCTCTCCCATGTGACAAGTCACTCAGGCTTGGAATTTTAAACTAAGTGTGGACTAGAACAGCCTCCGTCTGCCCCATCCCTGTGGTTTCCCAGCAAGTCTATCTGCTGTGGCTGTTAGCTGCCATTTTCTTAGAAAACTAAGAAACTCACTTTTCTGCTAAAATGAATGCCTTAGAAACTTTAAGAAGCAAGGTACAAATATGGGCTATTATTCTCTCTAAGGTGAGGATTAGAGGGTTATGGTGTCCTTCCTTGTAGTTTGTCTACCTGAAGTGGGCAGCACCATACCAATGGGATCTTTGATTGTCAAAGTGAGCATTCAAAATGACATTTTTATTAACAAAAAATGATTAAATATAATTCTTTATCTTCAAAGTGGTCCTTTTGAAAAACTGCGATATCTCTACAAAAGATGACAATCTGCCAACACAGAATAGCTTGTGAATGCAAATATTGCTCACTTCATTGTTCCTGATTTCCTTCAGAACAGACATAACCTCACTTTCTAAAAACTGTAGGCTGTGAAGTTAATAGAATTCAAAAGGACTAACTTTCAATCCAAAAAGTTATAAAAAAGTGAATCCTCCAAGTCTTTAAGGAAATCCAATTATAGGTCTTTTTATTATTATTATTATTCAAGCAAAGAGCAAAGAGGAGCTTTTCTTCTCCAGTATCATTTGCTCAGCAGGAACTCACCTTGCCTTTGGAGCTGATGTCCCTGAATTTCTCATTATGAAGTTACCACCAGATGCCCAAAGTCAGACAGGAATGCCAAGCAGTCAAAAGTTGCTCTGTACACGTCACAAGTCCACCTTTTCATATTAGCTTATCTGTAAGAGTCGGGGGTGGGATTACAGTTGGGTGAGTACAATGCTAAGGCCACATTTAAGTAGAAATTCACTCTTGGGGTCCCACAAGTTTGGGGTGATAATGAAGGATTCCTTGAGTTTCAGAACGATAATGCTTCGTGCACTTAACCTAACTTTAGTCAGGGGAATTAATTTCTTGGCATCCCCCCATGTTTCAAAAAAGAAATAACAGTAGCTTGAGGAGAGAAGAGCAGGCATTCTCTCCAGTGGCAGAGCCACCAAGGGATTCATGTCCCTCACCCAAGTTCCTGTAAGTACTCTAGCGAAACTCACTGGGTCGTGAAAAAAGGAGACACCATGGAGAGGACAGAAAGACAGAAAAGAAAATCGAAGGAGGACCACTTGGGAAGAAGAAAGAGATCAGTAGGAATTGGAGGGGGCAAGAGAGGATATGAGGATGAAGAGACCAGAGTGTGTTACACACATTTTGAAAATAACTTATATAATAATGAGATCTGTTATATATAAGATGTGCTAACAAAAACAAAACAACAAAAATGTAACAAAATTTTGAGTCTACTCAAATGTGAGCTAAAATACTTCAGAAAGTTTCCCCCCAAAAAATGATGGTTTAATAATGTTTTTCACAGAGACTTTAGAGAAGATGTAAGTGTAAGATAAAACCGTTCTATAAGTTACACACTGATAAGTCTTTCAGAAAGGGAACCGTTGATGTGGTTAGAACACAACCGTCTCTGGGGACGGTTGTATATGTCCTAGGAGAGAGGTTCTGTTTGTTTTTACTTAACTATCCAGTATATTTGATATACTGACATGCTTATAACAGTTCTGACTAAAATTATCCCTTTTAAAAATTATATTAATTGAACAGCTTTACTATAAATGCTCAATGTTTCCATACCCAAGTTTTGGTTGTGATCATTTTTTACTGGTTTTACAATGATACTGTGCCCTAATTGCTTTCCATTGCTGTGATAAAATATCATGACCAAAACCAGCTGTGATAAAAAATAAGAAGAAGAACAACCAAAATGTCTTACATTTCCCTGTCACATTCCATCATTGAGGGACACCAGGGCAGGGACTTTAGAAGGAACCTGGAGGTAGGAACTGAACCAGAGGCCATAGATGAATGCTGCTTACTGGCTTCTTCTCAGGCTCTTCAGCTACCTTTCTTAGACCTCACAAGACCACCTGCCCAGGGGTGGCATCGCCCACAGTAGGCTGTGCTCACCAACACTAGCATTCCATAGAGAGACCTGCCTACAGGCCAATCTGATGGAGGCATTTCTCAACTGAGGTTTCTTCTTTCCTGATGACCCTAACTTGTGTCAAGATGACAGTAAGCTAGCCAGCACATACTGCTTATGTAACTCTATGAGACTATAGAGATGCCTTTGAGACTACACAAGGACATTTCTTCACTGTATTTCCTTTAGACCCCTTAGGGCATTGGTTCCAACCTTTCTAATGCTGTGACCCTTTAATAAGGTCCCCAGTGTTGTGGTTACCCTCAACCACAAAATTATTTTTATTGCTACTTCATAAATAATTTAACATAATTTTGATACTGTTATGTAATTATAATGTAATTTTTGGAGATAGAGGCTTGCCAAAGGAAAAAAGACCCACAGGTTGAGAACTACACTACCTTAGGGTCTGTGCTCACTGTAAGTGGCTAAAAGAGTGCAGTGAGCACCAATATAACTAAGCATATTGAGCATTAACAAGAAATTCTTTTGACCTGCAAGTATATCGTTATCCTGGGACATGTTATCTTTTACATTGTGGGTAGATAACGCCAGTAAAAACAAAACAAAATAAAGCAAAACATATATGGGTTCTGACAATGGATAATCATATGCTTTATTTTTAAAATTAAAATATAATTATATTGCTTGCTCCCTTTCCTCCCTTCACCCCCTCTAATACACCACACCCCAGTTCTCTCTCAAAAATATAGACTTCATTTCTTTAATTTTGTGTGAGTGTGTGTGTGTGTGTGTGTGTGTGTGTGTGTGTGTGTGTACAACCTGCTCAGTCTGTTTAATGTTATTGTTTGTACATGATTTCAGAGCTTTGTACTGGATAACCAATTTGGAGGCTCTTCCCTAAGGAAGACTATTTCTCCACTCTCTGCATTCCTTAGTTGCCTATAGTTCTTTGTATAGGGCTGATGTTCATGATATTTTTTCCTTCCATGTTACATGTGTATTGGTGGTGTCTTTGTTTAGGCATCCATGCACACTCTGCTTCATGTGTGTGGCTTCTCTGACATTTCTAGAAGATACAATCTCACAGCAGACTTCCTAGGGTTTGAGGGCTCTTATAATCTTTCTAACCCCTCTTCCACTATGATCCCTGAACCTAGGTGTGAGAGTTGTGTGACAGCTGTATCAGTTAGGGCTGTGAACCACACAGTCACGTGTTCTCTGCATTTTGATTGGTTGTGGTTTTCCATAATGCTCTCTCTCTGTTGTAAGGAGATGGTTCTTTGACAAAGAGTAAGAACTATAATTATCTGTGGAAATGAAGATAAGTATTTAGACTGTAGTTAGGAATTATGCCATGCTCTATTCTTAAGTTGACAGAATAAACATAAATAAGAGTGCAGTTTCAGCTGCTGGTTCCCAAGATTCAGGTCTTTCTCTCTTCTTCTTCCCAGCCATTATTCCTCCCTTCTCTCTCTTCTCCTTCTCTCTCTCTCTCTCTCTCTCTCTCTCTCTCTCTCTCTCTCTCTCTCTCTCTCTCTCTCCTTTTCTACTAACATCATTAGCATACTTGTACCATTTAGCAAGTATCACCAAAGTCAGAATATGGGTTTCTCATAAGTCTGGCAGGCAGTCATCAAGAAGAAATTTTTTTCTGATTCTTCTGATTGGCTGAAGCATCTATCCCACTCAACCAATAAGAAAGCTGAAACACTCCACAAAAACATTTACTGCTTCCTCTTCCCCCATAGCATCATGGCCAGGCATGTCAAGATTGAGTAGAAGGGCCCAGGCCGCTGTGCACATTGCCATCCCTGGGCAGGTAATCCTGTGGTATATAAGAGAGCAACTATGGAAAGCAAACTAAGCAACAGCTTCTTTCCCTGATCTCTGGCTCCGTTCTTGCCTCCAGGCTCCTGACTTGAGCTCCTGCTCTGGCTTCTCTCAATGATGAACTGTGATGTAGAAGGGCAAGCCAAATAAAAGCTTTCTTACCCAAGTTGTTTTGGGTCAGTGTTTTATCACAACATCAGAAACATAACTAAAACAGTGTTTCTCTAGAAAACCCACTATCTTGTGCAAGACCTGGAGATTTGGCACTTACATAAACAATGTAATTACTATAATGAATGATCCCTAAAAACACAACTGAGAGGTATTTTTGTTCACTTGATAACTATGGAGAAGCCTCTTGGTAGACTGGCAGATTTCCTACAGTGTGAGAGGTAGAGTTGTGAATTCACTCTGTCCTAGAGTTCAGCCATCTTCTAAAGCTGTTCAGCCAGCTATACCCTGTTGGAGAGGAAAATCAAATCTGTGAGTAAAGCATACTCTGCTAACACCTTGTTGGAATTGAATGGGAAATGCCCCCCCATAGGCTCATGTGTTTGAACACATGGTCCCCAGCTGGTGGTGATGTCTTGAAAGGCTATAGGACTTATCAAATTGGTTAAGCCTCATTGATGGGTTGTTTACTGGGGATGGACCTTGGAGGTTTATAGAGGACCCCACTCTGTTTCCTAATTGTACATACATCATCACCAGCCATATCAAACTCTCATGGCCATACCTTTCCTACAATAGTGGACTGTATCTCTTCTTAAACCACTAGCCAAAGTCAACCCTTCCTCCATTAAGTGACTTATTATTGGGTATTTGGTCACAGCAACAACAACTGGTACTTCCTGCTAGCTAGCTAGCTTTTATAGTGCCAGAAAGTGTTGTACAGCCTTCTGTGGGAGAAAGGATATTGATGGTCTTAGTCAATGAATCCTATAAACCACTATGATACCAGCCTCCCAGTCCCTTGCACAATAGTGGCATGATTGTCGTGGGTATAATCAACCACTCTCTTATTAGATCTGAGGCTCATTCCACATGATGAAATTCATACCTGGTACTGTAAACCTACTGAAAAGCCCATGACAGGAGAGGTTATAGGCCCTAAGAAGAAATTTAATTCTTGTTTATCTAAATTAATGTAGCATCAAACATCTTTCTAAATACATATGTTCATATCCAAGACAATTGCTATGCTAACTTAATCAGAGAAGCCCCTCTTCCTAGTGAGCTTCAGTGTATGCAGAATTATGACCAGCAAAGAGAATAAATAACAATTAAGTGTCTTGCCCTCAGGCAGACATCTATAATATCCCCTGTAAGGATCAAGGATTGCCGGGAGTGGGAGGATAGGATGTAAGAGCCAGAGGACAGCTATAAAATACCTCCTTCTGAGCAATACGCAACCATCACAATAATTGAACTCTCAGCAAGTAAGGATCCTACCCTGGTTTACATAAGAATGGTTCCATCAACAAACAGCCAGGCATGGATGGAGGAGGGGCTCAGAGGGTCTTACCCCTCACTGATAAACTATTTCTTACTGAGAGACTGAAGGGAGGAGGAGATTTCCTTCAGTGCTATACCTACTGGTGACTGTACCAGTTTACAGTGGATAGTCCCAATCCAGGGACACTGGTTAAACTAAATAGGTCACAAAAGCAAACCAAAAGTCTTAAACCTGAAATAGTCTTGTCTGGGGTACAGGAGGTTGATAGGAGCATGAGAACAGAGCATAGTGAACAGAATACATTATATACATGTATGAAATTGTCAAATAACTAACTTAATTACTATATTTCTTAAGTTTAATAAATGTCCTGAATTCAAGCAGCATATGTGGGACATTCCATTCTGGAGAAGAAGAGGCTGGTAAGTTTTAATTAATGGGTTAGGGAGCTTCTTGTATTGCCTGTCTGCTCCTTGTTGGACCCGTAGGTCCATGAAGTGTCAAAGCTGGCAAGAATCTTGGACTCATTCCAGCCCTAAACCCCTCATTTTACAGATGAGCAAGCCTGCTAGCTAACGTTATTGATTCTCCTCCTTCTTCAAATGAGTTTTCCCTTTGCTTTTCAATGCTTCATCATTTCTTCTTACCACCGTGGATGCTGCGAAGCTATTACCTGAACTAGCTTCTTTGTGACTCAGACACCCTTGTCTGTGTTTACTTATGAAGGAAAGGGCTTTTATGTCCAAGCAATTTCCTAAGTAATGTGGCAGCCAATGGATGTCCCTTCTTAATGTTATTAATAAAAGAGACCAGTGATGTTTCTGTTTAAATCTTGGCATTGTTCTTTTTTGTCAGGTGTCTCAGTACAAAACAATGTGCTCACTCTCTGTCTCTCTGTCTCTGTCTCTGACTCTGCCTCTCTCTGTCTCTGTCTCTCTCAGTAGAAACTATAACAGAAATATTCTACATAATACGCAATACAATCTGTTCATCATGCCCGCCATTGACAGAGGATTTTTTTTTGTTTATTATCTTGCAAAGCTGAATGATGAGTTTCTCACTCTCTGATTCCCATCTTGTCATTACAAAGCCGACTTCAGTCGGCCACTGTACAGGACATTGTGTGCCTTGGGAAAGTCTCCACCTAGGCGTTAAAATGTAATGTCACTATCAGAATGGTAGATGCCACCATTTCTAGGCTACCATTCCATGCTCCCTGATCTCCGTACACACAAACTCACAAGGTCATAAAGCTTTCTTCCTTTGCATTTACATAACAGCTTCTATTTATAGCTGCTTGAATATTTAGCATAGTGAATTATTCTAGTCTATTTCACTCTTTTGGATTATGAAAATAGAGACTAAACCTTTGCACTTAGGGAAATATGAAGATTCAAAATAAATATTGGTTAAATGAATATACAGAAACCTTTGGCATGATGTAGGTTAACCCAATTGTGCAAATTAGCACAGGCTCCCGTGTGGAAAAGATTAAAGTCAACAATGAAAGATATTTTTCTAATTGAAAGGAACAATAAAGTTGTAACCAGATCAATGGGGCTGGTGGTGAGAGGTTTTGCCTACTGGCAGTGGCTGTGCTCACAGACGTGCATCTAAGTGTTGGTTTCTTTGAAAAGCATTTGAGTTCCTACCAGTTCTCTTCCTGCTAGAAATTTTAAGGAGGGGGAAGCGTGTGCACATCCTGCTGACAGGCAGAAACCAATAATGACTTTACAGTTCTTTATCAACTTGCCATTCAGTGTCTTTTCTGTCCCCTTCCCCAGATAACCTATCCTAAGAAATGCATGACTCTGCAGTGCTTCTTCGCAGTAACCGACAGTCATTAATGGTGATCTGAGCCTTGCTATGTGCTAGCCTCTGTCCCTCTAGTCTATAGGGACTCCATATAGGTTATCATGCATAGACCTTATAACAATGCGTTGTGAAATGCAGAGCTAAAGGCAGAGGGATAAAGTCATTTCACTTGAGATCATTAAGCTGCAGACTGGAACTCCAAGCCCCAGCCCTTTAATCATGCAACTGCATTTGATTTCTAAATAGCCACGCCTTTATCTCCCCTTACTATAGAGAACAGTCATCCTCATCCCTTTGGGGTTTTGGTAAAACCTTAGCCCTGTCCTGTGTCTCCATGCTATGCTTCAGTCACCATCCTGGGAGCCCACATATTCTAATCTCTCCCACAATTGGGTGTCAAGAGATAGTTTGCATAGGACTAAACCCCTGCTCTATAGCTGATAGAAAAATATAGTAATTCAGAATTCTGGCCAAAAAATAAAATAAAATAAAATAAAATAACAGTTCTACAAAGCATGCCAAGGTGGCAGGCTGAGAACAGTGAGCCTACAAGAAGCCCATTCCATCGAAGTGTCTTTCAAGGATTGCAAGAGTAGAACTCTGCCTCCTGCCGAAGAAATGGTCCTTCCTACACACAGGAGGGACCACGGTCGTCACATCCGACCCCAGATCATTGACGGTGGCAGACTCCTGATAAACCTTTCTCCAGCTTGCCTATCAAAGGGAAGGCTGCTGCTGTGTGAGAGGCTTTGAGGCTTGAACAGGAGAAAGAATATAAAGTGAGGAGCTGAGAGGTCTCAAAGGACATCTCTCCCAATAAAAGCAAAAGAACACAAGTATAAAGCGCTCATGATTTCTTTAACAGTATGTAAAAAAAAATACAGGTTGCTAGTTTGTCATATCATCAACGTTTTCCCCACTGACTCTGAAGCCATCATAAGCTGAAGCAAACCTGAATTAAAACAGGCTTCAAAGGAAGCCTAACAGTTGGTCACAAGGGGTAAATTCCCCTGTACTGCAAAAGGGAAGGCTCCCCAGTGGGTGATAAGTGGGAGAGTCCCGTCAGTAGCTTAGTACAGTAGGAAATCATAACTCTTCACAGGCCAGGGCTGCCTGCCACAACCACCTTCACCAACTTGCTCAAAGTCGCAGTAAAACAAGAATGCAAACCCACAGCTGTCATGCCTGATGACGGATTTACTGACTTTAGATGGCCGAATCTCTATTTAATACCTCCCTCGCCCAGCCAGCCTGTGAATGGCAGAAACATGTGACACTGAAGATCGGTCAAGTCTTCCCACAGCTGACCTCCTGAGAGGCTGGGATGCTTTGAACACACAACACAGGGTGAGGTGAGGGCACTCAGATCTCCAGGCTCACTCAAGTCTCCACTCAACGCCCAGCTGCCTGTCTCCCCAGGGCGTTTTTAGGAGCACATACATCCCAGAAGGAAAGAGACATGCCAGCACTGTTTCCATTAACCTGGGCTTCTAATTTCCAACCAGGAAAATTCTATGTATATACTTGAAAATAAAAACATTTAACAGTTCTATATGCCAGGCAGTCTTCTAAAGAAAACAGAAACAGAAGAGCAGTGACTTTGCCCAAACTTCAGAGACTAAAAGTGGCAGATCCAGGCACCACCCCAGGCTCAGCCCACCTGCCATGATGCCCATCTGTAACTTCGGTTATTCTCAGGTAAACCAAATCCCTGTCAGCCTGAGCTCAGTAATCCTCCTAAGCCCCCAGTGTTTCAAGCCACCATTCCACGAGCTAGCTCAAGATGCAGAGGAAAGGAGAGGACATGGGAAGTGGGCCGTGGATATTACTGTGCTTGACAATGAGCTGGGTGGCTTTGTTTTCCTTTGCTATTTGTCCAGTTGCCCTCGGAGACCAGGGAGCTCCTGATTCATGTGCAGCATAGGGTGAGACCTTTATATCCTCAGTTTTCAGATGTCACTGGCTCTTTTATGTCCCCACCGATTGTTGCTCGGTCTCCCTACTTCTGAAATGTCTCTGGACACTGTTTTATTATGTAGAGTCAGGCAAGAGACAGACGGCTGTGTATGTGAAGCTGTGATGAAGCTGGCACCAGGTCTGCTGTGTCTGTGGTAGTTTATTACTGCTGCCAGCAGAAGAGAAATCTGATCCTGGCAGATGCAGCCTGCTGTGAATCAATATTTTACAGGTAGTATACTTTGAAGAGATGACATCAAGACAGAATCAAAAGAGAGGCGGGAGGGAGAGAGAGAAAGAAAGAAGAGGCGCAGGTAAGAGCAGAGAATTTATCCTGACAGCTTTTGACAGTTCTTCCCACAAGGAGTGAGGGGAACAAGCCCCAGCGAGGGGAGCTGACACCTCCGTAGGGGAGAAGAGACTCCTTGACAAAAGCCATTACTCCCCGCTGCCCTTCACCACAGGCAGGCTCTATCACAAAAAGGGAGCCACAGTTGTAATACCTTTTAGAGCAAAGAAAGACTATTCTGAGGCTAGGCTAAGAATACTCACCAGGCACACAGGAAACAGTCCTTCCCTCCCCTGGCTCACAACCAGGGAGAAAGCAAAAACTGGGTGAGCCCACCTTTTATTTCAGGGCTTAGTCTTTTCTTGTTTGTGTTTTAGGGATGCCCTGGGGGTATCTCTGTAGAGGGTTTCAGACCTTCCATCTGGGAGAAAAGAATTTGCTAGAGCCCCTAGGGTCCCCATGCACTGAGGATTGTAGAGCTACCCTGGGCTGCTGTCTTCCTTCCAGGACACCTATAGACAAGGACATGATGGCAAAGATAAAGTTGGGACAGCCACATTTCTTCGGAGAAGACAAAGGGACTGTATTTTTGCCTGACCTAGAGTAGTGGAGAGAGATTCTCAAGGGGTGAGAATTAATTAAACTCCAATCCGGTGCCTCTGAGCGTGGGACTCTCAGCACAGCGAGGGTGTGAGAAAGATGCAAAAAAAAAAAAAAAAGAAAAAAAGAAAGAAAGAACAAAACAAAACAAAAAACTGAATCACCACATCTCTGT
Organism: Uromys caudimaculatus; assembly: GCA_028551405.1. Taxonomy (NCBI): domain Eukaryota; kingdom Metazoa; phylum Chordata; class Mammalia; order Rodentia; family Muridae; genus Uromys; species Uromys caudimaculatus. The sequence continues at coordinate 8,838,268 of CM052702.1, forward strand.
CTTCAAGGGGAATTATAACACATACACAACCTGCTCTTCTGTGAGATAGACTGCTGAAAGTCCATGACATGACAATCAGAGTTCTCCAACAGCCCAGAATTGCAGCCTTTGTATCTGAAAGGAATCTTGGGACAAGGAATAAAAAAGGATGACTACAGGCTTGACAGCAGGACCTGGACAAGTCACATGATACTTGCACCCTGTAAAGACTATATATCTGCATGAAATCTGGGTCTTGCAAGATGAAGTGAATTTTAACAGGAAAACGGACAAGGAGGGGATTCCAGCACAAAGAAATTGCTTCAGCACTTCTTACATTGTGTTCCACGTTTAAAAAATAAAGAACAGGGCACACAAGAAAGGTGATAAAGAAATAGCTTTTTGAAAAATAAACTTTAGAGCTTTCAACTTACACAGAGATAAAAATTACCATAGGTTAAAGTTCTTTGGTGAGAAAAAGTCTCAGAGAAAAAGGAGGAGGTGAATAATAATTAATATTTATATGAACTAGAAGAGCTGTCTTCTTTATGGGTGTGAGGTAAGTGTGTGTGTGTGTGTGTGTGTGTGTGTGTGTGTGTGTGTGCGCGCTCATATGTATGCACAAGGCTAGAAGTCGACCTCAGGTATCTCTGTCACTCTCTACCCTATGTAGAGAACTCTCTGTGTGTTCATGTGCATGTACATAGACATGTATGTATGTTTGTATGTGTGTATGTAGGTATGAGTACATAGGCATGTATGTATGTTTGTATGTGTGTATGTAGATATGAGTACATAGGTATGCATGTATGTTTGTATGTGTGTATGCAGGTATGAAGGACACAGGTGAATGCTAGGTGTCTTTTTCAGTCGCTCTTCACCTTTGCATGTGTGTAGGCAACGTATAGATGTACAAATGCTCGTTTATATGTTCATGAATATAAAGATGCATGTATGCATGTGCATGTGGAAATGAGAAGTTGACATAGGTGTCTTCTTCACTCGCCAGCTGATTTTTTGACACAGGGTCTCTCATTAAGCATGGAGCTTACCAACTGGTTAATCTAGCTGGCTAGCAAAGCTCCAGGAATTGTGTGCACTTTCCCTGCACTGGGGTTAAAGTCTGTGCAATCACAGCTTTTGCACGGGGTCTAGGAACTGAACTTGGGTTCTTATGCTTGTGTGGCAAGCACTGTGCTGAGACATCCACTCAGCCCCTAGCTGCCCTTTAAAGGTGCTAATCCAACCATGTTGCATCTGCTGAAAACTTGTAGTTTTCTGTTATCCATACAATGAAGTTGCACGTTGCCCAGACATCGTCTTTTGCTTTCTCAGCCATCTTGCTGAGCTGCCCATCCCCTCTGTCTAGACCACCTCTCGTCTGAGTTCCATGTGTGCTATGTTCTTCCCTTGGTTTTGTTTCCCCCTCTTACCAACATACACTCCACAAATTACTCCTTCTAAATCAGCTCACTTCCCGCCAACCTATTCCTTGAAGTATATGAACCTAAGAAGACCAACAATCTTTTAAATTTTCTTAAGAGAAGGAAAGGTTGTCTGCAGCTAAATATCATAAAACACTGGAAATACAAGAAACAGCACAGAGCCAGAGTTCCACAATGAGGTGTGTTAGTGACTTTCAAGTGGTGAAATTCTGCAGATACCCCAGTTAACCTGAAGTTAAGGAGTGCAAAGACATAGGATGGGAAGTGTAGCTTGAAACATCCCAAGATGTCTGAAAGAAAAAGCCTGTTCCCTATGTCTACTCTGATCAAATATAGACTAGTATTCCGTTAAATGCAACAAAATCAAATGATTTAATAATGATCTCATGCTTGGATGCCAAGCAATCAGTTGCTAACAGAGTTTTAAGCCCTTCTTCTAGTCTTCTCTCACTTCGGAGCTAGAAAACAGTTTGTGGAGTGGATCCCATGACAGACCACATTGTAACTATGATCTAAATCCCCACGGTCTGGTCTGATTTTCTAGTTACATCCAGGTGTAACTATGAGGTGTAGTGATGAACAGTGGTTAGTCTGGACTGAAACGTGTCCCAGATTTTAAAGACTTAGTAAGTGAAAAATGAAATATCTCATTAATATTTTCTTACTGACTTCATGCTGAGATGACAGTATTTTGGGTTAAATATAATAAATTACTAAAAATAATTTCACTTAAAAATGTGGCTATCAAAAAATTCCCTATCAGATATGAGACTTACATTTTATTAAAACTAAACAACACTGGACAACTTGGTGGAGTTGGAAATCCTTAAGCTTTCACCTTGAGTTTTATGCTGGTCAATAGTCTTTATTTTTATAAGATCAATTCTGTTTTATTAATTCTGTTCTGTTTGTTAATAAACACATCCTTGGTTTATTTATTAATTCTATTAGAATATTTGCTTTGAGACTGAGCTGCTTTGAGCTGAATATACAGTTAGGGGTTTGAGGGGAAAGACTCGGTTTTTATTTGAGATATAAAGAACAATGGACAGAGTGGGAAATAACACTAGGCTGGGAGAAAAGGGAGACGGGTCAGGTGGGTCTCCCTGGAAATGTCAGTAGCTTACAAAATCCCTAGTGGAGAACAGTATTGCAAGATACTTTGTTAGCTTAAATCATCTAACAAAATAATCACCTCACTGCCCGCCTTCTGTCTCTCATACTAAGAAAACAAATTCTTCTTGGAAAAATTGTGTGAAACAGAAACAGAAACAGTTTCTGTTTATGATTAATCTACACCTTAAAGATCATCACTATCTTTGAGACAGACTCATTGCAAGTCAGTATTTGAATACCCCCTACACACACACACACACACACACACACACACACACAGACACACACACACACACACAGACACACACACACACACACACACACGCACACACACGCACGCACTCACACACCAAGATTCAGCACTATAGGGAGTAAAACCCAGGGTCTCATATATGCTAAACATGTGCTCTACCACCGAGCTCCAGCCCTAGCCTTCATGAAGAACATCTTTAATTTGACGGATAAAGTGTGGGTGAAATAAATATGGTTGCTACAGAGCAGTATGTAATGTGAAATTTATCTAAAGATTGTGCTCTTTAAACAAATACAGCAATATATATTTAAACAAGACTTCTTAGAAAGCTAATCTAAAAAGAATTACTCTTGCCAACCAAGGGTACCTGGAGTTCTATTTTTCAACAATATTAATATTGATAAATTAAACATCCATTCTTTCCATTCCCTGAAGACTGTCCATTTCTTTTCTTTCTTTTTCTTTTTGTTTAAAAATGTTTCTGTATGTGAATGTTTTGCCTACATGTATGTTTGTGCACCACATGTGTGCCTGGTACCAGTGGTGGCTGTAAGAGGGAGTCTCATCACCTGGAAATAGAGTTACACACAGTTGTGATCTGCCATGTAGATGCTGAGAATTGAACCCAGATCTTCTGGAAGAGGAGCCAATGCTCTTAAATTGATCCATCTCTCCAACCTCAATAGTCTATTTCCTATATGAATGCACAACAAATTCTCCATGTGGCACATTATTAGCTGTCTTTAGACTAACTCTTTTTCCACCTTCAGTGTCCAGCAGTGGCCAATCTAGCCAGAGATCATCAGGCAAATAATCTCCATCTCACTTTCACCTCACCCCTCCCAGGGGTGCTTTCTTCATGCAATGGGGTGAAGATAGAACAAGAAAAGCAAGCCTATCTAAGACATTCCAGCTGCTTTCTTCACCAGCTAGAACCTCAGGACAATCGTGATATTACAAGTTTTGACTTAGTTCCATAAGCTTGGCATAAATGACTTTATATAACTTCATGTCATTTTTTATTCCATACTTTTGAATAGAGCATTCTTCACTCTTAAAATTGGCCTTACTTTAACAATAATTTTGGCCATCCTATGTAACCTACAAAACAATGGGGTAAGCAAACCACTCTGTTCTGCTACCACACTCCTGTTCATCATATACGTAAAGCTGTGTATGCTAACTAAATTCTGCCCAGTCATAATCAGGATTTCCATTGAGAAGTGACCACTGATTAGGAAATGGAGCTCTTTTTATTGGAGGAGTGTGGGGGCTAGCCAGAGGTTAATGGGGACAAAAGCCAGGCTGGCCTAGAATTCTTGATAGATTAATACTATTGCATGCTGGAGATTAAGAGCAGTGTGGGCTGCCAAAGGAAATGCAAGTGTCTCAGACTGACTCTGGATAAACAGGAAGGTCAGGACAAGAGCAGAAAGAGCCTCCATGCCATTCCAGCTCACGTTCTCAGGGCTGGCATGGTCACTGTCTGGGGGCCAAGTTTCTCAGCTCTTGGCAGTTCACCTAAAGCAACTCTTTAAGAAGTTATGAAACATATGCTTTTACAGTACACTTGTCCTTGCTGTGACCTATGATCAAAATGAGAATAAAAATAGCTAACACAAGGCCTTGGTCAATCAAATGATGCACACTCTAAACAATTAGTGTAATTGTACCAGTGTGTTGTGATCAAGAATTGTTGCTGTCTACGGCGCTTTACAGGATGTGAGCCTGCCCCAGGGCTTACCACACCTATCAATCACTTAATTCCTTGGCCCCTTTCCAATCCCTCAGATGAGTTAAGTACTTCATATCTCTGAGCATTTTCTGTTTCTATAGCCTGTGTGGTCCTTTTCCCTGTCTTGGAGCAGCTTAATGCTATTCTCTTCTCAGACTCTAGTACTAAAGTCAAGATCTTTTAGTGTTCTTCCCAGAAAACTCTATTTAAAGACTCACCTTCTTGGCTACTCTCTGTGAAGCCCCTCTTTGTTTTCTTAAACTTATTTGTCTATTTATTTATTCTTCTCTCTGTCTCTCTGTCTCTGTCTCTGTCTCTCTGTCTCTTACTCTCGCTCTCTCTCTCGCTCATCTTTCATGAGCAAAGAAATAAAAGACATTTTTCTGTTGGTTATTGTGTTGCAGGTGCCTGAAACAGTGACTGCTGTACAATATTTGTTTTACAAAGAAATGAAGGAATAATGACCACAAAAAAACAGGTATTGACAACTTCAGTGGACATCAGTTTTGTAGAAGCTATTTTATTAATATGATAAAAACAAAATGGCTTGAGCATAAATATTATAGCTAAAAGACACCTTTTCTGGAGGGTGCTGTAGGGGTACTTATATCATGGGGGGTAACCAACAGATAATTAGACATAAGGGCTGTTGAACAGGAATAGGAATTCATGCCTATTATAATAAGCCTAGCCAACTACCAGTCACGGATGGGAATCTACTACTGGCACATCCGTAAATCAGCATACTTTCTAACTGCTTTCTTAATACTTGACCTTACACGCATAGATAAGTGTTGTTCTCACTCACTGTTCTTACTAAGGTTACTATTACACATTGCACCACATTACTAAGGTGTGATGAACACCATGACCAAAGCAACTTGGAGAAGAAAGAGTTCATTTGGTTTATCATTGGTCAGGGAACTGACCAGTGCTTCATTGGGATGCTGAGTTGTCTGCAGATGGCTGGGCCTGGATACTTTGACACGCTCCTTTTGGCAGGCATGTAGTAAATATCTTTTCTACATCCATAGGACAAGGAATTTTCTCTTTTTGGGAAATTTTTGGAAATCTTTTCTGGAATGGTTTTCTATTTATGTCTTTCTATAGGATACAGAGGGCTTGTCGATAAAGATAACTCTTTCCATACTCACTGAGGCTGATGAAAACACAAGCAAACACAGGATCCATTGCAGAGCAAAAGTCAGGAGGAAAACAAAGCTCACAATTCCCAGTATCCATTGTTTCCATATTAATGCATTGACATCATTATTAAGCCCTTATAAAAATGGATGGAGGACTCTTTTGTTTCCTAGTTACATATTTTGTTTAGAATTTTAAAACTGGATCAGCAGGTAAAAGTGCTTGCTAAGGAAGCTTGGCAATCGTTCTTGTTCTTCTCCCTGGATCCCATATAAAAGCCAGACACAGCAATCTGTAACCTCAGTACTCCTCCTGAGATATGGGGCAGGGATAAAGAATGGAAAGACACTTGGAGCTAGCTAGCCAGTATTTCTCACCACACCATAAGGGAGACACAATTGCAAGCAACATAGAAAGCAATAACATCTAAGATTGTCCTCTGTCCTCCACGTGCACCATGACAAGTGGGTACCTTCACACACACACAGAGAGAGAGAGAGAGAGAGAGAGAGAGAGAGAGAGAGAGAGAGAGAGAGAGAGAGAATATATACACAGAAATAAATGAATATTTAAAATAGTAATGCTAGCTAACATGCTATAAGCTAACATGCTTAAAGGTTTTATCATTGGAATAAGCGATGATATTTGATAATATTTTAAGTTATCTCACTGTTTTAAATTATGATTAACACCTATTTTCTATATATATAAGAATAGATGAGACTAGAGAGAAGGCTCACTCCCTAGTTAAGAGCATTAGCTGTTCTTGCAGAGGACCAGGTTTCACTTTCCTGCACCCACACAGTGGCTCAAACCCATCTGTAACTAGTTCCAGAGGATCCAATGACTCCTTCTGACCTTCAAAGGCACTGAATCAGCATGAAGCAACTTGCCCATATACATACAGAAATAGATAAGAAAATAATAAAAATACAGCCTTCATGTATAAAAGTAAACAAACAAACAAAAACACCAGAATGCCGCTAACTGGAGTTCTGTGATTTTAGACATTGATCCATCTTTTCCCCTTTACAAAAATCTTTCCACATAATTAAGATCAGAGATGTGACTGGAAATTCTACTGTATTAGAATCATTTACTGATGGGAAAGTCTCACAATCAAATCCCAGATGACCCTGCCATTGGGCCACCAGAAAGTGCTTCTATCCTCTAACTCTTTCCTATTCTTCTCTTCCTACATTTGTTACCCCCCTTTGTCTGTCCTCTCTGCCTCCCTTTCCTCTCCTCTCACTCTATTTTTTTGGCTTAGACATCAGATATTTTGTTACCTCCCACTAGGGATGTCTAGAGTCATGGTGGAGGTAAACCAGCCTACTGATGAAGGCTGTCTCTCTTCCTGGTTGTCTTCTCGCTGTGTCTTCACAGGGCCTGTCCTCTATCAGCAGAATAGCAAGTGCAATCAAGCCCTCTGGTGTGTCTCTTCACAGTGAGCACTAAGCTCATATAACTAGCACCACATCTTCTAATGAACATTTTGAACACTGGGCAAGTGCTAAGAGCAGAGAGATAAGGGACTCAGCCACTGTGAAGATTACCAGAGGAGACATAATTCAATGCAGAATGAAGATCTCATGCCAGAGGGACTCCCAGGGAAGGGGATAAAGGGGATGGAGAGAGTTACAGAGGGAATAAGGCCGAGCTAGGGTTATCAAGGACCAAAGAAGCTTTTTACTCAATGAAACAAAAGTGTACACTGCATGTGTGTACAAAGCTTCAAAGAATAAGACAGATTGGCAGAGTTTAGACAATGTTGATTATTTTGCTCAGTTGGGGGAGGGGGGGAAGGAAGGTTTAATCCAGTGATACAGTCAGTTGAGTAACTTCTGCCTATGGTTTTAAGAATAAGATTTTTTTCTAGACCATTTTCTATTAAAAGTCCAAGTCTTGGCACAATATTGACCTTCTAGATCTAAAGCTGTGACCTACAGATTTTCATTACACTCTTAGCATATATCTAAGAGTGCACGATGTCCAATTTGATTGCAGGCATGTGTTGAATGCCAGAATTGGAAAGAAACAATTTTGATCACATTTCTCTTATGTTTCTGGTTGTAGTTGAAATCTATCAATATGATCAAATACAAAGTGAGAAAACACATGTTTTTAAACTAATCATTTTAGTAAAGAAACAAAGTCATGTACAGAGTGTCCATATCCTCTAAGAGGTGTCTGCCTCCTCTCTTGGTTATACATCTGCACAATGCACATTCCCACTAGCTTTCGAGTCAGAGACTGTGCTAAATGCTACTCCTGCTCATAAAAGCTGAAGTGGATGAGTAATAGGACTTGTGAGATGAGAGAAGCCAACGGGTTCTATTTACTGACCAGTCTCACTTATCAGTAGTCATCTCCCTACAATCAGTAGTCAAGACATTTTTTCTATACAGAGTAAGACAGTATTGAGTATTCGAATGTCATACACTTTCTAGACCACTACGTTACCATAAATGACACACAAACAAATGTCCATGTTCTCCTGAAATTTTGTTTACAAGAATGGCCTGTGGTTCTGATTTGGTTTGCTGACTTCTGGAAGAAGGTAGGAAGGGTAAAGAGCTAGTCTGCATCTTGGTCCGAGCAGTAAGGGCAAGAGCATGCATGAACTTAATAAGATCTACTGTTAATTTTATTCCATAGATAAGCTGAATTGAAGCAGACTAGCTAGAAGTCTTGCACTCTCTCAAATTTACCAAGTACTTTCAGACCAGTTGCCAAATCTCTTACATTTGTTAGTATTCAATATTCAACTCATGTTGAAATTTAATTGGAAGCCTAACAGCACTGAGACGTGGAGGCCTTTTTAAGAAGTGACAAGGACGAGGGGGGAGTCCCCCCTCATGAAAGGATTCATATAGACTTGTCACCAGAGTGCACTGCAATGATAGAACATTCCTGAGACTGACATTACCTCTCCTTGTCCTTCACACATCTCTTCTGCACATGCATGCTTCTTGTTTCTACTTCTCTGCCATCATATTACTTAGAACATGGCCTTCGCCAGAAGCCAAGAAATCACCATCACCTTCTAAGACTCCGGAACCATCAGCCAAAAACCAACATCCTTTCTTTATATGTAACACAGTCTCTGAAGTTCTGGCACAGCAACAGAAAATGATTGCAATCTTTGCCAGCAGGTCAATAGGATCCCAGAGAAGCCGGGAGCTCATCACAGACTCCCAAACACGTGCTGACCAGCGAATTTCTCTCTAGCACTTCCTCTCTGGCTGCTTATTTCTATGCTAACATCACAATTTTAACTTTACTAGTATGTCTCAATGATAGAGCTAGTGTGTACACAGCTCAAGGTTTTATTCCCAGCACCACACACACATACACACACACACACACACACACACACACACACACACACACACACAGAGAGAGAGAGAGAGAGAGACAGAGACAGAGACAGAGACAGAGAGACAGAGAGACAGAGACTAAAATTTTCACATCTAAATGAAAAATTTAAGTCTCTCAAATGAAAGAAATTCTAAGAAATTTAGCTTCATGGCTTAGAAAGACAATACTTACTGTAGGAGAAAGTATGGCCATTTAGAAATGGTACATAGGTGAATCTGGGCAGCCTTATATCATAGAAGCCCAGTCTGGTTTCTTCCTCTGTAAATCTCTTAATGCTTTACCCAACTCACCAAAATGTATGGTACAGTAATATGATGGTTCATTTTTTTATATATATATACTTTATTTACATTTCTACTGTTTCCCCCTTTCTAGGTCTCCTCTTTGGAAACCCCTATCCCCTCTCTCTCCCGCCTCTATGAGGGTATTCCACCTCCCACCTACCCGCCCACCTACTCCCTTATTCCCACCTTGACATTCCCCTTTACTGGGGCCTCTAACATCCTCAGGCCCAAGGGCCTCTCCTCCCCCTGATGGCCAACAAGGCCCTCCTCTGCCACATATGTGGTCCGAGCCATGGGTCCCTCAATATGAATTCTTTGATTGGTGGTCCAGCCTCCAGGAGGACGGGGGGGGGTGTCAGGCCAGTTGACACTGTTGCTCCCTCCATGGGTCTGCAAACTCCTTCAGCTCCTTCAGTCTCAAACACCTGGGTACAGGGGAAAAGTTCCTGAACAAAACACCAATGGCTTATACTCTAAGATCAAGAATCAACAAATGGGACCTCATGAAATTGCAAAGCTTCTGTAAGGCAAAGGACACTGTCAATAGGACAAAATGGCAACCAAAAGATTGAGAAAAGATCTTAACCAATCCTATGTCTGATAGAGGGCTAATATCCAATATATACAAAGAACTCAAGAAGTTAGACTCCAGAAAACCAAATAACCCCATCAAAAAATGGGGAACAGAGCTAAACAGAGAATTCTCAACTGAGGAAATTCGCAGGGCTGAGAAGCACCTAAAGAAATGCTCAATATCCTTAGTCATCAGGGAAATGCAA
>CM052702.1:8848482-8864975 GCA_028551405.1 Uromys caudimaculatus
CACTATGTTCATAGCAGCCATATTTATAATAGCCAGAAGCTGGAAACAACCCAGATGTCCCTCATCAGAGGAATGGATACAGAAAATGTGGTACATCTACACAATGGAGTACTACTCAGCTATTAAAAACAATGACTTAATGGAATTTGATGGTTCTTAATGGTGGCATATATGTTTAACTCTTAAAGTGGAGGAAAACATTTTATTTTGAGATAATTTATAATTTAAAAACCTCCCAGGATTGTTGCTCATCATGTAAGTAGCCCCTGGAAAGCCATGATATAGCTCAAAACTTACTTTTATCCCGACTTTTACTTCCAAGTCATTGTTTTCATCCTGTCTATATATCTGTAGCTTTACCATACACAAAGGGGAGGGCAGAGTCAAGCAACATTATTCTTAACAGCAGCATGGCAGAGTTGGTGGCATACATGTGTCATTCCAACACTCAGGATGCTGAGATAGAAAGATCACGGGTTCAAAATTACCTGCGCGACACAGTTAGAACCTGACTCAAAAAATAAAATAAAATAAAATAAAACAATTCTAATACCAAGAACCTTCCTAGTTAGATTTTTACTATATATAGAAAAATCTACAGATGACTTTTTTTCTTGGGTTTTGATCTTTTTCTACTTGCCTTTTTTTTTTTTTTTTTTAAAGTAAAGCAGGCCAGGGTGTGTTGGCACTCCACGTGTCTCTTTTGCCAGTCCTGGCAAGTGTCCTTTACACTTTGATAGCTTTATCACCTATAGTCAGCCTTTTCCAAAGCCAGGCAGGCATATTATTGGCAGCTGGTGTGTCGGCTCCTTGCATGCCTTTCTTGCTGTTCTCATCTTTGTCTACAAAAGAAGAGGCTCTTTTAAGGTTCTGGAGAGAATTGATTCACTAGACTTTTCTCCAATCTTTCAAGAAAAAGAAAAAAAGTTCCTTCTCTTAGAGCTTATTACGATGGAGAGCTTCTCCTGCGATCCGAGCAGTAGGGTGATTTTCCAGGCCTCATGAAGCCTCTCGTCTCCTACGTTACAATACAAGCTTCCTTCTGTGGTCTCTGCACTGGGGTATGCCTGTCACCAGTCATTACAGCACTGGAATTAAAAACCATCCGGACTGCTTCCTTCTTCCAGTCTCACCACATGTTCTTTTAGAGCATATATTTCCTAATCCAGAAATTGATTGCTGGAATCCTTAAAGGAAATAAAAAGCATATGTATATAAAACATACTGGCTCCTCCCATTTTTTCATATGCATATAGAAATTATGTCTCTTTGAAAAAAATATAGACAAAGTTTATTCTAGATCATATCCACTATATCTCCAACAACAACTGGGCTGGATACTCAGAGATTTTTAATAAACATTTTGTGAATTGATCAGTAATTGAATTAATAAAGCCTAAATATCTACATGTAGGTTCTTCTGAGCCTCCATGTTATGGCACAAATGTCTATGTTGTCTAGTACTGAATAAAAATATTAGCCACGGCTCTACAAACTGCCACCAATATCCTTCTTAGAACAACATAAACAGAAAATTGTCTTAACAAAAGTCTAATTATTTTGTTTAGAACATTACATCCTATAGTATATCTCCTAACTGTACCATATTCATTTCCTTTGCTGTAAGTGAGCGAAGCAAAAAGTCACTAATGCTTGGGCAGGTCCCTATTGCCTCTCAGTCCATTAAGCTAAGGTAACCAGAACTCTTAGATGATAAATCACTCTCTGGTCATAGTTTTCTGACCTATTGTATATAAGATATAGAGTGTTCATTTCATTTTACATTTTATAATACAATATCTAATGCCTGGATTATTGATGGAAGTTCATAGATGGGTTCCAGGATATTAATACACAAAATGTTGTTTGTATGTATAAAATATATCAACAGGGAAAGAATCCACAGCTTTGGTAGCCGTTTCTCAAGTAATTTAGTGACCCAAGAGAGTCCTGGCTAACTACTCTGAAGCGTAGCTCCCTCCAATTTTTCTCTGCTTTGTGTGGTCTGCTGTGAGAGGTTTGAGAGGAATTATGGCTAGATTCCTGGTTTTGGGGAGATTTGCTGGAGCACTGTAGACTTGAGATGTTAAACTACTCAAGGCTTCAAAATGATCTTTCAGAGATTTAATATTATGCCTGAGGAACAAGACTATGTCAAGTGGTTGACAGTAATAAAAGAGTAGGATTATGAAAGAAGAAAAAAATAAAAAAAATCTGTAGCCAGAACTATGATACAGCATGTTGGGAGACCTGCATGCCAGGCCATGGGGTTGGTTCAAAGTGGAGTTGCTACAGAATCTGTCAGAAATTAAACAACTCTCCAAGGACAGGGGGAAAAGACAAGGTCATGTGAAAAATTAAATAATGCAGGACAATGCATTCTCCTGGCAACAAAATCCAGCAGAACCAAACCAAGAATTTAGGGTGTGTAGTTGATGTAATTTCTTCCCCAGTACAGGCACTCTGAACTCTGACTGGTTTGCTAGCAGCATGGGTTCTTTTCTGCAACCTGTAGATGCCGAGGACATTATCCTTGTCTTTCTCCTGTCGGCTTAGATCAAAGTGCTCTCTCACAAAACATGAAAGGGAATGCTTACACACACACACACACACACACACACACACACACACACACACACACAGAAAGAGAGAAAGAGAGAGAGAGAGAGAGAGAGAGAGAGAGAGAGAGAGGGAGAGCTGACTTTGCCAGGGATTGAAGTCAGTTCTTTCCAGCAGCCTCTCTAAACCAGCATGTGTTTCCTAAGAAATATACTATGCATAAAAACCAAAATAATAGAAATTTATTCACTTTTTATTACTTATCTGAATGTATGTCTATGTGCATGCATGTGTGTATGTATGCACGTATGTATATACAACGTAATTTCCTAAAAATACAGGATGGAAAAGAAAACCCTTAAAAGTTAAAATCTCAGAGGGAAATCTCCTCAATCTTCTTTCTTCTTAAACAAATGCAGAAAACAAAGTACAAAACCCAAAATCTCTTCTGGGAAAAATAATCTAGATTTTTATCTTGGCAGGCGATGAGCAAGTTCTGGGAACCGAATGAAGATGGGATTGGAGATGAGAGAACTCAAATGGTTTCAACTCGGGAGAGTACAAACTAACGTATTCGGATAATTCACCCCAATTACTTCCAATATAGAATGAGGATTTTGCATTTTCAATTACCTGGAAAATTGACTTAAATTTCTATTTCTTGTTACAAGAATGGATCTAGGGAAAGCTATTTATTGGTCATGGTGGGGAATGAGTGCAGGTGAATCAGGAATGAACTGAGAAGGGGAAATTTCTAATCGCTTTAAACAATCACTTTGCACAGCTTAACAGTGGGGAATATACATTTATAAATGGAATATGTCTTAGCATCCATAAAATTCAGAAAAAAATAATAAAGGTGAGTATTAAAAAATAAAGCTAACCAGGTATCATTTCATTTTACATAAAATAGAGATTGCATTCCCAACTGGCCTGAAGTTAAGATAGCAATTTCCATTCATGGTGCCCCTTGAAGCAGCTTTAAAAGCCGACTCGTCTGTTCAGTTGTAAAATGCCTGCTAGTTTTTGAAGGAGTGCTTTGGAGGGTGAGAAAAATTCAACTCTAAAATGGCTAAACGACAGCTTTATGAATCTCACTGTGTCTACAGGATGAAGTATTCAGGCTGTTATCATGTGCCTATATTTGCAGGGTGTGAGCAGACAGCTCGCTACTCTGTATTGATGACTGCTTACTATGCCAGCACCTTTTATGCCACACAATAGGTAACACATCTGCAGAAGCTCTCTAAGAAGCAGCAACGGCAGCTGTTAAAATTCCACTTTTCCTGCATTGAAACCACCCCTTGTTGTGAGACTTGTAAGGATGGTTAGGAAGTCATCTTACCTGATTCCTGCCGGTGAGCATTATGTATATGCCATCTTCTGAAAACTTCATTGGGGCATGTTGCTGGCCTTCTGTTATTAACAAGGATTCTACCTCTTGGGAAGTGACAGAAGCCAAGCCATCACAGCTTATAGACCTCCTAATTCCCATCTATTAGGCATCAAGTCTCCCACTGTGTTAGAAAAGACTGAAATTTGCATGCATATCGAGTTTAACCAGAAACACTCATTTTTACATCAAAGGACATCTCAAGATGACAAAGGTCTAATGTCATGGTTCCTGGTCTCCTTTTTCCCCTTTCTAACCCAGCTCTATGTTTCTTAAAGAACCTGTGCTCCTTGCAATGAGTTTCCTTTAAGAAAGCCAGAACCCTTTAGTAAAGACAGGGATGGCACAGAACTCTTCCTAAGATTTCTGTCATTCCTCAGCAAGCTGGATGCCCAGCCAACAGCACCTAAGACATGGTGGCCCAGAATCCTCTTACATTTTCTCATTAGAAATCTGTGTTTGTTTCTTGGGGCTACTTACTGAAACAGTCACTTCAACCTGAATGGCTCAAAGCAACAGGGATTTATTCTCATATAGTTGCAAAAAACAGAAATTTGAAGTCAAAAAGTCAGCAGAGCCATTCTCTCCCAGGGACCATATGTTCCTTGCCCTTTCCTGTTCTGGTGACTAGTTACTGTCCAAACTCTGTCTTCGTGGTCACAGGCCTCTTCTGTTCCGATTAACTCTTCTGCTTTTCCTATAAAGCATAGGGTGGCATTTAAAATAGTCTTTTTGAGATTCTTAATAATTACATTTACAAAGACCCCCTTCCTAAACCAGGTAACATTTACAAATTCCAGAGACTAGGACTTGGCATACGTGAGTGCTCATTATTCAACCTACCACAGCATCCAAGACACTAAACACGGAGAGCTGTAGGTCTTTGAGGACTGATCCTTACACTTGCCAGCGGGCATGGACTGCTGGATTGTTTAATGTTTTCTGTGCTGAGAAACTTCTTCATGTCTGGAGACTTGGATGAGTCTGACCTTGCTTTGTTTTTCCTTTAGTCCACTCACTCACCTTTGTCCTCTCTGCCATTTCCTTCCTATACCCAACACTCAGGCATTACTGACTCTTTACTTGATCCCTCTTACGGTGAGTAGACAAGAACACAAGGCACAGCTCAGATTCTTTATGAATATACTTTAGCCTCTTCCCAACTTCCTTCATCATCAAAATCTTTCCCAATGTGTCAGCCTGTTTTACATTTCTTTGTTTCCCTGTTGAGAGATGAGCCAGGGTAAGAGAATGTGATTGCCCATTTATTTAAAATCCATTGCTCTGCCACCTGGCAAAGGTAAAGAATGGCAGACATTGGGGTTGATGGGGTATCTAAAAGCCACACACAGTGACCTCAAAAAATTCCTGCCAGGCAATAAACATAAAAAGATATTGACCATATTTAGTCGACTCTCTGATTGATATTCTCTTGACCTGAAATGGGGTAAGGGTTTGGAGCTGGCCTTGCTTTCCAACTCTCGTATTACAAAAAGGAAGAGGAAAAAGCTCAGTATGACCACACTGTAGGAAAGCACTCGTGATGCGCAGGGGGAGGGGGAGAGAGAACATGAAAGTCATGGCATGGATGGACAATACCGATTTCTAGACTTCCATCAGTTGACCTCACTTTTCTGGCACCTCTCTACACATTGGCATTCTGTTACCCATGTGCAATTCTAGAATTTAAGGAAACACACTGTATGCTCTATGACCCTTAAAAGCAATTCAGGTACTTCCACTATAAATGGATACATACAGAGGGTAAGCGTGTTTTGTAGGTATATGTAATGATTTTCAATTTGGCAGTTTATGTTCAGAGGGACACCCTATGGACCATGGCTGACTTCATGTTTACTAAATAAGCACTCGATTACTGAGTTACATATCAACTCAGTAATTTGTGATTTTTTACTTTATACCTTTTGACAATTACAACTGTAATGTGAGAGAAAAGTGCCATCCCTAAATAGGGGGAAAAATTGCAAATGTCACATCCTGAGATGACTCTTATCAAGTATATTTAAAACCTTGTTTGTGGAAATGTTTTAAAGGTCATATGAAAACAGAATAGTCTTTATTAGTCAAGATTGGCTCTTTTATGTTGCAATAAAATATAACTCTCCATGTCAAAAAAAAAAAAAAATCAAGGATTTGTTTCTGCCTGTGCTATGTGTAAGTCACCAGAAGTTCCTCCTCACACTGCATTTTAGGGTTGCCTAGGTTGATGCAATGACAGTCTTTGGGATAAGGAAAACGTGACACAGAAAATCAGACTGTGTCTCTTGCTCACATGGCACCAGGCAGAGAAAGTCATGTAGCCACTGTTGAATTCAACAGATGCATAACTCTCAACACAGATGGGTATGGAATTAAAAGGAAACTCTGGTTCTCTCTTTGCCATCCCCCCCTAATGATCACCTGCCAGTGCTCGGGACTCCACCTCCCCATCCAAGAAGGACAGGCTGTTTTCAGTCAGCATCGCACTGATTACGTATCATCCTCCCTACACCCTCCAGCTATTGGTCCACATTGTATGCCCCAATAACAATGGGAACAAGTCTATATATTTTTTTAAGGACAGCAGCACAAATAGCTCAGGCATCCAAACCCCTCAGCTATTTCTCCCGTAACGGGGCATTTGGTCTTTTCTCGGTGCTTTTGTTTTCTCAAGCCGCCATCCTGGTAATAAATTTCCTTAGCATTCTCTCTGCCTCATAGAACGTTCTGCACATTTGGCTTCTAGCAACATGTTTTTACCTTCAAATTTACTCCACTCGGCTTAAATGTCTGTGACAATGCCTGTGGTCTCTCTCTTTCTCTCTCTCTCTCTCTCTCTCTCTCTCTCTCTCTCTCTCTCTCTCTCTCAATATTCAATGAACAAGATGCATCAAGAAGATACACGGTTATGGCACCCTAGGTATCTGTGTTGCATGGCACTGTTTGTACCTCATTAGTAAACATTTTCTTTAAATTATCTTGGATACTCATTAAATATTATCAGCTACTTAGAACCAAAGGATAATTATGAGTTTAATGAAGCGTGCACCAGCTTGCTCAAGTCTAACGTTTGTTTCTCTGCTGGGACCCCATTTTACTTTGCACTTACCCTTCAGTAAAGCGACTCTACAAAGTCACTTTGGCAATAAGAAGTATTTAATTAGATTAATGAATTTTTATCGCCTCTCCCAGGGATTAGGCTTGTGAAGTCCTGGCGACCAAAGAACAACAGATTTTTTTATTCCTAAATGTTTGGGGATGCAGTCTTGGGGCTGCTGTGGCAGTCCTCAGGAGTCAGCCTGCTCTGGGCAGTTCTACCTGGGGTCCCTCGGTAGGCCAGGGATATCTGGCAGAGACAACCTGTGCTGTCAGTTGAATCACAGAAATCAAAATGCAAATGAAATCATGTGCATCCCAGGCAGGGCCTTTAAGCAGCTGTCTTTCTGTCAGAGGCTGCTGCCTCACTGTGCCCTGAGAAAATGTGTCCCGCTTCCTTGATTTGCAGGTGGTGAAAAAAAGAAGGCCCTCCAACTGGTACACTTAGAGCTCTTTACTCAGGCATGGCTATGGAGGACTGTTTCCTCAAGTTACTGGTGTGAGGACTAACAGGAAGAGTGACTCCCCCCCCCCCAGAACG
Source organism: Uromys caudimaculatus (assembly GCA_028551405.1). Lineage (NCBI taxonomy): Eukaryota > Metazoa > Chordata > Mammalia > Rodentia > Muridae > Uromys > Uromys caudimaculatus. Next base: position 8,856,072 of record CM052702.1, read on the forward strand.
TGTGCTATCCACTGAAAGCAATATACATATGTAAAATTATTTGGCATATTTCTCTAGTTAATGCTTTGAATTGTGGCAATATCTTTCATCTGGAAACTTCAAAGCACTTTACAAAATCCAGCCACATCCCCCCCCCCCCCGTCACATTCCCACAAGGCTGTTTTTAAGCAGGGATAGCCCCATTTAATAAATAGAAGAACTGAGGCACTAAGGCGCAGATTGGGGTGACATAAAACAACAAAAAGGCAGGCTTGTGATGTGAAGACCCTCACTCTTTCAGAAGGGTGTAAACCGAAACGTGATCACAGACTCATCTCTCTGAACTGTAGATGGTATCCCAGAAGGAAACAGAAACAGGGATTGGTCCTAAAAGGAAACAGGAGACTTCCTGAAATGATAAATTTTTTATCAGAGCAGAAAGGGAAAAAAAAATTAAAAAGTGAGCTGGCGACATTAAAAGGAGCTTCATGCAACTCAGAGGGAAAGGCACACTGAAATATTAACAAGGAGGAAATCCCAAATTTAATCAATTTGTAAACATTTAGAGCTTATTATACAACACACATAGTGGCCATATTATTTATTACCTGAACTGGGACATTTGCGGGAGTGAGGGGGATATATTAATAATCACATTTGCTGTATCTTCTTCATCTCTGCAGTTAGGCTGCAAGCAGTGCTATATCGTTCCTTTTAATAAGTGTTATCATCTCAGCTCTCTCCAAGTGTTACAAAGTCCTCACAGTGTGATGAAGAAACTAAGATTAAAGTTTCTTTAAAAACAGACAATGGTGAAGAGCTTTCCATAACTGTCGAATGTAAACCAGATGCATTGCTTTCTTCTCCTTTAAACTGAGTCTTCTTTTCTCTGACTCCAAGTAGAAGAAACGCTGCCTTACAACAGATTATACCGATTAGTTTATAATCTGATTTCTCTCCTGCTTTCCAATGTTTTCAACCGGTGTTCTCTGTTGTCTGTGTTTTTAGCTACTCTTTCTCAAGAAGTCACAAAGGAGGCAGTGCTGGCCGTGGCGGCGGCTGGAGACACAGACTTCTACTACCTCAACTCCATTGATGGTTGTAGAGACAACGGAGAGTTCAGTTCCTGATCATTCTTAGTGAGAAAGCTAAGATGGAGGCCCTTCAGAAAAGTTCTGCTTCAGCTCTCGCAGTAAGAACCTGAGGCCACCTCTAGAGCACTTCCGTTCTCTGAACCGTTCCGACATGACGCATATCCCATGCCTGCAAAGTTCCACTCTCCTGGTGCATGCTTACTGTCTGTATATTCTTATCATTCTTCATGCCTAAGAAATGTTGCATGTTAGGAATCTTCATTTGTAATTAGAGATGTGGTCCAAGAAGGGAGAAGTGGCCAGTCTCCCTATTCCTAAAGACAACCTCTCAAGGGTTCACCAATGGAGGTTCAGAGGCTGGCAAGGGGACAGACTCTGAAGGATACACAAAGGTGTACTAAGTGTAACCAGAAAAAAGAAACAAATATGAGACTGCCAAAGCGTGTGACGCTTGAGCAAGAGACTACATGCTTTCTTTCTTTCTTTTATCTGCAGCTAAGTTGCCGTTTACAGCTGGGGAACAATTGCATTTGTGCTGATATCCTTGAGCACTAGGTTTGAATGGCAGGTCTGATTCATCACAGTAGCCAACCCTGTCCTGGTTTGGAGAGCTCTTCCTCAAGCACAAGACAGCACAGACGCCAAGCCTTTTGTAAGCAATGCTGATGTCAGACTACCCCCTGCTGGCCAGAAAGAAAAGAAAAGGGAAAACAGGTGCCTAACCCTGGGGACAAGCTGGATGCAATCACAGGGGACTGGCATAGTCTTCTATTTCATCTACGTTCTAAAGAGCATGACTGCAGAGGTGACCACCCTGAACAATCTAGACAAGATTTTACCATAGGATCACCATTCATGCCAGTGCCTATGGGTTTGAAGACAGAAGAGTATGATTTATGAAAAATCTAAGCTGGATTTCAAATTAATGGACTTCAAACCAATGAATAATGTAGTTATTCTCTCTCTCATGCCCCCCCCCCCTCGTACACATACACTACATACATGGAAGCATTGACTAACCACTGGAATATTCCCTGCTGCAGATCAAGGTGGGACTTCAGGTCACCAAGCCATATTCGCTACCTCAATATACTTGTTTTGCTATTAGGACATAATAATAGCACCAGTGTCAAAGGTGTTTCCTCAAATCCAAAGAAAAGCTAAGCAAACTTCAGCAACTCACTAAACTCAAGAGTCACAACATATTATCTAAACCAATGTAGAGTCAGAAATAAACATCCATTTCTGGGTTTAGTTTACTCAACTGTTTAACTTTATTTGGGTACTCTACGTTTTTAAATTATGGCAATTTTCATACCAGTTTCCCCAATTCTAAAACACAGTGAGCTATGAAATTAAGTATAAACTCAATGAAGTTGATAAGAATTCATCTTGCTGCATCCTTACCACAGAGGAGTTATAGATAAGACTCCAGGATAATAATCACATAGCCTGTAAGCAGCACTGATCTGCCAGTTCTAGTTGGCTTTATTTAAATGGACCCTGCCCCTGACCTAGAACTTGTCAGGCCAATAGTACTGAAGATAGGTTACAATGAGCAGAGTGGCAGTGGTCTCGGTATTGTAGAAAAACAGCTGTAATCGATTAATAGAACTGCATGCATGACCAATTCGTTTGTTGTCTTTGGCTTCAGGACAGCCTCAGAAACCTTAGCACTTCATTTAAAGTCTATCTAGCTTCTGGGAAGATGACACATGACTAACGCAACCGCACATCCACTCATTAAATCTGCTGCTGGGTCTTAACTGGGCAGAGTAAACTCAAAGCAGTGCTGTCACTTGTAAAACTGTCCAGCTGCTAATGGGCACCCGCCAGCAATGGCCAGATCTACTCTCCATGGGTCAACAGAGATTAGAGTTCTGGGACAGTGGCAGTTCACATCATCTCAAAGAAAGGGGAGGGCAGGGCATAGATTATAGCACTGGGTCCAATGAGAAGACAAGTGCTAACCTTACAGTCAACATCTCTTTTAAGAGCAAATGAGACCACCATAGGGGCCAGGTGTCAGTAAACTGGGGAATTTGACAAACGATAACTGTCAACAACTTGCCCTCTCCCCTCGCTGGTCTTCTCTTGTTTAAAACACCATGGATAGACACTGCCCTTTAAACTCGGGTCTATGTGCCTGCCTACACCTATGGACCTATGCATGTATATATCTATCCATCCTGAATGTCTAGTGACCTTGCAATTCTGACAAAGTCACAGGAAAGGTTCTGAAGCCACAGTCACAAGACTCCATATACTGCACTCAAGAGTGGGTTTATTCACCATGAGCACAGGCATGTGGATGAGGTAAACCACCATCTGTTTGGCCTTTATCTGTCTCCCTATGAGGTAAAAATGGAAATGTCTCCTTTCATGACAGAGGTGTTGGCTAATGCTCGGACAATGTCTGGGTGATGAAAAGCTTTAAATGCTTTTGTGGTAAGGTGCTAGGGGCACGCAGTGTGGAAAGGGCTGCCTCTGTTTCTCCTGCTGATGGGTAATGCCCTCTGACAATCTGTAAGGACCTGAGCGTCAGGTCTAATCCCGTTTCCCTCTCCCTTCTTCACAGACATTTCCCCCCAAATGAAGAAGCGCTGACAGCCAGTAGGAGCAAAGAACAACTCTATCGGAGTCTACCTTGGCACATGAGCAGTGCTTTGTTGCCAGGCTGCTCACAGCCCTGTATGACAGAAAGTAAGAGCACAGTGAGCTACAAGTCGCTCCCCTTCATGAATTTACACTTAGATGATGAAGGCTTGACTCTCTTAGCATCATCAAAAGAAGCTTTCATTTGTTAAATAATGAATCATCCAGGGTTAGGGAGATGCCTGGCAAGCACTCAGAGCTGTAGCTAAAGGGACCCAGATAATGTTAAGAATGGAATGTCACAAGTTGTCACTGACCTCCACTTGGGTGCATGCACGTACACACACACACACACACACACACACACACACACACACACACACTAAATGTAAACTAAATAAAAATAAATAATAAATAATCTAAACAGACAAACATCCAGGAAAAATCTTTAAAACTACAAATCACAAGAAGAGAAATTTATAAGATGTTTTGATATTGATTCTTGAAATTCATGGGATGAACCCCCTAACCATCCGGTATCTTAGCCACATCTGTGATCTGTGTAGAACCCTTTCATCTTAGCTTGAGTATTTAAACGTAGTTGTTGGTTTTTTAATTTGGTTGGGTTTTGCTTTGTTGTTGCTTGTTTGTTTTTTGAGATAGCAGTTTCTAATCAGGATCATATGAGCCATAGCTCAATTAATTCATCCCATGCTAAATTGCCTCTCAGATAATGATGACTACATTTATTGTACACTTGTGTGCCAGACTCCACGCACTGCAACATTAATTCCTCATGGCACACTCGCAAAGAGGGTTCATGATCATCCCTACGTATAGATGGGGACATGAGGAACTTTGACATGGAAATGGAAGTCACTGGATGCCAAAGACTGCCCTCTTAGCCACCATGGTATGCTTCATAGAATACAAGTTCCATAGCCATCACTTCACATGCAGAAACTAAGCATAGAAACAGTGTCTACCTGTGTATCTATATGACTGTACTCATACATTCAGATGTAGGTTCTTATAAAAAGAAGGTGACCATTTCTAAACTCCTGAAATCTATTATATAGATCATCTGATCAGCAGGTCAAAATCTGGCTTTCCTGTTCTATCCGTGGGATAGTGAAATTTGACAAGCTTCACAACCTTACTACACACTATATAATACTATGTATATTAACAAAATGGTCTTGCTACCTCCCTTTGATAAACCTTGTCCTTGAACTTTGGTTTAGTATTTCTATATACTAATTTAATATCGCAAATTATTACGGCCCAATAAATCTCTTTACTAAGGAGAAGTCAGAAAGAGAGACAGGAATGTGTCTTTGCATTCTGATATTACAGATAGGAGGCTAACCAGACATAAAATTTTCACTCCATTTACTGAAACACACCATGTCAATGGGCCAGCCATCTCTTCTTTCTCTGTAGCAAGGATGATGTTAATTTCTCGTGAGTCACGTGTGAAGTGACCAGGGGAAGAAATACAATCAATCCACCGAGAAATTGGATCTGCAAAGGTACCTGGTAATGGAATGGAAATACCACAGACTCTGCTTACAGCTAAGGTCTTGACAACATCTATTCTGCTTGGCACTGAGAATTTTTTTTTTTTAAAAAAAAAAAAAAAAAAAAAGGAGAGGAAAGGGGAGAAGGATAAAGTGGAAATCTAATTTTGAGAAATAAGGATTAAAGGTTCCATTATTCATGCTGTTTTCACTGTATATATTGAGTTAACAGTATGTGATTTTACTGGATGAAAATGTGGGCCCCATGCAAGGAGAGTGTGGAGCAGATAAATCCCCACCGTGACAGTAATGAGGGAGGGTTAGTGTCTTGTCGGCATGAGGCTGTAAACAGTCCTGGGTTTTGAGCTGAAGTAATAAATGGAGATTGTTCCTGGACTTACTGGGGAGCACAGATAGTTTCTGCCACGGGAAGAGCACCCCCCTCCAGGTAGAGAGGCGCGGCCCCACTATCTTCCTGCTTATCTGTCCTAATGTGGGAATTGTGGGCCCCAAAGTGCAAGCTCCAGCAGGGGGCAGGGCTGTAAACTCCTCTGAGTCTGCTGCCTGCCTTCTTTTATTTATTTATTTATTCTGCCTACACACTGTTTTGTCAATATTTGAGATGTAGGTGTCTCTCTCTACTAGTCACCCCCTCCCTATCCCCGAGGTCAGGAGTCAGGAGAAGAAAAACCACTTATCAAGTTAAGTGAAGGAAACCCCAAGAAGTCCAAGTGTAGATCAATCCATGGAGGTAGGATGGGGAAAAAACACAATAAACTGATTTCTGAGCCCTGTAATGAGTCCTAATCCACACTACTTTTATCAATCCTCAAAGCCTGACAGCTAAAGATCTACAAGGAGAGAGAGGTAGCCATTCACCGAAATCTCATAATGGGCCAGCTAGCAGGAAATCTAGACAGTTAACCTCAGCATTCGTTGGTTCCTGTATTTAAAAGGAAAGAAAAAGGACCTTTCTTGTTCGCAAGTAGATACCAGCTACTGGGTCCAAGCATTTGAAGCTAATCACCTTATGGCTGCCTAGTGCTCACCACTTAAAATCCTGCCCGTCAGCATTGTGGTGAAGACCAGCCAGGTAAGAATGGCCAACATAAGCTGTATCTCGGGGGAAGTTCAAGAGAGGACAAAGTCTATGCATGGTATTAAAGTACTGCAGCCTATTTCTTAGTCACAAGGAGAAATGATTACGTAATGGAGAATCCAAGCACCCATCTTCACCAAGTGATCAAAACCAGAATCATCTATGACGGGTCATGCCAGGCATTTGTCTACATGTAAGTTATGAGACTATAGGGCGTGCTGGCAAATAATCGATTCCTGAGAGAACCTAAGCACAAGGAAGTATTCAACAGTGAGAGAGAGTGAGAGAGAGAGAAAGAGAGTGCACATTCTCAGGCAATAAAAAGGCTCTATATCACAGGGGGCCCAGAACATGACAATTCATTGCACTAGCCCACCCTAACCAGTATTCACTACTGAGAAGTTAAATACCACACGGGCCAGCATTGGGCGAACTAACAAAAAGAACACATGATGCTAAGTTATACAAGAAGCATAGTCTGTGAACTTATCTGAAACAGAGAGTTGTGCTATGACTATATAACAAAATATCCCTGTGCTAAGAATATGCACTAAAGTAATTAGGGGTAAAGGACCATAATAGAGTAAACAGTTCCAACAAACACACGCACAAGTATGTAGATTATAAGCCAATACTAATGGTAGGTAAAAATGAAGAGAAATGCCATTATGAAATAGTAATGCTATTTGTACTACTTTCACTCCTGTAAGTTTTGGGTGGATTTGAAAGTACTTTAAGATTAAAAAATGTTCTCAAGAAGTTTAAGCCTTCGAGTCAAAACTGTGTCTTCACTTTCTTCATTTGAATAGGTGTATAAGCCTTAGATAGCACAGACACTCCTGTACATTTTTGCCCAGCCATTCTGAGTGTCTCTGTGCTGCCCAAGCCCCTGCTCAAGCCTCCCTGATCACTCATCAATAAAGGGGTTGTTCGTGACAGTCATGCACTGTCCTGACAAATTCACGGCAAAGGAAAAGGTAAATAAATAAACAAACATGCAAAACTGTACACACCTTTTCATACCATATATGTCTCAATATCAGGATCCTAAGCTATTTCAACATTTGGAAATTTCAAGTCTGGGTGTAAGTGCTACAGTCTAATATTCTACCATAAACTAAGCATCTACAGAGATGACATTCTAAAACAATTCAGTTTAAGATATACAATAGAGTTTTTAAAACTACATCCTTTGTTAACTATATTCACACTGACCTTTCATTTAGACCACGTTCTTTTAATTGTTTTCTGTACTGATAATTCATAAGTGTCCCAGTGGATGGTAACTCTGTCTTAATTCTTGATTATGAGACCTGAATCAGAATATTGAATTTCTAGCTATTCGGCTTCCTTCTTTTGATAGAAACTATATGACTTTTTCCAAGCTCAGAGGTGGAAGTCCTCCTTGGGAGGCATCTCTCCATCAACAGGATAGGTGGATTTTCCCTAACTGTCAGATTTGTGGCTGTTGTGTTGTGTTTGGAACAGTGGCACTTGGTTGATGCATGACTGTGTCTGAGTTCATTACCAACTGAAGCAGTAAAATGAGAGCATCCAGTAGAAAGATTACCTTTGAGGGAGCCAGCTAAGGTCCTGGCATGATGCCCTTCAGCTTGTTGGGTCCCGTGAGAGGTGATCCAGCATTCATTTAGCTGCTCAGATGCTTCTTGCCTCAGCATCTTAGCTGCCCCTCCACCACTTACCAAGCAAGCACCTGTTGGACTATCAATGTCACTTCACCTCTCTACACCATCCCTCTTCTCAGGATCTTGGTCATCTCTAGACCCAGCTGTGGGCAAAAGGAGGATGCAAACTTCAATCTAGCTAGTAGGCTAGGTGCAAAAGGAATCAAAGCAGAAAGGTAAGTAGGTTTTATAGGCGTGGAAACAATGTTACACTTCTCAGAAAACTACTTGAATGCAGGTCCGCTCCCTACTCACCAGGAGACCAGGAAGCTCTTCCTCACTCCTACCCGCCTCTAACCACTAAGGTAGGCACTCTTTGCCTATTTGACTTCTCAGGCACAGAGACAAAAGGAGAGAGAGCTTTGACGCCTTAAGACAGTGTTTCCAACAGCACATCATGAAGAATAAGATACCTCATAGCATGAGAGGCTACAGGATCACATTTATTGAGTACTTACTGCTTGTAAGGCACTGTGGAAATCCTTCCCTTTTAATCCTTCCTACAATGCTTAAACCAGACAGCATTATTTTCTCTATTACTCAGAGGAAGAAACTGAGAATGTAGCCTGCCCAAGTCTCAGAACTAGTGACAGCTGAGCTACACACTTGAGCAGCCAACTGTGGGCCTGACAGAGCTTTATACATACAAAGTGCTCTCTGACGATGGCTCTACTATATCTGGGTATCTTAGAATCAAAGAACCAGACTTGATTGCAAGTGATTTCTTATAAAGATGAAATATCATGTATTTTAGCCTCTGCTCACAGGCTTTTTTCTCTGGTTTTGGATTTGGTTCGAGCTTCTATTTGCAGCAAGCTCCTGTCCCATGGGAAGAGTCTCTCCCTTCCACCTTCCAACAGGGGAGGAACTGACTCCTTTCTTGTACCAGATGCTAAGACTGGCCCTAGACACCCTTTTTCTCATGTAATCAT
>CM052702.1:8865475-8895037 GCA_028551405.1 Uromys caudimaculatus
TTAGCCATGAGACTAGACAACTTCATATTGAATTACAGTTTTTCTGTGCTGTGTTAAACTTTGGCCAGGGACTCATTTCCTTTGGAATATTTGGATTGGACAAACATTTAACCATCCTACCTTTCAAAAGAAGATGTCACTGCTTATGTGGAACTTGTGAGCACCACTATGATGAGCAAGTATGTGTTGGGAGAGAGATGGGAGAGAGAGAGAAAGAATCAGAACAGCTGGGCACTGTGCAGAGAGGTGGAACTGGAGACTCGAGAGTGGAGAGGAATAGCCTAACATGAGTAGCCTGTGCTTCCACCTGAGACCTAGGTGAAGTCCTAACTCACTCATTCTACCAATGAGGGCCATGTCTGGGTTCATGATCCTGCAGTAGCATGGGTCTGTATCAATGTCTATGGCCCATGTTATCACCAAAGGCCACGAGGAGAGGCCTGGTCTGGACTGCTGCCTGGGGCCATGTAGATGTCCAAAGATTGAGCAGAGCTGTTCCCACCCCTCTCCTGGGCAGTGTGGGAGAATGAAAGAGTTGGTCCCTGGCCCCATCCCAGCCCTACAGTGGTGTGGGCTCAGGAGAAATACCGCTCTTTCACCACTTCCCAAATGTGGGAGGCAGGAAAGCTGGAACCACCTTGGATAGGCAGTGTGAGAGACCTGGTTCTGACCCTAGCTGGACCAGGATTAGCAAGGGTGTTGGAGAAATTGCCTCCCACCACTCCCCCTTGCTCCTGGTATCAGGCAGGAGAGCTGGCCCCACCCCTTACCAGCACTCCAGTGAACTGTACCTGCCCCTCTCCTAGGAAGTGCTGGAGAGCTGGCCCTGATGGCCTGGGTGTGGGGGTGTCAGTACCTCCCTTCCCTGTCACAGACAGAGTGCTAGCCCAGTCCCTCACCTGGGCAAAACAGGAGAGGTCATGTTGGTTTGGGCAAGCTGACAGCTGACAGACTGACCGACTCAGCTACCAGTGAGGACCAGATGTAAGACTTTGAGTTAGTCCACCCCAACATCTAACCCATCTATGAACTTCTGATGTACAGAAGAGTCCTGCAGAGCTAAAGTTACAGGGTCTCCCTGACACAGGACAACAGGATACCTGAGACAAGTCCCAATGATGATCCAGTATTAAAAGTATGGCAAAAGCCAGATGCCATGACCCAAACCAATGACTCATTTCAAGTGAAGCTGTTTGGACAAAAGAGCATACTGTGTGACACATCCTGACATACTGCAGTTTCCATGGCGAGATGTGTTTTGGTTTGCTTTATTTTGTTTCTTTTGTTTTCTTTGGGGGTTTCAAGGGTGGAGGGAGACTATAGAGGGGCTGGGAGGTGAGTGGGATTGGGGTACATGATGTGAAATTCCCAAGGAATCAATTAAAAAGTTAATTTTTAAAAAATGACAAAATAAATGAAACCTACACACACATCTCCACAAGATCACATTCTCTCAGAGACAGGACTTAAATGTGTTAGGTAAGAAAAAATTAAAAGAATCACATCAAAGCGTCTATCCAGAGGGCAAAGTACCACAGGATTAGTGAAAGAGGAAGGTAGAATTTGCATGGGAGATCTCACAAGATGTCTCCCACAAGCTGACACTTGAGCAAAGCTCAGGTAAAACTGTGACCAGGATGAAGGACAGCTGCAGTGAGACATCTGGTTTCTCCTCTCTTCTCTTTAAATCACTGCTGTAAACAACCACAGTTCTCAGGAGAACCAAAAGTCACCTGAATCTCAAATTCCACTAGTTTCTAAGTGGTCCTCCTCCTTTTATGTAGGCACAAGCCTGTGTGCTACACCTAAGTGGGCACAAACCTATGAAGAGACTGTCCAGTGTAATTCTGGAAAGATTTAGTCTTTAGTGGATATCTCAGGTTGTTAAAAACAAAACCAAACAAAACAACAACAACAAAAAACACCTACTTGGGACTCTTATGGAAGGAATGGTTTACAGAACACCCACACCCCACCATCCAAATGCCTCATGGGTCCTTCTGCACCGGTACTGAATCTGTTGCCTCATCCTGACACCAAGACAACTTAGAGCTAGCTCTACAGAATCTAGTCAAAGAAAATGCCCCCGACAAAGTCATACTGACCCTGTAAAAGTCACTGTGCAAACACAAGCATGCTTGTTCCTCACTGCAATACTGTGTGCTACAGATCCTACAGAAACAAAAACACTCACCCCTTCAACAACATGGCCAGGCTCACACCAGAAGTTAGCATTTGGCTGCATGGAAGTCCCATGAGCCTCCACTGTTCAAATCTGCCCGTGCACAAGTATCCTTATCTCCCTGGGAGACCCCTGGAGGTAAAAATGAAGCAAGTACAGCACATGTTCTCTGTTTCCTGGCACTCAACTACTCACTTAACTTAGCAGGGGTCATGTCAGTGGGTGGCTAAGTAATTCAAGAGCTCTGGCTGTTGACAATTACTTCTGATACAGGGGAAACCTGGCAAGTTGAAACTCCCAGAAGGGGAGGGTTGGATAGCTATTCTATCCCCAGGGCACTAAGGCAAGCCTTTTTTTATTCATCTTTTGTGATGGCTATTCTTGGTGGTCACTTTCACTACTTCTGAAATTAACCAAAACCTCAAAATGTATGGGCACATCTGTGAGAGACGTGGGCCATTTAAAGTAGAAGGATCCACTTCAAATCCCAATCTTTGATGATGGAAGACACACCTTTAATACAGATGTTTTGAGGTGGGAAGTCCTACCTCTAATCTGGGCCGCACCTTCTGCTGGAGAAGGAAACTCACTCTTTTCGCCTGGATCTTCCCATCCTCTCCAGCAAATCCATACCTTCACTGGGAATAAGGCTCCTACTTCAGGATTCTAGCATATACTGCGAATCAGCGGAGACATTCAATCTTGTGAACTGAACAGTGGCTGGATCCTTGGACCTTCTGTATACAGGCAGCCATTGTTGGATTAGCTGGACCAGAGCCTGTAAGTCATTCTAGTCCAAAACTATGCTCCCTTTAATGTTCCTAACATTCTGCTCATAAAATCTCTAAAGACTGAGATCCTCATGTATGAACACTTACTGCTATCTGAGATACGACCTGTATAAAGTTATTCAGAAACACATTTAACAACATATATACGGTGACTGTTCTGGGACTGCATAGTAATTGGACATTAAGATGAAATGATCCACATAAATTATAGAAAAATGGAAAAGTTACATTATTCCTTCTTCTGTGCCACTGGTACCCAAATGACCACCTGCAAACCACCCGTGTCTGATCTTCCTTTTGAAATGATAAATTCACATCCTTTCTCATAGATCTGGTATATGAAGAGACTTTGTACCAAGGGTCTGAAGTTCAAATGCCTTCACAAGTGAACAAGAAAGTTTGTGAACAAGGTAATGGAAGTTTGGATATGAAGAAATTAATATTTTATCCACAGGCATTTAGAATATCTCCCACTGCTACGAGCCATGTGTGCCAACCCTTCCTCACCTTTCACCTCTAGAAAAAAATAATCTGTTACTGAGCTGACAACACGAAGGCCCAGTGGACTGGATAATACTGCCAAGATCTTATAGTTTCCTTTGGTTTGCACATGAAACAAAAAGGCCAAAGAAAGCTATTTCCTATTGGCTATGGCTTCACCCTTCCACATATTAGCTAGTCCTATGTCATCATTAACTATACTCTTTCACTTATATCTTCACTTAGCCAAATTTTTATTGAATACCTAATATGTACTAGCAACTGGCTTCAACACTAAAACCACAAAATTAAATAAGCAGCTCACAGTTTGCAAGAGTATGTTTAAAAATTATTTTAACAGCCAGAAAGAGCATCAAAATATTCCCCAAAATCCAAATATGAAAACCAATCCCTCACTGCCCAGAAGCTCAGGAAGTAAGTTTCTAAGGAAATGTATTGTACATGTTCCTCTCCTCCTTTTCAAACCTCAAGACTCATACAGAGGACAAGTCAATATCTGAAGTTGGAAACTACAGTAGACATTACCTCATGTTACATGGCTTTCTTGTTCAGAGTGGCTCCAAGGGAAATGGGACTTCAAGAACATTCCATTCTGCCAGCAGTTAGGTGATATATTTGAAATGGCCCATTTCTGGAGCTCCCTAATGAGTGACATTTATAAAATGTCCTTGTCCGCCTTGAATCAAATGATATTGAGATTTCTTTTATCCTGCACGCCACCAGCCCTTGCTTAGTGTTTATATGGTCAGAATCTTGAGCAAGTCACTCCGCTCCATGCCTGCACTTACTATTTCACTACCGAAATGCAAAGTCCCCTGGGTAATTCCAGGCAATTTCTTTACCCAGAGATCATCTCTGGACACAGTACAGCTCAGCTGCAACCCATGCTGTGTGTGCTGCATAATACTGTAACATTTTCAGAGTCGGGGAAGATTTATTCAGTGATCAACCGCTTCAGCATCCGAATCACTCCTGAGACAGTCTGTTAAAGAGGGGACCTTGAGGGAACTGAAAATGTAAGCAAGAACTGGAATAATCCCTCATTCCCTCTAACTCCTTAAGCGCCATAAGAAAACATTAGCTTTTTATATGTGTGAAAAAGAAAATGGTCAGAATAAATTCCTTCAAAATAGTGGCAGTGTTTATCTGAACGGGGTGAAATTAAGATGATTCCTAGTTTCTTTATTTTCTACAATAAACTTTAAGTATATACAAAGAAAACATTTAACATATGTAGTTATGTGTTGTCCTTCCAAAGAGAACTTGGGTTTAAAATAAACTATGTCATTAGTTGTCTGGGGAATTGGATCGACATGTGTAACACTTGTACCATTCAAAATATAGAAGGGTTAAGTATAGCCAGGAAGTACATAGGAGGTGTACTTAAAATCGGTATTCACGGGGATTGATAATAATTGCACTTACTACTGCAAACTACGTAAAGTTGTAAGACTCAAACCTGTTTACTTACAAATCCAGGGCCAGTGTTGTCAGTCACGGGTTATGTGCTTACCTAAAATGGGAGGGGCCTGGTGCTACCAAAAAAAAAAAAAATCTTCACATGTTTAAAACATGAATTCAGAACTAAGTATGTTCAAAGAGTGTGCAAACAGTGTGTTCACAGATCACTGAGGTCCTAGCAACATGAGACTCTAGCTTCCCTCCGACGCCACAGTAGAAATGAACAGAGTGAAGCAAGACCTAACAGGAAGAAGACAAAAGTCCTTGGCTACTCTTGGCTCTCCACCTCTGTGGAAGAAATGAGCAAACAAACTAACAAACCCAGCCAGCCACAGCTTGGCTTATTTTTGATCTCACCGTAAAGGTAAGCAGCCTCAGGACAGACAAGGCCTTCCTGTGACGCAGCATAGTCCAGCGTCCACATATCTACTTTGATAGAATCCCTGTTTAGAGAAAACAAATGTGTCCGGTGAGTCAGCTAGGGTGTTTTGTTTATTTGATGAAAGGACCTCTGGCCCTTTTGTCATCTAATCTCACATTTACACAGCTGAGAGCAAAATGAGCAAGAGGCTGAAGCTTAGTATGATGGACAAGGGCGACCAGCACTGACAGACCCGGTGACACCAGACAAGCAAAGGGTCTTCCCGACAGACGCTATCCTGAAGAAAGTGGGATGGTCATAAACTATACATCATAGGTAGAGAGACAAACCTTGCATATCAAACAACTGCATGGCAAATAGCATTCCTGTCGGAAGGCAGTCAACCACACATTTTGTTTTGTTTACATTTCTAACATTAAGAATGCCCATTTGTTACTTTAAGAAGAAAAACCTCATAATTAGAGAAGGCCAAGTCTGGGTCCCTCCTGTGAACTGTAACAGGCATTAATTTAAAGCTGTTTGTGGAAATATAAACCATTGTTTTCACAGATATAACAAAAGCTCAAATACTCACAATCTTTGATTGCCTAGAATAAAAAGCACTCTCTTTAATTAGCAGGCTAATCTTTTTTACCAGGTGGACATTAGCCAGGATTTGATCTTTAATTATGACACGTACAACAACCAACCCAGAAAATTACAAATATCAATGTCAAAGCTTCATCTTTTTTTTTTTTTCTGCTGGTACTTGTGAGAAAGAAAAATAAGACTTGAAATTTTAAGAAGGAAAAAGAAGAGAAAGGAAGAACCAGCTTCCCAGAAGGAGAGAGACGCCATTTCCTGGAACTCGTCTTTCTCTGACAGAATGCATACTACTCTCAGTACAAGGTGCTCTTCACCCATCCTGTGACCCGCCCTCCTGTGATGAGTGTGCCCCAGGGTGTAGCCTGATCTCCACAGATGCAACAAGGACAACACTTGAAAATCAATGTGCCCTCTGAAAGGGGGAACAGAACAAAGATTTTAAAGCTAGATAGGTGCATGTATAGCTTTAGAGTTCTTAAATTCCTTTAAAGGAAGGGTTCACTAACGTTATCAGAGTCGACACTATTTCCTCCTGTTCTAAACATGTCCTGTAATTAATTCAAGATTTCATAATAAAAGGAGGGAGAAACAAATGGGAGACGGGGAGAAGGGAGAAAGGGGAAGAAAGAAAGGGGGAAGGAGGGACAGAGATGTTGCTTAGGAAAAAGAAAAAGCAAGTAGAGACCAGACCCCTCAATTCTACATGGAAGCATCTGCAGAATAGTCTGCATTCTTCTGAACTGCTGAAAACCACCACCAGTGAGGCTTTCCCTGTCTCTGACTCTCTCTTCACACATACACACACACACACACACACACAGACACACACACACACACACACACACAAATACTGCCAGGGGCTCTTCATTTGTTCATTTACTCCTTTCTAATGCCATATAATTTCATGTTAAGGCCAATTAAATATTCATTTGAATTTATGAATAAATGTTGATATGCAATGTGTACAAGCCAAAGACCCTCTACAGAGTTTTGTAGCCAAATCATTTTCTTCTGTCAATCAACTCTACACTCCTAAGTTTTCTGTACATTCCTCATATATTTCCTACCTAACCGGGTTGTTAGCGAGGTGGTTTCTGGTTTGTTTCATGAGCCTTATCCAAAACAGCACAGTTTCTCTCTGAGTCACTAAGTTGTGGTTGTAACTTGCACGGCAGCACATTCATAAGCGGTGTGCCGTCTTGGCAGTCTTGGTGATTACCTGTAAGTCGCAGTCTCCCTGCCTTTCTGTACTTGGCAACTAGCTCACCCTGCAGCAACCACAGCCCCTGCTCTGATCATGTGCTTCTCCCGAGCTCTGCAGAATTTCACTGTTAGGTGGCAGCACTGGAGACCTATGGCATGACCCTCAGTGAAGTGAAACCCATTTCACAAGCTGTCTTCTCAACTGTGACAGATCGTAGTCAAAACCAAGGGAGTGTGACCTGCCAATCACAGCAGTGAGAGGCCCGAGGGCCACATGTCACAGGACTCACAGGATGCAGGATTTGGCAGCCCCTTCTGACTTGGAGAATGAGTAATTCCTGTCAGGAAGCTTCTCTCACTCAGGAGTAGCAAAAATACTCCTCTTTTCATCCTCACTTGCGATTTGCTTGGTCATGGAGTTAGGTGATTCAAATATGAAAATTATTTCCCATGCAATTTCTGTCTGCGGTTGGGATAGACAGTTATTGACCTGTTCAGTCTACAATTCCCGAGTAAAGATCACAGTACTTCTTCCAAGAGTGTATGTGGTTGTTGTAATTGAGGGTTTGACCATGAGCACACTGCAGAAAATGTGGCGTACACCAGGGACCATATTTCTCCTCAAATGTAAAGTCAGTCCACGAAGTTGCTAAGCCCCAATTCAAAGCCTTATATGCTCTCATCAACCCAACAGCTGTAAGGCTGAAATGAGAAAATGTGTGGGAACGTGCAAATGCAAAAGTACTCTGCTTGTATTGTTGCTGACAGTGATAGTATCTGACTCTTCAGTTTTTCAGCTGGTACCTGGCATGCTGTTTTAGAACTGGTCTGTGGATCAGGCACTTGGATTTAGAAAGGACTTTGGCCATGACAACTAATAAGACATCACATAACTTCAAAGTCTCTCTAAATCAGTACCTTAGACCTGCCCAGAAGGCTCTACAAAACACAGGATTCTGAGCATCACCTAAGGAGCAGCTGTGTTAGAACATCTAGGATCAGGCCTGGGGATTATATTTTTTTTTCTTTTTAGGACTTTTAAATTTTTTTAGTTATATGTATATATATATATACATATATGTGTGTGTGTGTGTGTGTGTGTGTGTGTGTGTGTGTGTGTGTGTGTGCGCATGTGAGTATGGGTTTATGCACATATTGAAGTGTCCATGGTGGCTAGAAGAGGGCATTAGGTCCCCTGCAGCTCAAATTACAGATGGGTGTAAGCTATCCAATGTACTGAGAACTGGAGCTAGGCCCTCTGTAAGAGCAATGGGTGTACTTAGCCATTCAACCATCTCTTCAGCCCTAAGAAGTACATTTCTAATAAGCTGCTAAGGGATTGACTTAGCCCAGGTTCTATTGCAATAATGAAATACCCGAGGCTGGGAGTTTCATAAAGAAAATGGGTTTAGTTCATTCACAGTTTTGGAGTTTTAAGAGAATGGTAGCAACATCTTCTCAGATCCAGTGAGGGCTGTCTTGGTTGTATCACATGGTAGATGGGCTCATAGTGGGAATGTGTAAGAAGGAAAGGTCACCTGGTAAGACAGGAGGCCAGAGAAAAAGATGGCGGAGAGGGAGTATAGGATTACTGATTAAAACAGCCTCCTCAAGGAAATTAACTAACTCTGTCCCCTACCCATAACTACTTTAATCTTTCCAAGGACAGAATCCCCTATGACCTTATCATTTCCCAAAAGACTTTGCCCCTTAGGGCAGAGGTTCTCAAGCCTCCTGATGCTGCAAGCCATTCACTGTGATGAACCATAATGTAAATATCTACGTTTCCCAGTGGTCTAAGATGACCGCTATGAAAGACTCATTTGACCCCCCAAAGGGGTCAAGACCTATACAGGTTGAGAACCATTGCCTTAGGGTTTCCACATCTCAACATCGCCACCTTGAGAAATGAGCCATTTAGGAATTAAGCCAAATTTGAACCACAGCTATGAAACTGGCTGCTGCTCTGGGGACTTCCCTTGAAGAATCATGGCTATAAATAAAAGGAATTTCACTCATAATAATGCAAGTTATTAGAGAAGTAAGATCAAATTCATTCTATGGAGAAAATGTAATGCCAAATGTCTGTGCAGAGGAGGGACAAGGCCCTTTGGTTCCAATCTCACCAGAAGGTGCGTTAGCTGGCGCTCTAATGACGGAGTCAGTTACCTAGTGTCACAGGATGCTTCATCAATAACAAAAGTAGAAGCAGATTTTGTTCCATGTTATAACTGGATGTTTTTCAGGCAACCCATTACTACGGTTAGAACACATAGACTTCCTGTCTAGGAAAAATCTAATTTCACTATTTTTGACACGGAAAAATATCCCATATTTGGTCTTTTCCAGGGAAAGTAATGCTCAGATAAACACTCCACTCCCTTGTACTAAGAAAGAACAGAAGCCATCAGGGGACAAACCACAACCCAGCAACGATGTACACATAGCTTTGCAAGGAATGGAAACTTTACTAACCGAGTCTGGTGACTTAGCCGACCTGGCACTGATGTTTAAGCTATGTATTTGGTGTCTTGCCCACTAGCCAGGAGATTCTGGAGTGGCATACTTTCCTGCCTGAAATGTAACAGCATCTGCTTTCAACAGGCATTCCGGCTTCCCTTGTACTTGGCAGTGGCTGAGCCTGCACTTACCCTGGAAGCATGGGCCAGCTTCTGGGATAGGATAGAAACATTCTGCTCTCTTTTTAGGAACGTCTCCACATTAGAACTGTCTGGTAAACTGACCAGCTGCCACTCACTGCTCTTTAATCTGCTCTCTGCTGGCTTGTGGGCAGAGAATCTTCTACCCTCTGCTGTGTGAAGATGCTAACGTCCTCTTCAGAACTGAGAGCTTGCAAACAGATAGCCAAAACACTCAGCCTTCATTTGGAACAAATAAATGTGCATGAGTTTGTTTTGAATTTGAAAAAAAAATGGAGAAACAAAACTGTTCTTAGCATTGCTAATTTAGATGGGCTCTCAGAGTCTAGTGCCTTGCATCTATATTCTTTTTTAAAGCATTTGAAATGCATATTTTTAATTATAGAATTATAATAACATGCTCTATTAAGTATGTCTTTTCCTAAAAACTAACAGGTGTCAGTCTGAAGAAGGAAAACAACAATAACCCACAGAAGTCTGAGAATCATGCATAAATATATGGAAAATATTATAAATATTGTCTATACTAGCAACAGAAGTTCTAGAAAGATCTGAAAATAAGTAATATTTGTCACTTTCTTTCATGTACATACCATCTTCAATTTAAGTCTTTTTAAAAATTCATTTATTTATTTATATTTGCATATTTCTTAGTATGGTCTTACTATGTAGCCCTGGCTGGTGTGGAACACACTATACAGATCAGGTTGGCCTTGAACTCATGAAGATCAGCCTGTTCCTGCCTCTCAAGTGCTAGGATTAAAGGCACACACCACCACTCTTATCTAATTTAATTACTTAACAAATAAATTATCAAATTTCTCACAACCCCTTCCAAAAGACAGCTTTCATGAAGTAGTGCGAGCTGACTCCAGTCCAGCCCTGAATAGAGAGGGAAGAATGTGCTGGTGGCAAAAATCATCTGTTACCAGCTAACTGGATTTTCCTCACCCTGTGGGGGGAAAACTGATGGAACAATGCAGGAGAAAAGCATTCTAGAAGCCAGGTAACACAAATTATGGTTACCAAAAACCAGATAGATAAACAGGTCAATAGCACAGAGACCAGCTGAAGTGATAATAAGAACTCCGTGGTTATTTCAAGAAGTCTAAAGAGACGTCTCCGATGTGTGTGGTAACAGTGGCATGTGTATGTCCAGTGATATAGGACTCTCATGACTCTGTAGCCTAGTACAGCACTTCAAACCACCAAGTACAGCCTGATTCCATGACCTGTGCAACCAAATCAGATAGGACGGTATGTGTGAAAAATCAGCCCGGCACTGACCTAAGTTTGGGAGACCAGAAGACAGCCCTGGTTCCTCTTCCAGTGACTTTAGAGAGGCCATGTAACTTCAATAAGTTTCAGTGTGTCTTCTCTACAAAGTAATCAACCCTCTTGGGTCTTCTGTTTGTTCTCAAGTGCCAGGCTTTGCCGTGGAAGTTTGAGAAAGCACACCTGAGTTCTCTTGAGTTTAATCCATGTTCTCTCCAAAGTACTGGTGAAATGAAATGAAACCTGTTTGAATACAGCACACATCATGGGGCCTTCATCTTGGAACTGGCCCACTATGCTGATGGATTGTCAGTGGATAGCAAAGTGAGGAGATGGGGGTTCATAACACCCCCAGGTATCAATTCCATGCCTTTTAATAATTTCCATAATGGAGGACAAGCATCTGTTTCTGAACTCCATATCCACCCCACTACAGTCCCCGCTAATGGCCTGATGCCACGTGTCATCCCTACCCAGGGCCAGACAGCACAGCTAAGGTGGCCTTTCTGTTTAAGGCCTCCTTTGATCTCTTATCAGATCAGATCGGAGTCTTCCTTAGTGTAAGGTGCTAATTTCACAAGGAATATTGTAACATAGCTTTTCTCACTCTAACTATTAGAAAAATAAAAGTGCTAATGTGGCCCGGGCGTGGTACAGATAGCAATGTGCTTTACTCATTGTGTAACCCTCTTCTGAACCTCCTATGAAGTTTCCTAGAGACTACTTCTGACCAATGGGAAGATAGAACTAGAGATAGGGAATGGGGTTAAGAATCAGAATAGAGACATAGACAGGGAAAGGGAGAGGGGGATGGTAATGACTAGGAGAGAAAGGACAGGACAGGCATTATAAATGGTATAAATGGGGTACACAGAACCACTGGAGTCTATGTGTATATAGTTACAGGTCACAGAAAAACGGTGAGCAAATGCCACCAACCAAAGAGCATACACAGGCTGGACCAAGGCCCTGGCACATATGTAGCAGACATGCAGCTCAGTTTCCATATGGATCCCCCAACAACTGGAGGGAGGGCTGTCCCTAAAGCTGTGACCTAACTGTGGAATCCTGTTCCCCAACAGGGCTGCCTTGCCTGGCTTCAGTGGGAGAGGATGAGCCTAATCCAGTAGAGACTTGATATACCATGGTAGGGGGGCCCCACCCTCTTAGAGAACATTAGAAGGGATGGGAAGAGGGATTCTGTGAGAGGAGATCAGGGGGCAGCGTTTGGATGTAAATAAATAAATAAAGATGATGAGCAAACAATTTTCCAAGAAGACCTAGGTTAGAATTTTAGATTTCTCTGAACCTTCAAAGAAAATTCCTCACATACTGCTAACCTGTGAATTAAAACTGTTAACAAGGTCATATTTTGGTAATCCTAATTTTTTGTCAGACAACCATATCAAAAATTTCTTCCTAGAAAACAAGATGAAGAAGCACCTTCTCAAGTGGAATTATCAAGATCCCGCTCTAGCTAGCTAGTGGGACCCGGAATGAGGTGGCACTTGAGAGCACAGGAGCCTGGACAGCTGTCTGGAGAGGGGACACTGACACAGAGTTCAAGGCAGAGAGCAAATGAAAGGGCAAGCTCTTGGAATGATACACAGTGTATGGGACTCTCAGAACAATGGGAGCCTAGCTCTGACTCTTTGTGATTATTAATTTTTTTAAGGAAAAAAAAGAACTTTATTTAAATCAGGCCCATAGCAGGTTGGCTGAGCTCACGGCAGCCTCTCTCAGCCTGCAGATGTCTGTCTGAGCTGCCACATGGCAGGAACTAGCCCTCGGGGTCTCAGGAGCCCAGCAAAGGACCCAAAACTTCTTATTCCAGTGCCGGTTCCAAAACTCCTCATCCCTTTCCAGTTCATTACAAGCGCCTATTGTTTGCCATATTTATCTGCCATCGCTGCTGTTTGTTAGCAAATGGAAGAGAAGTGCCAGGTCTGGATTTCAGCCTGCCCTCAGAACAGTGCAAAGGCGCTACAGGAATTGCACGACAGATGGTCTTTGAATGATATACAGAACCTCTGCCCTTGGGCCCGCTTTGGAGGAGCTGTTTTGGATTGTTGCTTATAAGAGTGGGAGGTTGTTGTGTGATATGTGATTATTCCACAATAATTTTAATTATTTTGCCTGTTTTCAAACAATAGTCTCAGCCTTTTTTAATTTTTATACTCACTGAGTTGTGACACAAGCATTCTTTTCTCTATATTAGCAGGGATTAAAATCAGGCCCTGTATCCCTTCCCATTTTTCAAATAATCCATGTTTAAATAAATTACCTTGGTCTGGAAAACCAAGTTACACGGAGTGCTCCTGGCATATGCACTAGCAAGGAAAAAAGTCTTTTTTGTACTGTCTGGTTAGAGATTGTCACAGTAACAAGTTCTGGGCAAAGCCTTCTCTTTGCCTCTTCAGAGCAGGGCTCTGGTGAAGGGAGCTTCATTGACATGCATGTGGGGATCCCACCGGATCTGCTCAAAGGTACAGTCCAAGGCAGGCAGACAGCATTGGATGTGCATGCAAATGAGGCTCCTAAGGTGGGGTGCAGGCTTCCGGAGAGACAAGAAATATGCTATCCTCATCTCATCTAAATCCAATAGAAACTTCTAGAGGCTTTCTAAAGCATAAGAAGCCAAGAAGATGCAGATGCTAAGCTTACAGTGCACTCCGAATTTCTCTTCCCTGAATAGATGGATCAGCTGAGTGCAAGCAGAAAAGGTTAAGATCAGAACCCAGTTCTTGGTTTCTTGGCTCCAGGAGTCAACTTGTATGTTCAGTCGTCCAGACCTGGAGTCTAGTGTTGGCCCCCAAGTCACATTCAAAAGAGTATACCACTCTGGCCAATCCCAAAGCTATGCAAAATAACAAAATCTACAGTGCCTGTCAACCACAGAAACCTCTGGGAGTGAGTTAATACTCCTTGTGTGTGTGTGTGTGTGTGTGTGTGTGTGTGTGTGTGTGTGTGTGTGTGTGTGTGTGTTTTCGAGACAGGGTTTCTCTATGTAGCCCTAGCTGTCCTGGACCTCACTCTGTAGACCAGGATGGCCTCGAACTCAGAAATCTGCCTGCCTCTGCCTCCCAAGTGCTGGGATTAAAGGCGTGCGTCACCACTGCCCGGCTGAGTTAATACTCCTAAGATGCCTGATTCCCTCAACTGTAAAGTTATATGGCGTTACATGGAGTTTCTTTACATAAAGTTCTCTCCTATGGCTGAAGGCTATGCTCCTAAACAGGTTATCAACAGGAAAATCAAGTCGGATCACCTGTAAGCTTGGTAATAAAGAAAATGTTCTTCTCCTCAGTCTCCAGCTAAGTGGTAGAGTGGCCTGGAAAATGAGACTCTGAGAAGTGGGCTTGCTAGAAAAGCATGCAGATAAAACTCTGATCCTGTTACTTGAGAGAGAAATTCCCCACAGGGTTAGGAGTGTTTCCCAACAACTGTGGTTTTAATCCACTAAGAACGGCTCCACTGACAGAGAGAAACGCAGCCTACACAGCAACTAATACCCAAACAAAATTCAGATAACTCCCACTGTGTTGACAAAAGGGATTGGGGGAATGTACTCTGCTCCTTCCTAAAGAAGACATGACTCCAGTGAGATCTAGCCAGCAGGCTTTCCCAAGAAACAGCCACGTGCACTTCCCAGCAAGGCTGGTGTGGAGAGAGTTCTGCTTATATAGAGCATCAATTCACAGAGAAAACACTCAGATTCATGCTCAGTAACTCAACGAGTCTCTGCTACTTGTCTTTCAAGGCATGGTGGATGCAGCCAAGGCATCCTCACAGAGCTTCTAGGGGTATAGCAGCTTTATAAACGTGGTTGCTGAAAGTGCTGGTTAAGGTGCAAGACTCAAACAATGGCTTTAGTGTCAGCTATCCTGAGCCATAGAGAACTGTCTTCCCAGCCTATCTAAAACACTGAGGCACAACTCTAAATGTTGCAGATGTCAAAATCAGGTTCCCAGGTGGGGTATTACATTCCAGAAACATCAGGCCCTATGCATACCGGGCACATTATATACCAACTCCACCTTTGTAAAACAAAACAAAACAAAACAAACAACAAGAAACACAAGAAGGTATTTATTGACATTGTTGTATAATTCAAATGTGATAAGAACCTCTTAGATAAAGTTTGGGCAAGTAAGTATTTGATCCTCTAATCTCTTAGTTCTTGCCAGTGGGGTGTGTGTGTGTGTGTGTGTGTGTGTGTGTGTGTGTGTGTGTGTGTGTGTGTGTGTGTATGGGCTGAAAAAACATTCACAAAGTACAGATAGTTTCATGAAAATTGCAGTAAAGTTCATCACAGTTTGAATTCTTCACAGTAGAAGACTAGATGTATCCTCGTTATGTAACACGTAAATAATCAGCATGCTTTCGAACTAGATTATCCTTCTATAGATCCATAACCCACAGCGTCGCAGCGCCCTTTCCTGCTACTTCCGGTTATTTTGTGTGCTGGTCCTGGCTGGCCCCACGTTCTAGAAACTCTACCATCTTTTCAAATAACCCCACTGAAGCTCACAGTGACCAATTCAGAAGAGATGTACTATCAACAGCTACTCCAGAAACAAAATCCACCGACATCTCATACCCACAATCAACTGTAGCAAAACACATTTCTTATGATTAATAAAGGTGGTAAAACTAAATAAATAAGTAAAATAAAGATCTCCTTAAACACACAGTTATGATCAACAACAACAATAAAAATCTGTTGGTCATAGAGTAAAGCAAAGTAAAGGACAAATGAGTCTGCACGTAAAGTCCCCATTGCATCTTGTATTTGGTAAAGACATTTTCTATAAGCTACAAAAATCATGATAATTTGTCATCAGCCAGCCAAGCAAAACTTCACTCAAGGTCAAGACACAGTAAGTTAGGTCAGTGGTGAGGTGAATAGCATTAAAATATGTGCATGCAATAATAATAATAATAATAATAATAATAATAATAATAATAATAATAATAAATACAGATCCTTTAAACGTCAGCCATTGTACTAAATTTTCCTGAGAGCTCAATTTTTTTTTTTTTTCGAGACAGGGTTTCTTTGTATAGCCCTAGCTGTCCTGGAACTCACTCTGTAGACCAGACTGGTCTCAAACTCAGAAATCCACCTGCCTCTGCCTCCCGAGTGCTGGGATTAAAGGCGTGTACCACCACTGCCCGGCCTGAGAGCTCAATTTTATTATTATTTTTAAGACTGGGAGTCAAAAGAGTGGCTCTCTACAGGGACCCCAAGACCTCTAAGGATGGCAATCTTAACAGTTAAAAGACTGTACAGAGTGCTCTCAATCTGACCCACATGTGAATTAGGTTCAACATTAAGATACTAAAAAAGAAGAAGAAGGAAAGAAAAAGAAAACAATATCTGAGTGGGAATGGGAGGGCAACTCAGAGAAGAAGGAAACATCACTAAACCCCAGATGCAATTTATGAATACAGTATTTGAATTTTCTAATTGTTTCTACAAAGGGGGAAAAAACTGAGGCTAACGGCATTACATGGGAACCAGCCATTTAACTGAATACGAATTGCTGACCAATGTCTCCGCACATCTAGTCTTGATCTCCTCCTCACATGTGCAACCTTGCCAAACTTGGAGTCCAATAAAATGAAGCCCTCCCCACGTCCTGGGAAAGAAGCTGATGAGTCCGTCCACATCATGTTTCATAGCCAAACAGGATCAGTTTGACACAGCTGCCAGGGACCCACGGAATAGGGAGGGGCCATAGAGATTATCTGTGCCAGTAATTTTCAAATCATGAACCTCTTTGGAACTGCTTCCATATGGCCCACCCTCTGGTTCCAGTGGCCACTCACGCACTGCAGGAAGAGCAGGAAAGGAAAGCTAGCCAAACTGGCTTAGGCACAAGCCAGACACCTCCAGGCCTCGCTGAAACAACACAAATCACCTTTCCGAACAAGAACCAAAGAATGTACACATTGTAGGACAATTTTTTAAATTCTGCAACAGGCAACTCTGTTTACCTCAAGACTGCTACGTAAGCTTAGTTTTGCAGTCTGAATGCATGTTCACAGTACCCTGCTATACTCTTTCCATCCATTTCTCTGGCAATAGTTGTTATATTATAGACATAGCAAGGACAAGGAATTCAGGATTGGCCTCTAAGAGCATATATGCACTGAAGAGACCAGGGCAAGAATAATGAATTCTAACAGAGAATTGGTAAGCAACATAAGTTCCTCACTTGGTCAGCCAGTGTGCCTCATTGCAAGAACTCCACACTGTGGTTGGACATTTCATGGTGGTTCCTAGCCACTACCAGCCCTAGTCTTTTTTTTTTTTTTTAATTACTTTTATTTTTTTACCATCCAGTTGTTACCCCAGCTTCCGGTATGCCCCTCCCCCCACAGTTCCTCATCCCATTCTTCCTTCCCCCTGTCTCCAAGATGATGTCTCCCCTGACCTCTGCCAGGCCTCCCCATTCCCTGAGGGCTCAAGTCTCTCAAGGGTATCTTGTCTCACTAAGGCCAGACCAGGTAGTCATCTGGGCATCGGATCCGATAGTGTTTGCAGCCTGGTTGGATACAGAGCCCCTCTTGTGACCCTTCCAGAGCTGTTTCCACAGCTGTAGCTACATGCCATTCTCCCATACTTCTGACACTTCCTCTCCCCACTCCTCCTTAGTCTGTAATCTTCTTGGAACCAAGGTTGACCTATAGTCTATGGCAAAGGAAAAGCATACAACACTATCTTCTTCATGTTTTAGTACCTTTGGGAAGCCTAAAGCAATTTGACATAAATTATTGACATACACCATGCAGTCTTTCCTTAAACAAGCATAAAGCTCAGACCTTTAAGCATGAGGTTATTGAATATGGCTTGGAAATAAATCCAAACCTCCCAGTGGGTTCTTGGAAGGTACTTGAACCTAGCCACTCTGCCAGCTGTGCAGTGTCACCAGCTCAGACTGAATGTGAAGGAGAAGCCAGCTTGACTTCGTTGAGGCTCCTTATCTCACTGACCACATATTGGAATGGAGTCTCTCTGCCACCCGACCACAGGCGAACATAAACCATTATCACTTCCTCTTCTGCACCCAGAGCACCTGCCCAAGCATTGGTGGAGCTATGAGAGCTGTGCAGATGGAAGCAAGGAAAAGCAAAACATCTCTGACAGGATACGATTTTGAAGATGGATTAGGGTTTGTTTAATCTGCACGTTCAAAGAGTCGGAATAACTTCTAAAACTTCAATAGTGGTCCTTTCGGCGCTCTAGCTGGACCTGTGAGCAGGGATGGCCTCAGCATGCAGAACGACGCCGGCAAGTTTGTGGACCTGTACATGATGGAAATGCTCCGCGAGCAACCGCATCATTGCTGCCAAGGAGACCACGCATCCATCCAGATGAATGTGGCTGAGGTTGACAGGGCACAGGCCAATTTAATGGCCAGTTTAAAACCTACTTGCATCTGCGGGGCCATTTGCAGGATGGGCGAGTAAGATGATTCTATTCTCCGATTGGCTAAGGCTGATGGAATTGTCTCAAAGAACATTTGAGCAGAAGAAATCGGGAATAATTGGTTACAAATAAAAGTGATAAGTACCTATGACAACTAAAAAACAAAACAAAAAAAAAACAAAAACAAAAAACAAACAAAAAAAAACTTCAATAGCAGAACATAGCAGTGTCCTAATCTCAGCACTCAGGAGGCTGAGGCAAGAGGATCCCAAGCTCAAATCCAACCTCAACACACAGTGAGACTTTGTCTCATAAAATCAAGAATGTGCAAGGGCCTAAATTCAGACCCTAAATTGCTAGCAATATGCATACAAACAGGTGCGTACACGCACACACATAAACCCCACATGTATGTGCACACAGAGACATACAATGTGTTCAGGAAAGTATTTGCTAAAGTAGAGTAGTTGGTTTGGAGAGAGGAAAAGCTAAATCGTGATCTTTATAGCATTTTCAAGATATGCTATGTATGACATAAAAAAGCGTGTTATGTTTTGTGAGACAAGCCTTTAAAGAACAGACTTGGGCAATTTCTTGACCATATTCATCCACAGGAAAGATGCCTGTTCTCACACTAATGCATGCACAGTTAGGTGGTGAGAACAGAAAGAGATGAGGAGTACACACGCTGTGGAAGGCTGGGATCAGGAAAGGTGGTTCCCCTCCCCCAGGGAAGAGCACACCAACTGGCTGTCCAGTGCCAAAGAGTCAACCCTGGAAACAAGTAAGCAAGCACCATTATATGGACTGAGCAGGTTTTATTTAGGAATTTATAAGAATATACAGATGTGCGTGCAATAGCAGTTAGCAAAAGAAAAAAAAGGCCATGAATTTGAAGGAGAGTCAGGAGGAGCCTCTGAGAGGGTTGAAAGAGGAGGAACGGAAAGGGAGAAATGTGACTCTATTATAATCTCAAATTTTTAATTTTTTTAAAATGAAAAATGAAAAACAAAGGAAGGAAGAAAGAAAGAAATGAACAAGGATAGAAGATCTGAATGAGAGCGGAGATAGTGAAAACTTACAGCAGCAGAATCATGAGATGGCTCCAAAATTCCAACCCCATCGCTCCATACCTTAGGGAAAATCCCTTTCTCTTGTAGTAAAATCACAAACATCACTTTTATAATGTGGCAAAGGTGAAAGAATTTTGTAGATACGATTGAAGTCTGTAGTCCATTGGCTTTTACTCTGTCAAAGCAGAATTATCCTGGATGAGTTCAACTGAATCAGGCAAGCCCTTAAGTGTGTGTGGCTAGTGCACACGGATTAGAGGAAAGAGGAAACACTTCTCTTGCCTTTCAGTCTCTGCACTGGAGAGGGCCTGAGGGAGTGATGATGACCTTCAGAAGCTTCTAGCAACAAGGAACTAGCAAGATGTGCCAGGACTCCAACGCACGTAAGAGGGGAGGTAATATGTGGGTGGGATGTTGGTTTACCCCTCTAAAATTTGATAACTTGTTATGAGGGAAAATGGCTTAATCTAAAAGTCATGTATAGGCAATAAGAATATTGAGGAGAGAAAACAGACATGAAGTCGCGTTTGAGTTCATGAAAAGAATGTCTCTGAGGTTACTGGCAGACGGTGAGAGATAAAACAGTTTACATCTTTTTAATTTATATTCTGTATTGTTGCATGCATACGTGCATGTCTGTGCCCAAGAAAGGTCCAAAAAGTAGGCCAGGTCCCCTGGAACTGGAGTTACCAGTGTGCTAGGAACTGAACCCAAGTCCTCTGCAAGAGCAGCAAATATTCTTACATGCCAAACCAGCTTTTCAGGCCCAAAAGACAAACAGGTTTACTTTTAACATTGTGACTATGCCTGAAGGTCATTCAGAGACAATGTCTATACTGCCTCGAATATAAAGAAAACCAAACTTTTGTGGCCAAAGTGAACAGGCCCTAGTGTTTATCACTGAGAAGCCAGACGCGTAGTAAGGGACCAACCAAATATGAAGCAAAAGAAGACAGGATAGCCACAGTGTTTAGTCTGCATGTAGGTGGGAAGCAGCAGATACGAGGTCAAAGCAGGGCCGCTGCCTGATAGTCACAGGGCTTCGGTGTAACTGCTCTGAAGATAGTGTTCCCTGGGGTATTTTTGTATAAGAAGTTCATCAAAATCATACGGGGTTGTGGTCAGGAAGTGGTCTCCGGGGAAAGTATAAAGCATCAGGAAGAATGTCAGGTAAGAGGATGGAGGAACAGGAATTCCTCTTGAGACCCAACGGAGGCCAAGGGGCGCACAGGGAGAACGATGACAAGCCAGCAGGACATTTTCTGGAGCCACGCTTACCGGTCTGAAATGCCATCACACAGAGCTGGGAAGGCCCTGAGATTAGTAAGCCAGTGGGAATTAATAATGGCAAACTGTAAAATTAAGACTGTGGCCATGTTAGAGCGAAGGCTTTACTTACTCAGCTAGAAAATGAGGGTATAAAGGAGCATCCGCTCCCTCTGCCGTATGTCACTACTGGGCTAACAACTCCCTGCCCCAAAAGCTCTGCTTCTGATTGGCCTGCTTCTGGCTGGCTCCCGTGCACAAGGACCAACAATTTTACTTTTATGAGTCAAGGAAGCCCAGTGTGCTCTGAGTTTCCAGGATCCAGGGTGATTTTTTTTTTCCTAAGAGGAGAAAGGCAAAAAAAAAAAAAAAAAAAAAAAAAAATTCCCAAACAATTCCTTATCACTAAGATGGATAAGAAATTGTAATTCAGAGAAAGCCAGCTTTGCTTCCCTTTCAAGGCACACTGGCAATGTTTACTTGGCACTCGCTTTATTGAGAAACAGCCGAAAACTCAAGAAACAAATGAAAGAGAACTCTGAGGAGCCAACTTCTCTACCACAGAAGCCTCTCTTGTTACTGAACTTGACTGCATTACATTTCCTGGTGTCTCACTCCTGGCCCGGCTTTCCTCGCCAGAAACTAACAGGCCTGAAAATGTGGTTTACAACTGAGCAGCAAACTTAAAGAATAGGGAGGAAGAAAGACACTGCTCATCAATAAGACAGAAAGGAGAGTGGCAGCTGAAGGCTTTACAGGCAGGGCTGGGAAAGGGAGGGGCCGTACAGCAGGCAAACAAAGGGAGTGAAAAAAATCACAGCGGCTCAGGATCATTTAGTGCAGAATAAAAACATTCTACATCCTACAACACACCCCTGAGGGCACTAGAGCTCAGCAGGATGGCCTAAGCCAGCATTAAAAAAAACTCAAGTTACGTTTGGCTTAATCTAAAACGGCAGAGATGTTCATAATACACAGTAACAGTAAGAAGAGACTTAGGGCTTGATCTTCGTTACAGGATACGTCTGGTGGGGCAGCCACATACCAGGAAATGTGCCAGGCAGGGGGAAAATCCAGTGGCCTGTGCATGGAATAAGCCTGTGGAATCCAGTGGCTCAGCAAGCCAGAAAGAATCGTTCTCTGCAAGATGTGCCTTCCAGAATCCTTCATGAGAAAATTTAAAATACCGAGGTTCTTGGAAAACCAGATGATTCACACTTCCCTCAGAGAGAATATGTAACTCCTTTTGTTGAAAAACAACAAACCATTGATAGGATCCTCCCAGGTTGATGGCTGTCTGCCACTTGCTTATATGTAAATACAAATGCAGTCACTTCTCCAACAGTGAGATGAGAGCTCTGTGTTCACTAAGACCAGTGGTTCCCAAACCGTGGGTCTCAAGCCCTCTGAGGGTCCCAAGACCCTGTCACAGGGATTCCATATCAGACATCCTGCACATCAAATATTTACATTACAACTCATAACAGCAACAAAACCACAGTTATGAAGTAGCAACAAAAAATAATTTTATGGTTAGGGTCACCACCACATGAGGAACTGTATTAAGGGGTCACAGCATGAGGAGGGTTAAGAACCACTGACTTAGAGTGGAGATCTGTCTCAAGTCGATACAATGAGCCTCAAACTAAACAATAATTTAGATCTAAGTGGGGGTGGGGAACTTGACTTTTCCCATCCAATCTCTTACACAATCTTTCTAGAATCTCACAGAACAAACTGTAAACATAGTGGTTCCACTTCACACTGGGTGTTGTCTGCAGAATCTCAGAGTGTCTGCCATGCACCTCTGAGGTACACTCTCTGGGGAAAGGAATCTAGTATTCCAAGTTTTTTTGTTGTTGTTTTGTTTTTTGTTTTTTGGTTTTTGGTTTTTGGTTTTTTTGGTTTTTCGAGATAGGGTTTCTCTGTGTAGCCCTGGCTGTCCTGGAACTCACTCTGTAGACCAGGCTGGCCTCGAACTCAGAAATCCACCTGCCTCTGCCTCCCAAGTGCTGGGATTAAAGGCGTGCGCCACCACTGCCCGGCGTATTCCAAGTTTTTATGCCTTCCCTGGGGGTACTGATCATCAGCCAGAATCTCTTATAGCTTTCTGGTTCCATTGTTAATTTAATCAATTGATCTAATGCTCCATAAGTAAAAGAATTTATCCATAAACACTACTGTTGAAACTCAGTGAAAACTGTAGAATGTTCTCTGTTAGCATTCAGTTTTGTAAACTAAAGAAACTAACATTAACAAAAAAAAAATTAAATGTTTATTGTTTTTTCATAATTTTGAGATCTACAGATTAGAAACGTGTGGCACTAGGCTAAAGATATTTCAAACACAATTATATTTTGGCTTCTTCATCTCCATATCAGCATGAATGAACCTTCAGAGTAACAA
Source organism: Uromys caudimaculatus (assembly GCA_028551405.1). Classification (NCBI taxonomy): domain Eukaryota; kingdom Metazoa; phylum Chordata; class Mammalia; order Rodentia; family Muridae; genus Uromys; species Uromys caudimaculatus. Next base: position 8,888,696 of record CM052702.1, read on the forward strand.
TAATAAAGTCACAAGGAACCTGAAACCTTTGTTGTAAAAATAACACATCAAATAATGCTTGTCAGGCTTGTCAGGCTTGGAGATAATGCCACGTGAGTCCCTCTCTCTCTTTCTCTCTCTCTCTCTCTCTCTCTCTCTCTCTCTCTCTGCTTTTTGCAAACAGATATGTTATTGTGTGAGAGTGAAAGAAGAAAGCTCTAAAGGACAGAAAGACTCGCATTAAATGGGGTTTAGGGACCGTGTGGAATGTAATGGATTAGAGAGTGTGACATTATATGTAATTAAGATGTCTGGTGTTTATTTCTGCCCCTAGAGGATAGAGGGAAAATATTCACCTATTAATAACAATAAGTAAATAACAATAATCATACTTCTTAGATCTCAACCTTGTTGGGTTGGCTTTATTTTAGTTTTGTCTCATGCTGACAAAAGGGTAGCTCATCTGACTTCGTGCCAAATGCTGATGTCTAAGCCAGAGGGCAAATGGCTCCATAGGTAATTTCTGCCTTTCTCAAGAGAGAAGTCTCCACAAGTCCCCCTTCTCAGCAGAGGTAGAAACCAAAAAACCTAGAACTCTGAAGACTCTTTAGCCCATAGTGACCTTCAGCAAAGCAGAGAATCATGTCTGCTCTTTTTCCTGCCCAATAGCAATTCTGGTCAAGATTTTCGTAAGTACTTGATGTGCGAATCCAACTGGATGGATCACTATTCACACAGAGCTCTGCCTAAGGAGGTGGGTGTTTTCATACGGTAAGAGTGTAGCTTCTGTCATCAAGGAAATTAAAATCTAGCTGGGGGAAAAGAATCACAAACATCAAGTAGGGAATTGCATGTCGTGGTTCATGATTAAATAATAAGTTAATGTCATACTTGCTCATAGAAAGAAAATTAAAAGGAAAATCATCGGGGAAAACTTCATGGAATACATGCACGTGGGTTTGGACACCTTTGTCATAGCCCTGGGAACCAGCTTTCTCTACTGACTCTCTTTTTCTTTTTTGGAAAGAAAATGAAAGAGGAGAAAAGTGAGCCATGGAGATTTACAACTGTTCATTGAGCAACTACCCCTGCTCTAGGTGGAGAGTCACAATGGCGACTAGAGAAGACAAAGTTACTGGAATTCAGCGCTTTCATTCCAATGCACAAAAAAATTCCCCAGCTGGGGTCCTTTAAAAGAATAAGATTAAGCAATTTTAAAACATACATTGGCCAATTTCCACGGGATAGTAAAATGGACAGACTTTAACAACAACCTACCCTACACAGACATTCACCCAGCTATGACTGAATCTGGGTGCATAGTTTTCCTCAGCTGGCCAAAATGAGTTTCCCTTCTCTCCTCCCAGAGAGCCTAGCTTCAGGGAACTAGCTAGCTTTGACTCCTTCTCCACCTCTTTCACAATGGCTAGAGTTTCACTTTTACTCCATTCCCCCATTTTCTTTGCTTTCCCCCAACTCCAAAAGGAAACTGGAAAGTGTAAAAATAAGTCAAGTCATTCCTTTCTCTGCCCCACGATCTTAAGAGCTAAGACCTCGGCTCATAACCTTGGATGAGGAACCCTGCCCTTGGAAGGAATCACACCAACTTTGCTGATACACAGCGCGGGCAGGCCTCAATGCAAAGGGCAAAGCACACTGTTTTGGGAGCCTGTTCCTTTCAAAGGGAAAGCCCAAAACTCTTTTCTCTTCATGAATGAATTATTCTACTTTTGCTTTGAGACCATAGCTCCTACTTTATTTTCAGTTGTCTTTTTTCCATAAGTCCTTTTAGAAATAAAAACGGGAAGCATTATCTAGCCCCTAGAAAGAAATATGTACATACATTCAAAACGCGGCTTCCTGCAACCTTAATAACCTGAATTCTATTTCCCTTTCTGTACAAGATGGATGGAATTACTTTGATTATGCTAGCTTTCCAATTACTCATTCGTGCCAAGAAACCCAGCCTTGAAACCTAGTCACCTTGTTTATTTCCTTTCCACCTTGCCCTTCACAATCTGAAATCAAAGCAAGCTAGAGCCGGAAGGAGCTTCTGAGCTCCCCAAAGGAAGGATTAAACTTAAAAGTCATACATATTGATTGACCTGAGTTTTCTAAAATTAAACCTGAGTAACTATTTCAATACCAGTGTTTAAACTGGAAAAGCTGATTTGTAGGTAAAGGGTATTGAGTAGTAGGAAGCTTTACCTGGATGTCAAATCCATATCGCTGACACATCAGGGAAAGGTTCGTTCCTGTGTTCACTGTATCGCTAAAACAAATCAGGCCTGTCCATTTGTGTTCTATAGAGTCTGAGGACCTGCTGACCTCAGAGATAAAAAGGGACTGATTTTGAAGACTTCTCTAACATCCTCAACCTCTGGCAGACACTCCACGTTTTCTCTACCATGTAGGTTTGATTCCTGAGTGTAGTTTTATGTAAATAAAACTCTCTACTAGTCAAAAGATAAAAATATGTTTGAAAATGAGGGGACTCCAAAGCAACTGACAGTAACAGGTATGTGTTGTTGTTTTTAACATCAACCATAATCATTTCTCTTTGGAAGCTGACAACAGAGAAGCTATTGGGAGCCCCAGTATGAGCACTTAACTGGCCTCCTGTTATGTAATTTCTCAACTGACTTTCTCCAACAAACACCAAGGCTCACAACCAACTGGCCAGACCAGCAGCTTGAAAGCCATCAGCAAGGAGAGCACCCTAGAGCCATCTCTTTTCATCTACGGTAGAGGTTATAGCTCTTAGTTTATCTGTCAATTCAAAAACGATGAAGTGTTTGTAAATAGAGAGGTGATGCAGGAAGACAAGGAAGCAAAGCACAGTCATTTTTTTAATGGTGAATTTACTTATATCATATTTATCATGGATTAATTCAAAGTGCTTCACATCACATAATCAAAGCCACTTTCGTAGAATGGTAGATCAGTCTATTTAAAAGTAGAAGGTGGGGGCGATCTTTCTCGGGATTAAACTTAGAGCCTCATACATGCAAGACAAGAACTCTTCCACTGAGCTACATCCACAGTCCCACAGCATGCTTAAAAAAATAAAATAAGACAATTTTTTTTGAAAGATCACCATTGCTTCAATGGAGTAAGGAAAGGTTCTAATAAGAGTCGAGAGTAGCCTATCCCCTCCAGGAATCAGGAAGACCCTTCCAGGAACTGCATTAAAAGTCAACACACACACAGGGAGAGTGGCAGAGAGGAGTCTGGCTAGACAGACAGGCAATGTGATGATTGTAAGGTACTTCACAGGATTTCTGCGCTAATAGGAAAACAATAAGCCATTCACCTAGCATTATTGAACAGTGCTGTCGCTCCTCATTTCCCAGAAATTTTTCTTTTCCTTCACCCCAATCATGTTTCAACAAATACATTTTGAATATAGACTCAAATCATAACGAGACCTTGAGGTCATCTGAATCTCCTGATACCACAGATACGCTGCCAGCCTCCGCTTGCTTCCAGCCTTCTGCAATAAGCTACCCTAGGATGCTTGCTAGAGTTGCCCAATGTTCCCTGAGCAAACGCCCATGACTGCAGTCAGTATCTGGCATTGGGATTTTCCGCCCAGAATCAGCAGTGGAATTTTTTGAACTGTAGACATAGATAACACAAGTAAGGAAGAGTTAAAAAGGGGGTTCTTGAAAACATTAAAATAGCTGCCAAGCACTGAGAATCAGCTTAAGGGATGGAGAATGCAAATGTGAGCTCAGAAAGGCCCAGCTCCGTTTTGCAAATCCTTTGGTAATGAAAATAGATCCACACTTTAATTTTTCAAACCATAAACCTCCCCGAAGCAAGTAAGAGAAGAGAAGAAACAGAAAAGAAATGTCTACTCCCCCCCCCCCCCAAAAAGTGGATTTTGCATTTGATATTTTGACAGAACTCAGTCAGGACAGGGCTACCAACCCTGTGGAGCAGGCTAGGGTCCTGGTTGGTACCCAGGCTCCCATTGCCCACTGTCTGCTCAGGTTAGGAGTATCCCTTCAAGGATCTTCCCTGCCCAAAATCCTCTCATCCCCTCCCACCCTCAAAAATGACATCAAACGCTGCTATCTGGAGAGGAGACAGTGCCTTCACGACACCAAGGTATAAATGATTGATAACAGCTTTAACATGCCATTTCTTCTGCAGGGTATTTGCATTTTAACAGAGTACAAACCTCCAGCTCAGGAAACACTCCTACAGATGTGAGCATTTGAAAAATAGTTTGCAATGGTTTTGCCATTTCCCCACAGACTCAAGTTACCTCACAAAAAAGAAGCTGCTTGATTATTTAAGAAAGAAACTAAGCTCTAAAAAAAAAACAGAGTTTACCCCTCCAGTAGTCAGAGTCACACATAAAGACTTCTGTAGTGCTGGGCTCCTGAACATACCCCCATTGCCCCTGTGGATTACTGTTATAGCAAGTGTGAAAGTACATTGTGTTCCTGGGGGGAGGAAGGGGGTCCCTGCGTTCTAAAACCTGAGGTTCCAGCAAGGTCTAATTGTAGAGAATCTCAGTGGCTCCTCCGAGACCCACAGAACCACAGCCTCGTCCTCTCCCACAAAGTCTAGATCTCAGACCTAGTACTCCAGAGGGTGGGAGCTGATTTGCTGGGGTGCTCCATTGGGTGGGAGCTAACTTCCTGGGGTGCTCCAAAGGAGGCTAGGGAGGAGGGATAACCACCCCATATCTGTTTATATTATTTCTGCGTCTTAAATTTTTTTTCCATTTCATTAGCTAACCCCCCATTATACAGGTCTCCAATTAACATTATTAATTCTTCATATTAAATGTCTTATTTAAATTAAGTAAAACAAAATTAAATGCTTGTTTGCTTGCCCTGACCTCAGTAAGTTACCAGAATTTGCTCATACACGTAGACCCTCTCTTCTTCCTTCTCTCCAGCCTGCTTGTGCCAAATTATTCTAATAAAGCAGAATGTCTACCTCTAACACCTGCTCCAAACTTCTGACATGCGTAATCACCAAAGGCTCTGCCTCTAGCAGTATCACTGAGTCTGCTGCCTTCCCCTTGGCTTCCATACTGAAAAGATTTCAAATGGCCTAGCTTGTGAGAGGAGGGTGGACACATAATCTTACTGGGATAGTTCATGGACTTCCTTTAATATGGAAAATCAAGAAAGGCAGTCTATGGGAAAGAAAACAAAATGAAATAAGAATCCTGATAATGTACTGAAGAAACCAGGGAGTAATAAAGACAGAAAACAAACTGCCCCCGGTATAGGGGAAAGCCTACAGAGAAGACAGGGGTTTGAGAAATGATAAACCCCAAGCAACTTCTAAAAATGCAGGGCTGGGTCCTCAAGTCCTTGGTAAGTAGTACAGTGTAAGTTTGTGTTTAACCCTTCACCTACTGTTTCTTATGGCTTCTGGGCAATAAGAACAAGGCAAGTCACAGGCTTCTTGCTTTATTTAACAGTCTATCCAAGGTTATTAATACCTTATGCATTCTTTCAAATTAACCTATAAAAATATCCTAACATTTTACTTGTCCGTCTGGAAGGTTAGCTTTCCTAATGGCAATTACACCTAACCTTCAAGCGCTGAATAGTTTTATGTCAACTTGACACAAGCTAAAGTCATCTGAGAGGAAGAAACCTCAATTGGGCAGTGGTGGCGCATGCCTTTAATCCCAGCACTTGGGAGGCAGAGGCAGGTGGATTTCTGAATTCGAGGCCAGCCTGGTCTACAGAGTGAGTTCCAGGACAACCAGGGCTACACAGAGAAACCCTGTCTCAAAAAAAAAAAAAAAAAGAAAAGAAAATGTTTCCATAAAATGGGGCTATAGGCAAGCCTGTAGGGCATTTTCCTAGTGATTAATAGAGGAGGGTCCAGCCCATTGTGCCTGGTGCCATTTCTGGATAGTGGTCCTGGATTCTAGAAGAAAGCAGGAGACCTTCCAGTTCCCACCTGTGGGTGGAGACCTCTGCCTGGGCCACCAGGAGTCCATAGCCAACCAGCTCCAGAGAAAGATACCCTCCCAGGAGCATGGAAAAGCCATGAATGAGGTTAAAGGGAGCAACACCTCTCACCCAGATCCACTGGGATCCAGGGCCTGAGAACCCGGGGCCAGGAAACCTCTGAACCTTCCGGTTTCCACCTGTGGGCAGAGACCTCTGCCTGGGCCACCAGGGGCCTGTGCCTGGGGACCTCAGTCTGGGCCACAAGGCTCCAGGAGAGAGCGGGTATCCCAGGAGTGCTGACACACCTTTGAGCACAGGCAAAACCACCACTTCTGTTCAAACTCACTGGATCAAGAGGGACCCTTGCAGAGCGTTCAGGACATAGGAACGAAGGGACAGCTGGGGACAAGATCCTTCTGATTTCATTCTG
>CM052702.1:8895537-8917996 GCA_028551405.1 Uromys caudimaculatus
GCAGTACCTGGTGAGCTGTGGGGCGCGTCCCTGGCCCTCCGCTGGGTCCTGCGATCTCCGGCGAGGGATCTTTGTCCCGGCGCTGATCAGCTGTGGGGCCCTGTGGCCCAAGCTGAGGTCTCCGGCCGTCGCCGGAAGCTGCTGGCGGTCAGTCTCTGTGGTCTGGTGAGCTGTGGGGCATGTCTTTGGCCCTCCGCTGAGTCTTGCAATCTCCGGCGAGGGATCTTTGTCCCGGCGCTGATCGGCTGTGGGGCCCTGTGGCCCAAGCTGAGGCTTCCCAAATTCCTAAATTCTTCTGCGCAGCCTCAAGACACCATACCTGGGCCTCGATGGCGCCACAGCCACTCAGTGTCCTCACCCGGGCCGAGTGGAACCCTGGAGAAAATAGTCAGTCAGGGGCATCTGAGCTGCACCAAGCCGCATCCATCCCTCCCTCTAAATAATCTTTTCGACTAAATAAAAGAAAGAAACGGTAACAGGCAGTCTTTGTCATGTCAGACAATTAATTGCAGAAATCAATCACTTTTCTCTTGAAAGGGTTGCTCACTTCTAGAAAGTCAGTGGATCTTCAGACATGAAGCCCCAGCCCACATCAAAGGTTATCACATAGGAAGGACCAGGCTTGTGCAGTGAAGAGTCTTTGTATGTATGCTGGATCAGGACCAGCTTCCTATCTTCCAGAGCCCAACACAGTATCTATCACTGCCACACAGATTTGGCAACATTTGCTCACCTTAACCCCCAGAAGCTGAACACCAGAAAAGCAGAAAAGAGCAAGAAGCCCTAAGCTCTCTTACCTGTCCCCAGGGTCAGAACAAGATCCCAACTGATGCTTCTACTGCAGGACTGCTCAGCAAACTCGACAACCAGTCTCTAGCCCAGCCAGCCACAAGACAAAGCAGAAGGTGATCTCCAAGGAAAAGCAGTTTAAAAGATCTGCATCTACTCTCTGTTGCCGTGGAACAATTGACACAACCTTAGTAGGTCAAAGCAACACAGTGCCTTCACTATCTCACAATTTGAGAAGATCACTTAGCTGGATTGCATAGTTCAAGATCTTTCAATCAAGGTGGCCAGTAGAAGCTGGAGCTTGGACTGGAGACTCAGTCAGGGAAAGGTTTGCTCCAAGCCTATGCTGACGCAGGATTAGTTCTTTCAGGCTGTTGTACTAAGTGGCCTCAGCCCAGTGGTGGCTGGGAGTCAGAAGTCAAAAATCACATCGCAGATAATAATGGTACATTTTAAGTCAGATTTGGAACTTCTAAGAGACTTCCAGTAACCAGTATGGACAAACACAAAGGTGACACATGGAACTCTGATCCCAGGACCACTCAGAACACCTCTGCAGGGGCTGCCTCATCAGTGTGCATCACATTTAGAGTATACGTGTGGTGGTTAGAATATGCTTGGCCCAGGGAATGACACTATTTGGAGGTGTGGCCTTGTTGGAGGAAGTGTGTCACTGTGGGTATGGGCTTTACCCTTGTCCTAGCTGCCTGGAAGCCAGTCTTCTCCTAGCTGCCTTATGAACAAGATGTAGAATCCTCAGCTCTTCCAGTGTCATGCCTTTGTGGATGCTGCCATGTTCCTGCCTCGACGATAGTGGACTGAACCTCTGAACCTGTAAGCCAGTCCCAATTAAATGGTGTCTTTTATAAGTGTTGCCTTGGTCATGGTGTCTCTTCACAGCAATAAAACTCTAATTAAGACAGCACACTATAGAATGACATGCAGTGACATGCATGCCTGGCACAGTGGCAAGCGTTCATATGCTGCCATTTTATCAAGATTTTATCAAATTTATTAGGGGGTTGGAGATATGGCTCAGCAGTTAAGATCATTGACTGCTCTTCTAGAAGTCCTGAGTTAAATAGCCAGCAACCATGGTGGCTCAAAACCATCTGTAATGGGATCCAATACCTTCTTCTGGTGTGTCTGAAGACAGCTACAGAGTAGTCATATAAATAAAATAAATAAATCCTTAAATTAAAAAAGGATATGATGCTTCACTTTAAAAAAATAAGAATATTTATTAAATTATACTTAGCTGCATACACAAGGCCACTGTAGAGGTCTTGTCCCAACAACATGGCTACTCTAGCAAGGGATTACACCCAAAGACTTTCTAGTTCTATGTAATCAGCTGGAATGCATCCAGGACACTCACTTTTAATCCCTCTGGCTGGAATATAGACATGCCCTTAATACACACCTTTAATCCTTTACAATGAAGGTTTGTAGAAGGAAGCAGCTATGTTTGAGAGTGACTAGTTGAAAATGACGAATTAGAGAACAATTTGACAGAATAAGTTGGAGATGGGATACACTCAACTCTCATGAGAACAGTATGGGAAAGAGAAGGTACTTAAGATCAGTGCAAGAAGAGAAATCGAGTTCAGTTCCAGTGAAGTCAGGTGAGTTTAGTGCAGTGGAGTTGAGCTAGCTTGATGCAGTTCAGAATGGAGTACAGCTGACTTCCGTTCAGCCAGGGCAGTGGGACTGAGTTAATTAGTGAGTTCCTGCAGTTCCATTCAGGTCAGCAGAGGCAGTTTTACTGGACAGTTTTTCAGAAACAGGTTACAGGGGTGAAGACAGAATGAGCCAGAGAATGTGAAGGAGCCAGAAGATTGGAACAAACTGCCAGAGTTAATTTGAGGTCAAGAAGAGCATTTCAATGAGAAGTCGAGAGAAGCCAGTTTGAATCAGTCAGCTTGCAGAGATGTTTCAAAGCAGAAAAGTTGAGATTGAAACCAGCCAGCCAGAGTTCAGAAAGAGCTAGAAAGGGTGAGCTTATTTAGCAATAAGGCTCCAAGATGACAATTATATCTGAAGAAATAAAAGTTGCGTTTGTTGGCATCAAGACCCCCAAACCGGTGATGTTGCACCCAGGTGATGTCACTCAGGCGACAGTGTGACCCGCCCACCTGTTGCTAAGGCAACAGCCACCATATTCCCAGAATTCACCTTGACCCACTGCCCACCTTTACCTGTGGCTACGTCATGCCACGTCACTTTCCATATATATACGGAGGACTTCTCTCCCTCTTTCTCTTTTTTCCCCTTCTTCCCTTCTCTCTCCTCGCCGCTACCTTGTCCCCTCCCCCAATAAAATCCCCACATGGAACTGTTTTGCTTGGTGTGGTTTTGGAACGTGCGACCGTCTCCACCGCAGCACATACCGGACCCGTATCAGCAATTTATACAACAGCGTTTACAGGCCATTTTCACTCAAGTGTGTAGTACATTTTGAGCAGATCACGCACATCCTGCTGCCCTCTGTGCTGACTTTTTATAGTTAAACCTTTTTATAGTTAAAAATTAAAAATAATCTAAATGCCTATCAGGAATATGATGGGAAATAAATTGTGCTGTACTCATTTCAAAAATTATCATCAAACAATCAGAATAATGAAAAGCATTTAATGTCATGTGGAAAAAAAAAATCTCTGAGACCTTATCAGTAAGTTAAGGGAACAGTTTGCATAGTATGCATCCATATTGCTTAGTCCCCAGTTTGTATTAGTGTACATGTATGTCTATCTAAACACGCACTTCATGTTAGGTGCTGTATGTCTATACATATATTCAGTCCTTGTTAGGCGCATGTATGTCTGCAAGCCCCCAGTCTGTGTTAGGCATATGTATGTCTGTACAAGCCCCTAATCTATGTTAGGTGCATGCATGTCTGTACAAGCCCTCAGTCTGTGTTAGAAGTATGTTTGTCTGTATACATTCCAGTCTGGTAGGTACATGTATGTCGGTGCAAGTCTCCAGTGTTAGGTATATATGTATGACTGTAGAAACAGGGAATTGTCTAGGGAAGTGTGTATTAAACTCTAATATATACTTAAAGTGAGTTGTTTCTTCTTATTCTGTGTACTCTATAGTTTGCATTTTCATGCAGAAAATATATCAGTTGGTAATTGTTTTGTATTTTGTTGTCATTGTAGCTTTATTCAAACGTTGGCACTGTAATCTTCTCCTTGCCAGAGAAGGCACAAATGCATAAGAGAAACTCAGATGATTGTTGTCTGGTACCAACTAAAAATTTTCCTGCAAGCTGGTATTTTAGAATAGGGGAATTCAGAAAATTAAAAGTGAGTCATTCTGAAAGCATCCAGGCATATGTTCCTGACCCTGTGGCCACCTCCAGCATCACTCCTCTGTTCTGTCTCCATCCTCTGCAATCAGAAGAACTGCATGCAATCTAGATGTGGTAAAAAACCACTGACGAGTACTTTAGAGAGGCTCAAATGCTGAACAGCAGCTCCTGGGATTCCTTTCATTTATAGTATTATTACTACTGGTTTATTTTCATGTATATAATTACAAGTTACTTTTATATTTCTTGTTTACTGATGTTTGCTTATTCTTTATAACTTTTGCAGACAGACTTCTATTTCTATCTGAATCTAGTAGGGTATTGTTTATCGTAAACCTGATATTTTCAAATACTTAAATTGCATATCGGCCGACCAGCTCCTGCTTGTAGATGAGACAGGCTTAGTTTAGTGCAAGAATCAGTTTTCAGTCAACTACAATATAAAAGTAAATTTGCTTCTCTTTGTTTATTTCTTCAGTTGGTCATGGATTGGTTGGTTTCTGTCAGTTGTGGTGGTTTTATTTTATTTTGTTTTTTGAGTTTCACTTACTTGCCAAGGTAGAACTACAATAATCCCCAGGATACCTAAAGATATTCAAGCAGGCCAGCACCCCCAAAGGCCTAGAGTACAGAGAGCTGAACAGAATGGGATAAACTGGGGCATAGCTGTAGAGAAAGACTTGGCTGCTCCTGGGGAGTGAATATGGACAGGGGGTCTAAATCGGGTCTCACTTTGTCTCTTGAGTCAATGGCAGACTTCCCAATAATTTGCAGTAATTGGAAAGGCCCCTTTTCATTTGTATGTTTCAGTCTAGGGAGACAACTTTGAGGTTCACTTTCAGTAGGTCTGCATACCTGTGAGCTGAGAAGGCTTTTGTGAAAGCTTACTTCACTGTCCTTGATGATGCTCCCCTAGACTGGATTATTGAATGTCTCAACTCAGTTTGCTACTTTTATTTTTATGTACCCATGCATGTGTGTGTGCATGCGTGCATAAGCATGCATGCTTGCGTGCAGGCATGCGCGCACACATACACTCCACTATATTTATGCAAAAATCAAAGGACAGCTTTTGGAAGCTAGTTCTTTTCTTCTATTCTGTGAGTTTTGGGAATCAAGTTCAGGTCAGCAAGTTTGACTATAGATACTTCTACCAGTTCATGCATCTCAAAGGGGAAAAATTAAGAATAATTTCTTAATTTTCTCTTTCGTGGACTTCTGAAAATATTTTTGATCATTGGACTGAGACAATATCTGAAGCCACAATACCAGTATTACCAAATTTCTTCAAGAAGATGTGTCTGACTGTCTCCAGGATAGTTGTGGGGCATTAGCTCCAAGTCATGGTTTCTGGTGACATAATTGAACTATCTGAATTCATATGGGAATCTTATTCTCTACAATTTATGCAGACAAAGTTTATAATAGGAACATAATCGAGCCAGAAAAAGGGATGAGGAGGAACATAGACCTGGAGCTGCTCAGTGAGTATCTCAAGCAGATGCAAAGCTGGCACACCTATGAGTGTGTGCAAACGTACAGACTTGGAATTAGTGGCCAGACACAGTAAGTGCCCTAAAACCAAGATGCATTTTAAAATGTTTTTATTCTGAATACTTATTCACAGGTCAAGCCTCATATTTCATTTCATTAATGCATTCGTATTGCACCTGTTTTCTGTCCCCAAGGTACTTTACATATCCAAATGAACGACTACAGATTCACTAGGGGTTCCCTGGCAGTCTTTCAGGTCTCAGCCTCTGACACACTCCTGCCTCTGAGGCTGGGAATCCTACATTCCTGGCCCTTCATGGTCTCCTACCACAGTCTTCTGTTCCCACTCTCAAAGTTCCCTTTATTTTGTCCCAAAATGTCAGAATGGAGGTACTTCTTCTTTGATTTAAAGTCTAAGTATTTCAAAAGCCTTACGGAATCAGCCCTGTCCACTGGTTCTAAAGAGGGGTTATTAAAGGTAATTTCAATCTTTTGTTGCGTTTTAAAATAGCCTTTTGTCTTTGAGCCAGATTTTGCTGATCAGCTAGACCCCTGGGTGAGGGTGTGGGGGGAAAAGAAAAGAAAAGAAAAGAAGAAGAAAAAAGAAAGTTTTCTTTTTAGCATAACAATATGATACTCAGGTGGAATCAGAGGAACCTAAGGCTTCGGGTCCCTTCCAAGGCCACTCTTAGAAACCTGGCAAAGGAGCTGTTTCAAAAGTGAGGCCCTGGCTTCCCCATGGTTGACTGCCTGCACTCACTTCCATAAGCTTTTGGTTAATGTGCAAATACATTAATATGAACAAACAATAGCTACATGCCATAAATCCCATTGTCACACCTTGTGAGCTTCTATAAAGTAATTTCGTAACTAGCATCAGATCTAAACTGGAGCATTATCCATCACAGTGACCAATATTCTGGCTGAAGTTTATGCTCTTTGTGCCTGGCTTCGTTTGCTCAGGTTTTATACCCATGAGATGAGCCAACATTATGGGGGTGTCATTGCTGCACTAGTTTTCGTTGCTGTGTAGGATTCTATTATGTTACTATCCCAGAGTTTGTCAGCTTCATTGTTGACAGACATCATCCTTTCCAGCTCTAGTGACGGTTAGTAATGTTCCAGAAACTTCCACATTCTAGTATGTATCACACAGGACACACACCTTTATGAAACGTGTGTCAGCCTTACATCTAAGAGGTGGATACCTACGTTAAGAGGACATACACACGTTAGTGTCATAAAATATTGTCAGTATTTTCCAAAGTGATTTCCATATCTTATGCCCCTAACGACAATCCTTAGGAATTCCATTCTCCACATCTTCTGCCCTCATTGTCACTGCCTTAGTCAGCGTTTTACTGCTGTGCAGAGACACCATGACCACAGCAACTCTTATAAAGGAATACATTTAATTTGGGCTGGCTTACAGTTCGGAGGTTCAGTCCATTATCATCATGGCGGGAAGTATGTCTTTCTTTTAAATTTAGATGTTCTTATAATTACTCCTCTCTCTTCAGGTTGCCACATAGGTGGGCAGGCTGGCTTTCTGTCTTTCTGTCTTTCTTTCTGTCTTTCCTTCTTTCTGTGTTTTTGTTTCAAGCTGGCATTTTGGAGACCGTCACATACAGTTCTTGCGGTCGATCACAGACGCATTTACCAGTTTCTATGAAATACAGGAGCAGTTTACACGTAAACTTACACATTCCCCACCTTTGCAATAATACTCTAACCTCTTGTGGCCACCCCTTCCTGCAGGCAGAAATGCATACTCCTTTCCAAACACTTAACCTGTGTCCTCATCCCTCCCCAATGTCCACACTTCCATTTGGAAACGTTTTCCTTCCACCGGGAGCGTTCTTCTGACACCTAGGATTCATCATCTTGGTGTTAATTCCATGTTTTGTTTGCCCGAGAATATCCTTCTGTCTTATTTTACCTTCATCTTGAAAATGGCTTTCCAGCTGTTGTCTCTTAATGTTTACATACGCCACGCCATGGCCACCTCCCCTTCAGTCACCGGTTTTAAAGTTGGATGTTACTTCCATTGTTTCCTCTGTGAACATGTCTCTTTTACTTCTGGCTCCTCCTAAGACCAGCTTTCCCTTTATCACCTATCAGGTTTCTATTCCTTATATTGAAAATAGATGTTTTTTCTCACCTAATATTAGTTTTCCTTCCCTTTACTCCTCTGAGTTCCTCCCCACGTCACCTCTCATCTCGAGCCATTCCCATCCTGTCTCTCACTAGAAAAGAACAGGCTTCTAAGAGATAATGATAAAAAATAACAAAATAAAATATAATAAAATAAAGCAAAATGACATTTATGCCAAACAAGGCAAGCCAACAGAAAAGAAAGAGAGAGAGAGAGAGAGAAAGAGAGAGAGAAGAAGAAGAAGAAGAAGAAGAAGAAGAAGAAGAAGAAGAAGAAGAAGAAGAAGAAGAAGAAGGAAAGAAAAGAAAAGAAAAGAAAAGAAAAGAAAAGAAAAGAAAAGAAAAGAAAAGAAAAGAAAAGAAAAGAAAAGAAAAGAAAAGAAAAATCAAAGCCTACACAAGGAAGGAGCAAGAATCAGAGGAACACCCAGGAATCCCATATGAATACTAAAATAGAAGCTATAAAATTTATGCAGGGATCTACTGCAGACTCATGCAAGCCCTATGAATGCTGCTTCAGTCTCTGTGACTTCGTACAAACTCTGCACGTGTTGATTTACAGGGCCTTGTTTTCTTGGTATCTCCCATTCTTTCCACCTCTTACATTTTTTCCATCTCCTCTTTGGCGAGTTTCCCTGAACTTTGAGGGGAGGGATTTGAGGAACACATTCCATTTGAGGTTTGAATGTTCTAAGGTTTTGGTCTGGTTCTCCGTCTTCATCTCTGTCTCCGTCTCCCTCTTCCTCTCCGTCTCCCTGTCCTTCTCCCTTTCCGTCTCCCTCTCCCCCCTCCCTCCCCCTCCCCCTCCCCCTCCCCCCTTCTCCCCCTCCCCCTCCCCTCTCCGTCTTCCTCTCCACTTCTCCATCTTCCCCTCTACCTCTCCATCTTCCCCTCTACCTCCCCCTCTCCCCCTTCCCCCTCCCCGTTCCCTCCCCTCCCCCTCCCTCCCCGTCCTGCTCTCTCTTGCTTTCTCCCTCTCTCCCTCTCTCGATCTTTCCCTCTCTCAATCTCTTGCTCTCTCCGCCCCCACCCCCCAATCAAATTGTCCGTCTGTGCATCTCTGCATCTGCTTCCATTTGTTGCTGGAGAAGCTTCTCAGATAATGTCTGAGTAAGGCACTAATCTATGAGTATAGCGAATATCGTTAGGATATGATATCCTACTACTAATGTTGATTTTACCCTAGGATCTTAGGATATCTAGTCTCTGGTTCTTGGTCACCCAAGCAGAGTCAGGTATAGATTGGTTAAATAAATAAATAAATAAATAATTGGTTGCTTATTTCCACAAGCTTTGTGCCACCATTGCCCTAGCATATCATGCAGGCAGGACACTGTTGTAGATCAAAGAGTTTTTGACTGCCTTGGTGTTTATGTTTCTTTCGGGAGTTTTCAGAGTAACTTCATGTACAAAATACTTCATGTACAAAATAAGTATTTAGAACATGAAGATTCTTTGTAGGTACTATCCCAACTTCTCTATGTTCAATGAGTTGTATAGGTGTAGTCTTCAATGATAAGGCCTTGCTCCTCAGCTTGTGCAAAGTAACTTATTGTCTTGACAACAGCCTGGATTGTTTGGTGATTCCCATGAGACCTCTTTGGTCAACAATTAAATTAGATGTAGCCCAATCCTAGTACTAGAAGCTTTCCTTGGTGACAAGAGATGGCCAGTTGGAACTCTGTCTCCCGCCATTATTTGGCAATTACTTTCAGATCACCTTCATATATGTATATATTTTAGAAAGTGTTTACAGCATTAGGTTTTCATACTGCCCCCCAATGCCCTTAATTTTAGCTGTCTCTCCCCATATTCCCTCAATAAACCCCTCTCCTGTCCTCCTCACCACTTGTTCCCCCATTCCACCACCTCATCCATTCATAATTATCTACTTTATTTCTCTCTCCTAATGAGATCTATCTGTATGTTGTAGTCCCTTACTCTCTATAATTCTGTTGACCATAGGTTTCTTATCATTGACTTAAGAATAACATTCACATATAAGTGAATATATACCATATGTGTCTTTCTGGTGGGAATATTCAGGTCACTTATGTATACAATCATATCATTTGCAAATAAATATAGTTTAATTTCTTTCCAGTTTGAATCCTCTAGATCTCCTTGAGTTGTCTTACTGTTTTAACTAAGACTTCAAGTACTACATTGAATAGATTTGCTTTCAGAGTCTCCAAGAGAAGTCCAGTGCAATTCTAATAGGTCTTGAAAGGGTATTGCAGTAGAAAAAGTATCTCGTCAACTGATGGCCAAGGAATACTACAAAAATCTCACAATGGAACAAACCTCAAACAAGAAATTTGCTGGGAGAAGGGATGTAAAGTGGCTGCCTCTGAGTGGATGTGGGGACAGCGAGACAGTGACAAGCCAGGCCATGATGGCGAGCTTTATAGGGAGCATGGAACATGTGCGTAAGGAGATCATGGCTACATTGGGAACAGGTTGTACTGGAGGTTAGTATTGAGCCATGATGGCAGGGTGAAGGTTCAAAGATGAGGGAGCTCCAAGGAACCTGGCTCCAGAATGAGAGCAAAGGCCTATGGTTGTTCTTGTATACCCAGCAGGCCTACCTGTCTACACTGTTTGCTATTTTTTTTTGCAGCTTTTAATATTCTTTCTTTGGTCCATACATTTAATGTTTTATATATTATGTACCATGGGGACTTTCTTTTCTAGTTCAATCTATTTGGTGTTCTGCATGCTTCTTATACCTTGATAGGCATTTCCTTCCTTAGGTTAGGGAAATTTTCTTCTATGATTTTATTGAAAATATTTTCTGTACCTTTGACCTGTGTTTCTTCTCCTTCATCTATTTATGTTATTCTTAGATTTGGTCATTTCATAGTGTTCCAGATTTCCATTTCTTCTACCATATCTTCAGTACCTGAATTCTCTCTTCCATCTCTTGTATTCTATGGGTGAGGCTTAACTATGAGGTTCCTGTTTAAGTTTCTACTTTTTTTATTTCAAGATTGCCCTCAGTTTGAGTTTTCTTTATTGATTCTATTTGCACTTTGGGTCTTGAACAGTTTAATTCAGTTCCTGCTGTTTGTTTGTGTTTTTCTGGATTTCTCTAAGGAATTTATTCATTTCCTCATTAAGAACCTCCATCATATACACAAAGGCTGTTTTAAGGTCTTCTATTTGTCAGCTATGTTGGAATACATAGGGCCTGCTGTGGAAGAGTTGCTGGGCTCTAGTGGAGACCTGTCCTTGCTCTTATTGATTGTGTAATTCTTGATGTTGATATCTTGTCATCTTGGGTGGGTGAGTGTTTTATTTCTTGGTTGCTTTTTCATCTCTGGTTCATAGGAGAGTGTAATGGCTGTGTATTACCTGACAGGAAGATCTTCTGGGATCCTAATAGGTGTGGCCATAGTGAGTTTCTGGTAAAAATGTGTTTCCGAGTATTGTCAGCTGACACTTAGGAATGGGCTTGGGCTTGGTAAGGCTGACAGGGTTCACAGGAAGGAGAAAAGCAGGGTGTTCCAGCGGGATCTGCTTAGTTAGTCCCCTAGAAATGGAGGCAGAGAATGAGGAGAGGCTACAGTAGTTGTTCTGTTGTAGAGCTGGGATGAGACTGGAGAATTGGACTTGGGGGAATGGGTGGAGAGATGAAGACTGACCCAGTTAACCCACTTGCTTCTCTGGCTATGGCCTGTGTGTTTCTGCTGAAGTTGGGAGAGGGGAGATAGAGTTGGGAGAGTAAGATTAGGAATGTATGATCAATGGGACCCACTTGAAGGGGCAGGGGAGGGTGTGGCTGCCACAAGTATTCAGCTTGAGCTGGGAGTGAGACTGGGAGATTGGATCCGGAGAAGCACAGTGCATGATGAAGACCTGAAGTCAGCCTACTGCTTCTTTTACAGAGGTGTCCTGTGGATTGGCTGGGAGTATCTCTTTCCTATGAGTTTTTATCACGATGTGTCTGATGTGAATAATTTCCTTTGAATGTGTTCTACCTGTGTTACTGAAACATTTTACATTCATAAAAATTCTGAACCATCTTATCTTCACATGTTTAGTTCTGACCCCTTGGTCTCTTTCTTTCTAAACCCTCATGTGCATATATTTAGGTCTCTTTCCACTTCTTTCTTTCAATATTGATGCTAAAACCTAGCAGGGTCTCAAATATGCAAGGCAAATGCTCTCCCACAGTCCCAAATATATGTGTCTTTCACCTTTCCTTTCCCTTTATATCTCAATGAGTCTATCTAGACATTTTCCACTGTCTCTTTTCTTGTAATTCATTCATGGAGTTATGACCTACCATAAAACTATGACTAAATTCAGAGTAATTTTAGCTCTTTGATTCTCTCTCTCTCTCTCTCTCTCTCTCTCTCTCTCTCTCTCTTCCTGTGTCTGTGTGCTTATGTGTGTGAATGATATATATATTTATCTGTGGGAGGTTATGTACTTCTATCTGTATATATGCATGTGACGGCCCTAGTAGTATGCTTACTAACTTCAGTTACCACACTTTGCCTTCTTTATTTGAGACAGGTCAGAGAGCAAGCTTCTGTGATCCAATTCTCTCTGCTCCCTGATGCTTGTTTACAGGCACGCAAAGCCATTCCTAGCTCTTAAATGAGTATCGGGGCTTTTAACACACTGCGTACTCCTACCATCAGCATGATTTCATAGTTTCTATCTAACTTATTCTTATAGATTCTTGGTTTTTAGTAAAAATCTTTCACCATTTCTTTTACTTTGCTTCCTGTTGTGCCTGATGATGTTTTTAATGCCTGAAATATTATCTCTGTGTATAACCTAGATCAGCAGATAATTTTTTCAGTGACATATTTTTAGGAGAGAGATGACCATGAGATGAGAAGATAGGAAAGCTGGATTCAAGAGGCCTTGGACAAGCTATGTTGTATGCAAACAAGCTTATTAAGAAATACAGCATCTTATATATAGTTTTCAAATGGAAAGAAAGATAGAATTAAAGTCAACAGAAAACTCTCCTCAGACAATGGGATGAAGTCAGTAAGAAGCTTCTCAAGCCAGGTTGTTGCAGCAGAAGAACACAGCATATCTCAAATGTACCACAGACCAAGTACACAGAAGCTTTGGGACTGATAACTACAGCCCCTTAGGAGAGAAGAGTTGGTTCTCTGAATGAAGTTACAGATTCCCCCCCAGTCATTACTGGCTTTGCCAAACATGTTCCTGGATTTAGATAAGAAACCACATTCCTTCTCCATACATCAGGACCTGGGGAAAGCCTCTGATCAAAGGTGTGTAACTGCACAGGGAGGATCTAGTTTTCTTTTTTCTCTTTCTTCCTTTTTTTTACTTTTTCTTTCTTTCTTTTTTTTTTTTTTTTTTTTTTCTTTTCTGAAAGACAGATTAAGAGCTTGAAGTTTATCTGATCTAGGCAAGGTCAATCCATTTACCATTTCTTGGGGCTAGGCCCTTCAGGAATCTCAACCAAATACTTAGCTCTTTAATAGATCGTAGTATTTAGCTCTTTAAAAGAGCTTGTCTTAACTCTAGGCAAGTTTCCCAACTCTGTGGTGATGCCCTCTCTGCTCATAGCTTTTTAGCTTTCTGCAGCTACTTTCTGCTAAGTTTATCAGCATCTGATTCCATATGTGTAATTCTCAGAACATGGCAAGTGCCTGAGGGAGAAATACAAGCTCAACCTTGGGCTTACTGTCTGTGGTAGCTTGAATAGGAATGGCCCCTATAGATTTATGTGTTTGAATGTTTGGCCATAGGAAGTGGTACTATTAGAGTTGTGGCCTTGTTGGAGTAGATATGGCCTTGTTGGAAGAAGTATGTCACTGTGGAGACAGGCTTTAAGGTTCTATATCCTCAGGCTTCACTCAGTGTGGCACATAATCTCTTTCCTGTTGCCTGCGTATCAAGATATAGAACTCTCAACTCTTTCTCCACCACATACTTGCCTGCATGTTGCCATGTTTCCCATCATGAAGATGATGGACTAAACCTCTGATACTGTAGGCCAGCCCTAATTAAATGTTTTCCTTTATAAGAGTTGGTATGGTCATGCTGTCTCTTCGCAACAATAGAAACCCTAACTAAGGCAGAAGATGGTACCAGGAGTGGGGTACTGCTATGATAGGCTTGACCATGCTTTTTTTTCAAGGAATGTGGGCTTTGGGACTTTAGTTTAGAAAAGTAGTGAAATGCTTTAAGTAGGGCTTAATGGGTCATCCTAGTAGGAATATGGAAGATAGTGGTGCTGAGCATAATTTGAACTGTGGGGTTCCAACTCAAGAGGTTTCAGAGAATAATGTTATATGTGGCCTAGAGACTGTTCTTGTTTGATGAAGAATATGGCTGCTTTTTGCCCTTGTCCAAAAAGTTTTCCTGAGGCTAAATTGAAGAGTTTTGGATTAATTTCATTGGCAGAGGAAATCTTAAAACAGCTAGGTATTGACTCTGTTGTGTGGTTGTAACCATTCAGTCTTATGAAGTTATATAATGAGAAGGAGCAAGCTGAGCAAATAAACATATAAAATGTACAGATTGAGGAGAAATGGGACACCAATAAGTGAAATGGAGCGAAGTCCTAAATTCAAGGAGATAAACAGAATAACAAATGGGATAAAGGGAGTGATGACCTCAGGGTAACATCTCACCTAGCTAAGCTTTCATCTCATGAAAAGGAATTAGAGAACAGTTTAGGTACAAGTGTGATGGTATGCACCATTAATCCCAGCACTCAGGATAGCCAAGCTTGGGCAGTGAAGGAACCATTGAAAATAGAAAGCTGGTGAAAATTTATTTGAATTAGGGGGCCATGTTACGCCCCCCCTCCCCCAAAGCAGCAGAACTTGGCAGCTTCAGCCACATATTTTGGACTTTAGAGTCAAGGATAGAACAAAGGGGTTATAGAATCTCCCTCTGTGACTAAAGAAAGCGGCTGAGTTCAGGCCTGTAGGAGGGATATCACTGCATAGAGCTCTGGAGAGGCCATTGTGTGAAGCTGTGAAGGTGAAACCTGGATTGCCTTGGAGTTCTCAAGATGTTGGAGATGCCAGAGCCATGGGATACCTGTTGATGAAACCTGCTCACAGGGAGTGGAACCAGAGAAAGAAATGTGTTGTAGTCAACAAAGCCGAAAGGAGTTAGAGATATGAAAAGCATCTTGATATCAAACATGGAGATGCAAAGTTTGGGGTTTACTCAGCTGGTTTTCAGTCCAGTATTTCCTTACTAGGCTCCCTTTCCTCCCTTTTGGAATGGTAATGTATATCCTGTGCCATTGTATGTTGGAAGTATGTGATCTGTGTTTTGATTTTACAGGGGATTACAGTTATGAGATTGCATGACTCTCAGAAGAGACTTTGAACTTTAAACTTTTAAACAATGTTGAGTCTGTGACAGTCTATGAGGACTTTTGAAGTTGTATTAAATGCATGTTTGCCTTATGTTAAGGTTACAAGCCTATGGGAGTCAGAGCATGGAATGTGGTGGTTTGAATAGGAATGGCCTGCATAGATTTATGTATTTGAATGC
Organism: Uromys caudimaculatus; assembly: GCA_028551405.1. Classification (NCBI taxonomy): domain Eukaryota; kingdom Metazoa; phylum Chordata; class Mammalia; order Rodentia; family Muridae; genus Uromys; species Uromys caudimaculatus. The sequence goes on from CM052702.1 coordinate 8,910,797, forward strand.
TTATCTCATAGGGAATGGCAATAAAGGGAGGTATACCCTTGTTGGAGTAGGTGTGACCTTGTCGGAGGAAGTATGTCACTGTGGAGATAGGCTTTGTGATTTTCTGTGCTGAAGCTCTATGCCGATTGTGCCACACAGACTCTTTCTTGTTTCCTGTAGATCAAGATGTAGAGCTCTCAATTGTACATCTCCATGACTGTGCTTTCCTGCATGCTGCCATGCTGCTCACCATGAAGACAATGCATGGAATCTCTAAACTGTAAGCCAGCCTCAATTAAATGCTTTTCTTTTTAAGAGTTCTCTTGGTTATGGTGTCCCTTCCCAGCAATAGAAAACCTAACTAAAACAGTATTCTATACTGCCCTTTTCTCTGGTCCTCATTTGTCTTTCAAGTTCTAGTTTCTTTTTGATCCCTAAACTCTGAAATTTGATGCTTTGCTTCATGCTTTGGGTTCAGAGTCTGTTTCCTGCTCCACAACTGGTAAATGCCCCAAAAGAAAGTGAGTGTAGGATCAAGTGCCAGGGAATAGATAACTGGCTGTCTTTAATGTGTTTTCCTTCTCAGAAAGCATAACTTTTCCAGTCCTAGGTACCTTAATTTCCCAATTGTCTACAAATATATGCTTTATAGTTATCCTTACCAAGAGGGATAGTCTGCTACTATACAGTGAATCTTAATAAAAAGTGGGACTAGTAATTACTTTTAAATAGGCTATAAGCAACACTAAGTTAAGAACTAATTGGATTCACTAAATTAATTGGTTAATTAAACTAACAACTACCTTGAATTTTCCCATTTTCCCAAAGACTCCAAACTACTTTCCCCAACTGACAAAAGACCATCACTAGTTCTCACAACTTTAATTCATAAATTTGAAGTCAGAGTAAGGCATCAAAGGAGTTGTGGGTACATAATTATCCAAAGAAATGGAATAAAAATAAACATTAACATGCAGATCACCAAAATCAACAGTGGTTTGGAATCTCAAGAAATATATTCCTAATAACTACATCAAAGTCCATAATGCCCATAAATTCTAGTGTCCCACAGGGATATAGAAAATAAACATGCTGTACAAAGCAATGATCTCAGAACTTCATCAAGCAGAAGACGTGAACTAAAACAAGACCACTCAAAGTTTTTTTAAAAACATAGTTATTGTTTTTAACAATAATTTTTTAAACAAAACCTTTTTACAAACAAATTTTTTAAACAAAAAAATAATTTTTGACAGACTTGTAAGACAGCAAGTACTTTAGCATATGGCAGAACTAAGTATTTATCTCAAGTTAGTGAAATAATAGTATTGGAAACTATGGTCTGCTGGTCGTTTCAGATTTAATGTAGCAGTAGCCTTTGAAGTAATATTCTAGGGAACTATTCCCAAGGCTTCTCCCCAGAAGTGTTATTAAGCTTGTATTTCTTACCAATTCATTCCAGAGAGGTATGTTTGGTTTATGGAATAATCTGAGGTGATTGTTCGTTTAACTGAATAGGGAGAAAAGTTACTAAATAAACAAGTAAGAGCCTCTGGATCGTAACTCTAAATCATAGCAGAGAGTTACAAATGAAGCACCAAACACCCAATAGACACCCAATCAGTATTTCATGCTATTGACTTCTTCTATCCTACAATGAGTTTTTAGTGGGACTTTGATAGTAATTGGGTACCTCATCTTAATACGTTGACAGGAAGGAATTTGGAATAATTTGTCAATGTCTTCTCTGGGATCCCAAATAACAAGCCACACAGACTGAGAACAAGTTAACTTTCCCAGCCCTTTCCAGCCATGTGACTAGAGCATTAATAACAAGTTGGGTGCTAGCATTTTGTGGACAATTTCTGTCCTAAGTTGCGGATATTCTCATGATACCGATTGAACTTCCTACTGTAAAACTAAGAAGAAATACGGTTGATCTCACTTTACAGAACAGCAAACACACAGAAATCAAGTGTTTCAGCAAAGTTCCCGCAGCCTGCCCACCTCAGCTAGGAAAGCTGGGTGTCCCAACTATTGGTTCAATGATGGTTGATCAATGTTGGTTTACTGCCACTCAGCTGCTTCTAATAGTGTGATCCGACAGAGTCTAACTGTTCTCACGTTTGCAGACTGATCACACCTTGTCTCTGATTGGCACTGCTCTTTTGGTTGTATCCCACTTAGAACAAACCGGTAAAGCAAAAATAATGTCAGGAGTGGAGGGCTTATCTCATTCTTATGTTTTTCACACCTCAAAATAGATCTCACATCGTTGAATATTTATACTGATCGCCTGCTGCATGAGGAAGTCTCGTGGAAGGGCAGCTAGCACAACAATAAAGAGAATGTAGACTCTAAACTACATACTTAAGAACGTTCAAAGGAATCAAAGAGAAATTTTAGAAATAATTAGTGATCCCGTGTCATGAATAAACCAAGGATTTGTTATTTCTTCCCTCCCGTATTTTAATTTCCTATATTCTATGGTTGGAGAGAATTTACAGGAGATGTAAAAAAAAAAATAAATAAATAAATAAATAAAATCAAAAACAACAGCAACAAAAAAAATCAAACAGAAAAACTCCTGTTCTTTTCATCTGTCTCTAAATTCAGCTCTGTATTTGGTTTATAATCTGCAATATGCTGAACTTCCTTCAAAACCTTGAAACTGTCTCACCAGCCTCAGGGTAGAAGGGAATTGTGTCAGTAACAACCACACTGCCAGAAGGAGTAACTCAACGGTTCCCCAACAGCCAGTCAACACTGGCACACATCGAGTTGGCTGAAAGCGAGTATGCCCTCTGCAACAGATGTGGGAGGTGGATAAGGTGAACACATGTGCCGTGTTGGAATGTTGCTTAATTTTATTTTGTTTTGCACATGTGAGCAGACGGGTACCTCTTCACATTTCTGCAGCCCCTTCTATGGTCGGTGAAACACAGTACCGAATGCCTTGTAGAGGAAGCCAAGGATGGAGCGAGAAACATACAGTCAGCTCCTGCGGCTGCACTAGGGGCTGGACAGCTCACCCGCAGAGCTCTCTGGCTTCTTCCCACAGAAAAGCCACCTTCTAGGTCCTTCTGGCTCTTTGGCTGTTGGCTTGCCCATGCCCTCCAAGAGGACTTTACTCGAGACCGCACTGTTTACACTCCCTCAACCATTTTCCAGGATCTGTTCGGAATCAGAAAACTCAAGAAATATATTCACAGATGTTCCCTTGTTTATTTGTTGACTCTGTGTAATTTGTTTGCCCTAATTTGTTTTTGTCTACCTTGGGACTTCCCTTTTTAATTTCCCTTTCTCTGTTTACCCCTCTTTGTGGAGCAGCGGTCTGTTAAGCTGTGAGAGGCACACGCCAAATTAAAAAAAAAAAAAAAAAAAAAAAAAAAGAACAAGAAAAAGAAAGAAAGAGAAAAAGAAAAAACAGGCAGCAGCACTGCAGATTGTTTTAAGCCCGGGCTGCCCCTTTGGGCCTGAAGGCCTTGCTTGAAGCCTGCACCTGCTCCTCCTCCTGAGACGTGGGGCTCCTGATCTCTATCCCCTGCCTCTAAGCTGCCTGATTCCTATTATCCAAAGTCAAACAGCGTTCTCTACATTCACGCCTCCAGCACTTGGCATGAAATTAATAAGCCTGGCTGATATATTTCCCTGGAAGCCTGCCACTCCTTAACAGTGGTGTTAGATTAAAAATTTTGGCATGGTTAATGAACAGGGGAAAGCTGAAGCCAAAAGTTTCATGCAGCAATGCAAAGATTGGGGGATTCTGAAAAGAATACCAACTTCCCTTCTATTTTCTGAATGCCATCCTAATTACAGGGTCAGATAGCAAACATAACTAGGCAGTCAGCTCTAGAAGAAAGGGCATATCCTCAGGCTTGACTCGCATTTAGATTTTATCATCTGTCTTTTCAATCACATGGCCTTCTGTTAGACTGGGTTATCTAAAACTGTAATAATAGCTATTTGTGCTCCAAACAGGCCTCCTCATCCCAGGTCACTATTTTTCCATTAAACAAGGACTGTGGGTGAGTTGCAGGCCAAATTCTGATCTTCCTGAAGTGAAAGTCAAACCAGTCAGAGACTACTTCGAGCATGGCAAACACTCCTCAGAGCTCCAACTCTCGTGGCTACTGATAAACTCTCACAAACATGAATGCATTACCTCCCCAACATGAAAAATGTTAGTTAAATAGGTCAAGCTGTATGTCACCCCCCCCCAAACAGCCCCAGCTGAGGGAATTCAGCTCATCTAGAGATTATAATTGTAAAACCTAGTGGGTCCTCATGATCCAACCCACTGAGTAACTTAGGTTCTACAAAGGTGTGGCAGAGCCCTGTCTCACCCACAGAACCTTCTCCAAGCAGTAAATGTCACATTCATTTTCCTAACCAATGGAATAGACAAAAAAAGAGCATTTATCAGTACCATAAGCGTCACTAAGAAGTCCACTTCCAGTTGGAGAAAAGTCATCCAGAGGCAGAGGTAGAGGAATGATGTCACCTCCACCTGGACTGGCTAAGTGACAGTTGTTCTAGCAAAGACACTCACCCTACTCAGTGTCCTGAAGAAGGGATGGAAATGGTAGAATCCCATTTCACGGCTAAAAAAGGGAAGACTAACAGTCTCCTCTTAGGTTATCGAGGGGCAAGAGGCTATTAAAGCATATGAGAGTTTTATCAGGAGACAAGAACTGACCCCATGTAGAGTCAAATCAGTGCTGTAGCATCCCATTTTAACAGGAGTCTACTGTATTTGTGATTGCAGGACACTTTGGAGCTTTCTCTCAATAAAAAGAAAATATAAAGAGATCAAAGATCCCAGACCACACATAAGATGGTGGAAAGTTGTCCTAATGATTTCTGCCTGCAAGACAAATATGTCAAATATATTTGCAAATGTCAACTTCTTCCCTTTTAATACCTTAAATCAAGTCAGTGAGTCTGTTTTGGAAACAGAATAGGATTTCTCATGGATACATCCTTGGCTCACCACCCAAGCTTATATAACAAGGCAACTCAATTGAACTACTCTGAAGTTTCTTTCTACGGCCCTCTTCCTTTAGGACATGGATTATACTCTGACCATCTGCATTCACAGCCCCGCCTCTTTACTTATATGCTGTTACTGTATACTTGCATTATCATAATGTTACCTAAAAAGAGAAATCCATTTCATTCTTTTAAGTTTAATTTTAAATTAATTAATTTACTTTACATCCCAATTGTAACCCTCTCCCTCTCCCCCCAGTCTTTCTCACACACACAACCCCTCCCCTATCCTTCTATCCTTCTCCTCTGAGAACCCACCCTGGCACATCAACTCATTGCAAAACTAAGGCATCCTCTCTCACTGAATCCAGACAAGGCAGCCCAGTTAGAGGAATGGGATCCACAGACAAACAACAGACTCAGGGACAGTCCGTGTCTGCTCCAGTTGTTGGGGGCCATATGAAGACCAAACTGCACATCTGCTACATATGTGTGGGGAGGCCTAGGTCCAGCACATGCTTGCTTTTTGGTTGGTGTTTCAGACTCTGAGAGCCTCCAAGGGTCAAGGTTAGCTGACTCTGTTTGTCTTCTAATGGAGTCCCTGCAGGTCCCTCAATTCTTCCCCCAACACTTCCACAAGACTGCCTAAGCTCTGTCTATTGTTTGGCTGTGGGTCTCTGCATCTCTTTCCATGGACTGCTGAGTGGAGCTTCTCCGAGGACAGTTGTGCTAGGCTTCTGTTTGTAAGCATAAACCAGTGTCAAAGACTGATGCTTGCCCATGGGACAGGTCTCAAATTGGGTCAGTCATTGGTTGACCCTTCCTTTAGTCTCTGCTCCATCTTTGTCCCTGTACATCTTATAGGCAGGGCACATTTTGGGTCGAAGGTGAGTGGGTTGGTGCCCTTACCCCACCACTGGAAGTCCTGCCTGTAATTCATCAGAACGTCCACTGCTTCCACTAACCTATTCCACGTCCCAACTAAGTGCTTCTTCTCTCTCAGCACTTAGTTCTTTATGCTCACGGAATACGATAAAAATTATAAAACCGTTTGCATAAATTTTGTCCACACTGTGCTCCTGTATCTAATCCTTTGCATAGGACACACAAGTTCTTACTTGTGAGTGAATGAACTAAGACCTTTCCCTCCCTCTGGTTGGCTCCAATAGTGAGTAATCAGCTGGATAGTGTCCCCTTGCTCTACCAGGCTGGAAGTTGTGAGTGACTAAGTAGTGCTCTAGTGTTTCAGTCCTCAACTTAGATTACCAAAGGCTCATGGATTGGCCTGGCAGACTTAGAGACTTGTAGCTCCAAGCCTTGATAGCTAGAGGCTTGTGGTTCTGTGGGCCTTGATTGCCAGCACTCACCAGCTCCTATATTCCTCAGATTTCAGCAGCTAGTGGTAGCAGTATCCATCATCACCTAGTGTTACAACTCCTATGTCTTGCATGTCAGGACCTTGTACCAGCACAATGAGTCTTACAACTCTCTAGCTTTGAATAAGAGGACCCGTAGTCCTTAAGATTTGAAAATAATTTGGTAACTTTCTAGAAATGCAGACTTGCTTTCGTCATCTTCAGCTCTTTACATCTTTCTGCCATCTGCCGTATTGGTACCATGCCTTCTTTACCATGTCAGCATCGCTACTGTCTTTTCTCATCTTCTACAGATTCTGCCCACTGTTGCTCTCAAGACTGCTTAGGGACCCTCTCACCACTACAACTGTTGTGGAGGCTAGTACTACTGTTGCTACTGTTGCTGCCACTGCTGTAACTGCTGACATCTTCTCTTCAAGTTCAGATCAGTCAATTCCATTTTTGATAATGACCATCTGGAGGGAAAAAAACCATTGGGCCTTATGTTGCAACAGCAAGGGTAACACACAGAGGGAACTCTCCCAGCTAACTTTAAAATCCTAAAGAGTAGTCTGGTTATATAGCCAGAAGAAGCTATGACATTTGTGTGGCATGCAAATTCAAGATTGTAATTTGCACCAATCACAGCTCAGCTTCCAGTTTACTGGGATAAACCCCCTTACCTGGATAAGGACCAATAACAAGCCATAGAAAAGAATCAGTCATAAGCTATGAATATATACAACCCTATACCTGTCAATCAGTAGCTTTGCTGATTTGTAGAATGCTCTTTTTTGATGTAATAAAAGACAGCTATCAAAAAGTCCAGAGCAGCCATCTACAAGACCATCTGTAGGTGATATAGGTAAAGATT
>CM052702.1:8918496-8935672 GCA_028551405.1 Uromys caudimaculatus
CTCCCTCCCTTCCTCCATATGATGTCATTTTTATGGGCCTTCCTTTATCTTCTCATAAAAAAAGAGCTCTTCAGCTCCTGAGAGCATTCTGCTTATGGCTAGCTAGCTCTATAAGGCTAGACCCAGGTCTGTGAAGAGATCTCCCAGGTCCAGACTGTCCTCCAAGAGCAGTCAGAATCCAGAGGTGATATCTGGCACTGAAGAACACTGTGTTTTATTAAATGTGTACAGGCTTTTGTCTTGCCTATAAGTGATTCCGGCTCTGTTTATGCTTAGAAAAGATACTTAGTTAAATAGAATAAAGCCATACACTGAACAACTCATCTGGGAAATACTGTCAAAGAGGCGCAGGCCTCAGTTTACATGACTGATGAAAGCCTGGAACACTCTGCCATTCTGTCCACATGAGCAGCGTACAATGGGCCAATTCGGGGAAAGTGAAATCCAGCTAAGCCAACTGCTCAGCACCAAGAAGTCATGAACATAGTGCTCAAAAGGAAATGCACTCAACTAGCCAGGGGTTGCCATGGTTTGCTATTTTGAGCCGTGGGAGCAATGGACACAGATTTTATCTTTCAAATGTGTATTTGAGACTCATTTCCTAACGAGCATTCACTCCAACTCCACTGTCCTTCTAGTTCATTTCAACAGCCACTGTTGAGCATCATTCTTGCCAGATGACAGGCACTGTGCTAGGCACAGCAGAAGCAAATAAGATAGCATGTTACCTTTATTCAGCACACTGGAAGACAGACAACTTTACTGTGATATTAGTGGATCCCTTCCAGTCTAAACTTTCCTTTGTAAGGTCATTGCTTGGTATCTACAGACGTTAGTCCCAGAACCCCAAACCTGAGAGTACTCAAGTCCATCCCAGAAACGCCTTAGTATTTGTATTTAATGTGTGTGCTTTAACTCATCTCCAGATTACTTACAATATATAATACAACATAAAGAACATGTGAATAGTTGCTTGCTGTAGCCAAATACCCAATAGAAACACCTTAAAAGAGGACTAGCTTATTTTGGCCCACAATTTTAAAAGATTTGGTGCATGGTTGCTTGGTTCCATGCACTAGGATAAAACATGGCCACAAGAGACGGTGGTGCACATCATTGTGAGCAGAAAGAAGAAAGTAAGGTAGGCAGTGGTCAGGAATACTGTACCCCAAAAGACTCCAGGGAACCACCTCCTCCAGCAAGGTCCCATTTCTCAAAGTTTCCATAATCTCCCCAAATAACTTTGGCAACTGGGGACCAAGCAGGGCCATTCAGATTCAAGCCATGACACTGTACATATCGTTTAGGAAAATAGTGAGAGAAGAGAGTCTATACTTGTTCGTTATGAATACGTTTTGTTGAAGAGATTTTCTGTGAAGGTTTATTGTATCAGCGAATATAACCCATGTATACAAAGGGGCAGCTGTAACTCTTTTGTTAATGAAAATGTTTCAGAGTGGAAAACATCAGGTTTGTAAGACAATCTGATCTCTAGTGAAGGAAATAGCCAAGGCTTTCCAAATGAGGAGACAAAGGCCAATTATAGAAATGCCAAGTTTTCAAGAGAAAAGACACTAGGAAATATGCCAAGAGACCTGGTGGCAAAGGCCCTGCCAGTCACCTGTTTTTCAGCCAAAATTACTTGTACCCATTTTTGCTATCTGGAGAGGTGTAGCTTCTAGAACTTACTATAAGATATCAGAAGCAGAAGACCTTTGCTCCCTAAATTTTGTGCCTTTTTGAGTTTACAACGTACTTTGTCAAATCTTCCTATCCATAGATGTTGATTGACTAACTGACTGGTTCACTGTTTGGTTTGATTTGATGGACATTTTGTGTGTGACCAGAGGTTATTTACAAGCAACTTAGCAGTGACTATATGACTAAAGAAAACAATAACCCTATTCCCAGTAACTACTAACTGCCATAGGGTCTCAAAGAAGGTTGGAGCCTCATGGGTCCCTCCCCCATTAATGATGAGATTTTGATGGGCCCAATCTTGTACAGGTCTCATGCAAGATGACCAGAGCTACTGTGAGTTCAACAAATCAATGGCTGTTCCATATCTAGAAAACATCACTTTACCGCACATTTCCTATCCTCTGGTACTTCTTTCCTTTCTGCCCCCACTTTTGCAATGTTCCCCGAGCCTTGAAGGGATGAGATAGATTCTCAGTTAGGATCACTCTCTCACCATCACCTATACTTGGCATTTTGTCTGTTATGGGCTTCTGCATTACCTCTCTGCCTGCTGTAGTAATAAGTTTCTCTGGTGAAGATGGAGCACAATACTAATCTATGGCTATAAACATGAGTGCTTAGAAGGCAGTTGGATAAAATGACCACTTAGAAGAACAATGGCAGTACAACAGCCCCTTCTAGGACCTCTGACCTCCCAGCCACAGGTTCTTGGACTGGACCATCATTTATGAAAACCAAATGGCATGTCCTACTAAGAAAACCTAGAAGAAAAAAAAACACATAAAACTAATGAATGTTCACAGACTGTAACCCATATAGTGTGCTCTCTGAACCTCCTCACCTGCATGCATGGCATGCTATAGTGCCTGCATGCATGACAAGCTATAGCACCTGCATGCATGGCATGCTGGAGAACCTGCATGCATGACAAGCTATAGCACCTGCATGCATGGCATGCTGGAGAACTTGCATGCATGGTATGCTGTAATGCCTGCATGTATGGCAGGCTGGAGAACCTGCATGCATGGTATGTTGTAATGCCTGCATGTATGGCGGGCTGGAGAACCTGCATGCATAGTGTGTTGTAATGCCTGCATCCATGGCATGCTGGAGAACCTGCATGCATGGTGTGTTGTAATGCCTGCATGTATGGCGAGCTGGAGAACCTACATGCATGGTGTGTTGTAATGCCTGCATGCATGGCATGCTGGAGAACCTGCCTGCATGGCATGCTATAGTGCCTGCCTGCATGGCATGCTGGAGAACTTGCATGCATGGTGTGTTGTAATGCCTGCATGCATGGCATGCTGGAGAACCTGCATGCATGGTGTGTTGTAATGCCTGCATGCATGGCATGCTGGAGAACCTGCATGCATGGTGTGCTGTAATGCATGCATGCATGGCATGCTGGAGAACCTGCATGCATGGTGTGTTGTAATGCCTGCATGCCTGGCATACTGGAGAACCTGCATACATGACATGCTATAGTGCCTGCATGCGTGGCATGCTGGAGAACCTGCATGCATGGTGTGCTGTAATGCATGCATGCGTGGCATGCTGGAGCACCTGCATGCATGGTGTGTTGTAATGCCTGCATGCATGGCAGGCTGGAGAACCTGCATGCATGGTGTGCTGTAATGCATGCATGCATGGCATGCTGGAGAACCTGCATGCATGGTGTGTTGTAATGCCTGCATGCATGTCGGGCTGGAGAACCTGCTGAGTCAGCCTGCTGTCATTTCCATCACATCTTAAAGTTGTGCCAAATTTTCCCACATGCTCCAGAATATGATCTGGGTCCTGGATGGATTTTGCTGAGCTCTGGTGACAGATCAGGAACCTTGCAGGGGGCAGGGGCAGGGGCAGGAGGGATTCTAAGGGTATCAACAGAAACAGGCAGCTCCTTCCCTACAAAAGGCTTCACAAAGAATTATGGCCCTATGTTAGAAAGGGCTCCAGAGAACCATGGTTTGGAAGAAGTGTAGGGTTTGGGTGTCTACATGTCCACCTGTTAAAAAGTAGAAATTACATTATTTTTAATCTTTGGAAAGGAAAACTCTTTTGGTACCTTTTATTCCTCCCTAAGCTGTGAAATAGGCTGCCTAAGAACATTCTAGGATGGAAAAGGATAGATGCAAAGGTCTTTCCAAAGTCTTTTTGATTTCTGACTATAAGTGTTCACTTGAATTCTTCCAGCCACTGTAAGTTGCTTTGCATCCTGGCCTCTTTTATAGGAGGTCCCTTCCTGAGGCACCCCTGCATGGCTGGCAGAGAAGTGAGGCCCACACTAGGCTGCTCTATGCCTGCATCCCTCAGCTCTTCACTCTGTAACTGACTCAGAGTCAGGACTGTGCTGAGCTCACATCATTGGCTTGCTCTGGGAATCACACTGTCACCTCGTCACTCACATTTTAATTAAATCTCATCTGTTAAGGTGTCCGCGACCCATCTTGGCAGCTAAGAGGAAACATGTGAAAGTTAATTTCCTAAGGTCCTGGGAGCACAAAGCCCTAACAATGTGCAGGAGGTGCACATTTGAACCCATTTCAAAAGCAGTGTGTCTTCACTGACTGAATAGAAAAAGAAATAAAAATGTGTCTTTGATCAATGAGAAAATGTTTATAAAAATCAAGATAACCTAACTATTAAATATACTTGTCCTGACTTAAATGTTTCATGCTATCACATTCTCTGGAACTATGTGAAACTAATGGAAAGATTTATTCTCATGAGGAGGAAATATATAATAATTCTGTTTGGACTAAGGAATAATAATAGAACAAGAAGCAGTCTCAGATAGTTATGGTTATTCAGTCCAATTCTCTACCGCATATTACTTTGTTATTGCTATTTGTGGAATATATATGGAACTCACTGACTATTGTTGAGGTGTTATCAAGGCTACCTTCCTTTCTCAAGGCTGTGCAAACAATTTGTTTTTTATCTCTCCGATCACGTAGAGGCAGCCTACATCCCTAGATGGAGCCTCTATCTCCATCTGCGAAGCCAGCAACATTGCATCCCTTTCACTGTTATAGTCACATCTCCCACAGACCAAAGTCTTGAAGATTCTCTGCCTCTAAGAACCCTTGGATTGAATCAGACATACTGGGGTAATCCAGGATAACTCCCCATTTCAGTGTCCCTAATGTAACCATACCTATAAAGTCCATTTTGCCATGTAAGGATAACAGGGTTCAGGTATAAAAGCATGGACATCTCTGTAACCACTATTCTACCTACTATAATTACTGAGGATGGTGCTCCATCCACAGGATTGTAGGATTGTTTGTGTGATGGTCAGTCTTGATTGATGGGATTTAGAGTTTCATGGAAACTAATTTCTATGCATGTCTGTGAGGGACCATCTTGATTAGGTTAACAGAAGTGGGAAGTTCCACCTTGAATATGGGCATACTCCATGGGCTGGGGTCTCACGCTAAATTAAAAAAAGGAGAAAGCAAACTGTGTGCAAGTATTCATCTTCCTCTGCTTTCTGATGCTGACCACTCCATGGGCTGGGGTCTCACACTAAATAAAAAAAAGGAGAAAGCAAACTGTGTGCAAGTATTCATCTTCCTCTGCTTTCTGATGCTGACCGGCTTTCTCAAGCTCCTGCTGCCATGACTTCTCTGACATGATGGACTGTACCATAGAACTGTAGGCTTTCCTTCATAAAATCCCCTTTGTCAGGTCTTTCATCCCAGAAACAAGACTAGTAACCAGTACAGCTATGTTCACCACAGCTCCACAACTGATGGGAGTTATGGAATGTGAAGCTGTCTAGATTCTCTTTCTTTCTTCTTGTTTTTTAATCATCTACAATCCACAGGTTCCACAATGCCTTCCCTATTAAATGTGTTTTCTTCCCTATAGCAATGCAGACATGGAAGTCTTTCACTGTGACTTAAACCTCTAATGACTTTCCAGGAGAAATGTTTTTCCTGTACCCGCCCATCTACATGCTGCCCTAGCCAACCATGTCATTGCTAGAAGACCAAGCAACTTCTTGATCATTGCAGGTACACACTTCAAGACAGATTATCCTATTGGTGAGTGCATCCATCACTATAGATGCAGGGCAGCTGTAAACCAATAATTCAAATGCAGTGTCTTAGTTAGGGTTTTACTGTTGTGAACAGACACCATGACCATGGCAAGTCTTATAAAGGACAACATTTAATTGAGGCTGACTTACAGGTTCAGAGGTTCAGTCCATAATCATCAAGGCAAAAGCATGGCAACATCCAAGCAGGCATGGAGATGGAGGAGCTGAGAGTTCTACATCCTGTTCCAAAGGCAGCTAGCAGAAGACTCACTTCCAGGCAGCTAGGACTAGGGTATTAAAGCCTACACCCACAGTGACACACTTACTCCAACAAGGCCACACCTCTTAATAGTGCCACTCCCTGGCCCAAACATATACAAACCATCACATGCAATAACACTTGTGGAGCTTGAATAGTTCCTTATTCTTAGAATTTCTCATACATAAGCCTTTTTAAGGTTATTCCATTGTATGAAAGTAAAAGAGCACTTGAAATGACAACATTGCGACTTCCACTGGAAGTTTACAGTGGTAAAGACCACACATCAAGCTAATAGCACTTGATTAACAGGTTTGTATACTGGGTCAGAGCACAACACAATGGATATATTTTGCCTCACTACAACTGACAAAGATCAATATAGACACACAAAGCCCTTTGATCCTTTAAAAAGACCATCTAGGTAAATTAACTTAAAAGTAAGGGAAAGTGTGGGCACCAGCCAGGCCATGGCAAAGGACAGCTCTCACTCTTCCCTAAAAGAAGTTGTAAAATTATTTTGTCTAAACCAAATTTGTCTTACAAATACTTGTTTTCTTTCTCGCTGTCCCTCACTGTCCCCATATCCTGACAGAAACACCTGTGTTGAAGATTATTATCTACGTAGAACTCCTGCTTCTCTGTCACCAAGAGCACTTTTAAACAAGAAGCCTTCTTAATGCTGAAAATTATGAAGTCCTTAATTGCTTTCTCAAGTTGCATGACGTTAGCCCCAGGGAAAACATCTTTCCTCTTTAACCAATCATTTCTTTCTGCTTTCATTCTGAAAGAAGAAATGCAGGGTACCACCTCCTTGAACCAATTGCTGCTGTGGTTTTTTCTACTTTACTGAAACTCCCAGATCTGCCTGAGTTAACTCAGTGGCAACAGGAGCATTGGATTCCTCAAAATTCTCCAGATCTGGGATCTGGGGTGAGAACTAGCCTTGCCTGGACAATCCCCAAAACCTGGAACTAGACAGGCCTGAAAAAATATATATGAAGTGGAATTTAATTTTCTATGGCCACTGTATATGATTTATACCAAAAGATAACAAAGAAAAAAATGTAACAAAAATATATATATATGGATATAAAGGACTCTAGTTGTGACTATTCTCAACAAGAAGCTGGGAACCTACCTACTCCTGCAACTGCCTCTGTAGTATCCAAGAAACAGATCAATCAACTACTAACTTATTGATAATTTATTAATGATACACATAAGGCATGACATGCTTCAAGAATATTGTACAATTTAGCATTCTTTCTCTCAAAGTATAATGGAAATGAGAAAAAAAATGAAAAAGAGGGAGAGAAAACCATTAAAAGACAGAACATACATTTGGCTGTCTAACAGAGGCCAGGGACTTCATCTCTCGTCATTTTCCAGTTGTCCTGGATCAACGTTGTTGTTCCCAACAACATGGGAGGCAACAGAACTGAGCATAACAGATAACTTGCATGTGGGTAAGGCCAGTAGTGGCTCTCAAGTTCACTTCTTGAGAGTGGCTTCCCTGGGCAGCAACTTGATACCTCGTTTCCACACTGCATTTGAGGAGGGTCTTATCCTAATATGCCAATTGTCTTTATAAAGTAAATATAACTTCTACCAATGTGAATTTTGAAGTATAGACACAGGTCGCTAATGTGACATTATTTCCAGTAGCTGAAAGTCTGAATTGGGGCCTCACCATCCCTTAGATAAAAAAGTATCTGGGCTCTCCCCCACCTGCTACCTCCACCCCAGTCTGTGGAGTTCAGCAGAGCACCATCCCCTAAGGGTTTCCTCAGGCTGAGATCAGGCCCTGAGGCACTAGCTTAAGGACTGTGAGACTAAGGACTTCAGTGGTTCATATTATTCTGAATTTTTCAGGCTACAAGTTGAGTTGGTTTCCTACATCCATAGGTTGCTGATAGCTATCAGAGAGACAGGCCACCTTCTTGCTGCTGGCCAATCGTAGCTCATGCACAAAGACAGGTAGAGTCCAGACTGAGAGACTGGGCTATTTTCCAAGGTCCTATCTAGCTGGATTTGGCTGAAAACAGCATCTATGGTCACCAAAATATGAAGGCTTCTTGAGGATCATTGGGTTGACTGACCACAAAGCAGATACAGAACTGATTAGAAACTACGCTGCCACATCTTGTGGGTTGTTTTGTTTCCATCAGATAGGGCCTTATTTTATCCTACTAACATCTTCTGAGCTCACCTGTGTGCTAAGGACCACAGATGCAGCCCTCTGGGATGTGTTCTGCATAAACCTTCAGCAACAAAGCATAAAGTGTGAAGGAGCTTTGTCATCTTCCATGTCTAATTTACTCACTTATTCAACGACTAGATGCCGAGTGTCTGTTCTGTGCAAAAAGTTGTGCTCAGGATGTGGAAAACAAAAGGAAGCTCGCCAGGTTTCCCATCTTCAAACAGTGAGACCCTTGTACAGAGTGTCAGTCACAGGAGTAACGGTCTCTAAAATGAGAGGAAATGCACCAGATGCAGAGAGGGAAGTTCAGGTAAAAATCATGTAAAAGAGAAAGCCATGTGTGCATTTGTAACATCGTCTAGAACTGGGAATTCCTCCACCCCAGAAGCAGATTCTGAGATAAAGATATGGATACAAGAAGGTTGCCCGCATGCTGGTTTGAATAAGAATGGCTTCCATGGGCTCTCCTATTGGAATGCTTAGTCACTAGGGAGCGGCACTAATGAGAATTAGAATGATTAGGAGGTGTGGCCTTGCTGAAGGAAGTGTGTCACTAAGGGTGGGCTTTAAGGTTTCAAAAGCCCATGCTAGGCCAGACTCTCCTCTCTGTCTCTCTGTCTCTCTTTCTCTCTCTCTTTTCCTCTTTCCATCTCTGTCTCTCTCTGTCTCTCCCCCCTCCCTCTCTCTCCCCTCTCTCTGTTCCTGCCAGTGGATCAGGATGTAGCTCTTAGCTACTGTTTCAGTGCCGGAGTGCTGCCATGTTCCCACCATGCCCCCTGCCATGATGACAATTGGCTAACCCTCTAAAACTGTAAGCAAGCCCACAATTAAATGCTTTTTTAAAAATAAGAGTTGCCTTGGTCAAGGTGTCTCTTCACAGCAATAGAACAGTGACTGAGACAGAGGGAAAAGAGGGGATCTTAGAACATTCCAGCATGTAAGGAAGACAGAAAAGACAAAGGGAGGAAAAAGCCAGTAAAGAATCTTTAAATGAGCAGACCACTTCTATGAGAAGCTGGGTGCTACCACACCAGACTGACATGAATCAGAATCAGTGGGAGGAAAGATGAAGAGGTTGGAGTGTTTATCCCACAACCCCATCCTTCAAGACTGGCTATTGCTTTACAGCATTAACTAACTCTTTTTTCCAGCGTCATATCCCATGTGTAATCAGAGAGAGAACACCCTTCAGAAACAGCAGGGAATTTCAGGGTTTAGGGGGACATCCCTTCAGTTCTCCAGGTTACACAAAGGACGATGAATAAGGCACTGCCATCATGCCACAAAAGTCTTCCCAGAGAGTCTGTACTTGACCAGGCTTAAAGAAAGACTAGGATAGGGCCTTTGGTGATCAGGAGAATCCAAGTAAAAGAAAGAACCATCTAATCAAAGGCAGGTAGATATGAAGGGGATAAAAATAATCCAGCATTGAAGAAGCCACCTCCTGTAGCCAGGCAGGAACCCCAATGGATCAATAGGGACACCAACCCATCCACAAAACTTTCAACCAAAATGTATCCTATCTACAAGAAATGCAGGAACAGGGGAAGGAGCAGAGATTGAGGGAATGGCCAACCAATAATCACCCCAACTTGAGATCCATCCCATGGATGAGCACCAATCCCTGACACTGTTAATGATACTCTATTATGCTTGCAGACAGGAGTCTAGCATGGCTGTTCTCTGAGAGGCTCCACCCAGAAGCTGACTCAAATAGATACAGACACCCACAGCCAAACAGTAGATAGGGCTTGGGGACTTGAAGTGGAAACTTAAAGGTTCTTTGGAGAGTCAGTTGTGTTGGATGGTGTTTTGTAGGGGCAAGCATGTGAAGGAGTGTTTTCCTGAAGTTGACACAGACTAAAGACGAAGGCAGACTCGTGAAAGAATGTTTCACTAAAGCAGACACAGGAGAGAGGATGCTATGCCAAAGCAAGCACGTGAAAGAACCCATGATGATGGATTCTTTGCTAACTACACACAAGTATCGGTCCACCTTCCATTGCGTAGTTGAGCTACATTTGTGGGGACTCCGAGGACTCGGGTTGATTGGATGCATGTCCTGAGGCAAGGCAAGTGCTGAGGTGAGGTATATGGAGGACGCGTGATGTTTGGAGGGTATAAGTGGGAGCAGTGGAGATAGAGCTTGGCTTGCTGGTACAGCTAGCTGTACAATGCTTGTGGGTCTCTCATCTTTACTGATCTTTGCTTCCCTGAGAGAGGCACAGCTGAGAACTTCTCTTGGTGTCCCTCTGGGTCCCTCCTGCTGACTTGAGCAGAGACTGAGGCCTGGCTGTCTCTGCTGGGTCATGTCACCACTGTTGCTAACCCAACTCTACTGGACTGCTAGTGTATGTGTGAGGTGTTTGTAAGTGGATCAAGCTGCCATTGCCTACTAACCTATGAACTGAACTGCCGATTTCCAGACAACACAGATGGAAAGTTGCGCCAAAGAACCTTTCTACACAGGTCCGCTTCCCCCGTATCCTTTCTTTTCCACTACCTCTGGTGGGTGGTGGGTTACAAGGGAGGTTAAAGCGTTTAAAAACCATTATTCAAAATAAAATTAGAAAAAAATTAAAGTTACAGGGACTCTTATGGAAGAACGGGAAGAAGGATGGCAGGTCCCAGAGGGGATAGGAACTCCATAGGAAGACCAACAGAGTCAACTAACCTGGACTCTTGGGGATCTCAGAGTCTAAACCACCAACTAAAGAACATACATGGTCTGGACCTAGGCCTCCCCACACATATGTAACAGAAGTGCAACTTGAATCTTTATGTGAGTCCTGAACAACTGGAGTGGGGGGGCTATCCCAAAAGTGTTGCCTGTATGTGGGATATGTTCTTCTAGCTGGGCTGCCTTGTCTGGCCTCAGTGGGAGAGGATGTGCCTAGCCTCATGTAGACTTGATGTGCTGGGGTGCGGCACCCACTCAGAGGAGAAGGGGAGGAGAATGGGGAAAGGTTGTGGGAGGGGATGACTAAGAGTCAGATGTAAAGTGAATAAGTAAAATAATAATAATAATAATAATAATAATAATAATAATAATAACAATAACAATAACAATAACAATAATAAATAATCCAGAAAAGCTAGGCTTTGGGATTCATGGAATGGAGCTTGAACATAGAGGGAAGTTTTACCAAACTGACTTTAACTGTGTTGCTAGAATTGTTATCTAAGTGGTCACCAATACTGACTGTGAAATGCAACAGCTAGTGATATTTCATAAAAGTTTCTTCACATGTGTCCATGGTGGGAGACTTAATATTGGTAAATAACTTCGAGGGAAAGCAAGTGAAGTGACAAGGATAAACAACCCAGCAGAATAACCCCATCCCTGTGTGGTCTCTTATGGGAATGGTCTTGGAGGAGGAGAGTCATCTTTACCAGTCTTTCTCTACCCTTGGTGTTTCTGGGATTGTTATATCGCCCTGCAACCCAAGAGTGCAGAAGGATACTCAGCTCTCCACAGCTCTCCTCCCAAACTGAGAGGAGAAGGCCACACAACACATATCAACATTGTGCTAGACTGTCTCTCCAGACCTTCTTATCCCCACAACAAAATTCCTCACATGTGCAAGGGCACACAGGCTGCCTGGAGGCTCTGGAAGAAGAGGGGGAGCAGTGAGGAAGAGAATGTATTCTTCTGGTCTTGGGAATTTTTCTTCTTAGATTCGTATAGAACGAAGGATATTTATGATACTAACAGTTCCCCCAAATGGATAAAAAAATTTATGGTCTTAGATGTGATTTTTAATTCATAATGGGAATTTTCTCTTAAAAGTCACTATTACTCTGTAAAATAAGAAAACATGTGCAGTGTGAATTTTAACTTCCTTTACAACCAAGCCAAAAGCCAAGTACCAGGACACATCATGGACACAGAGGTGGGTGTGGACTCCAGGGAAATCGACCCCATCCCACTTCTACGGCCTGTTCCAGCAGGGACTGTGCAGTCATTGTGGGAAAATGGGGATTTTTAATGCAGTGGTGAGAGAGGAACTCCGTGGACTAAAACATTTGACCCCAATTGACCCTTTTAGATCAGTTGCCTAGACTGTAAAATCCCAAGACTAGGCCCACATCCCTCTCCTTCCATTGGAGCTGACGAGTGTGGCAGTGAACAGTGTGTTTACTTTTTCTCTAAACAAATGCCTTCCTTTCATTTTTTGAGAGTCAGTGCTGCATCTTGAATTCTCTCCACATGTCAAACTTCACTTGCTCAGCAGACCACTCCATTCTTTTCTAACCATCTCAGACTTCAATCAAATGAAATAGCTCAAAATGTTTAAAATTTTTTTAAAAAGCCCTTAGGAAGGAAAGAAGGAAACCCTAGTGGAGATATTTTGCTGAAACTCAGACTGAAATGCAGACTGCCTATGGGCCTCAGCACAGCAGAGCGCTTGCCTGGGACCCCCGTGCTTCCTTGGCAAGCTTAGCACTGCTCGGTTCTGAACCCAAGCTGGCTGAGATGCAAGGAAGTCATCCTGTGTCTACTCCATCCTATGTGCATTGTAGAGCCGACCTGTCAGAGCTGGAGAGCATTAGCACTACACGAAGCAAAATACTTGGTGATATTGCAAACCACACATGGGTCAGTGGTAAAGCCAGGATCAATCCCAGGCTATCTAATGCCAAAGATCAAGCTACTTCTGCTGTGCCCCACAGCCAGAGATAGACTTTTATTACTCTTATACTATGTATTTACCTATTACAGATCCCCAACATGCTGGTATCCACGGACTGAATATTCATGAGGAATACAGAATCCTACCCCCCAGGGACTCTTTGCTGGGGCCTCCAAATATTCTTTTTCTTGAGTCCCTCTGTTGACTGCACAGCTGCTGTGCCAGGTTAATTCTTTACTCTTCAGAATCTGCTATACTGCTCAGACCATTTCTCTCTTGGCTTCTAAAGGTTGGCTGGGTATAAGAAGTCTCTTAGATCCGTTAATCTCTCAACATTCTGTGCATGCCTCAGCCAGGGCAGCATGAATCCCAGAGATGAAGAAGTGTCCTGACACAGGCAGAGACCATGAAAGGACTCATATGCAACAGGACAATATGCAAGCTGACTACCAAAGGGGGGGGGATAAAAAACCAAACAGAGATTTCCCATAAGATTCTAGATTGCTAGTCTAAGAAGCCCAAAAAGTATACAATATTCTCAGACATTGCTTAGAAATTCACTTACTAGAATGACCCAGGCCAGCCAGGAACTACAAGATACAGAAAAGTGAAGGTATCTCCTGAGTAACTGTTGGTGGTCTTTCCCAAGCAAGGGCCCAGTCCAGGCTGCCCACATCCCACCCCGTCCCCATGTTCAGTGCTGCCTGGACTGGGGAAGGAGGCACATGCTCACCTCAGGGGATAAGGAAGCATAGGATCCTCAGTGAAAACATATGCATGCTATAGGCTGCTCCCCCCAAGTCGAAGACTGTTTCTACTCAATACTAGTTCATTCTCTCAAAGAGCACCCTGGCCTCCAGTTGTCTTTTTGATTCAGCAATAGAAATAAAATCACCTGTACTCATGGCATAGCAATCCTTAAACACAACACAGAGATAAGTAAGGCCTTTATTTATAACCTCTGGAAAGCTAGAAAATAAGTGAAAGGGTTTTTTTGTTTATTTGTTTTTTGGTTTGTTTGGTTTTTTTTTGGTACATCAAGAGAAAAAAAAAAAAAGAACCCTGGATTTACCTCAACAGTGGTTTACAGACAATCTTCTCAAAGTTGAAAGATGAAGAACATTACCTGATAAGGCTGGACGGTATGGTCCCCCGAGTGCTCATGTGTACCCTGTAAATACAATTTTTTCAGTATAAAAGTTTTAGACTTTTTTCCTAATTGCCAAAGTAATACATGTTATGATAGAAAATGAGGAAGGTATTGGAAGCTCAAAAAGTAGAAAATTTCAAATCAATTCAAATCAATTGCAATCTAGAGAAAATCACTATAAATGCTTTGGTAAAAAAAATTTCCAGTGGTGATACACACACAGACACACACAGACACACTATATATATATATATATATATATATATATATATATATATATATATATATATATATACACACACACACACACACACACACGCACATATATATCACATGTGATATATATACATATATATATGTAATATAGGCACATATGCCTTCCATTTTTTGTTTTTTAAACAAGGAAGTACAGTGTCTTAGTAAGGGTTTTACTGCTGTGAACAGTCACTATGACCAAGACAAGTTTTATAAAGGACAACATATATTTGGGATTTGAGACTGGCTTACAGATTCAGAGGTTCAGTCCATTATCATCAAGGTACGAACATGGCGGCATCTAGGCAGGCACAGGGCAGGCAGTGCTGAGAGTTCTACATCTTCATCTGAAGGCTGCTAGTGGAAGACTGACTTCCAGGAAGCTAGAGTGAGGGTCTTAAGCCCACGCCCACAGTGACACACCTACTCCAACAAGGCCACACCTCCTAATAGTGCCACTCCCTGGGCCAAGCATATACAAGTCATCACATACAGTATAAATATTTGCTTTTTCCACTTAGTGAGACATTGACACTTTCTCTGCAGCATTTGTTTTTCTTTTACAACACAGTTTTAATGGTAGAGTAGAATTTGCCAGGGGATCACTTCTCAGCTTTTGACAAAGATCAAGTGTAAATTTACTACTGGATATATGCGTATTTTCCAATTTTCTGCTAGAAATAACATCAGCAGTAACAGTTCTTGTGCATGCATTCCTCCTTATCCTTGATACAAACTCAGAGAATGGGAATGTTTTTAAGATTTGGATATTTATTAGCAAGTCCCCTGCTGTCTTAGCTACTTTTCTATTGCTGTAATAAAACTCCATGAGCTGGCAACTTACAAAAAGAAAGAGTGTAAGTTGGGCTTACGGTCACAGAGGCTTAGAGTCAGAGTGCAGAGTGAAGGAACATGGCACGAAGGGCCATCTCCTAAGCCTTCCCAATCATCTCCTAACCAGGCACTAAGTAAGTATTAAAATGCCCAAGATCACTGGTGAACAGACATCTCATTCTAACCACCACCCTTATCAAAAGTTGTACACATTTGTAAAAATAATAAATAAATACATTTTTAAAAGGTCAACCTTGCCCAAATCTGTCAACTGTGCCACAATTCCTGTACCTTTGCCACTGGTGGGCATTTCCTTGTTGTTGGTAAACGTATAAATCAGAGGCTCACTTTTAATTGGCATTTCTTTGATTACTAACAAGACTATTTGTCCTATACTTTTTAAGTATTTGTTAAATAGTTTAGAACCTTTATTTGACGTTGAGGTATTCATATTTTCTCTATTAATTTGCAAAAATTTATAACTGGCCTACCATCTCTGCTACCAACGTAACTTCCCAGGCTGTCACTGCTTTTTAATACTATTTAGGGTAAATTTCCTCAGCATTAGTTTCCATTACTGTGCCACGTGAATGTGCTCCTAGTCAGAAAAAAGAAACTTCCTTCTTATAGATGGGAGTAGCCATCAATCCCTATGGTGGTTTGAATGAACATGGGCCTCATATGCTCCCAGGGAGCCCCATTATTAGGAGGTGTGGCCTTGTTGGAGAAAGTGTGTCACTTGGGTTGGGCTCAGAGGCTTCAGAAGCTCAAGTTAGGACCAGGGTCTCACTTGCTCTTTGGGCAGCCTTCAGATCCAGATGAAGAAGTCTTGGATCCTTCTCCAGCACCATGTCTGCCTGCATGCCATCATGTTCCTCACCAAGAAGATAATGGATTAAACCTATAAAACTGTTGGCCACCCCCAATTAAATGGATTGTTTTTTTTTTCTTGAGTTGCTGTGGGCATTGTCTCTCCTTACAGCAGTAGAAGCCTAATTTAGACAGTCTCTTTGGAAATGGTTTGAGTAATGCTATTTGCCACACACAGATATAGATAGTGACCCTGGAGACCAAACACACGATCCACAAAGACTGAAGCACAGCTGAACCTCTGCCAAGACAAACTGACTTCCTGTCAGTGTATCAGGCAGTGCTCAAAGGAAGGTCTTTGTAAAAAGCCAGAAAGTAAGTATTTTAGGTCCTAGAGACTTAATTTTTTATTTTTCTGGTGAGTGAGACTTTATTTTTTTTCCTATCTCTGTTCTTTTTTATTATTATTATTATTATTTGATACTTTATTTACATTTTAAATGTTTCCCCCTTCCTAGGCCTCCTCTTTGGAAACCACCTACCCCTCCCACTCCCCCTCCTCTATGAGGGAATTCCACCTCCCACCCACCTGACCACCCACTCCCGTATTCCCGTCTTGACACTCCCCTTTACGGGTACCTCTCCTCCCCATGATGGCCAACAAGGCTCTCCTCTGCCACATATGTGGTTCGAACCAAGGGTCCCTCGATGTGTATTCTTTGGTTGGTGGTCCAGCCTCCAGGAGGACCAGGGGGCGGGGGGAGGGGGTCAGGCCAGTTGACACTGTTGCTCCCTCCATGGGGATGCAGACTCTCTCAGCTCCTTCAGTCCCTTCTCCAACTCCTCCATCTGGTACCTCACTCTCAGTCCAGCGGTTACTGTAAAGTGAAACTTGGGTATTCCGAACTTTTGGGCTAATATCCACTTATCAGTGAGTACATACCATGTTCATTCTTTTGTGACTGAGTTACCTCGCTCAGGATGATATTTTCAAGTTCCATCCATTTGCCTGCAAATTTCATGAAATCATTGTTTTTAATAGCTGAGTAGTACTCCATTGTGTAAATGTACCACATTTTCTGTATCCATTCCTCTGATGAGGGACATCTGGGTTGTTTCCAGCTTCTGGCTATTATAAATATGGCTGCTATGAACATAGTGGAGCATGTGTCTTTATTACATGTTGGAGCATCTTCTGGGTCTATGCCCAGGAGTGGTATAGCTGGGTCCTCAGGTAGTATTATGTCCATTTTTCTGAGGGTCCGCCAAACTGATTTCCAGA
>CM052702.1:8936172-8962245 GCA_028551405.1 Uromys caudimaculatus
ATTCTTAACATCTGCTAGTTTCACTGTGTCTCTATTTAGTTTGTGATTCCAAGATCTGTCCATTGATGATAATGGGGTGTTACCTACTATTATTGTGTGAGGTGCTATGTGTGCTTTGAGCTTTAGTAAAGTTTCTTTTATGAATGTAGGTGCCCTTGCATTTGGAGCATAGATGTTCAGAATTGAGAGTTCTTCTTGGTAGATTTTTCCTTTGATGAGTATGAAGTGTCCTTCCTTATCTTTTTTGATGACTTTTGAGTGAAAGTCAATTTTATCAGATATTAGAATGGCCTCTTTCTTGGGACCATTTGCCTGGAAAATTGTTTTCCAGCCCTTTACTCTGAGGTAGTGTTTGTCTTTAACATGGAGGTGTGTTTCCTGAATGCAGTAAAATGCTGGGTCCTCTTTATGGATCCAGTCTGTCAGTCTATGTCTTTTTATTGGGGAATTGAGTCCATTGATTCTAAGAGATATTAAGGAATAATGATTATTGGTTCCTGTTATTTTCGATGTTACTTTTAGGTTTGTATGCTATCTTCTTTTCAGTTTGTTGAAAGATTAATTTCTTGCTTTTTCTAGGGTGTAGTTTCCCTCCTTGAGTTGATGTTTTCCATCTATTATCTTTTGAAGGTCTGGGTTTGTGGAAACATATTGTGTAAATTTGGTTTTGTCATAGAATATTTTGGTTTCACCATCTATGTGAATTGAGAGTTTTGCTGGGTATAGCAGCCTGGGCTGGCAGTTGTGTTCTCTTAGGGTCTGTCTGAGTTGTCCCCAGGATCTTCTAGCTTTCATAGTCTCTGGTGAGAAGTTTGGTGTAATTCTGATAGGTCTGCCTTTATATGTTACTTGACCTTTTTCCCAAGACTTAAATTTTTATGAGCTTTACTCAATCCTGACCTGGTAGCAGGAAAATAGCCATAGAAAATACACAAGCAAAGCTGGAGAGAATGCTCAGTCTATAAGGTGCTTGCCTTATAAGAATAACTTGCATCCCCAGAACCCACATTTTTAAAAAACCCAAGTATAGGTTGCAACCCCAGTAATGGGGAGGTATAGTCATGTGGATCACTGGTGCTCATTGACAAGCCAGAACAAACTACTTGACAAATTACAGGCTAGTGAGATACCCTATATTAAAAAAATGTTTGCTTTGAGACTGTGTCTCCTAGTATTGTCAGAAGCTACACCCATAAACTCCCACCAGCATGAGATGAACAAGGGCAAAAATAGACATGCTATCAAGGATAGGGAAAAGTCCATGGAACCTCAGTCCTACACAGAGAACTAAGGACAACTAAGGAAACATGGGATCAGGAGAAGCAGTCTCCCAGGGAAAAGTACACCAATTAGTCCTCCAATACCAAATAGTCAGCCCTGAAAACATATACACAGGTAACATACAGACTGAACAGATTATACACACATACATATATATACATATGTATATATATGCATGTCACAACAGTAAATGAAAAAGAGGCCATGAATTTGAAAGAAAGAAAGAAAGAAAGAAAGAAAGAAAGAAAGAAAGAAAGAAAGAAAGAAAGAAAGAAAGAAAGAAAGAAAGAAAGAAAGAAAGAAGGTATATGGCAGAGTTTGAAGGGAAGAAAGAGAAAGGCAAAATGCTGTGGTTATAATCTCAAAAATAAAATAAACGTTGAAGAGGTCGATAGCACCAGAGGAATGATAACAGAGGCTGTGCTCTGATCTCCAGCTCCAAGGAGCTCCTCATACCTCATCCAAAGACATACGAACACACACACCAAGAAAAGTTACAAACAATAGCAGCATCGTGTAAATACGCTGAAGTTTGATTTTCATGTACCTTTACTATATAAGGAAATCATTTTCTTCCTTTTACTTATTCTGAGTTACTTCAATTTTATAAAAATATGAGCACCATTCTTGGCTTACAGGCTGTATAAAATCACGTGCTAGGCAGAATTCAGCCCATGAGCATTAGCTCACCAGACATGATGCCCACTGAATGTTGGTCATTCAGGTAGGCTACAGAAGGCTGAGGAAAAGAATATTCTCCACTTTGTGAACAGAAAAGATGTGTGCCCAGTGGGCAAGATACTAGAAGATATAGGTGCCTGCCACTAAGCCAGGGGACTGAGTTCAGTCCCCAGAATGCACATGGTGGAAGGAGAGAAACAGCTTCTTCAGGTTGTCTTTTGACCTCAACATACATGTCATGGCACACATACATTCACACACACACACACACACACACACACACACACACACACACACACACACAGATGTAATTTTTCAAAAAGATGTATACCACATCTGAGCAGAGTCCTTAGAAGGAATGACATGGTTTTACTATCTTATGTCTTATGTCACGTCTATGAATGTCATGACTGGTTAACCTAGATTCTGGAGGGTAGATAGTGAAGGAGAGCTACAGCCAACCTACACTGAACATTAAACAAAAGACAATAAGCAGAACTATAAGAGGCAGCTGGACTGATAGATACAACACTGGCATCTGGGGTCACACCATCTTCCACCTCCCTTGAATCTGCTAAGGGATTTGCACCTAAGAACAGCACTGCTGTGTCACAGTCTGAATCTCCTTTGTCTCTGTCCTTGTTTGGGGCTCTGGGACTGCTATGTGTTCATTAAATTTTGAGATAGAAAGTTCCATTACAGTCTGAAGAGGCTTCTAAAATCTTCATTCTGGATTCTGATGTTATATTTCAAATTATTTTATTTCAACTCAGAGTGAAGGCAGCCCAGAGGAGTTAGCTACATAATTGCTCTTTTAATAGTCCTGGCCACCCTTTGCACATTTAATTATTGCATAATTACTCATACTTACTGCCCAGTGTGGAAATTATATGTGGATTATCGATCTTTATGACTAATATAAAAGAAAAACAGTCATTATGCTCTGTACCCAGAAGGTCCTTTTCTTTTGGAAGGAGGACAAACAGTGTTCTTCCTAGGCACTGAGAATACTTGAGGACAGGCCCAGAGACCAAAAATACCATACAGGTGAACCTGGAGAGTTCACAAAGAGGAACGGCATAAAATTCCTCCCAGTTCTCAATGGCTTTTACCACAAGTCACAAGTGACCCATGAGATGCCCAATCACTCACTTGGAAGAGTCTTGAGACCCAACTTTTGAATCAAAAGTTCTTCAGCATGCTTTCCTGTTCCTATCAGTCCCAATTCAGGACTCACCGTCACATTCTAAAGGAAGCTTGAGCTTTAAATGTGTTGAGCAACCCATGACTAGACCCACAGTCAGTTCTGACATCATTTAACTTGACCCTTAAATCTTCCTTCAAGCTTTTAGCTTCTTCTGAATCACAGCTCTTCAATTTAATAGAAAAGGCAATCAATGATAATTAAGAGGTAAATCCACAGTTAACACCCATATCCTATGGGTTTACCAATCATGAATCCTACAGCAGCCAAAATCATGCCAGAAAAGGAAAGGGCAAGACCTATTTATGGCTGTTGTTGCTACTCATGATGGTTGATTTTGTGTTCCTGGCTTCCTATAACTCTAAAGTTTTACTGTGTTGTACAGAACAGTTTGAGGAGAGAGGATTCATGTAGACTTGTATGTCATAAGTAAAGGAACCATCTGCTCACATGCAGTGTTAATCACAGACGCTAGCCACCCCAAAAGACACCATAAGCACCCCAATTGCCCAGGAAGTGCTCCACTATCTTTTGTGATTCTCTTTTGAGTCAGAAAGTATAAAATAAAGCTCTAGGCCCCTTATTCCTTTAGCATCTGTGAGTGAGGAACCATTTCGCTCATACACAGCCTCATCCCTCCTGAAGTATCCAGTTATGGAACAGAGAGAGATGGCTCCTTAAGAAAAAACTCAAGACTTGAGTGGCAGTACAAAACAACCTCAAGGTCATACAGGCATGCACAACCAAGGAACAGTTAATACTCCAGAGAAAAGGCAAAGTTTTATGGGTTTTTTGGTGGTGGTGGTGGTGGTGTTTGTTTGTTTGTTTGTTTGTTTGTTTGTTTGTTTGTTTTGGCTATGACAACATGTTTAATTTATTCTCTAGATTTTATCGACTGGAATGGTCTAGAATGGCCATGTGGAAGTCCAGGTAAAAAGTGGGTTGATTTGGCGGTGGGGAGGAAGTTTTGTGATAAAATAAGAAGCCAGCATTCTCAACATGCACACACAAGCCCAACGATGTACTGGATAAAATTACAGAGGCAAATGAGGGTCCTGGGATATGAGCTATGAGTTGGGGGTACCTGCCTATGTGTAAGCAGCAAGCATGATCCAATGTTTGTCTCTGTAACAGAAATCTGAACCTCAGATTCTCAGTTTTTAAAATGGGGGTTGCAATGGTATCTCCCTCACAGTACTGCTCCTGGAATAAATGACTATCTCTCTATATAACTTTAAACAGGAGTTGCGAATACGTTCCAGGAATGAGTGAGTTGGGATTTTATTATTTTTTGGTAATATTCCATCATCCCTGCTGTGGGGTTTTATGACCTTTGAATATGGCTATGATGGCATGTTTAATTTATTATCGGGATTTTATAGACTAAAATAAGCATGATTCTCTTTACTCCCAGCAGCTAGAGACCTGATTCCTGATTGTACTCCTAACAGAAAGAAGGCACGGGGCAGAACAAAAGGCCCTGGATAGACGCCTTTATAAGTCTCCCCAAGCATAAAGCCAGCTTCTTCCACAGCCTTCCCCTGGCACTTGGATCCAAGAGTCTTCTTCCATTGGAGCCCCAAAACAGTGATTGAGATGGACATCATATGAAGCAGATCGGAAACTTTTTCTAAAAGGGAACCAGGCTGAACTTCACCGTATAAATATTACTAGATGGCCTCAGGCTCAGATGCCATTCACAAACTCTTCTAACTGCACGCTTGCAATTTATGACATTTAACAGAGCCCCTGGAGAGAGCTCCAGTCCCGCACGCACTCCAGAGCCAAATATTAGCCTCCTTGTATTAATGAGGCCGGGGCAGGGAAGAGGAAGAAGAAAGATCATTTGAGTGATTTTGCTTGTTAACTCTCAGCCCTAGTCTCTCTCCTCCTCATCCCCTCCCTCCAAGGATGCCTCTTTCCCTCGAGTTCCAGAGAAAAAAAGGGAAGCTCTCAAAACAAGAATTTAATGGGCCCTGCCACTAAGCATCAGTGCCAGGATCAGGGTTTATCTCATCACTAAAAAAATCCTAAGCTGTACACATACCCCAGGACCCAGGTAAGAAGGGAGGGTAGAAGGGAGACGACGGATACAGCACAGGTCAGGTTGGCACTGACCTCACCCAGTCTACATCCATCCATTTCTCATCGCAGCCCTGAGCATCTGTGGATCCACTGGAAGCCAGTCTTGGGTTCACATCATCAGAGGACCTGGTCTTTAGTCCATGATTCTTTGGGTGAGGCCCACCCTCAGACAGGCTGCTGCTCATTAGAATCAACCCTTTGTTCACATCCTTCACTGTGGCCTTCTCTTGGACAGGACAGTTTCATACCCATGCCATGTAGTAAAAATGAGGGGGAAATTGATCTAAGTGTGTCATTTGTAACATTTAAGACCAAAAATTATTTTTTTTAATTTTTATACCAAAAAAGTATCCTTCACTCATTCAAAATTTATTTTTTATTAAGCATCTGAATTTTATGTCAGCCCTGTTAAGGTCTCAGGTAACTGTGTCCGAATGGAACATTCAATTGCTTTAATGCTCTCCAGGCTTTTGTGTATTTGTGTGTCTCTGCGTGTGTATCTAAGTGTGTGGATGCATGTACATATATGTACACCTGCATATGGAGGCAGGAGGTCAATATTGGGTTTCTTTCTTGAGACAGAGTCTCTCGCTAAATTCAGCACACAAATTCAGATAGCCTAGGTGGACATCAAGCCCCAGGGTTCTTATCTCTGATTTCACATATGCTGGGCATTTATGTGGGTACCGGGGTTAAACTCAGGTCTGCATGCTTATGCAGCAGGCATTTCACCTGACGAACCATCCACACCACCTCTCCTTTTTTGAGACGGGGTCTCATGGACCATGCTGGCTTACAACTCTCTATGTAGTCAAGAATGATCTTGAACTCCTGATTCTCCTGCCTCTACCCCTAAGTTCTGGGACTATAGGGGTACACCCCCATATCTGGCTGATTTCATTCTTTTAACATCTTTTATTACTTTAAAGCAAAAAAACTGAACCCAGAGCCTTATACATGCTAAGCAAGTGTCCTGCCAATGAGATACATTCCCAGCTCTCAAACCATTTTGAACACAAAGGACTTCTGCTGAAAGAAAGCTCACCCTGATCCATAAAGTAACAAGTGGATCAGAACCAAGTTGTTCTGGCCAAGTAAACCATAAACCTCCTATTCGTTTTTAAAAGATTTATCCAATTGTTTCTGTGTTATGTGTATGATTTTTTTTACCTGCTTATGCATATGTGCGTCACAGTCATGCCTGTGCAAACACTCTGCAGAAGCCAGAAGAGGGGCCCTAGGTCTTCTGGGACTGCAGTTACAGATGATTGTAATCTACCATGTTGGTGCTGAGAACCAAATCCACATCCTCTACAAGAGCAGCAAGTGCTCTTAACCATGGAACCATCTCTCCAATAGCACCCACCCACGCACATTTGCCGTGCACAGGTCTGCCCTGGATTCTGATGAGAAACCAAGGAAAGCCCCACACAACTTCAGGCTACTTGTATCTGTTTGCCCTGCCAGTAGAATTCTTGACATGTATACTGTTGTAAACGGTCAAGAGCTCATCGCAGATACCCCAGGACATAATCCCAACCCCCATACACATAGATATAGGATGGATTCCTGCCCTGTATACTTACATTATGGACATGAAATGCTATAGGTTGTACATCACAATAGCATCTGACAGTGGAATATTAACTACTTAGTTGACCTTGGAGTTAATACCAGTCTCCTGATACTGGTTTAATAATAATAATAATATATTCATGAAAGATTTTTCTCAAATAAAAAACCCACTAACCCCCTTTGCCTCACAGAAGAGTACAATATTGCATCATCCCATTTATACAAAATTCCACAAAGATCCAAACTCATCTGTGATATCAAATGCCAGGTGAGAGGCTGCAAAGAGATAGAATAGAAAGGAGATGCCTCACTGGGTCACAGGAGGCATAGGAAGTAATGGATGGGTTCATGGTCTCGCTTAGGATGACGGCATCATGACAGTATATGTATGTCAAGCTTATAAAATTGTAGTCTTTAAATATGAGAGCTTGCTAAATATCATTTATATACTAATACAGCTATTAGAAATAAATGATCGTCAAATATTAAAAAGTCATATACAAGCATGATTACCATTGTTAGGTATAAAACAATGAAACTAGCAATAACTCTTGAGATTAAAGATTGTCATTTTTTTCCATAGAGTAAGCAAAGAAAATAGAATTTGTTTAGCCCCATATATGGTCAAGGCTAGTGAAGCGTTACTGTCTCAACCATGTGAAGAACTCTGAATGTTGACTAAGCCAACCCACTTCCAAATGCTCCCCTCACTCCTCTTCCATCCCTAAATCCAAATCCTCCCCATTGTCCCCTGTATATGCCCCATCTGTACCCTCAGTTCTCTGCCTCCACTATCCTCGACTCTTTCAAGAATCCTGAATCTTGCCTGGCCACTGAAACTTCTGCTGGACCCCACAATTCTAATCTCATTCATTTCTAGTCTCTGAGCCACAGGGCCGAGAGACTCTTTCCAATGTCATTTGATCATATTACTTTGCTGGGGAGACGGCTCAGTGAGTAACGTGCACAACTATGAGGACCTGAATCTCCATCCTCATTACCCACATAAAATCAAGGCCAGTAGCACATACCTGTACCCCAGTTTTGGGGAAGGCAGGGTAAAAACAGGTGGATCACAGGGGCTTGCTGGCCAGCCAATCTAGCTGAAGCTGCAAGCTTTTAAACCTCTAGCTCCCATGAGTGTGTATGAAGGCAAGTCCATTTGCACATAAACGTGCCTGCATATAACAGTAAAGGAAAGATAGATCCTGTCTATCTTTAGCTCCCATCGGACTTAGAAAAAGACCCCAAATATCTATCTTGGCTACACGCATGTCAGTTGATCCCTACCCATCTATCTAGCTTTAGTCACCACTACCCTAGTTTTCAAGGCCTTGTGTTTCCCACAAGTCTATTTCTCTATCTTGAATATCTACTGCCCTTCTCTCTAACCAACTGTTTGAGGAGTCTTAACAGAAACATTGATTTCTCTGAGTTTAGTTAATTCCCCAGATAAGATCCGGTCTCCACACTTTAAATCTCTAATGCGTCACATCTTCTCTTTTGGTAATTGTATAATACCTATCTTCCTTCCTTAAAAAGAAACCAAGAATTACGTAAGCAATTCATCTCTGTATAATCACCACCAGAATCTCATGTGCACTAAGTTGCTACAGAATGAATTATTGCAGAACTTCTGCTGCCATACAGTGTTCTGCTGTGACTCACCTACAACCTTTCAAAGTCTTTAAAATGTTAACATAATGCTCCAAATCTACACGAAATTTTAGAAGTGATTCTTGATTATATGATTATATGATTATATTGCTGTTTCAATCCCACACATGAAAGTTATCTTTCAAATACATTCACATATGAGCACAAAAATAATACAAAAAAAAATAAGATGGATGTATTAAGGAAGATAGATTGCTAATATATTGTCACATATAAAAGTAATAAACCCAATGTTTTATAAAAGTTCTCTGGGGAGAGGATGAGCAATCTAGAGAACACACACTAAACTGCTCTATATTCAGAATAAGGACATGTTCTAAGCTACCCAGGCGTATATTTTCGGCACTTGAAAAATGAACCAGAGAGAAGGTTTAAGAAAACAAAAAGATACTGACTTATTGGCATCAAGAGAGACAGTGGATCTAGATGGGTCTGTAACTTGATCCGTCCTCTTTAAATCCTTGTTTTTGCTAATGAGCTTGCAGGTGTTCTTTTGTTGTTGTTGTTGGTGGTGGTGGTGGTGGTGGTGGTGGTGGTAGTGTTTTAGTTTGGTTTGGTTTGAGTTTGGAGTTTTATAGAAAATACTGGTCACCAGTGTTTGCTAACATCAAAAGGCTGAAGGTGCAGAGGTAGCTTGGGCTTATTCCACATCCCACACCATCTTCCCCAATAAAATTCCATCTTGCTGAAGCTCCATCCGCAGCCCTACAGGGGCAACTGGTCTTCAAACACTACCTCTAGCACTAATGCACACTTGTGTAAGCTCTTTAGAAGGCAACTTTATAGTGAGTAGTATTAGTCTTCAAAACATCAGTATTTTCTACCACACACAGTGAATGCACTGACGGATAGTCTTTTCGATGAGTTTCATTTCTCATTGTAAGTGAATACATTTCCTTTCCAATCTTAATCCTCATAATCTTTGATTCACCATATCTACTTATAAAACAGATCTTAAAAGAAGTCTTAGATTCAGAACAAAGGTTTATAGAGAACAACATTCATATAAAAGATGAAAAAGTAGAATGTCCAAAGAGATAATGCTGATGTTAGGATGTGTCTGAAGAACCAAATTTTAAGCAGTAATCTTAAAGCTGTTGCACATGTGTGATTTTAAATTACTTAGGATTACATGAAAGGATACAGATTGTTTTTCTGATTCCACTTTATTATATTTAATATGGCTTAGAAATGATCCATTAAAACAAACTTGGATTTGAGAAGAGAACTGACACAAGATAGGCCAGAGTTAGGCATGTGGAGAGCTACAGTGACAGGCCATTTGTGTTAGTTTGGCTGAAATAAAACTAGTACATACGATATACATCACTAAGCATATTTCCAGTCATGTCAAATATCCCTCACATCCCAGCTACCGCAGTCCTTGTGAATTGCTTACACAAAATCCTCGAACAAGTAGCCTCAGAATGATGCCCGTGAGGCAGGAAAGAAGACAAGAATGCTTGTAGAATTAGGTGAAGCTACCCTCAGGCAACTATGGTTTTCCAGACCTATTTATTACCTGAAGTCAGGTTCACTACAGCCCCCACATAACTAACTGAGAATATTCCCTCTTTAAAATGAATATTCAGTGTGTCCCCCAGTTATAACCACTTATAACCAAGGGGGAGTAGTTTTGTCTTGTCTCTTGGTTCTTGTGTTAGTAACTGAAAAACAACTCCTCATTTCAACGGGCAACTATCCCCAAACTATTTGTTTCACCAAATAACCTGCCTTAATTTCATTCTTGATAATTGGATTAAAATATTTTATCAGTAGGATGAACATTTAGAAAGTATTGTTTACTTGGCTTAATATAAAAAAAATAATCAAAAACTATATTACACTCAGAAGCAGTGTAGCATTGTGGAGAAAGTTCTATTTTGGCAGAGTTCAAATCCAGCCTGACCCTATTTGGAAGTACTTGATCTCCTAAAATAATGCTGGAATACCTCTTTGTAAGCATCCTGGATTCATCCTTTGCTTGCACGATGTACTATGGGAGCTTAATCAAGTGCTTATGAATGAATGGCTAAAACTGCAAGCAGAGTGCCCTTTACTGTCTAGGCATGCTCCAACAACTTTGCATATGGAAATATCTTGGCATCTTGACAAAGTGCCAGTTCTGATGCAGAAAGAAGGAAATGGGGCTTGAGAGTGCCAACAAGCTACTCACACTGCTGGTCCACAGACCAGACTCTCTTTAGTGAGGTCTTACATCAGGGTTTTCAAACATCACTAGTTTGAAATCGACTAAGGAACTTTTAAAAAGCATATGATGGTGGGGTACCATCTGCTGAGATTTCCTACAATTAATTTGGGGTGTGGAATTAGGACACCAAATTAAAGCTCCCTGGGTAATTCTGAGGTGTAGCATCTAAGTTTGAAAACCACTGTTCTGTTAGTATGTACTTAATAAGTAGAACCTATTGTCATTTTAAGTTTGATGAAGATCAATGACAATGACCATACATAACATATAACATACTTCAGTGCTATTCCATAATAGCATATATCCTTCTATAATACAGAACACAAAGAACAGCACCAGTCAGTAGACATGTCCTAGGCAAACAATTACTTCTCAAAGCTAAAGAAACTAAATCAATCTGAGCCCATACCTGTGGCGGGAAATATTAAAAAAGAAATACGGCGGGTTCCCGTGCTTGTGCCCTGCTTCTCTCTGCCCCAGCAGCCTGGCCATCTTTGTGCTGGCGGGCAATGGTTGACCCGTTTTGTCTCATGGAGACTCTGACTCAGAACTCCAAAATTTCTCCACCCAGCTCGCTAGGTTCCCAGTGGCGGGTCGCTACCATGCCAGCACCATGCTTCAAATCCCCCCAAGCCTTTGTGGAGCACATCAGGCAAACGCACGCTTTGCTCCCATGCCTTCCTCTCTTGAACCCACAGCGATGAGAAAAACACCACACAAACTTAGCTCAGAAACAGTGGTAACTCAATCTTTAGGTGCAACAACTAAAATCCTAATCTTGTAAGCCTGAATAAATCTAAATCCTCTGGAGGCGAATCCTGATGGATCCACCATTGATACCGGGAGACACTAGTAGCTGCATCTTGTCCTCACACTGTCCCTCTCCAAAAGCCTGCCTCCTCTGTTCCTCTCTCCAACCCCGAAGACTCTCCTACTCGCCCAGTGGTTGGCTCCTTTATTCATTAGGGGATTGGTTCACAAGAAGTCACTTGAGTAGTGACTCACTCCTTGTCTGCAGCCCCTCCCAGGAGAGCAGAATTAGCATCAAAATACAAACAGCACCAGGTCCATCCACAGCACTTCCTCCTTTCTGTTCTAATAAAAAACAAGACCTTTCTCTCAAATATAAATAGAGCACAACTATTACCGTTCTGTAACTTATAAAGTATAGATAGACCTAACACCCAGTCCATCAATTTTGCCATTAAGATAGAACATTGTCATCTATCCTAAATTAAAAGACTATGATTCTACCTTGACGTAGGTCCTGGCTTTAGATTGTACGCCATCTGAAAGCCATCCTCTCAAATCTGTTCTCTCAAAGTAAATAGACTGGGTTGGCTAGGAGACTATAGGTAGTTTTTCAACCCCACCAGAAATCTGAGAATGAACAACAAAAACTGAAAATATATAGGAAACCTAACATAGCTTCCAGAACTGAGACAAATTGTAGAGAGAGCTGCCTACCTATACAGCCCCAGTAAGTCAGGAAGTTGGAGCATCAATCTTCAGCCTTCTGGCCCAGGATCATCTGACAGACCTTTGAGAAACAGGAAATTAAGGACTAACCTATTCTGTCTCAGCAGAACTAAGCTGTCCTAACCTGCAAATTGTGTCCTTTCAAGAACAGTACAGGTCTGCAGGAGAGATTGGCAATTTCTGCCCAGTGGTGACCTAGCCACAAAGTATCACCTCACCTGGAGGTATGGTGCTCCTCTGTTTCTTTGAATCCATGAATGGGAAACTGTTAGGAGCAGATTTGTCTCAACAACAAGTGAATAAATAACATTAAATGTCACATTCTGTGGATTTCTAACATTTTTGAAAACCAACTATCTATGTAAAGTAATCTGGACTGTTCTCCATTAACTACTCTCAGCTATTTCTAATTAAAATCTTGAAAACACCCTAACAATAAACTCAGAGCCATGAATTTGCTGTTTGGCCCTTAACTCACAGGCTTAATCATCTCAGATCAGTTTATAGTAACAGTTATAGAAGGACTGGGTCTAAGCCCTGTACTTTTAAATTTTTTTCACATCAATAGAAGAAATCTATACCAATGAAAACTTTGATTTTGCATCAAAATGCATTCTGTACTGAAATAAGAAATTATGACTTCAACTTAGTAACAATTATAATGATTTCTACCAAATGAGATTATGGCTATATAATCAATTCTAGCTATTTCCTCCCTGTTCCAATTATGGCCATTTCTACATTCCCTAGAAAGACAACCTATAATAACTACCACCAGCCTCAAAGGCTAGGGAACTGGGACGACGACTCTTCATAACTTCTTCAAGCTGAATATGGGCGTTGAGATATTTTGAAGCGGGGGAGGGGAGAAATAGGGGAGTTGGTTGGCCTTGAGAAGGCCACACTAACGATTGATTTAGTCTCTGATGCCTGTGTCCTGACTGGATCCCACTGAACGTCCAAGACATGAGGAGTTCAAGCAAGTCAGTTCAGCATGTCTGACGATGAGACTCCCCAAGGCTGTATATTCTGTAATATACAAATCTCAAAACAAAACTTTAGTATCATCAAGATAACTTTTTTGTTTTATTCTCTGGAATCTAGTTCTCTGGGGATCTCCCTCTATCAAATCTGATCCATATCACTCTGGAAGATGTATAATCACTAAACACCTTTTCTAAGAATGCAAAGACAAAACCTTTCTCCCAAATCAGCATATCCTTGAGCCAGTAACCAGAAAAAAACTTTATATTGACCTCTCTCCCAGGGGAATAATACAACCACAAAACTCACAGTCACACCCATTTTGAAAGTTAAAACAATCCAAAACAAATGACGTAAACTAAAATACTGTATGTGCCTATTCTTAGGTCTTTTCTATTTTGCCAAGCAGGATAATAACCCAAGATTCTCATGGAGGCCATGTTAGACAGAATTTGAGTATCCTGTGAGGTGTATTAGAGCAATATATCTTTATACCATCTTTAAAACAATTGATTCACACTTTTATCTATACCTGCTTATAAGCAGGCAGCTAGTCAAAGCAGGATTTAAACCCAGAATTCCCATGGAGCCCACGTTAGACAGAATTTGAGCATCCTGTAAGATGTAATAGAGCAATATATCTTTATACCATCTTAAAAACAACTAATTCAAACTTTCACTAATATCTGCCTATAGGAAGCAAACAGTGTTTATCACTGCTCTCTCTACTTGGATACCTGAAGTCCAGTGGTTTATTTTCCCTATCCTAGTTCTGAACTGCAGGCGAAATTCCCCACATAATTCAGACAAAATCTGTATATAAATCTATCATTAAAGCAAATAATCCCACTATCATAAATTCACAGTTAAATCAATGTCTACCCATATGTGGGCGTTTTCATCCGGCTCTCTAACTCAGAGCAGCCATCTTGTCTCTTTCCACAGCAGGGGACCTCAGAGTCTGCTTTGTTTCAGTTCTGCACCTGAGTCCATGTGACTCATCTCAGCACTACCCAACTACTCACTTAAAAAAATAAAACTCTAACTCAGGCTAATAATCTTACATTTCTAATGGATTCTTGCCCCATGTTGGCACCACCTTGTTCCCACTGGCGGACTGCTTGTACTTTATAAATTACAAATTTGGAGTTTTCTAAACATCATATATAACTACTTAAAGTGAATGTATGTGAAAATTTTTTTTAAAAAGTGTGTATCTGTCTGTCTGTGTGTCTGTGTATATGCTTAAGGGTGTCTCCTCGGGTGTGCTCTAATACATAATACATATAGGAAGGCGTTCATCTTACCTTGCTACCTGAAATAAATGCTTGAGGTTCTTTAACTCTATATTCTCATATCCTAGAGAGAGTGGGAGCACAGTACACAACAGAGAAAATGTCAGGACAGTATTTTGAAACAATCATTCAAATGTGAAAGGACATGCAGTTCAGAAGACACACGGCAAGATGATAGAGAAAGGGGGGGCAAAGCAGGTACAATCCAACCTAAAGCTGGCATGCAGCTCAAAGACTGACTGAGAGAAGCACTTCATTTGGAAATCAAGTGAATTGCTGCAGAGTTAAGAGAGGAGGACTGGAGCTAATGGGACTTTCAGCAACATCATCTAAAGTCTGCCCAGAGGACCATCCAATGCAACAGGACAGCTAGGAAGAATTGACATTCGGAAAGCAAGGGCCATGTTGGATGCTCTCAATAGAGTTTAAGGGCAGGCCTTGTTACAATCACAGAAAGGAAACCCAGGGTGCCAGGGGTGATGTGATCTCTAAAGAACAAAGTCATAGATATTAATACCCAGAATGCCATGTCTACTCACTCATAAAGTCATGGATGGGTGGAAGAATGCATGAACAGATACATAGGTGAATGCATGGGCAGACACATGGGTGAATGCATGGGATGACACATAGGTGAATGCAGGAACAGATTCATGGATGAATGCATGGGATGACACATGGGTAAATGCATGGGATGACACATGGGTAAATGCATGGGATGACACATGGGTGAATGCATGGGGTGACACATGGGTGAATGCAGGGGCAGACACATAGGTGAATGCAGGAACAGATTCATGGATGAATGCATGGGCAGATACATGGGTGAATGCATGGGATGACACACGGGTGAATGCATGGGCAGACACATGGGTGAATGCATGGGATGACACACGGGTGAATGCATGAACAGATACATAGGTGAATGCATGGGATGACACATAGGTGAATGCAGGAACAGATTCATGGATGAATGCATGGGATGACACATGGGTAAATGCATGGGATGACACATGGGTGAATGCATGGGATGACACATAGGGGAATGCATGGGATGACACATAGGGGAATGCATGGGCAGACACATGGGTGAATGCATGGGCAGACGGGTGGGTAAACATTCTGAGTGGGATCCAAAATAAGAAATCACATTATCTACCAAGGCAGTAAATCCAGAAACATGTGGGATGTAGGAGACTCAGTCTCTACATCAGCAGAAGAGGGAAAGTTTCCCAGGGAGAAAGAGAGCAGAGAGAGTCCAGTAAGAGCACAGCTCGTAACACTGGAAGAACCAAGCTAAGTTTAAGATTGCTGAAGAAAAACGTATGCATAAGCAGATAATACAAAAACTAAAAGGAAAACGACCACAAATGTGTCTTCTTTTACAAGGTGAAAACAGTAAATGTGTATTTAGTTCCAGTTGAGTGACATTTCCTAGGGAGCCCTGAACAAACATCTCTTCATCCCAGATAGGATGCCAACAGCATACCAAAAAATTACTCAGTCTGAGTCTGCCTTAGTGAACCTGTGAGCTTGCTAGGGTTATAGACAGGAGCATGGGTGACTTGAAGGCAGCTGCATCATACAAAATCCTACCCTAGCATAGATGACACTTTGCAAAAACCATCTCCCTGAGGATCCTTGCACAGTTTGGAGATATTTAGCCTACTACAGAGTCTCTTTCCCCATTGATTGTCACTGCTCACATAGCCTTGGAGTGGGGACTTGTGCAACTCACCTTTTACCTAGGACACAGTGTGAGGTCTTCTAGGGCTATCCCCGAACTTAAGTTATCAGAATTGGGCATGATGTCAGGACTGGACTCATGCCAAAACCCATCTGGTACAAAACCTCAAACTCCTTAAATCTGTCTGGAGGTAGAAGTAGACCTGGTTTGTTCAGGAAGACCTATCCTGCAGGAGGAGAAATACAACATAAAATAAGATAAACTGGAAACCAGACAGGTTGGGAATCAAACAAGATTTTAATGATGCCACTTAAAAGGGAACTGAGCCCAAGCATCAAGTCCCAGGGACCATTACAACAGTCATGTAACCACATGAACTCCACAAATGCCTTATGATGGAGAAGTGTGAATGCCTGTGTAGTCCCAATTACACTGTCCCTAGTAACCTAGTAACACATGTTTATCTGGGCATCAGTCTTCCCTAACTTCCTCTCTGTTATAAGGCCTATCCTAGACTTCGGTCAGGAGGATAGTTCCTAAAGAAACAGACAGGAATACTAAGACAGATCAGGGATTGCATGAAAATTCCCAAGCATTTCTTTTTCCAAACTCCAAGCATAGACCATTTTGTCCTAGCAATAGGTAGGATGAGATGTTGATGGTGGTTTATTTTGTTTCTGGTTTGCTTTTATTTCGTTTTGTTTTGTTTTGTTTTGTTTTGTTTTGTTTTGTTTTGTTTTGTTTTCTGAGGTATATCTTTCTACCTCAGCCTCCTGAGTGCTGGGACTACAGACAGATCACCCAGAGACAAGTAGTTCCCATTAGGCTAAATGACCTACTTGGGCACAGGAATGCTGCCCACACATGCATAGGGCTTCCCTTCCTAGTTCAGGCTCATACCTCCGACACTCTTACCCAGGTCCAGTAGCTGAGCCTTTTAGTAGCCAGATAATAAGGAAAGCCAAAGTCATGAGCTGGTGCCCCACAATGCAAGAGGCTTGCTCTGATGGAAAGCAGCCCCTTTCCCAATCGTCAGCTGTTTGTTTGAAAAGCCTTCCCCACATCAGTATTCTGAAGGGTTCCTCTGACGCGGTGGCACTGAGGTTGAGCAGTTGTTTTGGTTTTAGTCCATTCTGTACCTTTAGCCCCCAGCATTGCCTGCAGCCACTTGCACTTGCTTAAGAGGATCATTTGCTACTGATGTCTGCCCCAAGCATCAGCAAGACGTGCTGGTGCTGCCTTTGCTTAACAAATAAGCCCAGTCTCAAAGAAAGGAGACAAGCTGCCTTGCAAGCCAAAGTTCCTAAAGAAGGTTGTAGAAAGAATACTTGTTTTTCCAGAACCAGGTCTGTGATGCCTCAACCCACAGTTTTGTGATGAATGCTGCTGCTGCATCCTTACCCTCAGGGCAGTGTATAGAACTAACAAAGTGAAAGACGTGCTTCCCCGAAAGTCTGCCTCCTTATAAGGGAGAAAAGCAAAAGACAAGATACAGACCAAGTCTGGATGTTAGGACAGAAGAGAAAGACCTTTCTTTAGTATCCACTGCACCCTGTGCCTTCCACACCACTACAGTCTGCAGCAGCCCCAGATTCCCTCCCCTTCACCTGCTTTCTCCACATCACTTGAGCAGGCAGTTCCCAGTACTCACGTCAGGCAGCTCACAAATGCGTACAACTCCAGCTCCATGGAACCTGGTGCTCTGGTCTTCACAAACACCAGCACATGCCTGTGTGTGCACACATACATTCATACACATACTCACAAATTAAAGTTTTTAAAAATCATATACGGGTCCCCTAGAGGACCAAAATTTATATCCCAGAATACACATCAGACAGCCCACAACGACCTGTAACTCTAGGTCCAGAGGATCCAAGGCATTCTTCTGGTCCCCTGGGGCAATTTCACTCATGTGCACACAACCCTACAGAGACAAATATGCATACACATAATTTTAAAAACTAAAGCTAATTTTTTAAAAAAAAGTGTTTGTAAGAAGCTGGAAGGATAGCTCAGTGGTTAACAGTCCTCTCTGCTCTTTCAAAGGACCTGGGCTTGATTCCCAGCTTCCCCCAGGTTAGCTCACCATCTGCAACTCCAGCTCCAGAAGATTTAATACCCTCTTCTGGCTATATTTTATGTGTGTGTGTGTGTGTGTGTGTGTGTGTGTGTGTGTGTGTGTGTGTGTGTGTGTGTGTAGTGAAACCTGGCAAGTCATGATGAAACAACTTTATTGCATTAGCCTGAATTTATATGACTCCTTCTTTATTCTATTCCTTGTTCTTCTATCCCCATCCCCATTTCTGAATCCCTTAAGAGAAAAAAAGATAGGTGAACAAGACAGAGGAGCAAAAGGAGATAAACAAGGCTGGAGGTAAAGGCCATCTAGGTAATTTTGGGTGTTGTTATAGCCAGCTGTACCAGCAGATCCTCCCACTCACGGTGGGAGAAAGTTAGAGACCTCTTCTCTTTGAGCCTGTTTCTTGCACTGGGCAGTGAGAATGAGAAGAATATCTATTTTTCCCGCCAGCTGAGGGAAATACATGATCTGATGATTACACAAAGCCAAAAATGATGTAGACATACAATAACGGGAGATGTTTTCATTGTCTTGTCCTCTAGCGGACCAAGGTATCAGCAATGTGTGTGCTACTGTCACTTTTCTGCCCCTGACTACCATAAATACTCCACACTGCTTAGCACCACGGAATATGGCACATGCAGAAGTTCACCAGGCCAGTCTGACTGCCTTCAACTTTGACTCCCATGGAACAGGCAAAAGCAACATGTTCTGATGGAGACTGAGTAGGGGACAGAGTATGTTTTGTCATCAGAGAGAGTAGACCTTAAGACTCAAATGGAAATGAGAAAGTAGTTCTTTTATAAGCCTGGCACAGTAGCAAAGTCCTGTATCCATTTACCCAGAAGACCGATAAAGGAGGATCACAAGTTCAAGGCTATATAGTGAGACTCTCTCAAAACATTTTAAAGGCCTGGGACATAGCTCAGTGATATCATGCTTGTCTTATATACATAAGGCCTTAAGTTCGATCCTCCATACAGAAGTTTCTCTTAGAGTTCACAGGATCTAAGAACCCCTTCTTTCCATTTCATATCACTTCTAGTATTTGCAATTACTAGCTGTTTTTAGAGACCTATGTTGTAATTTTAAGGACAGACTATACCAATATTTCTTGACACACCTGAAACTATGTAAGTGCCCAAGAAAATCCTGGATTTCCTAAGATTTACAGACCAATTTTCTGAACCAAAGTAGTTTGCATAGGCTTTGGATAAGATCTGAAATCATGTTTCCTTATCTGAGCCAGCCCACAATAGAGGAAGGAGATACAGGATTGGTTTTCCATGGCGTGGTTCACAGCCATGTAGGACTGAAGAAAACAATTATCTGGCAAATGAGTGCTACAAATCAAGACTTCCTATACAGTAGAGACATCACACCACTGTTCATAAAGCTCTGGAGCAGACACCTGAATAACTGCTATAAAACAAAGACCACCAAGTGGGCTCAAATTATATTATTTAGGGATCCTAACTGCCATCTCCCAGATACTGATGGACAAGATGTGATAAAAGGAGATAGTGTCTGTCTAAACAAGGGCTGGGACTGGCTGGAGCCATTTCCTTCCTGCTACTGCCTGTCTATACATCTTACCGTGAAGGAGGGCCAGAAATCTTGGGTGGAGACACAGAGCTCTGCTTAGCTACAGTAAAGGTCGGTGATCTGCAGCTCTTACACTGAGCCATTTGAGCCCTAGTTCAGTCTGGACTCTTCCAGCTGTCTCTGGCTGTACTCTTCCTCCCACCTACAATAAAATTATTCTCCTCAACCATATCTTAGAGCAATAATGTCCTCGTTTTCATTCACCCAGAAGGGCAGTGTTGTACAGGGACTATCTAGGAACTCATTCTAGAAGTGGAAGTGACCACAGAGAGCATGGACTTTCCACTATATTTACCTGGGGAAATAAAAACCACAACATTTAAGGAAAA
Source organism: Uromys caudimaculatus (assembly GCA_028551405.1). NCBI lineage: Eukaryota > Metazoa > Chordata > Mammalia > Rodentia > Muridae > Uromys > Uromys caudimaculatus. The sequence goes on from CM052702.1 coordinate 8,956,350, forward strand.
TGAGAATAAGTAACAACCTTAAGTGAGGGATATTCTTTGGTGTGTTCAAGAATTTCTTATTTTTGTTGACAGTTTGAGGGTCCTCACACACCATATTGACCTTCAAACAAATTTTGGATAACAGAAACATCTGTTCACAATCTCAAAGAAGCTTCAAAAATTAGAAAGTTCCCTAGTTCCTTCTGAGACTATCTGAGGGAGGCTGCTAGTGAAATGGAATCCTAACCCACTAGGAGAAGATTGAATGGGAGGTTTAAAGAAACAGGACTCTGTTTGCAGTGCACATCAGCACCACCTCTGAATATCACGGCCTCTCATGCCCTCCTTTCTGCAAGATTCTTCCAGGACAGGAGGTATCTACATATAACACCTGAGACCTTGTTAAGGATGAAGATCGGCAGGCCTGTAAGAGCCTTATAAGAATCTACATTTTATCAGGATCACTGTGTGCAAGGATCTCCTCGAACAGAAATGTCTGAGAATTCAATTCCAGACAACAGCCTCCCCATTCCGAAATCTCTCACCGTTTATTAACACCCTGAAAGCTTTTCTTAGTGAGCTTATCACAATTTCAGTTCACAAGTTTTTTCTGTCACAATTTGCCTCATCTCCCACAGCATGTGAAGCTGTGTGTAAGAAGATCTTATGTTTTTGCTTTTATGTTTTATATTATATGGGTTATCTAGATTTACTTCCATCTCCTTCTTCTTAAAGTTCAGCTCATACCACAATCATGGTTGGTGTGCTTCATAGCAGGTGCTGTGGTTAAGAAGTCAGGATGCAGGACCATCCTCCAGCAGATGCAATGCATTGGGGCTAATGTCTGTCTTGCTGTTTGTCCCAACAGTGGCCTTGCTGTTCCTTTTCCAAGAGCCAACAGCTGCGACAAGAGCTCTATCAACCAAAACAGAACAGGATAACAGGCTAGTTATAGCCATCATAGGAAAAAATATCAAAAATGTCTAATTTCTCTTCTCTTCTTGAATTAGATGACCAGTGGCCCGAGTAATAAGACTACTGTGCATCTTGTCAATGGTGTTTGCCAATTTTCTCTAAAAGAAATTCTTGAAGAAGAGGCCCTTGGGCCTAAGAGTGTTCAATGCCCCCGTGTAGGGGAGTGCCAGGGCTGGAAGACGGGAGGGGAGGGAGTACTCTCATAGAGGCAGGTGGAAGGGGGATGGGATAGGGGGTTTTGGAGGGGAGACCTGGAAAGGGGAAAACATTTGAAATGTAAATAAAGAAAATATCCAATAAAAAAGAAAAAAAGAAAAAAAAAGAAATTCTTGACAATGCATTCCCATTTGGCATCTTTACCAAAGTGGCAGAAAAGCAATTACATACCCTCAAGTCCTTGAGATCAGATCTCTTAATCTATTTTCACAAGAATGTTCATTCAGTATATAAGCACTGATATAGGATAAAAGTGGCCACAAATTCTATCATGAACCCACTAAAACCATATTTTAATGACCTTGCTTTGAATCTCAGTTGGCCCCATAGCTCCATGTGTTAGTCAACTTTCTGTTACTATAACAATACGCCTGAGGTGACAGGGTGTGGCTGTGCATGCCTTTAAGCTTAGCAATCAGGAGGCAGAGGCATGAGTATCTCTGTGAATTTGAGCAGAGCTTGAGATACACACACACACACACACACACACACACACACACACACACACATATATGAGTGTAGTACGTCTTTGGATGAAATTAATATTCGAATTGGAAGTTCTATGGGTAGAACAACTCGATTGTCAACTTCTAAAAGGCAAAGTTCTCCTGGTTTTAGTTCGTTTGTGGGGATTATGTAAGAGTCGAAGCATAAGTCTTCATAGTCAGTATGCTCATAACTTCAATATCATTGGTGACCCATGGTTTTTACTGTTAAGACGGGATTATTAATTTCGTCTATTATGTATAAAATTCGTAAGGATGGAAGAGCAATTAATACAAGGATTGCGGCTGGTAGAATAGTTCAGATAGTTTCAACTTCTTGAGCATCTATTGTGCTTGTATGGGTTAGTTTAGTTGTTAGTATTAGTGAAATAATATAGAGTGCTAAGGAGCTAATAAGGAACACAATTATTAATCATGAAAATTTGTTAGTTCTTCTATAATAGGTAGACCTAGTTGAAACGGGTATGCCATATAAGATATATAGGTTTCTATTCTATGATTTAACTTTGACAAAGTTAAGTAATTATTTTACTAATATCTTATCGAGAAAGACATAAAGGTTATGAGATTGGCTTGAAACCAATTTTAGGGGGTTCGAGTCCTTCCTTTCTTATTTTGCTTTTACATAAGAAGGTTCTTCAAATGTGTGATAAGGTGGGGGACATCCGTGAAGTCATTCAAGGTTTGTTGATGTGTAACAGACGTATAGAACTTCTCGTTTAGAGGCGAAAGCTTCTCAAATCATGAAAATTATTACTAATACGGCTGTTAATGAGATGAATGAGCCTATAGAAGAAATAGTATTTCATGTGGTGTAAGCATCCGGGTAGTCTGAGTATCGTCGAGGTATTCCTGATAGACCTAAGAAATGTTGAGGGAAATATGTTAGGTTGACTCCTACAAATATAATAGCAAAGTGAGCTTTTGCTCATGCGTTGTTAAGAGTATAACCTGAGAATAGTGGGAATCAGTGTACAAAGCCAGCTATAATAGCAAATACGGCTCCTATAGATAAGACATAATGAAAGTGGGCTACTACATAATATGTGTCATGAAGTACTATATCAAGTGATGAGTTTGAAAGTACAATTCCAGTTAAACCTCCAACTGTAAATAAGAAGATAAAGCCTAAAGCTCATAGTATAGCTGGTGATCATTTAATATTTCCACCATGCAATGTTGCTAGTCAGCTAAATACTTTTACGCCAGTAGGGATGTCGATAATTATAGTGGCTGATGTGAAATATGCTCGTGTGTCTATGTCTATTCCTACTGTAAATATGTGGTGTGCTCATACAATAAACCCAAGGAAACCAATAGATATTATGGCTCAGACCATTCCTATATATCCAAAGGGTTCTTTTTTTCCTGAAGTTACTACATGTGAAATAATTCCAAATCCCGGGAGAATTAAAATATAGACTTCTGGGTGTCCAAAGAATCAAAATAAGTGTTGATAAAGAATAGGGTCTCCTCCTCCTGCAGGATCGAAGAAAGTTGTATTAAGGTTTCGATCTGTTAATAGTATTGTAATTCCTGCTGCTAGGACTGGAAGGGATAGGAGTAGTAGGACAGCTGTAATTAATACAGATCAAACAAATAATGGTGTCTGATATTGAGTTATGGCTGGTGGTTTTATATTGATAATGGTAGTAATGAAATTAATAGCTTCTAAAATAGATGATACGCCAGCTAGATGTAGGAAGAAAATTGTTAGGTCTACTGATGCTCTGGCATGTGCTAGGTTACCTGCTAAAGGAGGATATACAGTTCATCCTGTTCCTGCTCCTGCTTCTACTGTTGAAGATGCTAAAAGAAGAAGGAATGGTGGTGGGAGAAGTCAGAAACTTATATTATTTATTCATGGAAAGGCTATATCTGGAGCACCAATTATTAGTGGTACAAGTCAGTTTCCAAAGCCTCCGATTATTATTGGTATAACTATGAAAAAGATTATGACGAATGCATGGGCTGTTACAATTACATTGTAAATTTGGTCATCGCCTAGGAGGGTGCCTGGTTGTCCTAATTCAGCTGGAATTAGGATGCTAAGTGCTGTTCCAACTATCCCTGCTCAAGCACCAAATAGTAGATACAAAGTTCCAATGTCTTTATGGTTAGTTGAAAATAGTCAACGATTTATGAACATAGGTAAAATGGCTGAGTAGGCATTAGACTGTAAATCTAAATACAGAGGTTTAAACCCTCTTTTTACCAAGCCTTAAGGTGATTTTCATGTCGAATTGCAAATTCGAAGGTGTAGAGAAATAACTCTACTAAGGTTTCTCCTGCCTCGTTTCCGTTAGGCGGGAGAAGTAGATTGAAGCCAGAATTAGGGTATTTAGCTGTTAACTAAAATTTCATAGGTTTATAGTTCTGCCAGTCTAGAAAAGGTCTTAGCTTAATTAAAGCAATTGATTTGCATTCAGTAGATGTAGGGTATAGGCCTACAGTCCTTGTCAGAAGTTAAACTTTGTGAGGTTTTCTTAGGGCTTTGAAGGCTCTTGGACTTTATATCCTAAACTTCTATATGATTAGTTGAGGAGAAAGTGGTAGTGTAAGTGTGCTGCTGATTATTAGTAGGGGAAGTATTGGATTATATTTTGAGTATATGGTATGAGAAAGTATTTTGGAGTTATTGCTGGTAGGGAATATTGTTATTGAGGTTGAATAGATTAAGCGAGTGTAGAAGAATAGGTTTAGGAGTGCTATGATGGCTATTATTGTTGTTAAGATTAGGCAGTTATTTTTTTAGGAGTTCTGTGATGGTCATTCATTTTGGTAAGAATCCTGTTAGTGGTGGCAGGCCTCCTAGGGATAGCAGGATTAGTGGAGTTGTTATTATTAATGTGGGTGTTTTATTTCATAGAAGTGAAATTGAGTTAATGGTTGTGGAGTTGTTGATCATTAGTACTATAAATATTAGAATGGTTATTATAATATAAATGATTAGATTGAGTAGTGTAATTGTTGGGTTATAGGGAAGAATAGCGATTATTCATCCTATATGGGTGATTGATGAGAACGCTATGACTTTTCGGGTCTGTGTTTGATTTAGTCCTCCTCATGCTCCTATGAAAATTGACGAGATAGCTAGAATAAAGATGATAGTTGGATTTAGGAGTTGATAAATTTGAATTAGAATGGATAGGGGGGCAATATTTTGCCATGTGAGGATGATTAGTCCTGTGTGGAGTTGGGTGGCTCGTGTTACTTCTGGAAGTCAGTAGTGAAAGGGCGCAAGTCCAAGTTTTATTGACAGTGAGATTAATGTCATGTTAAGTAGTAGGCTGTTTGTTTGTTGTTGGAATGTCCATATTCCTAGTTGTTTGTAGTTTAAAATAATGGCTAGTAGTATAATTATTGAGGCTGTAGATTGTGTGATGAAATATTTTGTTGCTGCTTCAATTGATCGTGGGGTTTTTTTGTTGGTTAGTAGTGGAATGATTGCTAGTGGGCTTATTTCTAGTCCTACTCATATAAGTAGGAGGTTGGTACTGGATATTGTGATCACTGGGCCTATGAGGATGGTGAAGTAGATGATGATGAGGGTGATAGGATTTATTAGTACGGGAAGGGTTTAAACCAACGTTTTCAGGGTATGGGCCTGATAGCTTAATTAGCTGACCTTACTGTACAATGAGGTGTTTGGGTGGCACGAAGAATTTTGGATTCTTAGGAGTAGGTTCAAATCTACTGTTCTAGAAATAAGAGGGTTTGCACCTCTATAATTTACTCTATCAAAGTAACTCTTTTATCAGACATATTTCTATATGTATGGGGGGATACTTGCTATGAAAATTGGTAGGGAGATGTGTCATATACAAAATGCTAGTGTTACAAAGCTCAAATCCAAGTGGATTAAGGACCTCCACATAAAACCAGTTACACTGAATCTAATAGAAGAGAAAGTGGGGAAAACTCTCGAACACCTGGGTACAGGGGAAAAGTTCCTGAATAGAACACCAGGGGCCTATGCTCTAAGATCAAGAATAGACAAATGGGACCTCATGAAATTGCAAAGCTTCTGTAAGGCAAAGGACACTGTCAATAGGACAAAAACGACAACCAACAGATTGGGAAAAGATCTTAACCAATCCTATGTCCGATAGAGGGCTAATATCCAATATTTACAAAGAACTCAAGAAGTTAGACTCTAAAAAACCAAATAACCCTATCAAAAAATGGGGAACAGAGCTAAGCAGAGAATTCTCAACTGA
>CM052702.1:8962745-9050974 GCA_028551405.1 Uromys caudimaculatus
TCAGAGTATATATATATATATATATATATATATATATATATATATATATATATATATATATATATATATATATATAATTTCCAGGCCAGCCAAGGCTACATAGTAAGACTCTATTAAAGAAAGAAACAAACAAATAAACAAACAAAGAGGGAGAGGAAGACAGGGTGAGGGAAGGAAACAAGCAAGCCAGCCTGACGTGATTGATTTGTGAAGACAGAAGGTTTAGTTTTGCTCAGAGCTTGGAGGTGTGCATGCAAGATCGCGTGTCACCGCTTTGAGCCAGTGATGAGGCTGTATATTGTGGCTGAAGTACACTGCAAAACAAAGCCATTCACCTATGGCCAGGACTCATAAGGAAAGGAAGGGGGCAGGGCCCCATAATTCTTTTCAACACTGTGTCCTAATGACCTAAAGAGCTCCTCCTAGGCCCCACCCCTGAAAGGCTCCATCACTTGGCGTTAGTGCCATCGTGGTAACAAAACCTTTAGCACATGGGTTTTTTAAAAACTCACAACATCCAAACAGTAATTTCCAATAGATAGAAATGACATCATACCAGTCCCAGGCCTAAGTTGTGATCAGGCCAACAGGTTCCCCTTTAGCTCTTTCTGGGCTCAAGCCACCATACAGAAAATTTCACTCTTCTTGTGGGAGAAAAACCACAGAGGGAAGTGGTCTGTGATGGCTAGAGAGGGAGGAGGCTGAGATCTCCCAGCATCCCAGGCTAGCCCCAAGACTGGCTAAAGCTCCTTTCACTAGCAAGCTGCAGTCACTTGACAGACTTTAAGCAACAGAAGCATCTAAGCACAGTTAATCAACAGAACTGAATAGATGATAAACTAATTCATAACTTCAATCCATTAAGCCTTAGAGAAGTCCATTACACAATTCTGTTGTATGCAACTACAGCAGAATACTTCTGGTCAACCAGACATAGCCTTGACAACTCAAAATGCTAAGCCTACTTTTAAAAATTTACCTCACATAGAAAGAAAATTGCCAACACTTCCAGTTAACCAGCCCAGTAGACAACAGAGATCAGGGCAGCCCCAGTGAATGTGGGACAAACACATTAGCTGAGAAAGGGAGAAGATATACCCTACAGAAGGAGACATGAATACCTCCTGGTGTGACCAGCAAAAACCCATGTCATGGGGATGGCCTTGTTGGACATTCAGTGGGAAGAGCAGCCCTTGGTCCTGTGGGGATTTGATGCCCCAGTGTAGGGAAATGCCAGGGCGGGAAGGCAGGAGTGGGTGGGTGGTAGAGCACCCTCATAGAGGCAGGGGGAGGGGGAGGGGATGGGGGGTTTCTGGAGGGGAAACCTGAAAAGGAGATAACATTTGAAATAAAGAAAATATCCAATAAAAGAAAAAAATAGTTTAAAAAAAAAAAAGCATGCCACCTGAGACTACTTGCCACCTCCCTCCATAAACTATGGAGGACATCCCTTTCATGGAGATTAAGTTCCAACTGTGTCACATTACAGAGATAAAGGAAACTCTTCAAGAAACCAATCAGATTATTTGTTGAAGAGCCACTGTCTCTGGATTCAGTAGAGAGTCAAGTCTAAACAGTGAAGAAAGTTCGCTCCCTCTGAACTGAATAGTCTCAGCAACCTCTCTGGCTTCAAATCAGCACCGTATCCATAGTTGCCAATATCTAAGGAAAGGACACAAGTAAAAAAAACCCATCAGGGATGGAGAGATTGCTCTATGGGTAAGATTCCTTACTGCATAAGCATGGGGAAGCATGGGACATGGTTAAGTGCACACCAGTAATGCCAGCAGCAGAGAGTAAAGCGGAGACGGGGGAACCACTCAGGCTTGCTGATCACCCTCCTAGCTATAGGGAGAGGCACTGTCTCAGGGAATCAGATGGAGTGGTAACACAGGACACCAGATGTCCTGCTCTGGCATATGCACAGGCCACACACACACACATAAGCATGCATCATACGTATACACATAAACACAACACACACAAAGCGCACATCCCAATATGATAGATGGAAATTAGGGGAGCAGTTAAAGCAATTGAGGTATGGTTATATGAAATTTAATATTTTCATTTAAAATTATGATTGTGAAGAACGGTGTTGGCATGGTAAATTCTCATACTTTGTTCTTCCTAATTGAGCAATGTGAACACATGACTTGAAGCTTTCTGTGCCCACTTCCTTATCAATCAGCAGGAACAACAGCACTTAATGACAAGCAAGGTAAGTTCTAACTCTTAAGTTGTGCTGAGATGGACAATGAACCCATTTGTATGATTAGCATATAATGGTAATAATAATAATACCAACAAAGGGTTAATATAAGTGAGTAAACTAGGAACTGTAGTACATAAAGACAGACACGTAGAAATTAGCTATTTATAACTTATCAGATATGGGTACCATTGCACACATGTGCTCACCTCAACAGGAAGTCACCTACCTGATAGGGTAGGCCAAACAGCACTAATGAACAAGCAATCCCAAAACACACCAACAAACTTACTTCTCTCTTTCTTTTCATGTCTGTACCCTTTCCTATCCACCAAAGCAGGGCTTTTAACCCTGATTCCATATCACCTGAAAACCTTTACAAAATGCCAATACCTGGAATTCCAACTTCCTTCCTCTCAAATACACACACACACACACACACACACACACACACACACACACACAGACCTACCTTGCTGGATAGGACGCTGACATGGGAATTGAAAAGCTCCCAAGATACTTTTTATATGCACCCATGTCAGAGAGCTTCTGCACTAATTAGAAGATATTTGGTACTAACTGCCATTCTAGGAATATAGCAGTGTGATTAGCGGTCGGTAGTCAGTGAGGTCTGCATTCAAGTTCTTGTTCCTCCTGTTGACAAGCTAAGTGACAAACTGTTCAACAATCCACAGGCTCAATGTCTCCATTTGTATATTAGAAATAATACCTAGTTTATAGGATTGTTTGGGGGGTAATGAAATGTCAGCAAATCAACTAAGCACACACATCTGATATGTAAGTTATTGTGGGTATTATTTTGTGTCCCTTAAGGCATGTACCCAGTGATTTTCCTGTAGAAGTACCTAATAAATATTCATCGATTTGAATTTGAAGACTATAGAAGGACCCTCCCATGAGACAGAAGAACACGGAGACGGGAAATGAAAGGATGTCACAGAAGGGCCAAACTCATAATTCAGCCTAGGCCTGTCTGTGCCTTCCACGACGGGAACACAGGAGCGATGATATATACCCAGTCGCAGGACAACGTTCAACCCTATGACCAACAAGGAAAAGACTCTTCCAACAAGACACCTTCTTCAGCCTCCTAGGTAAGTAAATTGTCAACTGATTAGCATCTAATAATTTGGTAAGCGGTGCAGTGTGAAGGATCTTTAGGAACAAGGGGTGTTAAAACAATAAGATGTATTTGTGTGCTACCAGATGCCTTCCTTTCCCTGGGAATAAACCAGGACCTCAAAAGCTGAGCATACAAAGAGGCACAATCTCCAGTCATCTCTTGGCGGGGAGACCGCCAGCCCACACTTGCCACGCTCCAGTGATAAGCTGCGCTAACAAGAATGTGAGGGGAAATGAGAGCCAGGTCTCATCCCTCCCATCAGCAGCAAATTTTTATTTCTTGACTAAATAGAAGCTCTTGAGGAGCAAAGCAGAATGATTTTTAAAGGAAACAAAACCAGATTGGAAATCATTTGCTGCCCTCTTGTGGGTGGTTTGGGGTGAATGTGAGTGTCAGGTTTTCTTGATTTTTCGCAGCAGTGGGCAGCACATTTGGACTTCCCTAGTATACATCTTCTGAAAAGCATCAGGATAGGACCCCACGCCACCCACAAGGGGGAAACATTTGAAATGTAAATAAAGTATCAAAAAAATTAAAATTAAAAAAAAGAGAGAAGAAGAAAAAGAAAGAAAGAAAAAAAAAGTAGCCCAAGGGACATCTGCACTGTACCCTCAGGAAAACGAAAGGGAAAAGAGGAGAGAAAGTCTGGCGTTAGTTTCTTTCACTTTCCTAGAGTACCAACATGAATTTGGGCTCTCCGCCTAACCTGCCTAACCCGCTCTGGTGGAAGAAAGGAGAAAGAGATTCCAGACTGTTCCTTGGGGTACTTCTTTGGGAGTGGGGGAGCAGGGGGTCGAGCCATAATGAAATCCTGGACCAGATCAACTGTGAAACCAACCTGGGCTCCAAGGAATAGCAAAGAGGCAGGTCTAAGCTGGGAACAGACTTGGCTCCCTTTCCTCTACAGCCCAAGTCTCGTTCTCAAGAGGGTAGACAAGGCTCGGGGCCCAAGAGGAGCTCAGAGAATTGGTTTTGTCTTTAGGAATGTTGAAAAAGATCCTCTTGGACTTGGAATATATCCAAAGTGCAAGTCACAGCCCCTCTAGAGATCAGCCTGTGCTAATGAAAGATTTAAGATTCCCCTGTTGGCTCCCACATCATTTGCAACTTAACTAGTGACAGGCAAATGAACGCGAACCGATATTTTTAAGTTATTGCATTCTTAAAATGTAAATGAAATGTCAGAAATCTTACAAAAATGCAACCACATACGTGAATAATCTAAGAGAAAAGAAGAACCTTCATAAACCAGTATCTTATTTACTATTGTTTTGTGTTGATATATCACAATATATGCGGGAGCCATGGCTCTTACATCCTCTCTGATCCCACTACAGAAAAGGCTGCTTCCACGACCATTTGATTCTAAATCTACTGAATGTAAAAATTGGCTGATTTGTTTTTTTAAACTTGGTTAGCTATGCTGGCATTGCATAGGAATGGCTTCATATTAATAATTCTTCTAATGGAGAATTCATGAAAATCATACCTGATTGTATCTATCCCTATCAGGATATTCATCTAACCCTTGTATTCTAGAGCTTCACTGCTCCATATGGAAGCCACTAGCCATGTTTATCTTTCCCATTTCTATTTCAAAATGCCTCCCTCGCAGGAGTTACATTTTAAGTATTCAGGAGGCATGCGAGGCTACTGTATTGGACAATTCATCTTGAGAGAGTATTGTCTACATGTTAGCACTCCAGAAAAAGATCAATATTAAAAATTCAAACTATGGTTTCAACTGAATGCATATCACTTTCATACCAGCACATTGTTGAAAAAAAACCATTAGAATAAATCATGAAAGTCAAGGGCTACCTGCATATGGGTAACATATGGTCTCTTATAAACAAATAGTTGTTTGTTTTATATAAACTATTCAGTACTCGTCCTGTGCGATTCTTTTCTCCCTAAAGATTCATGTGCTAAAAGCTTAGCCCCCAAGTAAGGTGGTATTTAGGTAGAACCTTCAAGCAATTGGTCCTCATGAAAAGTGACCAGGTCATGGGGCTTCACCTCCATGGTGGAGTAAAAAGAGTAAGGGTTGGGATTCTCCTTATGTAAATATGAGTGCACCCAGCCTAGTTGACTGGCCCTATGGTACCTGGCTGCTCCTCTTTCTATTTTTCTGCCATCTTGCTAGACAGCCAGGAAGTATTCAGTAGAATTTCAGCATCCAACTATTGTTGGATTATGCTGAACCCACCAGCCATTAGAATCAAGAGATAAATTTCCTTACAATCCACCTAGCATCTGTTATTGTGCTACAGCAACACAAAATAAGCTAATAAAAGTTACTAACTGTTTTTCATAAAGATAAATTTTATTGAAGAATGTTTTCTTAGATGTTAATATTACTTTATAAAATTAGAGAATGATTATTTGTAAAAATTAAGGTCACCTTTGATCTTATGATCCTACAGTAGAATCATAAGAAAGGAGATTGAGAAGAAAGAAATTTTAACTGGGGAACAGGAAACCTAGAGTCAGATCTTAGCCCAAATCAATAAAAAGCTCTTAGCTTTTTTTTTTTTTTTTTTTTTTGTTTGAAAAGTAAATGGAAAGCATTGGCAGTCATGTGTCCCTAGAAAATACCATTCTCCTAAACCTTTGTGAAATACAATCAAGTTCTTCCAAGTGATTCTAGGGCTTGTAATCCAATGAATCTTAACTAATCCTGATGGAGTATACTCTATTCCACTCTGCCGCACATGATTCTGTCACAGATAGCATTATAGCATTGTGGATATTGAATTGTCACAAAAACAATTTTACTCGCTGATAAGAGTCTGCTGCTCACCAGTAGGAAGCTGTCAGTGCAGGTGAAGCACAGGAACAAGGGTACTGTAGTAAGCTAGAAAGCACCCAGAGCACTGGGAAAATCATACAAAACCAGGGACATTTAAAAGGGGGCTTTTGATTTCCTAAGACCCAGCTCCATAGCATTGGGCACACTGGCCTCAAACCCCTGATGATGCTACATGAGCTCCCAAGTGGATGGGATGATAGGCATGTATCAAAATATTCAAATTTTATGAAAATACTGCAAGACCTACATGGATGTTGTAATCATCACAATCAGATAAGAAATGTTCAGAGGATCTGGCTTCTTGGTGTGAAGAGACTTGAAGATTTCAGGTCAGCCTGATGCTCACAAACCAACACCATAAATGTGCACAGTGAGAAGTGGATCAAACCCAGAGCAGTCTAAGCCAGCACCATGACTACACATGGTGAGAAGCAGCAAGTGAATCAAAACCCAGATCAGGATAGGGACCAAGATTTGCAGTCTGTGTGACCAAATCTGCCGTCATCCCTGGCTAACTGTCTCGAAGTAGAGGGTTCTAAAGTAATGACAGACATGGCGTGAGGTGCCATTGACAGAACAAGGGTGTGAGTGAGAAGGGCAGGGAAGGTGTAAGAGAACCTGATCATTTCATCAAATGTTAAAAACAAAAACAAACAAACAAAGAAGCACAAGGCAGGTGTGAGGAGGGTCCGTGTCTGAAAGCTCAACACTAAGGAGGCAGAGGTGGGAATCCAGACCAGCTTGGTCTACATAGTTAGTCTCAGAGCTATGTAATAAAACCTTGTCTGAAATATTTTAAAAAGGAAAGAAAAAAAGACCTATATGAAAGCCTTGTTTGTAGCTCCAGTGGACAGTAGTGGAGTCAATGAAAACAGCAGCCCTCTCTGAAAATTCTCCAACAGTATAGTAATAGACATGAGCCAGAAATGGGCTATTCCCCTGGTACTGTTCTCAGTCTATGCTGGGTTATTCGAAATCCCTTCTACATGGAGCAGATGGATGAACAACAGAGATGCCATCCAGTCTCTTTCAACACTAAGATGAAGAGTGGTGGTTTCCTGACTTCTACCATGCATCATCTGCAGGACTTGAGCAAGTGCTCTAGTTTGGTTCTGTTGCTATAATAAACATCAGGACCACAAGCAACCTGGGGAGGAAAGGTTGTATTTCATCTTATACTTACAGTCAGTCCTAGAAGGAAAGCAAGACATGTACTTGAGGAATAGACCACAGGAGAACCAAAGTCATTGCTTTCCAGCTTGCTCTCAGTGTCTTGCTCAACTGAGCCAGGACCACCTGCCCAAGGATGGACCACCAACAGTGGATTAGATCCTCTCGCATCAATCATTAATTAAGAAAATGACATGCTAGTATAAAAGGGAGAAATCTCATGAGACCTCAACCCTACACAAATAACCACAGGCAACAGAAGAATTCAGAGAGTGGGAGAAATAGTCTTCCTCAAGGAAGAGTATACCAATTTGTTGGCTAATATCAAATGATCATCCCTGGAAACATACATACAAATAACATTATATAGATGGAGCATATTGTATTTATATATTTAGTATATACATATTCATATACATATGTATATATGCTAAAAATTAAAAAAGAGGATATGAATTTGTAAGAAAGCAAGGAGTAGGGTACATGGGAGGGTTTGAAGAGAAGAAAGGGAAGGGGAGCATGATATAATCACAAAAAATTTAAAATTAAAATAGGAAAAACAAACAAGCCTTTTAAAATTATATGTGTGTATATATATATAATTTATTTATATATATCTATGTATATATACATGTACTTTTCTGTCATGCAACAACAGAAAATTAAAAAATAATAATCAGAAGAGAATTGGACGGAACACAAGGACACGGAGAAGCTCAGCCTTTCTCCAGCCTTCCTGGCCTACTTCAAAGTACCTGCTCAAGCTCTTTAATAAATCTCAATAGCACTAATGCAAGTCATGTGGTTAAAACCATAGTTTTAACTTCCAATTCAATTGTAGTAGTAGTAGTAGTAGTAGTAGTAGTAGTAGTAGTAGTAGTAGTAGTAGTAGTAAAGGTTCCTTTTATCCAAACAAGGATTTCCCTGAGTGTTAATGTTGCTTTTATTTCCTCAGATGAAGTGATGACATGAGAGCCAAACCCAAGCTTTGTAAATACAACTTGGGCTGAGCCCAGAGTGTTTCCTTCTCTGTTCTATCCCTAGTCCTAGGCCTGGAAGCTTCGAGCCTTCATATAATCTAATCCCCAGATGACTGACTCAATGTGGTTTCTCTCGGCTTCTGACTGAATTGCTCTGCCTGGCCTCATCCTAGCTTTGGCAATACGTTCTAATCTTCTGGCTCCTCCTCATTCTCCGGCTCATTCTGTCTTTACCCGTGTCTAGATTGTTCTCTTTGCCCCCTATTATTGTAAAATGTCAGGCTAAAACTGCCAGAAACACCCTTCTCTCTACACTGCTCTCTTAAGTCACTTCTCTGTTCTCACGAGAGTTGGGCATATCCTATCTCTGACTCATTCTGTCAAATCTTTCTCTGATTCATCACTTTGCCTGCCCCTCAATTAGATGTCACTTTCAAACATGGCTGCTTCCTCCTACAAACTGACCTTACCTTTATTGTTAGGGATTAAAGGTATGTACAAGGGTGTGTCTGTATTCCAGCCAGAGCATACTATAATTCAGGGTGTGTCTGCATTCTACCATATAGACCTAGAAGGTCTTTGGATGTGATCCCTTGACAGAGCAACCATATTGCTGGATTAAAATTTCTCTACACCTGAGGCTTGGTGCATTTCCCTTTTTATATCCATCACATACTGAAGATCTCCAGCAGCACCTAAATTTCTCACTAAATGCTGAGTCCCCTACTTGGTATGCAGAGGATTCTGCAGCGCCAGTCGTCATGAATGAGCTACAGCAGCATTGCAACAAACACTCTGCAAACAGCTCCTAGCTCTCAGGTGTCGTTGTATACAAGTTAAACTAAATGGATGAATTTCTGGCAGGGATAATGTAGTTCATGTTGACATTATTCACAGCTTTCCCAAGAAGACAAGCTTTAATCAGACAACACTCATGAAGATTTCTGTGTATAAATATTTGGGTGTCTGGCTAAATAGTGCCCTAACCTTTAAAAGCATGTAGACCTTATGCTTTAAGTAGGATCATCAGCATAAAGGGTAATTTAGTACAAATAAAAGAAGAACTTCTTTGCCCAGGAGTCTGGATGCATATGGAACCCATCACTTCAAGAGTCTGAACAGCACAAAAATAAAAATAATCTCAACAATAGCTTAGATAAGTCACTAACCACAAAGTTCTATAGGTTTTTCTTTTAAAAATCACTCAAGCAGTGGGAAGTAATTGCACAAGCCTACACAACCTACATGGGGTGCTAAGTAAGAAGGATCAGTTGAGCTGTATCCTATCTCCCTGAAAAGCACTCAATCATGGGTTCTTTCCCTTGTCTTCTAACTTTCCTCACCTTCAACAAAATAGTTATTGACAACACACACACACACACACACACACACACACACACACACACACATCTAGCAAGGGAGTAGTAGTTTGTTTTAATTCAGAAACTGTTACTTTTTTCTGGAAGTGTATAATTTATACAGTGAGATGCAGTACATCTACTACTGGGAATGGGTAGAAAGTGTGCAGACTTAGGCTAGGTAGTAACTGAACAGTTGGGCTGTGTGTGCTTCAGATGCTAAGATGGAAGCTTAGGGCAGGAGAATTCCTTGGAGAAGGATGAACAGGGTGAGCACAGAGAAGATGACAGAATGGAACTCCTGAGCTGAGACATTAGGCAACAAGGAGGCTGAGGCAAATTTGAGTAGTAGAGTATCTAGATGGAGAACAAAACCCATGGGAAGGAAGTTCCCAGGCGACATAAGGAGAATGAAAACTTTAAGACTTTGGTATTAGATTTGACAAGAAGGCTATGGATTTATGTCTATTGTTAGAATGGTGAGGAGTCAGCAAATGAGCCAACAGGAAGAGCTGTGGATATAGATCAATGGGACCCAAGTTCAGAACAGCAATGAAAACAGAAAAGAGGGAACAGATATTGGGACACACCACGCTCCCCTCTTGGGGTATACTGCTGAGTAATCTTTCTTTGCCTGTGACACTATGGGCCTCACACATGCTAGGCAAGCACTCTACCAGTGAACTTCTTCCCCAGCCTTTTCATTTAACTTTATGACTTTTTAGATAGAGTTTTGCTAAGCTGCCCAAGAAGCCCTAAACTGCAATCCCCCTGCCTCCACTTCCAAGTAGCTGGGATCACACACCTGAATTACCAGCCTGTGTATATATCTGTGTTGCACATGTGTGGCCACATGTGTACACACGTGCATGCAGAAATCAGAGGCTGATGTCAGGTGTCAGAAATATCAACCACTCTGCTTTATTTACTGAGGCAGGCTATCTCACTGAACCCGATTCAGTGACTCCAGCTAGCCAGCTTGCTAAAGAATCTCAGAGTACTTTGCATCTCACATCAGAAACAAAGTCTGGCTGCAATAACCAGTTACTTGGATTAATGGTGAATTTTCATTCTATTATCTTGAAATAGTAAAGAAAGCAAAAGGTGCTGTGAGAAGAAAGAGAGACACGGGGCTAGTGGGGCAGAGCCTTGCTGCTTTCTACACTGAGCCTGAAAAGAACCGATGCCAAAGTCCTATGCACTTAAGTGAGACTGTCAGGCCTTCCCAGAAAGTATTTGGTTCCTTTTTACATGCTATGTTTTATTAGATGTAAAGTGAGTGCTGTGACCTCACCCTTGACTGAGAACCACAGACAGTAGGTGCCAGCTAATGCCTCTCCCATCAGTGAAGCCATAGAACGCATCAGCACATGTCTCAGACTGGGGTTTTATGAAAAGGCATTATTTTTTAGTATGTCTTGTTTTAACATAAAGATAGATAAAAACAATTGCACCATCATTATTTGAAGAAAAGAAAATATTTTTCTTTAATGACATTGTTTTCTAAAATTTTTCGTGTGTGTGTGTGTGTGTGTGTGTGTGTGTGTGTGCTTTCCCAAGGGTCTACTATTAGTAATTATGGATTAATGTTTTGAAAGCTGAAAAAGGACATATCCTTAAAGAGCATCTCTGTCCAGTTGTGATAATCTGCATGACCATCTATCATGGTGACTTTTTCTTGCTGTGATAAAGCATTCTGACCAAAGACAAGTTAGACAGGAAAAGTTTTATTTCACCGTACAGATTACACACTACCACCAAGAGAAGCCAAGGCAGGAACTCAAGACAGGGATCTGAAGTGGAGATCAGGGAGGAACCTGCCTAATGACTCGCTTTCTTGCCTCCTTACTTCATGCTCAGCCAGCACTTTATTATAGCTCAGACCCACTTTCCTAGGTCCAGTGGGCTAGACACTCCAACATCAAACATCACTTATGCCCATGGCTCACAGAATGTGCCAACCCGATATGAGCAATCCCTCACGTGAGATCCTCTCAGGTGACTCCATGTCAGACTGACAGCTGAAGTTACCTAGAACACAAATAAATGTTTCACCGCTGCAGTTCTGAGTGACTCCATGTTAAAGAGACAGGCGTTCCCAGAAAGATTTTTGGAAGAGTGGTAGAATCCAACCCAGGAGCAACAGCATGTGAGAGCAGCCAGCTGGAGGCACATCTGCTGGTTTTATTAAAGGGGATTGATCCCGAGGACAGGGAGTCTTCAAGGGGACTGTGAAGGCACCCCCAGAGACCCACTCTTACACATCTGTAAATATCTACAACTTTCAAAATGATTCTTCTGCTTTAACTTGAGAAAAATCAAGAGCTGTGACTAAAAGGTGGGGCAGTCAGTGCATGCACAGGACAGCACATGGAAGGAAGGACAGGAAATTGAGAGAAGAAAGAAAGGTGTTCTTCTTTAGATGGAGACCGAAGCACAGCAGATGAGTGCTGATCAAGCTAATTATTGATTAGATGTATAATTGATTAATAATAATACAACAGCAACTCTTTTGAGGAAGTAGAGATTTCCTCTCAGCTCTTCATTGTCTAAGAGTAAACCATAGCACACACTTAGCAAGGTTTTCCCGGCACACCATCCAACTATGGAGGGAAAAACAAACCCCACAGAGCTGCTGCACAGTTGCTCATGTTACGCCTGCTTGTGAGACACTCATTACATACAAAAGATAGCATAGGAAAGAGGACCCGAGAGTGAAAAACAAGACAGGGCTCATTATCTCCTACTGCCGGGGCATTTCTCCCTCTGTCTCTGAATGCAGAGGTTAGAAGATAACCAGTTGTGCTGGCACTTAAGCCACTGGAGCGTCACTAACCTCACTGCTTCCTATAGGTTGCAAGGGCCAATAGCTAAGAGGAAAGTACTTCTAAAAGCTTTACACTACTTACTATTAGTGGGGGGGGGGGTGAGACCCAGCACACATGTGGAGATCGGAGACCAATCTTTGGTAGCCAGCTCTTTCCCTCTGCCATGGGTCCTGAATGGCTCATACAGTGAGAGCTTTCATTCACATCACCAGCCCAGTAATGACGTTATGAGACCTCAGGGAAATCTATAACATTTCAATGTGTATAGCTTTGACCAAGTGATACAAAGAACTATCTGGGTGTCCCTGTGTTTTAGTAATATGAAATTAAGATACCTAACACTGAAGGTGCCAACAAGGGACTTTGTTAAGCAGTAGAAGAGTTCAACAGTGAAGATACTCGGTGCCACCACGGGCAGGATTTGGAATTCATACCCATGCTATGTGTGATTCAAGAAAGCAGGAGCTATTTGAATTGTGGGGCTATAATTCCAACAAGGGATGCTGAAGACTGCATAAACCACCTGAGCCTACAAAAATTACTATCCTGCATTTCAGGCACCTGTGGTTTGTTTTATGAGTAATTTGCTGACTCCCTTTGCACAGTATGTTGTGTCAAACTTCAAACTTTGGATATTTCTTTGCAATTTGATTTGTCTTTTACCTGAGAATCTGTCCATTTCTATAGTAAATTTTCATTGAGCGCTTACTATGTGTGTCATGTCATGCTGCGGGAGAAGTGGATTGTGTGGTCCTGTTTGGACCTCCAGCTGCTGTGGGCTTTAAAGCCTCCAGCACAGAAATCAAACATCCTAGAGCCAGTAAGGAAGCCCTGCCTAGAAAATAAGTACCTATTGACATCTTAAATGAAAGCAAATGTTTATTCTGGACAGGACCACAGCGTTTCAGGATGGGCTTATCAGAGAATTTCATCCTTAGAGCTCTAAATAGCTTCCCAGGACTCTTCTTGCAGGAAAGAAAGCAAATGCACAGTGACTTGGGAATGCTCCTTTAAGGAAGCTTCCACAAGGAAACATTTAGATGTTGTTAAAACATAAAGTATACACACAACCATTTCATACTACTGACCTCCGGGCAACTAGAATGCCATTGGTAAAGCCAGGTTCTTGCCTACTTAAGATGCACTCCGTATCTATTTTAAGATGTATTGTTACATCCTTCATCCCTTCACTGCAAACATTGTTTTGTGTAAGGTGTTGATTATGGAGAATCCTTCAGAGTGTGAGTCACCCTGGCTGATGGTACAGCAAAATCTCACAGTTATTTGGGATTCAGATCAAGGGGTGTTGATTGGTAGAAGGAAGGGTGGGCTAAAGTTGTGAGAGGTGCTGAGGTTTGTTTGTCTGTTTATTTCTTTGATTGTTTTTTTCTCCTTACTTTTGAGGAGTCAGTGCTTCCTTCTCAGAGACCTCCTTGCCCATCCTGTAAAGCCCTTCACTGAGATGGGGCAAAAACCAGGGGCTGAATACAAAATTAAACTTCTTCTTTGATGAAGAAGAGACAGATCAAAGGGCAGAAAACAGCAGAGAGAGCCTTGAGGCCAAGATACATGAAGTATCAGGATGAGGATTTAGAGGATCCTGAGACTCTGCTCAGAGATGAACTTGTTGCTTCCCAGAAGAGAGACAAGGGAAGTTCAGATGCTCTTCTTCTGAGTCCAGTTTCAGACTCTCCCAAATGTCTGGGGACACCAATACTACACAGCAAGAGCAAGTCAGGGGTCCAATGACAGTTTCTCCCAAAAGTTTGCTAAGATTTCTTCAGAAAAGTTCTCTGCCCAAAGCTATAAACACCGATAAGAAGACCTCTTTGTCATTAGTCAATATCAATCCATTCATTCCAGAGTCCTATAGAAAACGATTCCTTCAAGCAAAGGGCAAGAGGAAAACAGGAAGCTATCCTGAGGGAGATTGCAGAAGGGGAAGGCAAATCAGAACAGGCTAGTTTCTACAGGAAACTAATATGGCTTCCTGCCATGAAAAAGAATTCTTGGAAGCAGAAGAAATTGGGACTGGGGAATTTGGTACAGTCTACAAGTGCATTATGAGAATGGATGGATGCATGTATTCAAAGAATGCATCAAATCAGAAATTGGATTTGCACAACATTAATGCTCACTTGGTAATTAGCCTCACCCTCATGTGTTACATTGCCATTCTTCCAGTGCAGACAATGATCATGTGATCACTCAAAATGAATACACTACCGGTGGGAGCTTGTATGCTGGCATGTTTAAAAAAGCTAGTGCTATACCTGGTAATCACTCCCAAGAGCCCAAACTCTAAGGCATCCTTCTGCAGATTCCCTTGAGGCTTAAGATCATCCACAGCTCTGTCAGGGTCCACCTGGACATCAAACCCAGTAGCACCTTTATTTGTCATAAGATACAAAGTGAGCCTCCTGGAGGCCCGGAATGTTGAAAGTAAAGCTAACTGATTGGTTTCTCTCTGCTGCTGTGATGCATAAAATTGGTAACCTGGGTGGGTCATGTGACATCAACTAGCAAACCCAAAGTAGAAGAAAGATATTTCCTTTGCTTCCAGGTTAATGAGATCTTGAAAGAGAATGGCCAACACCTTTACAAAGCATATTTTGCTTGTGATTAACAGCTGCAATGTCTTGAGGAACTGAGTCACTGCCCCCTAATGGTAATGTGTGACGTCATATCCACAAAAGTGACTTAATTGACATTCCTCAAGAGCTCCCAGATGACTTTTACAGTCTATTCAGGAGCAAGGTCAGCAGGCCACTCAGAGAGGCATCCACCACAGAGGTCTTGGAACCTCAGGAACCTACACAGAGTGATATCTGGTGGGAGGAAAGTGTAGAAAACATTCAGTCTTTACCAGTGGGGAGTCTTCCTTGGAAGAACTTGTTTCTCACTGGGCAGGCTTTTGCCATTCAGCCTTCAGAAATGTCTTAGAGGATGGAGAAATGACCGGTTTGAATGTCCAAAAATTTCAAATCCTGATTCAGCTTCTCTTGACAAAACCACAAAGCTTCTAGCAATTGTCTCATGTATAATAATTGCTAAGCACTTCTAGACCCTGTTGTACTATGTCTACTGCCACCTACTGAGAACTTCCGGTGAATAATGGCCAATATCTTATCTGATACTGTATTATTAAATAAAACACTATTAGTATGTGAAATGGTTAGAAATACGGCTATGGATATCCCTGAGCTGCTTATTAATTTGTGAAACAAAATCAATAGAGGCAGAGGAGCCAAGGGACGTTTAAGATGTCTGTTCTCTCTGGGTCTAGCCCTCGAGTGGCTGCTTCTGATTACTTTTGAGTTTTTGGACATCACCAGATTCTCTTGATTTTTAGCAGAATTTGTTTCCTGTACCTTTTACATATGTTAACCAAGTCTTTCTCTGTGTGTACATTTTAAAGGAACGGAATATATATTAGGTTGCTTATCTTGTCCAAAGACAAAGAAAGGAAGGAAGGAAGGGAGGGAGGGAGGGAGGGAGGGGGGAGAGAGAGAGAGAGAGAGAGAGAGAGAGAGAGAGAGAGAGAGAGAGAGAGAGAGAGAAAGAGTGAATTCAGGTCGCGTGGCCAGTCTATGAATTGTCCTTTCTCAAATATCTTGCTTTTACATTTTTTTCCAACCAAAGAAAGCTAAGTTTCCTTTCTTCTTTCCTAGAGAGGCGGCACTTCTAAAACTGTTCTGCCTTGGTAGTAAGAGTAAGTTAGCTGTTAGTGCTATGAAGTCAGATGAAGAGTGGGAGTAAAGAGGCTGGACAGGCATCTGCAAGGGCTCCTGTCTTTGCAGGCTCAAAGGACCCACTCCATTGTCGGGCCCAGACTACCTTATTACCAGCATTTATGTTTGATCAAACTTATATGTTCATGTCTGACCTTCCACTGAGGGCAAGGTCAGTGCTTATCTTTATATAGGACTGGTCCCACCCTCAGTGGAAGGTGGTAGAATCCAATCTGAGTCCAGAAACTTGAAAACCATGGGAGCTAATATGTAAATCTTAGTCTGAGGACAGATGACAAGATGTTTCAGCTGAAGTAATAAGGCAGGTAAGAGATGGGGATTTTCCCTTTCCTCATTCCACTTTTGTCTTATTTGCACCCTCAGTGGAATGAATGACACCCACTCTTATCCACCCTCTCACACCCTCATAGGTAAGGAAGTCTACTTCGGCTGAGTCAGTGAATTTCTTTTCTCTGAAATATGCTGGGAGCCAGATTGACCCAAGGCTTTCTCAGAAGCCCTGGTGAAAGGACAATGTCATTGCCCAGGTACAGACTTGGCAAGGTCCAGTTCTGGGGCTAAAACCAGGGCCTTGAAGGAGTTAGGGTTTCCACCCCCAGGAAGTTGACTTTTCCCCTAAAGAAGACTGGAGTTAGTCCCAAGGCTGCTGAGTACTTGGTCTGTGAGATATTCTATGTTCCTTTTGCATGACCTTGCTTGATTAGCTTCCCACTGACTTTGTCCCGTTGTATGAAAGCTTTCTACCGACTCTTGTCCCATCTTTTCCCTGCAAATTGTATATAAGCTGTTGCATAACACTTCTTATAAAACTTCTTAATAAATTTTCTTGGCAGGAGCCATCAGCTCATGCAAGACTTTTGGCCTCAAACCTTCTGTCTTCAGTATCTTCTTGTCCTAGTTCCTCCCTCTCTACACCTTGTTATTCAGAATCCTATTCCTGTGGCTTTGGGTCAGGAATATATATCTAGGAATGGAGACAGCGTATGTATGCCCTCAACTTACCAAGGTGTTGCTGAATTCCTCTTCAAAGGTCTTTTACAGTGTGAACTTTATCCTATAGTATATAAATTCCTATAAGGGTAATCTTATTGGGAAATACCCTCAAAGACATATTCAGAAATAGTGCTCAATCAGGGAACCTCATGACCCGTTCAAGTTGACACATAAAATTAGCCACCATAAAATTAAATAATGGTTAATAACATTAAGCATCATTAACTCACTGTTAAAGAAATGAATATTTACAATGATGATTATGATGGTGACAAGAGCAAAATATATCTCCTAGCGTTGAAGTGAAGATTCCATTAGTTACATGTGTAGGCTGTTAAGAACATTGTACTTGGTGTATAGTGATTTGTTAATGTTAGCTATAATTACTTGATTTGGTCAATTAACTCCTCTTTCCGATGCTGTGAAGATCATCAAAGCAGGGGGCAAGTCAGTGTTTACAGAGCAGTAGTCAGCTTCAGGAAGGGTGGGAAGATGCTTGGGCTGGAAGATTTCAAAGATCAACACCCTCATTTTATGTAGAAAGGCACAGGCATGGTTTCTATTATCCTAAAGGCAATTAAACGTCATACACATGCAAAAATTGTTCTCTAGCCAACCTCTGTGTTTCAACTATCTCTTCAGGGTGGTTTCATCCACATACACACACCTCCCCCCCACACACACACACACACTTTGAAAAGTTTGAGGACTCAACCTCCTATGGCTAAGCTCCTCAGTATGGTTAGCACAAAACTCCTTGCCCTCCCCAAGCCTGTTCCCCTCCTTCTTGTTTCCCCATCTGACATTAACAACATCAGAGCAGAAACCTCAGCCTCATCTCCATCTGTCTCCTATGCCCTCACATGCAAAAGATTGCAGCCTTTCCCTTCTGCATACCCAGTACCCTGCCCTTAACTCACTAAGTCATGCAAATATGCTGCCGCTCTCCAGCACAGTGGCCTCTTCTCTGATTAGTCCTGCACCCAGACTGCCCTCATGTAAACACCACTTAAATGCAGTGCCCATGTTAGTCCTCTGTTCAGAAATCCCTCCTTGTAGACATGTTAGCTTCCAAACTGTCTGGTCCTACCGTCTGACACACCCCATCAAAGCTCAAGCTGCCAGCAAATGGGAGCTATTTTATATGACTGCCATCTTCCCGAATTTTCAAGTAAAGTGGAAGAGAGGCCCACAAGGGCAGAGAAGGCACCTGCAGCATGGTTGGCTTGCCTGTGCACCTTTTAGGACAGGGGTCTGAAACTCCTGGTCCTTTCTGCCTTTCTCTGACTCTCCTTTCAAGGCTGCCATGGATCTTGGTGGTATTTGGAGTTGGCCAGGACACACTGCAGAACAGTTGTCCAAACCAACCCAACCCCGACTCCCAGATGGGAAAAACCTGTCTCAGATCCTAAGGACATGTCCACTAAAGATAGCTCTGTTAAATTTTAAAATCAACCAACCAGGCACCTCCCTTGTGCACACAGAGCAACTTCACATTACCTCTCTAAGGAAGAGACAGTCTCCCTTTCCTCTGTATTTTCCAGAGTTCTCTTTTGTCCATAGAATATGCTATTTTAGCTGGGGAAGTCTCTAAAAGAAAAGTCTGTGGCTGAAAGGACTCCGCCCAACTGGGAAACCTTTCATGGGAGCCGACACAACTGCCAGGTCATAGAACACGGGGACCAGTTCTTCCATCTTTTTGCACTTGCAGAAAAGGTAGACGAACTATGAGAGTCAGGGAACACTCAGCACAAGCAGGAAAGTGTTCATCTTCACCCTCTGGCACTACAAGCTGGAAGGCAAACTGTTCCTTCCCTCCCTAGTGAGTTTAAAGGCAAGCACAGCAACGCCTCTGTAGCAAGACAGGTACTAACTTTAGAGCCCATGTCCACACTTCTCTTCCATATATGTTCTAGAAGGGTCTGGCCTACCGAGTTACATCTGGGTAGAGGATATTTCTCCCAAAATATACCTGATGAGGGTCCATGGAAACTGAGCATGGTGGTTCATGCCTTTAATTCCAGAATTCAGAAGGCAGAGAAAAAGGAGCTCTGTGAGTTTATGGTTCTCTGGTCTATGTAGTAAGCTCCAGGTAATCCAAATGTAGATAGTAGTGTATATATATCATATATATATATATATACACACACACATATATATATACACATATATATATATACACATATATATGACATATATAATTGAAAATAAGCTGGTGAATGGTTAAGAAAGAGTTCTTAGGCTTGGTGCAGTGGTGGCACATGCCTTTTGTCTCAGCACTCAGGAGGCAAAGGCAAGCAGATCTCTGAGTTCAAGGATATCCTAGTCTACAGAGTGAATTTCAGGACAGCCAGAGCTACGAAGAGAAACCCTGCTCTGTAAAAACAAGAGAGATGAGAGAGGGGGGAGGAAGGGAGGGAGGGAGGGGGAGAGAGACTGGAGTTCTTAGACAGGATTTGTGTGTATAAGGTGGCCAGTGCTCTGTGGGGGCTTGGCAAGCACTGTCAGTGAGGTACATCCCGTCCCATTAGTTTTCAGAGGACAAAAATTCAAACCATTCGATTTAGAATGGGATTAGAGATCCTCTCATTTTCTACTTAACAGATATTCTGATTGTGGGGTAAAGTTTGGACATTACCTTATTGTATTTTGCCCCAAATGGTAAAAATTAGTGTTTCAGTATCAAAGCATCAGATTTGAAGATGATATTTGAAGCAACCTGCCTATCCCCACAGAGCCTGCCATGCCTATAGGTCCAGTTACCCTGAGGTTCAACACCACACACTTTCTATGGAATATGTAGAAACAGATTTGTCTTCCCCAAAGCACACGTGTGCATCTCTGACTTGAACATATCACCCACACATTAGCCATATGTAAACCCCACCCCCTTGGTCTGTAAATGGGAAACATAGTTACTTTACTGAAGAATAGAAACCAAGAGAGGCAAGAAGAAGTGGATTCATTACAGAGTCTAGTTACAGCTAAAGTTTCAACATGTCCCCTAACTGTCCCTCTGATTCCCTCTTGGCCAGGGTTATCATTCTTCGAAGTGCTTGTGCAGGTCACAGAGAGCATGGTGAAAGGGCAGAAAAAGGAGGACTACATATCCCAGAGACCAGTGTTTCTTCTTTAAAAACACACTCATTTAAAATCCAAGTGGGAATTTATGTGCCTAAAAAATCCATTACCTTGGCCCAATTGTACAGCAGCCTTACGACTAAAATATTCCCCTAGTAATCTAAGAGGCCACCACTTAACAGCACATTTGATGCAAATTTCCATATTTCCCCCCTAAGTATAAAGATTACACATTCAAATTTCCAAAAGAAATGAATTGGAATGAAGACATCCACAGCAAACTATTTCATATCCATTAGTTATCATTTACACATCAAATACATATAGCATAAGACCAAATATACAGAATTTCCACATTTATATAGAATAATCAACATAGTACACAATTTAAATCTATCTTACAATCAAGTGTACAAGTGGAAGTATGGCTTGTAAACTACTAACAGTAACTGTGTTAAAGTAACTCATAGCTCCAGAAATAAACACTGTCTGACGCCTCCCAACTGTGGCCCTCAATAGGGAGATGCTATTCACTGTGTTTGAAAACCAGATGATACAGGTACACATCTTCCATCAGCCCCAAGCAGCTGAAAGGCAGGCTGAAATCATGCCAGTGTAGGCTCTTACTATGTCAGATATCTTAGGGGAAACCCAGACATCTCCCATACATTTGGATACACAAGGCGAGAGGGTGATTACCAAGTATTAGCAAAGCTTGCCTGTCAGAAAGGTCCCCACATTCTCTAACAATGCCTTTTGTATTGAATAACTTGGGTTCCTGCTCCTTGATCTCCTTGTTTTCCTTTGTGTGGTGAAAACATTTGGGAGTTGTCAATGTATTTTAGATTGGGTGTTCCCAGAAACAGAATTAAAATGAGCTCTTGTAAAAATGATATCTAGCTACATGAGATCCTGTCTCAAGTAAGAAGGAAGGAAAACAAGTAACATCTAGCCATTGACTCTTTCTTAGCACCTACTTTACATAAAAATAAGTAAATAACTTGACCTAAACCATGCATCCAAGTCCATCCACTTGCCACGCCGGTTACAGACACATCCTCGAATCAGTTACAGCCTTCTGGGCGCTATCTAAGCAACTATCTCCATTCCCTGAACTCTCCTGAATCACACACAATCCAATGTCTATGCCCGAGGTGCTTTGTAATGGGCATTATACATCAGCAGAGCCATATACACACATGCAGTAGTGTCTGTACATATACATCTGCATTTACTATAAGTAAATACAGAGAGACAAACACAGAAAGTTCTACTAATAAATTAAATACAATGGTTTGGACAGATATTTAAATATAGATGACTCAGGGTGTCTCCAAAGATATTTAAAACTTCTCAAATAAAATACACAGTTTATGAGTGCCATAACTTTTGATGCTAGAATAAAGTTTCAAAGAAGTAAACAAACACACTGGGCCAGAACCTGTAAGTTCCTCTGCAAATTGCCAACCCAGGTTCAGTGGGAGGGTACCAGGGCAGGAACACTGAGACAGAGAGAAACAAGGCTGTGCATTCAGGGATTGTGTCTCTGGTGAGAAATTAAGATAAACATTGCTTCAGTGCTTCCCACACTGGCCACGTGTACATCCGTAGGCAATCTGTCACTGTGCAGACTGTTTCTCACTTGGAAGGCTATGCTTTTTATTATTTTTATAAGATTCTCTCACCTCAAAACCTTTCCATGAGCAACATATCTCCAACGAAGCCACACCACACCATTGTTTGAATCCTGGTATTTGTTGCTATTTCTCTCTCTTCTGTATCAGGGAAAGACTAAGAACCACAGACAGAAGACTTGGTACCTTACTTTCCCAGCCACCATCATGAAGAAACCATCACCCAAATTAAAACCTGAGTTGTCTTTTAATCTCTTGCAGGTCAGTTGGTGAAACCTGTTTACAGTTGGCATGCTCTAATTTCATGAAGCTTACTATTGAGGAAAAATCACTTTGACAGGAGTCACAGAAACATGTCATTCCTGCTGATGCAGAGACCTGCCAAACATTTCAATGTTCTCTTCGGTCATATTATCACACACACAAAAAAATCAAATATAATTAAAAGTTAAAATCTAGCCACCAGGCTTGGCTAATAAACCAAAAGTGATCTCTCAGAAGGGGTAGGATTGAAGGAAATATGAACGACCATTTCCATCCGGAACAACTATTAAAGGATAAACTTCACAAACTGAAAAGTGTTCCTCTCTTCAGCCCTTAATTTACAAGCTAAATCCATATTTTTTAAAGATTAGAGGATAGCTTAAGTGCTAAATAAAGAAAAGATTAAAATGTTTCTGACAAGTGTACCGCAGAATAAAAGCAAATAAATAACAATAAATGCTTGCTAACAGAGGGTGGGAGAGTAATTACTCAGTTAGCAAAACTACTTTTTGTAAAATGAACTGTTCGTGATAAATGTATACGTCTATTATTCAGCAGTCAGTAGATTGTCTTAAGACAGCTAAAGCTGTAATGAGGGACAGTCATGTTTTTTAAGTGCTAGGAAGCAATGCTGGAATTAACTGTGCACACAACGTCCAAAGCACTGCAACAGAACTAGATGTGAAACCATATTCATGACTTACTTGTTTCACTGTTTCAAAGACTCCTTCTGTGCCCACAAATTAGATATTTTGGAGCCATGATTCTCCTGAAACCAGAGCTTTGTAGTTGTCATGGTCTAGCAAGATGACTTTTGGAAACTCTAGGTCTGGGGAAGGTCTCTGCTCATGCAAAAGCCATAATGGCCAAGGTCACACTATCTATTGGCTATAAAACAGCTGAGACCTATTCCCTTAAACGACGTTCACCACCTCCCATAACTGTACTCTGAAGGGCGAGGTATTCGCTGGCTCCAGCAACCACTTCTTCAGGACTTCAGATAGTCTTCAAAGTCAAAGACTGAAAACCTAAGCTCTAGGTAAGGAATTCAAATGAGGAAAGTTTCCTACATGTGTTTGTACCTGCTCATGGCATTAGTAAGAATTCTATAGGCAAGGGGAACTCCAGCCCTACCCCCCACTGAGGGGTCCTTGTGTATGTTGCAGGCTCATTTATGTCACTAGAAGCACCATATAAAGGTAAAGCATGTCACAGTCATACACAGTTGATCTTTGGGCCTGCTAAAGATGGATTGGCAGAGCTCAGCTTTCAAAGTGGGAAGCACAGTCCTAGGTCTACTCAAACAATACTGCATGCTCAGAAAGGATTCTAGGTCAGTCATGAGCACTAAAGATAACTTAGTTCTGGTTTTGGGGAGTTTGTTTTTTGAATGGAAGAATAAACTGAGCTGATCCCTACCAGCATAATGCATTACCATTTTATTGAAAATACAATCAGCAATTGATCCATGAAAAAAAAAATGAACAAAGGAAAACTTGTTTCCTTATTCCATAAGGAAAACAAACAAACAAATAACAACAAAAGAAAAACCCCAACCATTTCTTTCCCATCTTCAGTCTCAAAACAGCTGCTTACCCTCTCAGAGGTGGTAAATTTCAGGGCAGAAACCGCATCTCCTTGGTCCTGAACTCATTTTGTTACATCAGCTTTGGAAGTGGTGAAAATAAGTAACAATAACAGCAACAAGAAACTTTATCACTTTCAAAACTGTAAATCCAGGGCTAGCAGGATGGCTGAGTGGTTCAGAGTGATTGGTGCTCAATAGCTAGCGAGGCCCAGAATTCGAATCCCAGAACCCAGGTCCCACAAACATCTGTCTCTCCAGCTGGGCAGGATCCAATTCCCCATACTGGCTTGTGCACCCTCAAAGGTGTATGTATTCACATGTACACACACCATCCCAAATCTGTCTGAACAAAGATATTTTCTTAAACAATGTAAGGCAGCTGTTCTTTCTCCCCCCTCTGTCGCTTAGCACATACTCGGTGTTGATAACAATAGATATCACTCCTCACACCCCTCATTCCAATTCTGTCTTCCCTGGAAGTGTAAAGACAAGAGCAACACCAAAAGTGACATTTAGTGACTCATTAGAACAAGATCTTTGCTTCTGGGGTCTGTGGACCCCCTAAAGAATCAAAGAGCAATTCCCCTTTCCAAATCTTTGAATTTATATGCAAAATTTCAGATATTTGCATATATGTACTTTTCTGGGAATAGAGCCTAGGACTCTCATTAAATTATCAATAGAGGCACCTAAATACACAAGGAAAACCCATTACTTCATAGAATGTGGCCCACTTTCTGAACACGCTTTTCCCATCTAGCCTTCAGGGAAAGAGATGATGAGTGTTTTTGTTTTTAGAGGAAAGGGAATGGTAATAAGTTGGGAATTCTTCAAGCAGAACTGATGAAGTTGGGCCTAAAGAGATGGGTGACTGGAGCCAGAGGGTAGGGCATTTCAGCAGAGGGACTGTCATGAGCCGAAGCACAAAGGCGGAACATGGGAGGCACATACAGATAGTAATAAATGGATTTGCTGCACTAGAGGCTGTATGTAGAGTCCTAGGAGACAAGGGAAGGAAGTGAGAATATCAGAGGAGGGAGCCTCAGCCTGAGCCAATAAATACCCCCCAAAGTCCAAACGTTTTCCAAAGATGACCCCAGTGGAATGAGTGAGGAGGGCCTGGAAAACCCTGGGCATGTAAAGGTTACCACAAAAATCTAAACCAAAGAGAATGCTCTGAAGTCACATTGCATGTCTGTCTCATCAGTTATTGTATTCCTAGCATACATCCCAGGGTCAGAGAGATGCTCAGCACTTACTGAGTGAATGAATGAATGAGTGAACAGATAATAAAAGACAGAAAGGGGAGTGTTGGTAATTTGTAAATCCATCTTGTTATTATTCACAGAGCCTAGCAATGCTGTACATAGGAAACTAAGGAAAGTTCTCTTGAGTTAGTCTGAAGCAGCCTGGCTAGATGTGGGAGTTGAGGGATATAGGAACCCAGCATTTAGAGTGAGGCTGGGCTGTGCCGGTACTGAACATGGGGCAATTTCTCAGAAACATGGATTGCTAAGGAAACCAAGCGAAGGTGGTGAGATAGCAAGAGCCCTCCAAGGGCAAGGTGAAAGACTTCAGTTGTGGGTCTTACTGTTTGGATGCATGGCCTGTGATGGAGACAGAGATGACCCCGGAGGCTCTAAGGGGCTACTCATTTTCCAAAAGTATATATAATACCTCTGTGTACACAGGAAGACGCACTTGGCCTGCACTGCAATAGAGACTCAAGGCCAAAGTGTTCTGAGTCTGTGATTGACGATTTGTTGCCCCGGCCTTGCCTGTGTCAATGCTCACAAATTGATTATAGGACAAAGAATGGTAAGACCTGGCAACACGGTCTATTTCTGCATAAATGTATTTTTCCCTTTTAACTGTCCTGATGGATCCAAAGCATATAAGCATTGCTCACTGGTACTGACTGTGGAGTGGGAAGCAGACGTATAAGAAGCTTTGTTTCTATAATAAAAGGTTAAAAGTACCATGTGGTCCCCGGGGTTTCTGTCCAATCAAAAGCATCTATTTATATAAAAGATTGTGCTTCCTTCAATTACTTTCCAGGGGATGGGTAGGGGGTGTCTTGAGCAAATGAGTAAAATGTTCCCAAATTTCTCATATAAGGCACACCCGTTCAACAAATTGAACAGGACTTCAAATCTGGGCAGCACATAAATAAGTGAAGGCCTTCCATAAAGGCCCCCATTGCTGTGATTTTTGTCTTGGTCATTTTGTTTCAATAACCCATGTGGAGGATGGAAACAGGGGTATATTCTCAGGTTCTATTCAAATCTGTGCCCGCTTATAAGCTGTGCAAGTACCCATAACTTCAGGTGGTAATGCCCGTTCATCACCCTCTAAGGGTGCCTGGGTCAAATGAGTTGCTCTACAACTTTACAACAAGCACTGCCTACCTAAGGAGGTTCCCTCTGAGTAATACATAAAAGAGCAGCTAGTCATCCGCATACTCATACTGAAAACATTCTTACAGGGAAAAGCATCACTCAGTACAAATAGGTTTCTTATCTGTGAAGTGTCAAGCAAGTCTTCCCAGCTGAGAAAAGGGAAACAGGCAAGAAAATGTGTGTAGCGTCAAGTCCACAGCCCTCCTCTCCATGTTCTGTTCAAGAGGTACCCGAGTCACACAGACCTGCCACCAGTTGCTAAGACCACCAGGAGACACCCAAATGACACTGACACCCAAGCATGCCCACTCATGCGTGTTCTCTCTCTCTCTCTCTCTCTCTCTCTCTCTCTCTCTCTCTCTCTCTCTCTCTCTCTTTCTCTCTCCAAATAGGTCCTCCCAATAGTAATGGTTTTAATACAAAATATCCATAGCTAAGTTTTCTACAGTTAAGAATTTCTAACTTAGGAGTTCCACATTATTCCAATTTCCATGCCCTATGGCTGTCTAAGTGGCAAACATCTTCAAAACGCTTCCTCTTTGCCTCTTTAGAGATGGACAACACCCTAAAGATTTTTGTGGAACAGCTACATTAATAGGAGCTTACTTTTCCAGCAAAGTGCATTCATTTCTCAGAAACTTACATCTTCGCAGGACCTCTTCAACCCTATGTGAAGTAATCCTTACCCAGTTGATCAGAAGCAAAGCCATCGATGTGCAGTTAGGTCTTACAGCTCAAATCCATGGCCATCACACAGCACCCCACAATTGCCTGCAAAATGAACTAAGCTATCCAATGCTGTCTTCAGAGACAAACACAAATACAGGGAAATTTCACCAGTTCGGAGGGTCTGTGGCGGGGGAGAACAGGGAGAGGGCTGATGGAAAGGGATGGGTGATCATGAAACACTAGGATTTGGTGTCAGTGATATCATGCTGTCACCCAACAACAGGGGGACACCTGACAAGGAAACTGCATAGGACTCAGACACAAGGAACACTTTCATGCTTCTTTCCAATACAACTCCGTCTTCACAGTTGACGAGCTTCTGCCTACAACGTCAGCTACTTTCCTTTATCTCTGCTAACCGGCCTGGTCCTAAGCTTTATCTTCTCCAAATCAATAAACACGGCTAAGTTAGCACTTGCAGGGGCAGCAAAGCCACGTTCCGATGCACCCGGCGAAGAAAGATGCTGTTCTGTAAAGCACAGAGCCCGTGGACCATGCGTAGCCGCTGCTGCTTTGCAAAGTTCCTCCAGCAAAGTCACAAAGAGAAATGACACAGTCCTAACTGGCTTTGTATGTGTTTCATCAGCACAGACTTTGGCAAGTGACTGTGCTTGTTGCCCAAGTCTGAAAGTCCTTCGCCCTCAGACCCTAATATTTATGAAGCACGGATGAAGAATAAAATAGGTTCATGT
Organism: Uromys caudimaculatus; assembly: GCA_028551405.1. Taxonomy (NCBI): domain Eukaryota; kingdom Metazoa; phylum Chordata; class Mammalia; order Rodentia; family Muridae; genus Uromys; species Uromys caudimaculatus. Next base: position 8,990,382 of record CM052702.1, read on the forward strand.
TGCACCACTTCCCAGAGGTTTAAAGCATCATACTAATGCTGCCACGTGAGTCCCCACAACACCCCTGTGAGGTAGGTAGGTGGAGAGTATTGTAACCCCCGCCGTACAGGTGGGAGAAATGAGGCACACAATAGTTAAAGGGCCTGCCCCAAATCACACAGCCAGTCAGTCACTGGCAGGGTTGAGAATGAAACTCGTGTTGCATAGCACCCCTACTCAGTGCCGCACATGTTAACAGCCATCCACTGAATATCGGTGGACTTGACTTGACTTCTGTTTCGACATACAAGTACACACAACAAAGTACAGCAGCAGCCAAGGGACATAAGCTCCTACGTCATTTCTGTTGGTATTTCTCGTTACTTAAAACCCCGGTCCATGAAAGATGGTCAAGAATCCATCTGACAACCAAGTCCTCAGTTGGACAGGGTCAATACGAACACCCAGTTGACAACCCACTCATGTACCTGCCTCCCACACAATATTGGTTTTCTAATGAAAACAAAAATGGATTTCAGGTACCATGCTGATATTTGTTTTGTCTGTTTTAGACGAAGCCATCTGAATGGTTCTGTGTTTTTGTTTGTACAAAAAAAAAAAAGAGAGAAAGAAAGAAAGAAAGAAAGAAAGAAAGAAAGAAAGAAAGAAAGAAAGAAAGAAAGAAAGAAAGAAAGAAAGAAAGAAAGAAGGCGGCTTATAGTCCAGTTAGCATGTTAAAACTGGGCCAAGCTTGAAGATCTCCTCCCAGCTCAGGTGGATTTCTATCTGGAAAACCAGACCGACCCCAGGTAGTGGTGACTCCCGAGGAAGAAGGTACGTGCTGGGGCATCATTTGCACTGTTCCTGGTCTGTGCAGTCATCCATGTCCACATCAGAGTCAAAGAGAGAGTGTCCGGTAAAATCCGTGTCTGGGGTCCTGGAAAAACTGTTCTCAGCCCCCTCGTCTTCAAAGGTCTCTGTCCTTGAGTAAAAGCTAAAATCCAGCATGGGTGTGTGAGTCTTGCTGCCCTCGCTGCTCTCCTCAGACTCATAAATGGTGTTGTCATCGTCATGGTGCCACTCGGGCCAGAATTTCCTCCTGATCCTCTCGCAGTACATGGCCAGGTTGATCAGCTCACCTGCAGTGTGGCAGAGAAGCAAGAGTTAGAACTCAAATGCAATGACCTAACGGTGCTGTGGTCAGAATGTCTGTGTTCCACATTTCCAGGAATCCAAGTGTTACGATCCAAACTCCCAAGGAGATGTTGTCGGGAGGTGGGAAGGATGAACTGAGCCCTCACGACTGGGATTAAAACCTCAGGGCTGACGGAACAGGAGAAGTCAAGGACATCACAAGAAGATCTATGGAGTCAACCCACCTAGGCCCATGGGGCACACATAGACTAAACCACCAGCCAAAGAGCATGCATGGTCTTCATGTGGATTCCCTAATAATTGGATTGAGCTGTCTCTGTTGTCTGCTTTTCGATCCCCTTCCCCTTGGGCTGCCTTGTCTGGCCTCAATAGGAGAGGATATGCTTATTCCTGCTGCAACTTGGATGTGCCAGGGTGGGTTGGTACCCATGGGGGGGCTTGCTCTTCTCTGAGAAGGAGAGAGGGTAGTGAAGGGAGGGGCTTGTAAGGGTGGGACTGAGAGGTGGGGCTGTCATCAGGATGTGAAATAAATAATGAAAAACAAAACAGAAAGAAAAACAACCAAACCTCCAAAACAAGGCTCAGCTAGGTTCCTTCTGCTATATGAGGACCTAGTAAGGAGGCACTTCGTCTGTGAACAAGGAAACAGACCTTCCCTAAGACATTGAGTCTTCCACACAGTGATCATGGACTTCCCAACTTCAAGCACTGTGAGAAAAAAAATAGCTTTCACGTACAAGCCACCTAGTTTGTGATGTGAAAGGGACATGACATAGTTACTGGGCCTCCCAGTTGGAAGAATGAAGTCGGGTGGACATTAACACGATTTTTTTCAGAGATACTGTCAAAATATTTGGATTTTTATGTGCACAGAAAATGTTGTTAAGGTAAGAAAAGTTAAAGGCAGTGTGCTCTCTCTATAGCAGACAGAAGCAGAGGGTTTTACAAAAACTGCCAGCTGTCTAACCATCTGGCTTTGTGAGACAGTTTACCACTTCATACCTGGATATCAAAAGAACTAAAGTGACCATTTGTTCATATTTAAGGTAATTTATAAACACCAACCCAGGCACAAACCCTTTGACCCACTATCTCCTGCCTGAAAGATATGTCACGGCAGTGGTGGCACAGAGCTTATAAGAGTAGCCAACCGAAGTCTGATTTGACATAAGGTCCACTCCATGAGACAGAACCCAAACCTGACACTGTTTGGGTGACCAAGAACCAGAGACTAGATAGCCCAGAGACCTAGGGTAAAACCAAATCCAACTGACCCAAAAAATTATCATTAAAATGACGCATATTCTCACATTCTGCTATTCTCACAGATCAGTGCCTTGGTCAGTCATCATCAGTGAAGTTTCTCCCAAATCCCTCACCTCTCAAAAGAGAGGCAGAAAGAGCCAGAGATGGATGGAAGACACCAGGAGAACAAGGCCCTCTGAATCAACTAAGCAAGGCACATATGAACTCCCAGACACTGAAGCAGCAAGCTTAGGGCCTATTGGGTCTGCACTGGGTCTCCTGAGTATATTATAGCTTTGAGTTTAGTGTTTTTATGGGACTACTGAGTGTGAAAACATATGGGCCTCTGACTCTCGTGCCTGCTTGCTGGACTCTTTTCCTCCTGTTGGGTGGAAACCAATGTGATGGGTTTGCTTCATCTTATTAGACTTTATTCTGTCCTGTTTGGCTGTTATCTCCTAGAAGTCTGTTCTTCTCTAGTGAGAAATAGAAAGGGTGTGGATTCAGAGGAGAGGGGGGAAACCAGGAGAAGTGGAGAGGGGAAACTATAATCAGGATATAGTGTCTGAGCAAAGAATCGTTTTCGATAAAAAGAAAAAGCGAAAATAAATTTTAAAAAATATTAAAAATTATGCCTTATATTTTCCATAAACAGTTCAGAGTTGTTCTTACAGATAAGTGTGACTACAAACACATATAGTAAAACTTGTGTTTTACTTTTAAATATTTTAATTTAAATAGCCATGTACACAATTATAAATATGATATAGTGTCCCCACCACCATTTCCCAATTCCAAAAGTGAAGAAATTGCATGAGTTTTTACCTTTGAGCCACTAGATGGCAGTGTCGCTTATAAATAGTATTTGACCATCTCTTACTGTAAGAAGACTATCTTTATAACTATATAAACATTTCACTTATTATATATTTATTTATATATATATCCATGTTTATCTAAAAAAAAACTAGGAAATTTCAATAAGCAAAATAAAGAATTTCCAGTAGCCCATTCTCAATAACATTTTATATTCTTATAGAAAATACTTTCAAGTACTTACATAGACTTGCACTCACTAGGGTCTGTGCCTGTCCCTTTCTATTGACAGCACAGAGCGGGGACCTCTGCATTTCACAGTACAGCAACCACAGTCATCTCACAGAGCATTATGTGGCTGCACCACACTCTAGTTATTTCCTCCAGTCCCTGTCGCCGTCATTTGATTTGTTTCTACACTGATGGCTCTGTCAAATAGAGTCTAACTACCCTGGCTTAGTTTTTATTAAAGAAAATAACATAATTCAGAAGACTACCAGTCTGTGGATAGAAACTGTATAAACACATAAAGAAAAAGAGAGCACTTATCATCTCACCCTTCCGAGGTAATCACTACTATCCTGTTATCCCATGTAACATTATTCTAAATATTTTCCCATGTCATTAAAACTTTCCAACCCTGATTGGCGTCTTCCTGAAACTGACACTCCCTCTACAAGCATGACAACACAGGGGCCCTGCTTCATGAACCTGTAAACCTACAGTCTTCTACTGGCTAGAGCTCAGCATTTTTATTTTTAAATCACAACAGTGTGATCCACGTGGTTTAAGATCCCAAACTCCTTGTCTTCTGAAAAGGGTATTTATGCTCCTCAGAGGGGAGCAGAAACTACGAAGTGAGCATTCTCGTTCCCTTGGGGAGACACATATAAAATGTTCCACTTTCTCCTTCAGGGAGAGGCATGGGGCATCTTCCCAGGTACCACTGATAATCACAGGGACTGAGAACTATAAACGAATGCAAGAAAGAGAGAGAGACTTCACAAGAAAGGGAGAGAGTGGAGGTCCCAGATGGCTCTTTTCAACTTAATCAAATCCATCCCCCAGGAGCAGCCCCAAGGGAACCCTAGAGAATGAGAATCTTATCCTAGTGGTACAGGACCATAGTCCCAGCTGTTTGAGAGCCTGAGGCAGGCAGATCAGAAGATCAAGGTTTGCCTGGTGTGGTGGTTTGAATGAGAATGGCCCCCATAGGTTCAAATATTTAGATGTTTAGTCACCACAGAACGGCACTAACTTAAAAGAATTGGAAATATTAGATGCGGCCTTGTTGAAGCAGGTGTGGCCTTCTTGGAGGAAGTGTGTCACTGGGGGTAGGCTTTGAGGTTTCAAAAGCGCATGCCAGTCCCTGGCTTTTTCTCTGCCTGCTGATCAGGAAGTAGCTCTCAGCCACTTCTCCAGCGGCATGCCTCCTGACGCACTGTCTGTCGGGATGATAACAGACTAAGCCTCTGAAGCTATAAGCCAGCCCTGAATTAAATGCTTTCTTTTATAAGAGTTGTCTTGGTCATGGTGTCTCTTCACAGCAATAGAATGGTAACTAAGACGTCTGGGCCACAAGGCCACCATGGACAACTTAATAAGACTGTGTTTCTAAATATAAAAGTAAAATAAAGAGCTGAAGAAATAGTTAACGAGCACTGTCCTAGCCATGAGAAACCTTGGGCTTCATTGCTTACACTGACCCCCCCCCCAAAACAAAAACAACAGTGGGAGGGGAGAAGAGAGAAGAGAGAGGAGGGAAAGCAAACGGACAAGAAAGAGGGTAAAAGAGGGAAAGCAAGGGAAGAAAGAAAATGGAATTAGACTCTAGGCACAAGATCTAGAGACACATGGCATTTGAGGCTCTATCACTGGGCTGCCTGCCTGTCATCCTGTGTCCTTGCTTCTTTACTTTTCTTCCAGAAGAATTGTTCCCTAGTGGTGTGGCATTAATGTCACTTCTGTGTGAGGTCATGGCAATTACTAATCCCATCAGTCAACTTTGACATGGTCCTCATTGTGAACAACACAGCATCACAAGAGCTTTACCCATCTGCAGAGCTCATATGAATGCCCACAGTCCTCAGTCCCTACTGTGATCCTACAGGCTCTGCTGAGTAGAGAGACTGGCCTGGGATGTAATCATTTTGCACATTTGTCGTGGGCCAGTAGTGTTTCTTCCTGGAATGATGAGAGGAAAGCAACTGTTCCCTAACAGCAGTGAGCTATGGTGGAAGAAGTGCTAATTCTATTGGATAGCTGAGAGGGCTTGCCTTGAGGAGCAAGGACTGGGAGCCTACACATCACATCCCGCCTCTCAAAAAGAGCGAAACAAGGAGTGAACATCTAGACTTGGGATCTACGTTTACCTTGCTCAGCTTTCCTTCCCGTGGCCAAGTTCCCCATCAGATGACACACTGAACATGCTACCAACAAAAATACTGTAAGTGTGGGCAGCAGAAGCAGATGTTGGGAGGAGAGACAGAGAGAAATAGAGAGAGAACCGCTATATTAGCATAAGTGCCTGTGCTAAATATATAGGCTTCATGAATAGAAAAACTGTTTTTCTTCAGGGTACAATTGGCTATCAGATAACAACTGTATGCTCTGTAGAGTATAAACAGTTAAAGATTAGTGTGGTAACATCCACAACTGATGAGGATATAGAAGTCAAGCATTGCACTATATGGCTGATAAAGGGTTAGTTGCTATAGCGTACTATGGAACGTAATTTGATATTATTTATTGAAACTTAAAGTGTGCGTATCTGCTGGCTTTGGGTTCCACTTTGAGTTCCCCATTCTACTAAAATAAAAAAATCATCAGTCTATAAAGTTATGTGCACAGGAATGTTAAGTGTGGCATTACATCCCAGCACAGGAAGAGAAGAAGGAAAGGAGCGATAGCAAGAAGAGAAAAGGAAAGATGGACGCCCACCAGTATCAACCGAAGGGATGAATTACCTCTTCTAGAGAAAGTTGTACAGCTGTTAGGGATTCCAATAAGTTAAATGTAAGCCATCGAGCAATATACAGCACTGTTTAAACAAATAGTAAAAATGAACAAGAACCACGAATATATAAATTTGTACCTGAAAAAGAAAGACTCTACATTAACTCTTCTACATTAGTTAGTCTGTGGGAATGATAGTGGCTATCAATGAAGGGGAAATCCACAATTTTTAACCTGTTCTCTTGGAATTCAACTGGTAGCCATTATGTATTACTGTCTAATTTGAAGAACTAATCAAGTAAATAAGTAATTTAAAAAAAAAACCCTAAAGTGACACTCTCAGACAACTTGAAAGCTGAATGTTCTTCTACCCAGAAGCCAATCCTAGAATCCCAGAATCAAGAGTCTTCTTTTGGAATTTCCCAAGTGGAAATACCCTCCACTGCCTTTTCAAGAGGACAAAAGTAATAAGTGTTATGTTCTTATGTCACCTTAATATTCCTAATAATCAAAACATTCTGTGAACATTTTCATTGACACTGGAAACACCGTCACCCAGACCCAGAATCCAAAATCAACTTTCTCAAAGATCAGTGGTTCGAGGGGACCAAGGAGAGACCTGCAGCATCCCCCACACGAGCGCCGACCTGTCCTGGTCAGCACCAGCAAATATTTGCCAAGCATGGGACCAGTGGCCAAACACACAAGCACACACACACACACACACACACACACACACCATAGAAAATGACTTAATGAGAGTTGGTGGGATTTCTCAGCAAGTAAAAGTGTTACAACCCTGACAACCTGAGTTTGATCTCCAAAACCCACATAATAGAAAGAGGACCAACTCCTACAAGTTGTCCTCTGATCTCCACATATGTGCCACATGTTCCTGTTCATATCACATACACACACACACACACACACACACACACACACACACACACACTAAATAAATAAGTAAATAAATAATTTAAAAATAAAGAACAGAAAATGTTACATAGTACACGCCAATAAAATTGCAGAAAGGCTATTACTGATAACAGATTACAAAAATGGTCAAAATTTCAGGACAAATTATAGTTAGCCTAATTAAGGAATTAAAAGTGAGGAGGCTTTCAGATGTTGCTCACAAGTGCAGAAAACGCTCTGGCCTTGCTGGAAAGCGTGCAAGTCTGAAGCATGGATCCTTCCACACAGCAGTCCCCACCCAGGATTGAGTCTCAGGGAATAATGAGGGAAAGGGTGAGTGCATATAGACAACAGCATTCACTATAGAGTGCTGATTTATAGGAACGGAAAGGACTGGAGAGAGGCTTCTTCAGTGAATGAAGTACCTGACATGGTAACCCTGAGGACCTGAATTCAGATCCCCAGAACTCATGTAAATGCTAGCCATGGAGGTGTGTGTCTGTCACCCCAGTGTTACTATCCAGTCAGTGAGATTCAGTGAGAGACCTGTCTCTAAAAGACATAGAGTGGAAAGTGAGAGAGGAAGAGACTAATGTTTGGTTTCCCTCACTCAGGATGATATTTTCTAGTTCCATCCATTTGCCTAAGAATTTCATGAATTCATCATTTTTAATAGCTGAGTAGTACATGGTATGCACTCACTGATAAGTGGATATTAGCCCAAAAGCTCCGAATACCCAAGATACAATTCACAGGCCACATGAAGCTCAAGAAGAAGGAAGACCAAAGTGTGGGTGCTTCGGCCCTTTTAGAAGGGGGAACAAAAATACTCACAGGAGCAAATATGGAGACAAAGTGTAGAGCAGAGACTGAAGGAAAGGCCATCCAGAGACTGCCCCACCTGGGGATCCATCCCATATACAGTCACCAAACCCAGACACTATTGTGGATGCCAAGAAGTGCTTACTAACAGGAGCCTGATATAGCTGTCTCATGAGAGGCTCTGCCAGAGGCTGACAAATGCAGAGGCAGATGCTTGCAGCCAACCATTGGACTGAGCACAGGGTCCCCAATGGAGGAGTTAGAGAAAGGACTGAAGGAGCTGAAGGGGTTTACAACCTCACAGGAAGAACAACAATATCAACCAACCAGACCCCCCAGAGCTCCCAGGGACTAAACCACCAACCAAAGAGTACACATGGACGGACCCATGGCTCCAACTGCATATGTAGCAGAGGATGGCCTTCTCAGGCATCAGTGGGAGGAGAGGCCCTTTGTCCTATGAAGGCTTGATAGATGCCCCAGTGTAGGGGAATTCGAGGATGGGTAGGTAGAGGAACGCCCTCATAGAAGCAGGGGAAGGGGGGTTGGGATAGGGAGTTTCTGGGAGAGGGGGAAACCGGGAAAGGGGATAACATGTGAAATGTAAAATAAAGAAAATATCCAATAAAAAAATTTTTAAAAGAGACTAATAATGTTGCCTTTGAGCCTCCATACACACATGCACACACATGCACAGGCACCAGTATGATATCTCACACACACACACACGCATGACCACACACACGTACAAAAATGTTAAAACTTAAAAAAGAAAAGAATACTAACAAAAATATCTTAAGCAACCTGCAAATACAAAGCAATACAAATTGCATAAATTACAATATAGAAAAAGGATCGGATATTATACAACTACTAAATTTATTTTGAGGAATATTCAATAGCAAGGGAAGACTAAAATGCACTGGTTATTTTAAAATTTCGGGTTATAACGGCATTGGCATCATGGTTCCAGCTTCTTAAAGTGCATACACAGTTGTAAACGATAAAACATGAAAATACACAGTACACTATCAACAGTCCTCTGTGAATGGTGAAGTCACAGATGTGTTTGTTAGTCTGCTTGTTTGTGAGCTGTGAGACAGGATCTCACCATATGCTCTGGCTGGCCTTGAGCCCACCATTCTCGTGCTTAGGCCTGCATGGTCTGGGACCACAAGTGTGAATTAGCATGCCTACTTTACATGTCTCGATTTAAAATTTTTTTTTCTATCTGTTTTATATTTTCTCCAGTTAAATGTGTAATATTTGATAATTATATGTACAGCTAGTATGTGACTCTATTTTTATTATACTTATCTATTTACAGTGGCACGAGTAAGGTCAGGGACAACCTGCAGGAATCGGTTCATTCCTTCTACTCTGTAGGTTCCAGAGATGGCACACTGGGTGTCAGGCTTTGTAGCAGGTGCCTTTACCTGCTGTGCCATTCCAGTGACTCACCACATGTACATTTAAGAATTGCTGACTATTCAGTCTGCCTTTGTCTTCATCTAAATTAAGGGGAATTTCCACTATGTCAAGTACTTCCAAGAGCAGTTTACGTTACTCTGTCAACAGCTAAAACCAAACAACTAAAACTCACCTTAACATACTCATACACCTGACAAGGCCAAGCATGTCCTGGTTGTTCGTTCCAAAGCTACCACGGAAAACTACCCAGGCCGCTCACACTCCTGGCTTTGAAACAGTCCTAAGTTATCTAGGCTCTTTATTGCTGCTCTCTTGGCAATGCTTCACCAAGAGAGCGAAAGCACTGAAAGGGGTGGATACAAAATTAGCTGCATGCTGGGGACACAGAACAGTGGGCATGACTGGTTCTCACTGCACTCATTATCCCCATGTAGCTGCCCACCCAGCCAGCCATGCAACTCCTACATGAAGGGGGTGGTTGCTTGCCTTTGATTAGCCGCTCCGGTCTTGTCCCCGGCAAGGTCCACATCGCCTGTGCCAAGTGTCCAAAGACAGTGGCATCAAGAGTGGAAAGCTTGGGCCCCATGATGTACTTCTTGTCACCTGCAGCGAAGGGAACAGAAAGGTCACTGGAATGACCCACACTGTCCAGTATGATCACAAGGGCATTGAGCACATCCTCACTATACAGTTAACTGTTCACCAAAACCCTTTATAGAGTCAAAATGCATGCATGCCCCTTCCAAGAATAGACACCCCGGCCCCAAAAAATGTTCTATGACACAAGTCCCAAGGCAGCAAAGCAGGAAAGGGTGGTCACATAAAGAACAAGGGTGCTTCTAGAAAGATGGATAACTCATCAGCAACTGACTTCCGGGGAACCTCCTTGTCTCAACTCTAGTAATTAAAAGACGCGGTACTTACCGATACCTGGAAGTTTGCTAGAACCATCTTGAAAATAATTTACACCAAGGACACGAGACCTCCATGTTTGTAAGACTAAATCAATATGTATTTGCTTAGCAACAAAATAAAAGCCTAGGATAAGGAGTGTAAAGGCAATGTTGTCCTTGGTACTCCCATGAACAGGGCAACTGTGTGCCACCGAATGCCAGCTTGCCTGAGAAACTTCAACTACAGAGAAGATAGAAGGCCCAGGTTCAGCCCTGGCCTCAGGCCCTAGGCAAGGATGTTTCAGACGACTGCTCTCATGTCTCCTTGACCAGCACTGATGATAACTTCAGGCCTTGACACATGAACTATCACACTTGACAAAGAAGAACTTCCCAAGTTGTTTTTTGGGCTGTTGTTAGATATCACGCAGCATAAATAGAAAATTCTACTTGTAGCAGACTGAGACCAACCGGAAGCCACAATGTATCTAGTTAAATGTAAAGAACAGTCGGTCATGAGATGCCCAGTCCCAGTTGATGTGCTGTGGTACACCTCCAATATAACCCCTATGCCTAAAGCTCGGAACAGCACAGAAGAGGGGACAGAAATAGTTTAAGAGCCAGAGGACCAGGATTTCTGCTTCAAAATTGTATCTTCTAGACATGACAGGGAAGCTATAGCCAAGAAATCTCCACAATATGGTTGACTGTACAATACCTGAACAATGACAACACCAATTAATATTCCAATGTGGATAGGGGAAATGTCATAGATGAAGACTGATAGGTAATAAATGGCTGCTGAGAAACAAAGAATTAGCCTTCCCCAGGATGGAGCTCCCAATTGGTTATCCAATACCAAGCGGTCAGCCCTAAAAACATACACATACAACCAAAACCAAATGGACTCAGCAGGTGGTAGTTATATATTTATTCATACATATTTGTAACAATAATAAAGACAAAGAGGCCAAACGTTTTAGAGAGAATAGAGCAGGAAGACTTGGAAAGAGTTGGAGAGAGGAAAGGGGGTTAAATTATCATTCACATATGTGAAAACTTTTAAAATTAATTTAATAGAGAATACAAACTGCCCCAAGCTGGCTGCTGGGCTGTTGTCAGATTCTGTATCATAAAGAGACAGTAGTAGAGTTGTATTCACCCAGGTCACATCCTGGCACATGGTTATCCACCCTGATCATTACTTAGCCTCTCAGAGATTTCCTATCTGCAATAGGGAGATGACATTAAGATACTGTTCCTAGGGCCTGAGGATATATCTTAGTCAATACAGTTTTTGCTTTGCAAGGATAATAGCGTAAGTTCCATGCCTACAACCCACATAAAGAAAAAAATGGGCAAGACAGCATGTGGTTGTAACCTCCCTTCTTGGGGTGTGGAGCCTTCCTTGTTCACTGGTCAGCAAACTGAGCCTATTTTGTGAGTATCAGTGAGAGACCCTGTCTCATTAAAAAAGGGAAATGACACCTAAGGAATGACACACAAAGCTGTTCCCTGGCCTCTAGAGGCCAAGCACAAATGGGAGCATTTAAGGACACTGCTGCTCTCACACACAAAAGAGGGCATATTCCTCAGGACTACTGTGGGGTGTAAAAGTGTAACGCATTGTGCACCAGTTCTCAGTACCTTGGCGACCACAAGCTCTCTTGATGACAGACTCTCCCTTTCTCAAGTCTATGCCTCATGCCCTATGGATGTCATCTCGTAGGTCATATCACTCCTCTCCCATGGCTTAGTAAAGAGTTATGAAATAAAGTCCAAACTGAACTCAGAGAATGAGGTTCATGATACTCTGCTCCCAACCCAACCTGTACTCGGTGAAGTCCCTGTCTTCCTTTACTCTACAACCCCACTGTTCCATTCTCTAGCGCATGCTGTCTCCCACTGCTACGCTGCACATGCTATGCCCCACAAACTACATGGGTTCCCACTTGTCTCCAGTCAGTTCTGTGTTTGAGGTTCACCACCAGTTTCCTTTCAAAGCAATCTCTCCGGGCAGTGGTGGTGCACGCCTTTAATCCCAGCACTCGGGAGGCAGAGGCAGGCGGATTTCTGAGTTCGAGGCCAGCCTGGTCTACAGAGTGAGTTCCAGGACAGCCAGGGCTATACAGAGAAACCCTGTCTTGAAAAAAACCAAAAACAAACAAACAAACAAACAAACAAAGCAATCTCTCTTATTCTGTCCAATGATAATAGGAGCTTCCAAATCACACTTCCTCAGCCCAGTTTCACTTCTGTGCATGTAACCACACAGGACCTAAAACATCAATGTTTGGTAACATCGTAATTACTGAACTATAAAACAGGAACATTTGCAAGTTACTGAGAATACTGGTGTGACTTCAGCTAAGCACAGAGGAAATAAATATGCCCAGCTTCCTTGTCTCGGGCCCCTTACATAGCACTTTTTCTATGCCGTCTCTGCTGTCTGTGCACAGGTTGTCTTTTATCTGTGGATTTTCCCATCTACCAGATGGAAAGCCCTTTGTCAGCAGGGGCTATTTCTTATTTTTACTTAACAAACTCTTTCAATGTGCTTTTATGTTCTTGACATGGTCGTATCATAGAAGCATCCTTGAGTTGTGAGCTGAGTAAGGTCAGGTAGAGGAGAAACTTCTAGATGAGGCAGCAGAAGCAAACAAGCCAGTAAAGACAAAGGAAACTGGGAGGTGGTCTTTAAATTATGTCTACCGCCAGGCATGGGGTACATTCCTTGAACCTCTATATTCTGAAGGCATAGGCAGAAAGAGTCTTGTGATTTTGAAGTCCTCAAAGAGGGAGAGAGAAAAGGAGAGGGAGGAGAGGAGAGGGGGGACAGAGAAAGGGAGGGAGAGGAGAGGGGGACTGGAGGAATGTCTACTGTTAGAGAATGCCCCTGTTCCATAGGAACCAAGGAATACATTATGCTAGCGCAATAAGCTGAGCCTAGCCAAATAATCTTTTCTGATGAGGAAAATCAAGTTATTCTTGTTAGACCCCTTCTCATGTCAACTGATCTTCATTATTTCAGTCTTACCTTAGAATCTAAGCTGATTACCCAAATAATAGGAAAACAGTAATACACACAGCAGGCATCATTCAATCTTAAGACTGATATTTCACTGTTTCTTAACTTTTAAAAAACTCTCTCTCTCTCTCTCTCTCTCTCTCTCTCTCTCTCTCTCTCTCTCTCTCTCTCTCTCTCTCTCTCCATGTGTCACAGTAAATATGAAGAGTTCAGGTGCGACTCCTACCTTGCATCTCCTGTTTGTCCCTGTGTACACCAGGCTATCTGACCTACAGACTTCCAAGGATTCTCCTGTTTCTGCCTAGAGCTCACTCACTGTAGGAGCACTGGCATTACAGACACACACTACAGTGTCTGACTTTATGTGAGCTCTGCAGACTGGAAGACCGGTTCTCCTGTTCTGTGACAAGTGCTTACCCACTAAGCTATCTCCCCAGCCCTGTTGTTTTCTGACAGTGCATCTTGTTTGCTCCATGCCTTAGTCACTGATCTATTGACACGGTAAGTGCAAATGGCTGAGGGACCCTTCTCAGGGCTCTCATGCTATTCTGCTAGGGCAGGAGAGGAAGCAGATGACCCAAGAATCCCTTCTATTGGATTGCAGCAGGGATCCACCCAGTTATGGCCCAACCTAGTTATGACCCAACCCCAGTCAGCCCACACAGACACCGTAAAGGTATTAAGAACACACAACCCTCAGAGAAAGTAAGACAAGACAAAGAAAGAAGGAGGAGGAGAAGGAGGAAGAGGAAAAGGAAGAGAATAGATTTCTCTCTCTCTCTCTTTCTCTCTCTCTCTCACACACACACACACACACACACACACACACACACACACACACACACACAAAACCAAGGAAATAAGTATTGTACAGGAGGTAGAGAGATGACTCATCAGTCAAGTGCTTGCCTTGCAACAAGCACCGCTGAATTCAGTCTGCAGAACAGACACTGGACTTTTTTTGTTTTAGGTAACACATGTTTGTAATCCCAGAACTGGGGAGGTAGAAACAGGTGGACCTTAAGATTTGTGGGAAAACTAGCTTACTTAGCAAGCTATAGGAAGGCAAGAGACCTGCTTTAAAAAAGAAAAAATGGTGGACAGCGGCTGAGGAATCTCTCTCTCTCTCTCTCCCTCCCTCCTTCCCTCCCTCCTTCCCTCCCTCTCTCCCTCCCTCTCTCAGGGAAATGCTAGAGTGTATATTATGAAGCCTCTGATAAAAATCAAAGACTTTAGGGACAAGATGGGAAAACACATATAGATAAAACATTTAGGGGCTGGAGTGATGGCTCAGCAGTTAAGGGCACTGACTGATCTTCCAGAGGACCTGAGTTCAATTACCAGAAACCACATGGTGGCTCATAACCATCTGTAATGGGATTTGGTGCCCTCTTCTGGTGTGTCTGAAGACAGCTACAGTGTATTCATAAAATAAATAAATACATTTTTTTAAATGTAGAAAATGATAAAATTCAAGCATGATAATACATATTATATATATATATGTGTGTGTGTATATATATACATATATATATACATATATATATATATATATATATATATATATATATATATATATATATATATAATGATTTTAAGCCACACACCAACTTGTGTACATGGTATTTAGCCAAATCTATTTAGTCTCAGAAAATAACAAGTGGAAAGAAACCAAGTTAATACAGAACCACACTAAGATGCCGACACTGCAGCCTCTTGAGTTCTGGACCAGTATTTTTTTGTCTCCATAATAGTATGAGTACATCATCATCTCAGAGACAAAGACCCCAGAACCAGCAGAGCCAAGAGATCTTGCTATACATGTTATAGTGAGGAGAAGCACAGAGCAGAAAAAGGAAATCAGGGCAGAAAGCCGAGAGATCTTAAGAAGATGCTTGTAAAATAAACATGGATTGAATTTAGCATCTGTGGAAAACGCAGTAATTGTTTCCAGAAAGAACCAGTCCAGTATCCCTCCCAATACAAAAATCCCTTTTATTACGTCTTAACAGGATATGTTCCCCACTGTGCTCCGTTTCCATCTTCATGGCAGGCACACCAGACTATTCTGTAATTCTTAAATATGAGACCAGATACATCTCTTCAGAATACCCCATTCTTTCTGCTGGAACCACACAGAGAATGTATGGCCCATGCATGGTGTCAAGTAGCCATTCCTGTCCTCACTAATACACTCCTATGGGAGAAGTGGTCACCTGTCCCCCACATTCTATGGGATGGCACACTACAAGTTTCCTCAAAGCAGCAGAAAGAGCATGGCTCTTCTCCCCTCCTAATCGTTTTCCCAGGTCACTTAGCATCTCTCATCACATCTCTGCAACTTTACAGAATCTTCAGACTCTGTGGAGCAGAAATGAATGGTTTCAAGAGAAAATGATCTTCAAATACTCATTTTTGCCTATACACGGTAACTAACAAATGCGTGTTTTGCCCCCAGAGTTCCCTGTACTTGACACTAACAATTTACAAGCAGACAATTCCAGTGAAGTCAAAGTGGACGCCATTCATGCTTCATATTGTCCTTCTCTTGCCTTGAGTTTACCGAGAATTCAAGCAAAATTGAGAATCAAACATTTCGAATGCTGCCCCAGGGACTGCAGACAGCGTCGGGGTAACCTTGGAGTCATTCATCAGGAAACACATCCTTTCAACAGCTTCTGATCTGATTCTCCCAGAAGATAACAATGTAGAACACAGCCAGCTTTCTGCTCTCCCTTAAACTCTGGATCAAACCACCCTTTGTCTGAAATAATATATACAGCAGCCCTTGTTCATGGTTCCAGCAAAGTCCAATCTCAGCACACAGCTCTTTCAACAATGAGATTCTCTCTCAGGTGAGGTTGTCATGCACTGCTTGGGTAAATCTCAGAACTAGGCAGCATTGACAATTCTCTGGTTAGTTGCACTGACCAGCTCAAAATCTGGGGAAAGATAAAGGTGGGTGAGGAGACAGACTAGCAGGCTCTGCTTAATTTAATGCTTTGTCATTAGCTAGAGTGAGTACCTAGAGAGTTCTCTAGTTTTCTGTATGATCCTCAGAAAGACTTTTGGCTTGGATCAACTTTGCACATCATCTCCACTCATGACCAGTGCCAGTCACCCTTTCTCTTCCTCCCAGTCTCTCCTTTGCAGATATCCTGCCTCTTGAAGTTTCTTGAGAAGGAGGCAGGAAGTACACAAGCCCCACTATAAGAATATATTGAACACATTCCGGACTCCGGACACTCAAAGCATCCATAAGTCGATTTTATAAACCTAGGAATGTCGATGTAGGGTTACATCCATGCAGAAAAACCTGACTTATGAATTCTAGATAATGAAAGCATTCCTTGGGAGGGGCAAGAGCCACCTACACTCACTTCTTGCAATTCGACATTACTGAACAGCAGCTCCTCCATCTTGAAGTGAGCAGCTAGCATCTGGAGTGAAGACAGCTGTGATTCTAACTCACTACTAATTAGACGACTTGTTTCTCTGTTCCCGTATTACTTTGACATTGTTGCTTCTGGGTCTGGCCATCCAACTGGCTGCAATGGTAAGATCGGAGAGCTATAAAAGTCAAATAAGGGGGCTGGAAAGATGGCTTTTTACATAAAAACAATGACTGCCAAGCCTAGCAGCTAGAGTTTGATCCCTACAACCTACATGGTGAAAGGAGAGAAGGGGAGAACGGACTCCTACAAGTTTCCTCTGACCTCTACATGCATGCCTCCCCAACACACACACACACACACACACACACACACACACACACACACAC
The DNA here is from genome assembly GCA_028551405.1 of Uromys caudimaculatus. Classification (NCBI taxonomy): domain Eukaryota; kingdom Metazoa; phylum Chordata; class Mammalia; order Rodentia; family Muridae; genus Uromys; species Uromys caudimaculatus. The sequence continues at coordinate 9,007,402 of CM052702.1, forward strand.
ACACACACACACACCACGCATACATAAAAGAAAACTAAGTCATATCAGCCAAGTATCCCTCCCCAATTTCGAATTCCCAAATATCCACTCTTGAAAGTAAAGAATACAGAACATGCAACTAAACTTATCAAGACAGGCTCCCTCACTTCTGTCTTGGCTGCCTTATTTTGGGCATCGAGTGAATCTGCTTTTCTATCTCTGTTCGGACTGTCTCCTTACATGGACTATTTCACAGCCTCTAAATTTAGCTTAACAAGAAAACTCATTACACAGAACTCAAGGTCATGTTGAGGTTTTGCTTCCAAACCTTTTACAAAGAGCATGACTTTTTGTCGAGAGAACACGACAGTTACAGAGCCTGGCTGAGGGCTTTGTGTCTGATCATCAGGGCTGGCTAGAAGAGGTTACCCTCGAAGGCAGAGCCACATTCCTCCATGTTTCTTCAAGGATGGGCTCCAAGCATCACCTGAACTGGAATCCAAGATCTTCGATCACTTTCAGCATCTGGGTAAGCAGGAAACCTGGTAAACATCTTTTAACAATCAGCACTATTGGACCTGCCTAGAGAATAAACTGTATTCAAATCAAATCCTGGAGAACAGGTCCCCAAGGAACAAGTTCAATGCTCTGTCTTTACGTGTGCACATATGCAAGTGTGTGTGTGTGTGTGTGTGTGTGTGTGTGTGTGTGTGTGTGTGTGTAGATTGACATGTGCGTGTATGTGTGCACATGTGTGTGAAAATCAAAGACCAATATCAGACATTACTCTTTAGCAACCATCCTCTACTTGAGTTTTTTGACACAGGGTATCTCATAGGGAATTGGGACTCACTGACTAGGATAGTGTGGCTAACACATGAGCTCCAGGGATCCCTGTCTCTATTTCTCCAGTGCTGGAATACAAGCACGCACCTCTGCACCCAGCTATTTACATGGATTCTTGGTGTTCGAACCCAAGTCCTCACGATTGTGCAGGAAGCACTTAAACTATCTCCCCAGGTCCCTGCCTTGTCTTTAAACACAGGAGTCCTATGCCTTCTCAGTTCTCTGGGCACCATGCTGAAAATCTGGGTGAAGCTTCTTGGCACGTGTAGGACTGAACCTCCAAATCTCACTTTGTGGGAGACTTCATTATTGCCTATCCAATGTTCTTCTCATTTGTGTCTGGACCATTAAAAGTTAAGAATGGCCACACAGCTCCTTCCCCTATGCACGGTCCCTTCTCAAAGATCACTGAATCCACAGATAGAACTCTCTACGTGCCATGCTCTGTAATCCTGGAATCCGTCTCAGTTTCTTCACAGCCAAGATAAGAATACTCCTGCTGGTTTGAGAGTGGTGGTGATAACAGAAAGTCTCTCAGAGACTGCACAACAAGATGCTACGGCTAAAAGATGTAAAGTCTTTTATCTAAACAACTTGAAAGTATCCAAGATCCAGCGCCTGCTATCAACTAAGTAAATAAACATTCTTAGGACTGATGAGGAAGTGGCTTTACTCTCCGTGGCTTAGCAGCTAAATAAAGGAACCTAGTATAATTATTGGGGCTAAGGCTATAGTCGAATGTTGCTGCAAGCTGCCAACAAATAACCTCCCAAATTTAACAGCTGTCAACAAAAAACTTTTTGTTGTTATTATTGTTTTTTGAGACAAGAGTCTCTCTGTATCACTGGCTATCCTGAAACTTTATATGTAGACCAGGTTGGCCTAAAACCTATAAAGATCTGCCTGCCTCTGCCTCCTAAGTACTGTGATTAAAGATGTGTGCCACCACACTCAGCTTTAATTTTTAATTGGTGACATGAGCCAATTCAAGACAGATTTTACATAGATAGATAGATAGATAGATAGATAGATAGATAGATAGATAGATAGATAGATAGCAAGCAGCTCTTGGGTGGGCAAGTTCTCTGGCCCCAAGGAAGGAGGCAGGGAAGTCTCCATGGGAAGGGAGAGAGAGGGGAGGGGGAAGAGAAAGAGAGAAAGCAGAGAGAGAAGAGAAGGAGCAGAAGAAAGAAGGAGAGAGTGAGTGAAGGAGATAAGGAAGAAGGGGAGACCAGAATGTCTGGGTTATATAGGGAAGAGCCTCTGAGGAAGGGCAGCCCAGCCCCTCAGTGGAAAGTTAAGGGTTGGGGGCAGGGTATGCCAGGTAGGGAGTGAGGGATGCTGGGAGAGCCTGGGGGTCAGAAGTACCTTGATACGGAAAATATGTACCTCAGCTCCTTGTCCCTGGGTCTAAAACCAAGCAGCTGATACTATGTCTGAACTGTTCACTGGCTCGGGAATAAAGACAGCTCTTCGTTGGTCCACAGACCTTTCTAGTTAAAGTGACATATAAAAAGCTGCTTAGTGTATTATTATTCTAATTTTTGTGTTTTAAATATTTCATAATAAAAACAAACCGCCTGACTAAAGGAGTGTGTATCAAGTACACCTGACCTTAAATTATAATGTTTGGCAGATATTTTCTAACATTAAAGTAGACTGTGGTGCACTGAATAGGAATAGCTCCTCATGGGCTTGAATACTTGGTCCACCAAGGAGTCACATTATTAAGAGGTGTGCCTTATTAGAGTAAGTGTATAGAAAGGGTATAACTAGGGGTGGGCTTTGAAGTTTCAAATGCTCAAACCACGCCCCAGTTTCTCTCCCTCTCTCTCTCTCTCTCTCTCTCTCTCTCTCTCTCACTCTCTCTCTCCCTCCCTCCCTCCCCTCCTCATCTCTTCTTGCTGCCTGCTGACCCAGATGTAGAATTCTTGGCTCCTTTTCCACCTCTGTGTCTGCCTGCTGGCGGCCATTATGATAGTGGATTAAATCTCGGAAACTGTAAACTAACCCAGTTAAATGTTTTCCTATATGTGAGTTGCCATGGTAATGGTGTTTCTTCACAGAAATAGAACATTGACTAAGATACAGACAGAGCTTTCAGTACAATTTTTTAAAACAGACAGTATGACTTATCATAGCACTATAATCCCAGTCGTTAGGAGCCTGAAGGAAGATTTCAAGTTCAAGGCACCCTCAACTACATGGGAAAAGTGTATCTCAAAACAAGCAGACATAGACAATGCTAACAAGACCTCAAGTAACAGGCAAATTAACTCAACTACTGAGGGGCTTGTTTGGTACCCATGCGCCCTAATAGTCCCAGCAGAATGGTTCTCTGATGACTGTCTAAAGAATAAATTCCAGAAAGACAGAAACCACTATAGACAATGAGCTCTGCCTCAGCTCTAAACTCCCATCTCCCAGAACCTGGCCAGTGACCGGCACTATGGGAACTCAGAAAATATAATTGTTCTCACGTCAGTGGAAACAAGGATACAATACTTTGTCCTTAAGTCGTGTACACTAAATTCATCCCTTTCGATATTTAGTGTCACATAACTACAGGCTCTAGAACTTAGGAGCTAAGCAAGGACATGGGGACTCCAGCTAACCACTGGATTATGTGGGCCTACCTCAAACTATCAGGGCTCACTGTCCCCACAGTTACTTGGCCTTCTATTCGCTGGGCTTTCTAGTAGGTACCAGGGTCACAGGAAAGCCGGTCAGTTTCCAACATGATCGTGTCCATGAGCAAGGCTAGGAGAAGAGGAACAAAGAAGAGATGGACAGCCCCTTACAACCAAGCAGGTTTGGACGGTGCCTCCCCATTGGGTAGCAAAATAGAAGCTGCTCAGAGGGGAAACGACCAATCTAAATAGTTTCAAGAGGTGGGAAGGAGGGAAAATACAACGAAAACGTCTAAGTAGAAGGAAGTATCAAGCAAGGCAGAAGAGCTAGCCCACACAGTGAACTTCAGCAAGCAAGGGTAGGAGCTTAAATTTTGGTAAAGAAGAGTGAAGGCCTTCGGTACTGGTTTATATTTTAGAATCTAAAGTTTAGATGAACAGCTACAGAATGAAGAGATGAGACTAAAGGTTGACAGAGCAGCCACGAAGCTAGAGCAAATCCAGGCGAGTACTTTTCTACCTTGGCGGGCACTTCCACCGCAGAGGCAAGGCAGAAAGCAGCTAGGAGATTAGAGAATTTGGTGAGCATTCTGCCAATGAAGTCTATCAGTATTCTCAGTAAGCAACCACTTACTAAGCATCTCACTGTACAGTCAGGGACTTGGGTCCAGGTTCCATTACCCACCTACAAACTAGACATAATTCTATCACTGGTAATAATAATCAGAATAATGCCTACCCTCTGATGCTTTTAGTGAGAATCAAACAATTTCTACTCCAGTTATTTGTCACCAAACCTACGTAAAACCATAAAACACTGTCCTGACATCACTACTCAGATACTACATATGTCGAACTTATATTCAATATTCTTGCGCATACTTTAGCTTATGTAATACATTCTTAATAGACACAGTTTTGATCTGAGTTACATATGAAGGTATGCATTATATACTGCACCTCTTCTTGCCTTTGTGAGTGCTTATGAATGGCAACAATTGTTGATGTCATTTTGATTCTATAGGAGGCAGAGCGCTGGAGGCTTGAGATACAGAGGTGAATAGAACAGACAAATTCTCATCAAGTTACTGAGTTGAGCATAGACCTAAAAAAAAAAAAAAAAAAAGGTACCAGGATATAACGGAGCATCACCGATCTAAAATTAATTCCTCCTCAAATTTTATGCAAATTAGCCAATCCAAGAGAATACAGATGGGGAGCACCATCTTGGAGGAGCACGCTGTGGCGATCTGAATGACTCCCATAGGCTCAGCTGGTGGAATTGTTGGGGAAGGATTAGGAGGTAAGGCCTTGGTGGAGGAAGGTGTTGAGGGAGGGGTAGGCTTTGAGGTTTCAGAAGACCAGTATGGCTCCCAGTGTACCTCTCTGCCTACGACTTCTGTTTTGTTTTGTTTTTTTAAAAACATTTATTTATTTATTTATTTATTTATTTATTTATTTATTTATTTATTTATTTTGGTTTTTCAAGACAGGGTTTCTCTGTGTAGCTCTGGCTGTCCTGGAACTCACTCGGTAGACCAGGCTGGCCTCGAACTCAGAAATCCGCCTGCCTCTGCCTCCCGAGTGCTGGGATTAAAGGCATGCGCCACCACTGCCCGGCTCGACTTCTGTTTTAATATGTGAGCTCTCTGCCATTACTCCACCATGCCTTTGTTCCACCCTTATGGATTGTATACAATCCATACAACTTATGCCCAATTAAATGTTTTCTTTTGCAAGTTGCATTGGTTGTAGTTTTTATTACAGAAACATAACTAAGCTTCTCATTCTATATTGAAACCTACAATATAAGCACCTAAAATATGGGTGCCAATAGTGTTGTTGTTGTTGTTTTGTTTTTCTTTGCTTTGTTTTGCTTTGGTTTGGTTTTGCAGGGCACTGTGTAGCCCTGGTTGATCCAAAGCTCCCTATGTAGATCAGGCTGGCCTCAAATTCACAGAGTTCTACCTGCCTCTGCCTCCCCAGCAGTGAGATTAAAGGTATATACTGCCATGCCTGACCCAATAAAGATTTTTAAATCTGATTGTCTATGTGGTATTATCTTCTCAGGGTTTTTATTTTGTTTTTGTTTTTAAGTATCCTCATTTAGGAATTGAATTCCTCATTAGGAATTGTGTGGGAACACAAAGATAAACTCTTTTCTCTAAGAAGAAGAAGAAGCTAGAATACCCCAGAATAAAACAAAGAAGTCTGTCATAATTATATCAAGTAATCTGTATCACAAAATACATTACCAAGATTTCTAGGAACTCAGTATTTTTTCATATTTAACTTTATTCTTCTAAAAACAAATGTGGGTATACATACTACACATCAACTTTTTTTTGACACGGCACATTTTTTACTAATAAAATACAAACAATGAAAGTGTAAATGAGAGCTGGAGAGATGGCTCAGCAGTTAAGACTGCTCTTCCAGAGGTCCTGAGTTCAATTCCCAGCAACCACATGGTGGCTCACAACTATCTGTAATGGGATCTGACTGACAGTGTACTCATATATATATATATATATATATATATATATATATATATATATATATATGTATATATATGAAATCTTTTAAAAACTGGAAAAGAAATGAACAATAGCACAAGTCTGCTATCCCAGTACTCCAGAGGTTGAGGCAGGATGACTACCATGAGTTCAAGGACACCCTGGAAACACATCAAGTTCAAGGTCTTCCTGGACCACTTAGAAAGACTGTCTGAAAGTTAACAAAAGGAAAAGGAGGAGGAAAAACAGGAGGATGCCGGGTAGAAGAATGGAAAGATAAACCACAAATTAAGGTTCCTGCTGTGTTATCCCCTTCAGCACACAAAATGGAGCCTGATCTCACAATCAAGGGATGCTTCAGAATCACTAACCCTTGGGCTCTCTAGACCCCATCCTACCTCTGGAATTCTGAAATGAGGAGGATGAACAAAAAGAGGAGTTAGTACTTTCTAAGTATATGATCTAGTCGCCTCTCCACCAGAAAGCAGCACCCAATTTCACGTTATTGATCAATATGTAAAAACCTTTCTAAGTAAACCACTTGCCCTTCAACCATTACGCACAGATTTCCAGGATGGCCCTTTGAAGAGTTAAGCTCTCACCAGAGTTCAGTTAACAAAGGAAAAAGTAGGATTTACAAATCTAATCAATGCTTTTCTTACATGTGACTTTAACAACTCGCCAGTGCAAATACAGACACAGAATGGCCCACAGAGCGTACGGTTCTTAGCCCCCCTGAACCGTACACACTGCCTCAGCTGAACGAGATGTTGTAAAGCTCCAGATGTAATTAGCCTTATCAACGAGACTAAAAAGAGACAACCCACAGGTAAAAGGAGAGATACTACAGGGCATGTTTTGGAACCTCAAAGCAATGTCTTATAAAGCAGGTTCCAAATGGTCTCCAGACCAGGAGGCCCACATAGAGCAGCTTGCAGCTGGACTGCTCTTTAGAATTGCCTGGGGAAATGTGTTTAGCCAGGGTGTTTTAAGTTTAGCACATCTGCAAGGTACCACTAAAAATACTGCCTAAAATTTACCCACACCAAAAACCAGTCTGCAGTCAGGGGACAGTTGAAAATCTCAAGTGGTTAAAGTATTTGTCAGCACATTTGATGACTTTCATTCCATCTCAGAAATCCACACGGTAGAAGGACGGAACTGAGTATCACCAGCCAAGCCACCCTCTGACCTACGCACACAGCAATTAAATAAATACAATTTTAAACTTTTCTAATGGACATAGTATCAAACTGCCCTCTAAATTCAGATGTCTCTACCCATACATTAGCGAAGCTCTCAGACCTCATCAGAGAACTTTCTTTATTGGTGGTTATTGCACAAATTCACAATTGGCCAAAGTCCTGAGAATAAGTGACTGTGTAGTACTCAGCCACAAATGAGGAATCTGCAGCACACACCTTCAAGGCTCGGGAACTATCGTGGAAGATGGGGTGGAGAGACTTGTAAGAGCCAGAGAGAGAGAGAGATCAGGAAGGGCTGGAGCAAAACAGCATCTCAAAGGACTGCTATACTCATGAACTCAGAGCAGCTGTGGGTCCCACACAAGCACAAGAGCAAGCCAGTCAACACCCTAGCATGGGGGGAAGGAACTCATGAGCCTCCATCCACAACTGGGGAGCTCTGGACTGTTGGTCCTCTGGGGGAGGAAAATCAGTTTTTTTTTTCAAGGTTATGGCTCCTGGTAGGTCAACCAACGCTCCAGTGCATGACCCCACCCCAAGAAGTATAAGGACAGTGCAATTTGGAATCAATAGGGCATTAAATTTTAAAAGGCAAAGAATTATTACAAACATTTATTAATTTTTAAATCCAGAGTTATGATTAACAGATTAAATATGATGTGAAGAGACCCAATCAAGGTCACATCCTCAAAAGCACTGAGGTAAACCTGATTTGTTCTAATTTGATCCCCTCCCTAATAAAAGAATCCAGTATTCTTTCTTATAGTGGCACAGAATCCTCATGGGCCCCTGCATTTATCCCCTACCCAGTCTTCCCTTCCCTAAGTCCCGCTCCTAACCTTTCTCAGATTTCAGACCTATTTAGACCATGCACAAGTAAGCAAATAAACAAATTTCACAGACTGATCAAATGGGGATGCAGAGTTTACATGGATGATAAATAGCTTTCAACTTTAAAAAAAAAAAATCTCTCTTCACAGATACCACTGGGAATGCTGACTTATCCGGCTGGCACGGGGCTGATGGGGCTGGGTAGCTAGCTCTCTACTACACTACACATATCTCCCAGGTTATCTGAAAGAGCAGTCAGGCTACAGGCCACTTTTCTAAAAGTATCCCTGTAGTGTGGCGAGCCCTCAAAGCCTGTTTCATGAAGCACTGCTTTGAGGTTCCAAAACACTCCTTTTAATACCTATTATTTTCTTCTTTTCTATGGGGATCTCACCCTCTGGGCTTGATTGAAAGGCATGATTATTTTTGCATCTTTATTCTTCCCAGCTGGCCTGAGTTCCCAGCATGCAGTGGGAATGCTCAAATATATATATAAACACAAACTATTGCTTTCATCCTTTCTCACTGCCCAGCTATGAGGCTTTGTCTATCATGTTCACTGAGAACAATGTGTTCCAAGCAGTGCCCAGGCAAGGCCTGAAGGCCTAATGTGAAAGTGGCCCAGGCATTCCTTTCCATGAGGCAGTGTTTGTGTGCCATGCAGAACAGGGGGGCTGAAGATGTGATTCAGAGTACTTGCTGCTCTTACAAAGAACCAGGGTTTAGTTCTCAGCACCCACATATGCGGTTTCAGGGAACCTGACACCCTCTTCTAACCTCTGCAGGCACATGCTTATATGCTAATGCAAGAATATACACATACACATAAAATAAAAAATAAATATTATTTTTAAAAGTTGAATAGCAAAAACAAGTATAAAATATACCATGCCAAAAATACATACATGGATCAAAATGTTACATTAAGTGGGATAGTGGTAGATGCTATAACCTTAGCTACTGACAAAGCAAAGATACAAGGAACGTGAGTTCAGAACATCTGAGGCAATTCAGTAAGACCTCATTTAAAAAAAAAAAATGACATCCTACCTTTTAAGTTTGCATAATTAGTATATGTTGATCAAAACTTTTATTGAAAAGATAAAAATGTTCAATTATCCAAATAAAAATCCTTTGAGGAAAAAAAAAAGCTAAAAGATTCAGGGGCCAGGGAAATGGTTCACCAAGTGAAAGTGCTTATCAGATTAACCTGACAGCCTGCACTGCACCCCTAGAGAATCAGCTGAAAGGCTGGCAGCTGGCCAGTCTGCAGGTGACTGCAAAGTCGTGACAGAAACAAGAGTGACCTTCCTCACCCAGGTGGAAGGTAAGAACCGACTCCCAAAAGCTGCCCTCTGACCTCCATGGGAGCTTTGCTTACTAGGCCATCTCATCTCTCTGTGAACCCAGACTAAGTTGTTAGTGTTTCTTTGACACTGGGAACAACATACTGAGATTGAAATCCACTAAAGTGGTTCAGTACTCTTCTTTTATATGGGCCTCCCAACTCTGAATGTAATTTCTGGACCTGCATACAAAATCGAACATTTTCCTCTATAAGGTTTCATCTTGTTATGGTTAAAAGCTTTGGTTCTTGACTTTTCCATCCAATGTCACTGGAAATTCAACTTCTCCAAAGTTGTGAACAGGTCATGGAGAAAAGTACTGAACATGACCTGCATTGTCTGTTCCTAAGAGCTGGGTGATGTCATTCTATCATAACTAACAACAGGAAGATACAGTTGTTCAACCTGCCATGAGTCGGCCTCAATCTAACACAGATGTTTTCTATTGTTTTCTCTGGAGAAGGAAGTTCTTTTGCCTACCAGAATGTCAGGGCATCCAGCCATATGAAGAAATCCAGAAATGGTCTTCCCAGGGGCAGATCATGTTACTTTTGCTGTAGCTTGCTCTGAATTAATAGCTTTGTAAAGCCAACCATCTCATTAATAACCCACTTGAGTATTTTGTTTCATTGCCTACAATTGTTGCCCTTTGGAAATAGGAACAGTTTCTTATCTCCATCTTCCAACATCTTCCTATTTCTAAACGACAAGAGGATTCCGAGTCAAATAGGAAATCTTCACATACTTTGACACTGTTTGGGCCTTGCAGATGGAGTCTAAGCATCTAGTGAGTAAAGACCTTGCTTGCTGTTCTTTGTTTCCCACAGACTTAGCACAGCACCAAATCAACAATTGTAGACGACTGATACAAAGTCACTATGCAGAATCGCTAACGGCAATGTTGGCCTGTTCCTTATGCAAAAGTATAAAAGAGCTTTCTGGCCGGGCAGTGGTGGCGCACGCCTTTAATCCCAGCACTTGGGAGGCAGAGACAGTTGGATTTCTGAGTTCGAGGCCAGCCTGGTCTACAGAGTGAGTTCCAGGACAGCCAGGGCTATACAGAGAAACCCTGTCTCGAAAAACAAAAGCAAAACAACAACAAAAATCTGGCCATCTTCTCACCTCTTTTGGAGTTCAGGTCAATTTACCTATCTGAGGGGCTTTGTCCCTGCAGCCACTAAAAAGCATCCTTTAGCTCCTAAAGCCATCGCACACACTTCAACCTACTGCATTCCCACCTCCTCACACTGACGCACGCACACACACCTCAGCCCAACACTGTAGAAAAGATCATTCATGCAGGTGTGGGACCAAACAGCACTCACCACAGCGTCTACCAACCTGTCTGTCTGTAACATGAAATCAGAATTAGTTGCACAACTGCTTCAGTATAACTTGATAAACTCATTTGCCTTTGATCCACTGACAATAAGCTCCCTTGGCCACATACTTCCTCTCCACTCAAGTGGCTGTCTCAAACGGAGTATATCCACGCCTAAAATCCATGAATCCCCCTCCTCCAACGCTCCCTTCCACAAATGACTGTCTTTCCCACTTCTGTCTCTAAACGCAAGCCTAATCCATCCCTGTCTGCCCAACCATAACACCTTGGTTGTAGTCTCAACGCCATCTTATCTCTCCTGGACAGAAATAACCTTCTTCACACACACGCACACACACACACACACACACACACACACACACACACACACACATGCACACATGCACACATATGCACTCTTTATCACCATACTAAACAAAAACAAGGTGTGCAACATTTCTATTTTGTTTTTACCATGTGTGTGTGTGTGTGTGTGTGTGTGTGTGTTTCAATGTGTATGGGTACATATGTCACCACACATGTGTAGAGAGTCCGGAGAATCTTTTAAGAGTTGGTTTTCTCCTTCCACCATGTGGACCCTGGGGATGAAACTCAGTTCCTCAGGCTTGGGAGCAGAGCCCTTTCTCTGCTGAGCCATCCCTCCAGTTCCCAACCTCTCATGGTCTCCCTTGCTCTCAGACAAGAAGCACAAAAATTATTTACGTGACATATAAAACCTGAATGTTCTCAGCCCCTGACTACCTCTGCCTACTAACAGCCCTCTGCTCTCGTAGAATGTCTAACCACACTGGCCACCTACCTTTTCCTCTTCCCAAGCCCCCAGCTGCATCTGATTTCTAGATCTTTCCACATAGTGTTACTTTCTTACCCCAAGCTATTCAATTCACTGCCATAGCCCCGCCCTCCTCCCACACGTGCATGCTTGCCTAGCTCTGGCTTGTGTTTCAGCATCCACTTTAAATGTCATCCACCAAAGAAGTCTTCTGGAATGACTACGGCTTGTCCACAATTACTCCCCTGAAAACTGCCCTCTTTCATCCTGTTGTTCATGAGAGTACCCGTCACAGATGTATGATTTTATAAATGTTTACCAAAAATACTTCTTTCTTATGGCGGCCCTGGTAACTCAGAGCTATGCTAAACTTGTCTCTCAAGCCCTTCGCAAAGATCTCAGCATGCTACTCAATGCATGTCTCTTTGATCAAAGGAACTGCTCCGAATTCTCATGTTTACAAATACATTCTCCTACTATGTCCCTAGCCATGGAAATGGGTCTGAAAGGGGCATTAGAGCCTGTTACTCTTTCTGTCACCATTCTTTAAATGTATCCATAATTTAAGCTGCTCATGATGGTACATGCTAGTAATCCCAACATTCAGAACCTAGAGGCAAGAGAATCAGGAGTTCAAGGCCAGACTTTGCTACGTGGTGAGTTTGAGAACAGACTAGGCCACATGAGACCCTAACTAGAAAAAAATGGGAGATTCATAAATTTAAATTTTTTTGCTTGGAATTAATTCTTGATCCACAAATCTAGAGGTTCTTGTTGGCTGTCTGCTAACTGTGTGCCGTCACTGTTTACTACCATCTATGTGGTACTGGTCCCCATATCTGAAACTGGATTCCATTATTTGCCCCATATATGATTCCATCTCACAAACAAACTCCATTTATCAATTACTCATCTACTGTCACAGGATAACAGCAGCGTCATCACACAGGACCTATAGATGTCCAATTAAAAGCAAAAAAGCACTCTAAGGGACTCGTCTATACTGCTTCATTATAACCAGAGACACACACTGTGGTCAGATGGAGGGTCACCAAGTCCAGTTACCACAGCCAGTAGCCTATATCTCCATTTTGATCCTTAGAAACCAGAAGAAATTCTAGAGAAGAAACTGAGACTTATTTCAACCCACCCATTAGCCCCCAACACACACACACACACACACACACACACACACACACACACACACACACACGCACGCACGAGGTGACCACCTCCACACTTCAAAATAACATTTAGCTTTGGGCAACATTATGAAATCTTCTTTTCAAAACATCAAAACGCCCTCTTGTTTTGCAGCGGGAAGGTCTGAGAACCATAAGGGCTAGAGATTTTCTATTTCTCATCACAAATGCTTCTCCATGTTGTTCTCTGAGAATATTTTAACCATCTATATATAACTTACTGTGAACTAAGTGATCAGCCAAGTATCTTTATTTACTTAAAGAAATGGAAGTAATGATTCTTTTTATCCAACAATACCATGTAACCATTCTGTAAAACTGCGCCACATTGTAATTACATATGCTTAGGAAGGGACTGGGAAGATGCCTCTGACAGGACACACAACTTTGCATCATTTACCCTTCATTAAATAATCAAGGTCACAAATGCTTATTAAAATAACCAATAGATGTGTTTCTTACAAATGTGCCAACCTGATATCAATAAGGACTAAAGACCAAAGAAACTCTGAGCTATTTTCGGACTCAAAAGAAATATTTCACACTAGAAAATGTGCAATAAATTTTTTATTAAGCAAATGATGCTTTCTGGGAATCAGCTTTTCTCACTCCCATTTATAAGTCAGATTCATCATTTGGCTCTTATCTGAGCAGACTCTTAAAGGCATGCCTACCAATGGACAGTACAACCTCAGTTTACAATTATATCTATATTTGTTTTATTTTGTTTTGTTTTCAGTCCTTGGGGGTGGAGCCCAGAGTCCTACATTGGACGAGCGCTCTACCACAGGACTACATTCTCAGACAACCAAAAATTGTTTGGTAGTCCACTTCTAGGAGCAAGCAAACAAAGCATTCTTTAAACATCACTTTAGAGGTCACTCCTTAATTTGATAGTCTAAGCTCTGTCTACGTCAGGAAATGTTCTGAAGATGCCACCCGGAAATAATAAAGAGTCACTTCAACTACAATCCATAAAAAAACTTGGGGTGATAGTTGGGTAGTAGGAAGCATGTCAAAGACCCCAGTGCCTCAACCCCATGGGAATGGCAACCCCTTCCCTCTTTGTTCGTGTGTGGATGTTGATGGGACATGCAGCAAACGTCTACCGTAACTTCAGTCCATATTTAAGTCTGAAGCTTTCTCACAGAGACTGTTCCCACCGTGATTACCTAAACCTGTGTCCGTGACTCAGCTGGACGCCAAGCCTGCCTCCTTACTCAACCGTGTATGAGAAACACACTGAGCTTCGGATGCTACGGCTCCTCCACCACGCAGCCCAAACCACCCAGTGCCAGCTCCCCTGTGTGTGTGTCTGACCTTTCCATATTCCCTCACCATACAGATCTGAGTTCTGGAACCCAAACCGTGCAAGCACTTGGCAGTTAGAAAACAATGCCTTAAGCCTAATGTTCTGTATTTGATCCCTGTCTCACTTGTGTCTAGCAGTGTGACTCAGCTGTGCGTGCTTCCATTTTCTCAGAAGCACAGTGTTGCCTGACTTTGTCGTAGATTCCTACTTACTTTAATTGCATACCTAACGGTCCCAGCTGGGGGTCTCTCTGTTAATACTAGACACACCTATACAAAGCTTGGCCTCAGGCTGTCTTATTTTCTGTTTGTTTTTAAAATGTATCTGTAGACTCAGAATTAACAGAACAAAAGTATAAGACAAACAGTAGGCAAAGTGGAGTTTGTCTGATAAGGTTTCCTGGCATCAACTATGATACAGGCATATAGTCACATGATACAGAATACTTAATATATGATTCAAAATTATGTATAATTATGTATAAAAGCATTAAAAGGCTAGGCATCAAATAGTTAGCATCAAATAGGACTTCGGTTAGCAATAAAAAGTTGTAAAATTATTTTGACTTGCTTTCCTTCTTTGTGCTTTTCTGAACCTTCCCAAACTTCTATAATTGATAAATTTAAAAGTCAGAAAAAAAAGGTTTTTGTTTTCAAACACAGTTTGAAATAATATTCCTAATGAAGTTATGCTAAGTGCAAATTCTGTGATTAAGTGAAATAAAGGCTACTTCATCACAAGCATTGTAACTCCTCACAACAGTGGATTTGTTGCTACTAGGTGGCAGTAAACAGTAGCTGTGAAGCAGTAGACAAAGAGGAGTCACCTACGTCCTGGGTTAAACAGAGTAGGTCCTAGCACCCAATTTAAAACTTACAAATATTAAGTGAGACTTCCCGTTCAGATCACAGTCAACCACTGATGTCTGAAACCATAGCAAATGAGCCACGAGTGAGAGCAAACTCCCATGCTTACAAGGCTTCCAGCTTACCCATCAGTGATACACAGTGTTGCATTGGGAACAAAGCAACCATCTAGTCATTGAGTGCTCAGAGAAAGTGTCAGTGGTCATCACTGCCATCAACCAAACTAAACTTCTCCAAACAAGAAACACTTCTAGCAGAGTGAAATCCACCAATGCTCTGGTTAAGAAATCAGTGGTGTTCAATTGTTCAAAAGGCTTTTGCTGGCATAGTCTTTGCCGTAATAATGACTCTGGAACTCAACTCCTCATTTGTGGAGGCTTCCAACCATAAACTGGAGAGGAGGAGGAGTAAGCCAGAAACAGACACAGCCATTGTTGAGGAAGAAGGACCCCACGAAGGGTTGGTCGTCTGAGGGCAAGACAAAAATTCCCAGAGCAAGGCACCAAATGGTGTCAAGGGAGGACTCCAGGTCTGGCGAGTATCTGGACTGTGGAACAATCAAGTGCCCAAGGTAAAGCCTCTGCAAGAGGGGTTATGTCCACAGAGCCTCCATTTCCATCACCCCAGGTAGATTTCAACAAAACAAATCCCACATTCCGGTTCCTTGTGGAATATAGCATGCTCTACAGTGGGAATGGTGACAGATCTGGACATCATTACCACAAAGGGAGGACGGGTGAACAAAACCAAGTTCTGAAAATAAAACCAGAAGTCCCACCGAGTCCATTAAACAGTCCAATATTAGAGGACATGGGTTCGCATCTATGCTGCTGCTTTGGACAGTCTCTTTGTGAATCATCATAGGCAAGAATCAAGCTCGCCCAGTATAGAACTATAGCAGCCCAGGTTATCTGCAGCCAGCTGGTGAATGGAATAAGTCCCCCTCAGCAGCTCATGGGCATTTAAGGCTCTTTGCCTCTCTAAGGAGCTCCCCAGACACAATTTAGCCCACGATGCAATAAATGCAAAATCTTGGATTGAACACGTTAGGATGAAGAAAACTAAGGATACATGCCAGAATGAACAACATAAGGGTCAACACATGCGCATGCGCATGTGCAAAACAGGTTAGAAGCTGAATTGTCACCAAGTCTGTGTAACTACTTGTGCTTACAAGCAGCCTGACCTGTGTATAAATAGAAGAAGTTCCTTGCTCAAAATCACCTATCCCACAGCACAGCCAGAATCCCCTGCAGCCAAGTCCCAAAGCTGAAGTGTCCTCCACATGTTCCTACGGGGATCCTCCGTGGCTACACTTAAAACTAACACCAGAGATTACTCTGGGAGATTAGAGGCCGTGGTCAAATGGCAGAAATGCAACCTACATATGGGAGCAAAAACCCTAAGCAAGTTAAATTCATAAACCAGCAACACTCTACTAGTCATGCAACAGTAAGCACAGAAAATAACGAAGGTGTGGTACGTTACCCAGAAGCCCCGCTAAAGACCGCATGTCCTTCTCCATCAGCATGTAAATCTCTTCCTCCGAGAAGCGGCCAATGCCGTGGCCGTGCATCTCCCGCTTCACAATTCCTTTTGTTATGTGGCACACGACCCACCTGAGCAGGTTACTGAAGGGACCACCACCACTAAGTGACAGCATCTTCCGGGTCTCATTGAGATTGTCCACCCACTGGCAATAAGCTAACGTCCTGGAATTGTGTGGAAACAAGTTACTGCTATGCATCAGAGATGTGTAGCTCTGCAGTCACTTTCAAACGCATTGTTCAGAATGTAGTACTTTCTGGAGGAACCAAATAATCGCAGTGTTTAACCTGAGTGGCAGGGACTGTCACAACAGTTCTAGCCTATGTATAGACTTACAAGCTTTCAGAGAAACGACGGTGTCCTGTGATCCTGTTCAACCAAATCTTCCCAGTAACCTGCCCTCAGACTCTGTTGCTCTCTCTCATGCTATCTCACAAAAGTGGTAGCCTTTCAGGAGGCTGGCAAGTGCTATGAGGTGCACAGCAGTGCCTGCAGCCAATGGGAAGAGAGCAGCATTCCCTTCTGGAGCTTAAGGAGGGCTCCACAGGCACAAGTGTGCTTTGTGCTAAGCCATGTGTTTCTGTTTTCTGGGCTGCATGCACCTTACATTTCATGATGAAAAAGGTTGGGTATTTGTTTTTTTAAGACACTCCTTTGCCTTTTGTACAGAGGTTAAGGGGAAGGTACACCTGTCTATGTGTCTATATGTCATAAATGATCTGCTGTAAATATGTAAATTATTTGCTCTCCAGAAAATCAACTCTCCCTCAGGCTGTTTCCAAGGATTTTAAGTATTCACCCAAGGAACTGTGGAGTCACTTTCCCACTGGGTGGCGCTAATGGCAATCTCACCCATCCAGGGTTCCCACACAACACATGCAGACAGTAAGCATCCTATTGTCTGCAATGCCTATACTTTTCCTTACTTGGTTTAAGAAACCTACGCAATCTCAAATGTTTTTATAGCTAACCATGTTATTAGATATACAGTAAAGGGTTTCCCTCTGAGAAGAATGTAGCTCTGAGAATATACACATGAAATGTTTTAATTTTTCTTTATAATAAAAACTTGTATTGATCATTATCCCCTGATGTGGGCTGATATGTAGTAATGACCTCTTAAAAATCAGAAAGGTAAAAAATATTGTTATTAAAACACACAGAATGATAGTAAATTGTAGCTACAAAGAAATATTATTTTGCACATTAGGAAGACAACAAGAGCTGGGTGCATCTCAGTGGTATAAGATTTGCCAGCATGTGCCAGGCCCTGGCATCTATCTCTAGTTCCACCAAAAAAAAACCTTGAAATTTTTAGCATTTTATGTAGTTATGCTCTATTCAGGTTCTCTTCACTAATATATATATATATATATATATATATATATATATATATATATATATATATGAAATATAATGCTTCTAATCATTCTTGAATTTTTACTAAAAAGCCCTAATTTAAGTACACTCTCTACACTACAGTCATATTTAACTTTTCCCGCTATCTTTTTAAAAGAATCCCTACAATTCTTGTAGAAAGTTCTCTGTGTGCCTTTTTCGTAAGTCTCTCAAACTATTGCAAAGTGAAGAAGTGAATTTTGCTGAGAATAGGAAAAAATACCTCACAGCAATATTTGGCTGTGTGGGCAGTACACGTGATGGGTCTTTTGATGTAAACTCTCTCACATCCATTGAACTGTATTCTATGTAAATGTCAATGCTACATACCCTTCGTGAGCCCTCTTTTTTATACCTGCAATAATCTAGTAGTGGTTTTCAATTCCATTAGAATAATGAGCACTGTGATTCTAATTGCATATTATTTAAATTCACAACAAAGGAGGTTACATAACCTGTGATCATCAGGAAAGCCAACAGTCTTAGGAGAAAAATATTAATCCTAAACTGAGCATAAACAAGTAACAATCACACAGAGGAGATGCCTAAAGCCTAAAAACAAGGCATGTGTGACTCTAAGCTCGCAAGTTCACATGAGAAGAAGTGTCACTGTCACCCAGTTAGATCCTGGGCACAACTGTAGGATGAGCAGGAAGGAGCTGCATGAAGACACTGGCTGCCTGATCCTGGAAGAACTCCACGAGTACAGCCGGGCTCTAGGATGCATGTGAGGTAGCTTATAAGACCTCAGATGGACGGGTCCCACAGAGCCGATCACAGGAGGCCTGAAGCCAGGCTGAATCATTTTAATTCCAAAAGTCAAGGTTAAGTGTTGGAAAGTTTCATAATCAGACCTATGGCAACCCTGGTTAGGAAGGCTGGCAGGAAGTCAGGGTGAGTGAGCAGACAAGAAATGATGTCCCATAGCCCGTGGATGCTCAGGAAATGTGGCAGCCTTCTCCCAGGCTAAGCATTTGAGTGGATTTCCCTAATCAGTGCTGGACCACACAGGGTGGAACGGGTTTGAGGAACGAAAGGTAGGTTAACCAGATGCACTTGAAGGTTCTAAAGACAGAAGATATTCAGAAAGCAGAAAGCCCAAGAGGCAAGTTTAGACTTTACATGGAGATCGAACTGGTGGGCGGGCAGGGACATGTTAGTGAGCTTTAAAGCTGTGAAGGGAAATGAGATTATTTAAGGAAATTTCTAGAATGAGGACAATGTTAGCAACATCATAGTTCAAAGGTAAGTTAGAAGATAAGAAAGAAGGTGGTATGGAGAGGAGAGACACCTCATTATCTAAGATGGAAGGAATGTGGGTCTTATACAGGATAGAGAGTACAGAGAGGTTAAGCTCCCTGCCTCATGATGCCATCGGTTTCCTCTCCAGAGCCGGAAATGCTATGCGTGTGGGGATGTGCAGAAAGTACAGAGTAGCGCGTTGTAGGAGAGGCAGAAAGTCAAAGGTGTAAGGTTCTCAACCTGCAGGAGCCGTGTGACCTCGGGGCACAGGAGAGAACCTGCGGTCATTCCCAACACTGTAGCTGTAAATAGCCTGGCAAATCGGTCTTTGTCTCTTTCCTTTCCTGCTTTGTGTGTGTGTGTGTCTGTGTGTGTGTCTGTCTGTCTGTGTCCTTGCACATGTTCACTATGTATACAAGCAGATGTTTTATAAGGACACACGAGCACAGGTATGCATGTGAGTGTGGAAGTTGCAGGTTCCTCAGTTTCTGCCCATGATTTTTTTCAGACATGGTCTCTACTGACCTAGAACTTGAACTTGCCAAGTGTGGCTAGCCCGGCCCTGAGCCATGCCTGCCCCAGCTGCACTGTGCTCCACCACACTTGCACTTGGCTTTTTTTTTGGGGGGGGGGCGGGGGGCAGTACACTCCATGTGTGCATATGCTCTAAGAGACCAGAAGAGGGTATGCGATCCCTGGAGCTGGAGGTGGTTGTTAGTCACCGGTTATGGATGCTAGGAACAGAACTTAGGTCCTCTGGAAGAACAGCAAGCCTGCTTAATGGCTAAACCATCTCTCCAGCCCCAACACTCAGCACTTTAAAGGCATATGTAAATCTAACGCAGGTCCTCATACCTGCAAGGTCTTGCAAGCACTTTAGTGACTGAAAATCTCCCCAGCCCCCACTCTGAGCCTGACTTCTTTGCTTCTCTACTGTCCCCAAATACCACAGACCAGTGTCAAATAAGGACCACAGGGCTCTTTGGGGGATCAAATCCAGCCAAGTGTCAAAAGAAAACAAATGTGTGGATCACATACTCTTACCTCAGCTATGACAGGAAGGAGACATGATATTTTGCTTGTTTCCATGTCATTACAGCCAAGAATGCACCTCTCAGTCAGGATTCCAGAAACAGTGAGAGCTTCCACCCCATCGCTCCATCCAAACAACTCTCATCCAAGCCAGGGGTCAGAAACGTTCTCCATGCCCTCTTCACTGAACTTAGTTTTCATGAACGATATAGCATCTAACACTATTAGCCTCTCTTGGAACTTGCCTTTAGCTTACAATGGCTGTTTTCCCTCCCGCCTTTCCCATGTTCTAATGACTTTTATCTATTTTTCTTCTTCTCTCCTACTTGCTAAATCTACAGTCATGAGGTGATCTCATTCATACCCAGGAGTTCAAAGCAACTCCCAAATCTGTACCCAACCCAGACCTCCCATCCTGAGACCCGTGAGTCCTACATGGAAGAGTTTCAGAAAATACAAACTACACTTCCAATATTGGATTCATTTTTGCTTACTTCACCTCACCCAGGCCAGAATCCCAGGAGTCGTTCTTCAGGAATCCCAGGAGATTTTCTTCATGGCTCCTACCCAAGTGTGCCAAACCTATGCTCCCAGGCCATGTTTCCCAGGATGGCTATAAATGCAGCCCAAAATATTTGTAGATTAAACATCATATTGCAATGTCAGAAACCCCAGGACCCTCACCATATTCTGGCCCTTCCCAGTCTCCATCTCTCAGTATGACCTTCCACGAACTGTATATTAGCTGTGTAGAAGAGCATGAACCTCCACTCCCAATGACAGACTGAAGGTTCATGTTCCCAAATTTCTTTTATTGAAACCAGGCACCATTAGGAAGCATATTAATACTTAAGTGTACTCAAGTCATGAGGACAGACCCATCAAGAGTAAGATGACTGCCCTTAAGGAGTTTCCATATCCTTTCTGTTGTATGACCTTACTGTAAGAAGATGGTTATCTGTGGACCAGAAAACAGGCCCTCATTAAACACTGAATCTGCCAAAACCTTGGCCTGGGGCTTACTAGTCTCCCTGTCTAGTGAGATATAAACTTCTTCTAAACTGTTCAGGCTGCTATTCAATTACAGGAATCTGAATGGACTGAGATACTCCCCAAACATTTACAGACACTGCTGTCTACCTGAATATACTAATTGGCTCCGTCACCTGTCACTCTAGTTGTCACATGGCTTTACCATGCTACCTCTTCCTCTGGGATCTTTGCCTTCATCTCTCCAGTAGGGGCTTACTGCCTTCCCTCAGCTCCTCAAACTCTTCCCCAACAATGACAATCATTAAGGCTTAAGGAAGCCTTCCTCATAAAGGCTCTCCAAGCTGAGAGCCACTTAAGGGTAGGGGCATGCTATCTGTACACTAGTTGGCATTCACTTCATTGCTAAGAGTGAATTGTTGATTCTATACTTAGTCAATGCTGGCTGTGTGGTGTTTCTATGGGATAGCATGTACTTAGAAAAATACAGAGAAGGACCCAAGGAAGAAGATGAAGCAGCTGCCACTCGTCTATTTAGCAGTTCATAGCCCCTTTATCTTCACTGGGAAGAAGCCCAGTGCACAAGGACTCATGAATTATTAAGTGGAGTCAGCAGGAAGGGCCAACTGGGAAAGTAGACTAGGATAAGCAATTAAAGTGATTTATCATGTGACAATTTATTCCAGTAAGTTCTGATGTTCATTTTCTTATCACAACTAATGTGTCTAATCTCTCCTACATAAATTGGGCCAAAGATTTAAAGATTTAAAGCCTGTGCTAACATTTCTAAAGGAAACCTAGAAAATAGGCCAAAGGCCAAGAATCATGGCCCATGCCTGTAATCCCAGGACCCAGGAAACAGCCAGAAGGATGGTGAGTTTACATAACTTGCAGGACTACAGAACAGGATCCTGTCTCACGTAGAGACAGTTGGTTTGGCTTTGCTTTGGTTTGGTTTTAGTACTGAATCATGCCCAATACCTTGTGCCTGCTAAATGGGGCACTCAACCTCTGAACTATGTATCTCCAGTCCCTTATTGCTGATGTTTTGATGAAAACGGTTATCCACCATAACCTAACGTGAAGTCAGGCCCAAGGCATAAATGAATAATAAATAATATACAGAAAGTGACAAACGAGTCTTAGAGCATGGCCTTCCAAGTCAGAAGAACACCTTTCGCTGTCGAGCATGGTGGCTCACCTTTTAATTCCAGCACTCAGAAGGCAGAGCTGGGTAGGTCTCTATGAGTTCCCAGCCAGTCAAGATTACACAGCGAGACCCTATCTCAAGAACTGCGTCTTTCTGTGTAAGGCTATACCCTTGCTGTCTTCTATTCTACTTTAAAGGGGTATGAACTAATGATGTACTTCTTCAATTATCATCAAATCTCACAAACCTTCCAGACAGGAGCTCCCCCTACAGCTAAGGCTGGATAAAGAAGGGGGAAGTGGGAGGGTTCTGTAGCATTGTAAACATTACGTTCGGGTTTTCGTACAGCTTTTGCACATCTTGTAAGCCAACTAAGGAATGTTCCCCATCTCCCTCCGATACTAAAATTACATCAAAAGCCAAGTTCAGGCTGGAAATGAGCTTCCATGCTGGCGTACTACCTTAACACACACAAGGTCCCTGATTTCAAATCCCAGCACACACAAAAAACGAAGCTTAAAATGTATGAATTATATGCAACCTAGAAGCAGATTTGTGTGGAAGATGTTGAGTGCCCCCTTTATTCTCTAGTGATGCAGTTTTCACTGATGGCCACAGGAGGGCGGCATGCATCACTGAACAAACAATGTCAGTAGAAAATCAATTTCACTTTGGTAATCTGATTCTGTGTTGAGAAATCCAGTCTCCAAGCATTAGATCTAACTTAGGCACTTGGAATAAAACAAAGAAGATAAGAGGAAAAAAAAACCAGGCTTATTCATCTTCAATAATAGCTTTTATAATGCAAGTGGGATATAATTATATAGATTTCAAATGCAAGAAAAACCACTTTATAGCTGAGTGTGCTTATCTAAATGGACATAAAACAAAGCTTCGAAATTATGTCATGTTACATAGTAATGCCAGCTTTCCATCACCTCTGCCTTGCAAAAATAAAATTGTACCCAAGCAGTTTTAAAGTTTCAGGCCAAAATAAAATGTAGCTGAAAACCCTCAGATCATCAGACAAGTGGGTTAAACACTAAGGGTTAACAAACCTTCCTCTCCTTCCTCTGTAAGTGCCACCACAACCTAAGAGCTAGGTGCTTGTTAGCATGTAAGAGAATCTCATAGACAACTACCATGCATTGAAGTCAGTTCCCCTGCTGGGGCCAGCTGCCATTCCACTCTCTGGGAGTAGAAGAGCAGAAAAAATAGGAGAATGTCACTACCTTAGACAGTTCCTTGTGAGAGTGGAGATATAAATCTCCCTGGTGGGTGTGAGGAAGTCTCTGCCAGAGGGGAGAAAAGAAGCAGGACAGGGATTCTTTTCTTTTTGGTACTAGAGATGAAAAGATATTGTATCTCAAAATGCCTCCCATTTTTTTTCTAATAGAAAGTGAGTTAGAGAAACAATACTAACCTTTAAGAGGCTATGTGTCACCCAAATAAAGTAAGCTCTTGGAAGTTTATGACCTCTCCCCTGCCCCCTCTCACTCACAGCCACAGTCTACCCTACCTCCCTATTAGCTGAGGGTTAGTGAAGAGAAGGGCAGAAAAGTGTTGTCTGTGAGCTTCTACCAGGGGGTAAAGTTATATAAAATGATACAGGTCCCTGACCAAAAGGCCTGACATATGAGACTGGGTATTTCACTGAATCCAAACGTGTGTGTGTGTGTGTGTGTGTGTGTGTGTGTGTGTGTGTGTGTGTGTTTCTGAGCTACTACAAAAATTTAAGAGTTACAGTCAAAATATCAATGAAAACCTAAGTTCTGCAGCTTTCTAGAAAGCTGACATTTAACTCTCCACATCCTTGTGACAGGCACCCCATCTCTCAAAGGAGGCATAGTAAACACAATCAAAGGTGGCTTGAGGGTCAGGGGCCCAGGGCATGCTCTCCATTTTCCTCTGCCACTGCAGAGCTGGGTCTGAAACCTGGCAAATGAATGAGACGGGATCCTTTCCACAGCCTTTCCCAGAAGCCAAGTGAGTCAGACAGTCACACATCCTAGTGTCCACTGTGACCAAGCAGTGGCCTGGCATCTCCCACCAGCCTTTCCTGGAAAGGATCAGGCTCCTGCAAACACGGAGTCTGCTCTCTCCCACACTGATCTCTCTACATTCTCTGACAAGGTACTTCCTTAGTCAGCCCTCCTTCATCTCTATAGTGAGGCGGGGGAGAGGATGTGGAGTTCTGGACAGCCTCAGTGCAGACAGAGTACAAGAAACAAATGTAGGAAGAGAGAAAAAAGAGAGGGTAACTTGTAATCTCAGGAATAAAGAAACATCCAGTTTTCTACTTAGAAAGAAGGCAGGAGGATGCAGCAGTGAGTCAAGGAGGAAGAATCCCACAATGAGTCCCACAAGAAGATGGCCTGTGGGAGGAAGTGGTCAGTAAAAGCTCCTGGATCAGCATCTGACCAAGAAACAGGAACACCAATAAAGCAGGACTAAGGATTTCCAATTAAGTATTGAGACAAAGTAAAGTCAGCAACTATTCAGAAGAATCTTCCTGTCAACTCTAGGAGTATAGAGAAGAGGGTGGATGCACCAGACAATAGCCGAAGAGGGGAAAGCCCACAAAACATATAGGTTTGCAAAGCAAGACTAAGCAGATGTGATCAACTCAAATGGTGCTGCAGCAGCTTGTTACTACCAAAGCAAAACAGAACAACTGGTCAACCCAACTGTGTCCCGCTTCAAACTTGGGGACTGTGAACTAGGAATGCAGCAATCAGGGCAGAATATTATCTAAGGAAAGGTGACAATCTCACAAATGTCTAACTTATTCCACAGTTAGCCTTTCATGTCTTCCTCTGGTGTCTCATACACGTTCTTTTGCTTTTGTTTTTGTTTTTTTGAGACAGGGTTTCTCTGTGTAGACCTAGATGTCCTGGAACTTGATCTGTAAACCAGACTTGCCTCAAACTCAGAAATCTGACTCTCTCTGCCTCCCGAATGTGGGATTAAAGGCATGTGCCAGTACTTCCCAGCATCTGATGCCCCTTTATTCAGCAGTTTGTACTGATGAGCCCCACAAATTGATATATGCCCCTCACGAAAATCCAGGAAACTGCAACACATGGTCTATAAAAGTTTTTCATGAGTATGTGGTTGGAAAAAGATCAAAGGAAGATGATGATATTATAAATGAAATCCAAGTTTCAGTGTGCATGATAGTTTTACTGAAATGAAGTCTGCTTACAAACCGCCAGGTTTATTGGTATAGTTGAGTGATTGTGGCTGTGACAGACAGACTCTATAGTGCTACCTGTGGAGTCCTTCTCAAGATACTTGGAGACAACAGGGAGAACTTTGACCCTAAATCATAGGGGTTTGTTTTTGTTTGTTTTTGATAAAACTTTTGAGAAAGGTGATAAACTTAACAGAAAACTTTTGAGATACTGAATAAGTGTCAGAAATCTGACAGTGACCTTGGGCTAGCTGGGCTGTGCCTGTGGGGTGGGGGTGGGGGAGACACAGCAGGGACTCACCAGTAGAAGTGCTCTTCCACCATCTTGGTCACAGCTCTTGAGACAGCTCTTTCATGGGGGCCAAGGTTTTTGTTTAAGTTCACTCCAAGTTTCTCTTCCAGAAAGTCGATTATGAACTCTGTGCCAGACACTTTTTCATTATTATATTCAATCCAGGGCATTTTCCCTTGAGCAGAGAGTTTTCCACCAAAATAGTTCTAAACAGAGCATTTTTGAGAGAGAGAGAGAGAGAGAGAGAGAGAGAGAGAGAGAGAGAGAGAGAGAGAGAGAGAGACACACAGAGACGCAATGTATATATAAACTTTACTGATTAGCAGAAACCATTCCAACCCCAGTGCTCAAATGAACTCAACATACTGACTCTAAGATCATTCATTACTCTAGAAGGGGGAGGGAGCATTTTAATGAAAATTAAAGTATTAATGTGTTCCCATAGGTTTTTTCATTGACTCAAATTCTATCTAAACTAGAAAATGAAGGCGACTGCAAGTCAAGGAGTAGGAGAAGAAAGGGGTGAGTTTGAAGTGGACAAGTGTAGCTTCAAAAAAAAAAAAAAACTGAAAATAATCCAGAAAGAAGCTTGTACCAATTTAGTAACCAAAGAACTCATTTGAAATCCAATATGTTACATCTGAATAATGCTTATTGTCACTACAGTGCAAGTAAGAGGTCCCCTAAATTATCATACTGAGGTTAAAAAACAAAGAATACATAACAGATTCAACGGCAGTGTCTCCTAAAGGAAATTAATTCAGCAGATTCCTGCGTTTCAGCCCAGAGTTTAATGTCTAGTCCTAGAGGTAGTGCCCAGAACCTGTTCCGACAAGCTCTATTTTGATATACAAGCATGGTAGAAGCTTACAGTATCTCAGAAGATCCTGACCAGAAAGATGGTGGACAGATCAAGTTCTACAATTGACGGTTAAAATTACAATGGCATTTGTTCTCCAGTGTGTAAAAAGTAAAGACCTGAATCACATGAATGGAGGGATTCTGGAGAATTCCAAGTTTTCGATGACTTTTCTCAGTAAGTATGGTCATTTAAACCTCCAAGTTAGTTGTTAGAATGGTATGCACTGACTTGCAGACTACACAGCCTAAATTAATCTAATTGTCACAAACTCTTTCTTATGCTTTATACAAATAGATGATGCAGACACTGTTGGATAACGCAAATGTTGGCCCCTCTGAGGCCAAGTAATACTCAAAACCATGGTAAGGATGTTAAGTGGCCAACCACTTTAAAACATTCTGACATTGTCTTAAGTTAAACATACACCTCTCTTCTCCTTTTTTAAAAGAATGTATTTTATTATTTGACATGTATAAGTGTTTGCCTCCGATGTATGTCTGTACCTTGTGTAAGCCTTGTGCCAGTGGAGCCAGAGGTCACTAGACCTCCTGGAATGAGAATTACAGACAGCTGTGAACTGAACTGTGGTATTCTGGAAGGGTCTCCTTCTCTTCCCTAAACAGCCATCTCTCCAGACCCTACAACTTTCTTCTAATCAAGAGTAAGAAAGCATGCAGCCATGCAAAGACATGGGAACAAAAGTCTGGGCTGGAGAGATGGCTGCGTGGTTAACAGCATGGAGTGCTCTTCCAGAGGACCCGAGCTCGCTTCTGCCTGACCATATATGGTTGGAGGATACTTCAGTCAGTTAAGTGCTTGCTTTGCAAGCATGGAAAAAGGAATTCAAGCCACAGTATCCACACTAAAACCCAGAAGTGGAACAGGCATCTGTAATCGCATTACTAGGGTAGTAGAGACAGGCAGAATAGTGGAGCTTAAAAATAATGAGCTCTGTGGCTTTGTTGGAGGAAGTCTTCTTCTATTGGTGGTAGGCTTTGAGGTTTCAAAAGTCTCTCTCTCTCTCTCTCTCTCTCTCTCTCTCTCTCTCTCTGTGTGTCTGTGTGTCTGTGTGTCTGTGTGTGTCTGTGTGTGTGTGTGTGTCTGTGTGTGTGTGTGTGTGTGTCTCCTGCCTAGGGATCAGGATGCAAAGCTCTCAACTACTGCTCCAATACCATGTCTGCCTGCTTCCTGCCATGATGATCAAGCACTAACCCTCTGAAACCATAAGCAGGGCCCCAATTAAATGCTTTCTTTTATGAGTTGCCTTGGTCATGGTCTCTCCTCACAGAAGTAAAACAGTAACTAAGACAAGCGTCAAGGTCAGTAAGAAACCATGTCTCAAACATTAAGATAGAGAGCAATAATATAAAGATAAAAATACCGACATCAGTCTATGGCTCCCATATGCCACACATACAGGTGCACACATGCCGGGCACGGGGCCACACACAGTTAATTCCAGCACAAGAGAGACAGAAGCAGATTTCTGTGAGTTTCAGGCCAGCACGATCTACAATAGTGAGTTCCAGGCCAGCACATATACAAAAGAAGTAAAGTGTAAATTCTTTCTTTCTTTCCTTCTTTCTTTCAAAAACTCTAGAAAATGTAATCTAATCTCTGGTGACAGAAGTCTATCCATGGTTGTTGAGGAAAATGAAGCAAAAGCAAAGAATTTCAAAGAGGCACATAAAAATCTTAGAAGAAAATCAATCCTTTCACTGTGTTTTGTTTTGAAACAGACTTACGTATGCCAGTCTAGCTTTGAATCCACCACATAGTTACCGCTAGCCTTGAACTCCTGATCCTCCTGCTTCTACTTCTAAGTGCTAGGATTTCAGGAATGCACCCACACTTGGCTGATACTTTCACTCTTGATTGTGACAATGGCTACATAAGCACTTACCTGGTTTAAAAAAATTATCAAAATTTACACTTGAAACACGTGGGACTTGTTGCATGTCAATTTTAGCTATAGGAAGTTGTGGGCTTTTTTTTTTTTAATAGAAGAAAGAATTAGATAAAATTTTGGAATATAACAATCTTGAACACCTGTAAGTGTTTCTCTAGAATAGAGGTCAGCAAAATTTTCCTACAGAAAGCCAGGTAGTAAATAGTCCAGGCTATAAAGTCTCTATTAACAGCTCACCAGCAGAAAAGCAGGCATGGGTCACTGCAAGTGAACGAATGTGGCTGCTTCCAATAAAAAGTCAGGACACCGAGATCTGAACTTCATGTATGACAAAACATTATTATTTTCATTTTTCCCCAACTATTTAAAAATCTATAAATGCCTCTTCCTTCGCAGGCCTGATAAGACAACCCCTGTTGCAAAGGCTAGCCATTACCCACCTTCTCTGCTAGAGAAACCAAACTAAAACCAAGGCAGCATTCTGACCAAGCCCTAGACAAGAAAACACCGTTTTACAAAGGTATTTTAACAGAAGACTCTAGAAGAGCACAAACCAACTCTCCCTAGTAATCCCTAAACTGCAAGAATTCCAGAAATGAAACAGAAACTCCTGGGGCTTTTGTTGGTAGTGATAATCTTGGGTACTGTGTGGAAGCATCACTTGTCAATAAAAATCTGATGGCCAGGATTAGAAGCTGGGACATCTGGCAGGAAGAGAGGAGCCAAGCGCCAGAGATGTCTCCAACTGGACTCTGAGGAAGTCAGGTGTATGAAACTGAGGAAGTAACTAGCCATGTGGCAGACATAGAATAGTATAAACAGGTCAAATAAGTCACAAACTAATAGGAACAAGCCTATCTTATGGCCTAGGCTTTTTTTTTTTTAAATAAATAAGTCTACTAGCTTTTATTTGGGTAGTGGGGCCTGCATGGAAAAGCCTGAAGTTACATTTGCTTTCCTTGGAGGGGTGGGGGGCACTGGAATTAAGACCCATACACTGGAGAGGACAAGGGCACAGCTGCCATCTGGATGTGATAGGACCACTACTTTCATGGTGCATTACAGCTGTGGTTACCTGCACAGAACCTGTACAAGATAAGCCAGTCAGTGACAGCATGGCTGGAGAAGGGGCTGACACGAGTCGCTGCTAGGAGAAAAAGAAGAGTCTTCTTTAAGCACATGGTCCCTGGGAAGCTGACCATGGTCCAATGGATGACCCCATGAGTAAATGAATGGGGCCCCGCAAATTGAATTCAGTCAGTTATTTAAAAAAAAAAAAGACATAAAGAGGAAAAGGGGTGGGAAGGTAGATTTAGGAGAAGTTAGAGAAAGAGCTGAAGGTAGATATAATCTAAACATAGTGGATACATGTATGAAATCCTCAAAAACCTCATAAAAATTATTGTATAAAAAAATCATTGAAGTTGAGATTGGAGATGCAGCACCATGGTTAAGAATACTGGCTGCTCTTCCAGAGGACCTGGGTTCAATTCCTAGCATGCATATGACATCCATAACCATTTATAACCACAGACCCAGAGGATCTAATGCCCTTTTCTGACCTCCGCAAGCACCAGACACACACACATACGGTCCACAGACATACATACAGGCAAAACACCCAAACACTAAATAACTAAATAGATAAATATATTTTTTAAAATCATTCAACTTGTGTTTACCTAAATCACACCCAGATTTGTATATATTGGTATGGGGTGTCCTAGAGTATGCCCTGCTTCTGAGATGTCAGTGAGATCACAGGCTCATCGTGACAGGACAGGCATCCATTCATATCCACAGTCTTGGTCTGAGCTTCAGGATCCTGGACTTCTCAAACTGGCAGGTGATCTCAACCTTTTCAGATGGCTCAAAAGCAGAGTGTGAACAAGGTAAATGCCATTTACCACAGACCAGTTTCTGTTCATAGAGTCTTGATACTTTATCTCACTGCATATTATTAAATGAAAATAAGCCCAGCCTCAAAAAAAAAAAAAAAAAAAAAGAAAAAAAGAAAAGAAAAGAAAAGAAAGAAAAGGTAGTAACTAAAGCCAGATTGCCTATGCACAGTTTAGAAAAAGAAACTTTCTCTAGTAGTATATTCTATGCCAAGAACCTTTGGCTTTATACCGTTATACAGAAAGCAACCTACACAATCATACATGGTCACTACATAGTTATTATCCTTAATGCTAACTAAAAAGAAAAGTCACACTTCTCTAAACGTTACTAGTGTGCCTGACGTTTGTGTATTTTGTTCTCTAGAGATGTAAAATCCCCATACAGCCTCTGCTTGCACTGGAATCCCCCTAGCGTGTCCCTTTTAGACTCATGCTTCAGATGTAATCTAGCTTCAACAATGCCATCAGAAGGAACTCTTTACAGTGCAAATAAGAACGAATACTCTGCCTCAAAATCAAGGGGTAATTAAGCATAATAGCATATGCTTACAGTCCTGCACGCAAGAGGCTGAGGCAGCTTGGACAGCCTAGTTGAGTTCAAGGCTAGTCTGGGCTACATATTAGACCTTGTCTCAAAAAATAATACAATTTAAAATGCTTACCATGCAAATAAGAAGACCGGAGTTTAGTTGCTCAGAGCCCATGTAAATGCGGGGTGAACATGACAGCTCACCTGTCATTGCAACCCCAGAGATGAAAGATAGGATCCCAAAACAAGCTGGTGAGGCTAACCAAATCAGCAAGCTCTGGGTTTGGCTGAGATATCCCGCCTTAGTGAACAAGGTGGAAGAGCAATCTAGGAAGATTCTCATTATTAACCTTGGGCCTCTAGCACACACATTCCAACATGCGTACATATGCATGGGCACACCACAGTGCACACATGCAAGCAAAAGGAAATGTAAAAACTGAGTGATAACTCAGTAGTAAGCCTCGCATACATAGACCACTGGTTGACCTTAGCACTCTCCTCTAGCAAAAAACAAATTGCAACAGCAATCTACATTCACAGCATCCAACTGACTTTAATCCCAACACTCGGAAGGCTCTCTGTGAGTTTAAGGCCAGCCTGGTCTACATAGTGAGTTCCAGGACGGCCGGAACTGCACAGTGAGACCCTGTCCTGAGGAAAAAAACCAAACCAAACCAAACCAAACAAACAAACTACAGAAATAAAAATTAGAGATCAATTCTGGATATGTTAACTCAAATATGTTTTCATAATCAATTTTTGCTTTGTAGCTAAAAAGCAGGAGACAACATTTTAGAGACAATTATAATTTACTTAGATATGACTAGATCTAAGTAAAAAACTTTGGGTATCATCATCACCATTTTGAGATGAGGAATTTTAAAGCCTAAGCGAGATTTCAAAGTTTTGGGGCCCTGACTTGCTATACTGACTGCTAAATTTTCAGCTCAATTGTCTGTAACTATGTAACAAACTGAATCCTCACTGCACTCCAAAACTACCGCCAGACACCTCCCACTGGCTACATTTGAAACGATTTGATTACCTCTTTGAAAAGCCCATGCATTTGATGTAATTTGTAGAAAAACTGTCCTTATTTGGGGAAATACGCATGTTAAAGCATTATAAGTGAAGTGTCTTGATTTCCGCACAGTACTTTCAAATGGTGTGTTAAAAACATCTTTCTAAAAGCAAAGGAGGTGAAATAATAACCGTAAGTGAACCTGCAGGAAGGACTGGGGCTGCCCTTTATACTAGTCATTAAAGTTGTCCACAGATGACAGAAAAATCAAGCCAGAGAGCTGGGAGGCAAGATGAGCAAATAAGTAGAACCTAGGAAGTGGAGGCTGAGGACCACGGAGGGGCTCTAGTCCTTTCCCAGCACAAATTCCCGGGCAGAGAAGTCAGTATTCCTGATGGGAGCTCTAAAATCAAAGCGAGGACCTCTGATGAATGCAAGCACAAGAGAAAGGACTAACATGCTGAATTCAGGCAGCACAAGGCAGAAATACTGGATCAGACCAAATGCTTCTAGTTAGCATAATAAATATCCTCCCACAGATAAAGGGAGAAATTAGGAAAACTAACTAAGGAGACACACTTTTTAAGAAAATATAGGGGCCAAGTGGTGGCAGCATGCAACTTTGATCCCAGTCCTTGGGAGGCAGAGGCAGGTGGAGCTCTTTGAGTTCGAGACCAGCCTAGTCTACAGAGTGAGTTCCAGGACAGCCAAGGTTATACAGAGAAACCCTGTCTCAAAAAACGAGAGAGAGAGAGAGAGAGAGAGAGAGAGAGAGAGAGAGAGAGAGAGAGGAATAAAGTCAACCTTAGTCAACAGCTAGCCAGGAATGGTGACACCCATTTGGGAGGTAGAGGCAAGAGGGATGGCCAACCAAGACTACAGAGGGAAACGGTCTAGAAAAGAAAGAACACGACAGATGAAAACACCATGAGGGGCTGGAGGGACACTCAACACTTAACAGCAGACTGCTCTTTCAGAGAACCCAGGTTTGATTCCCACCACCCATATCCGGGAGATCACAACTACCTGTGATCCAGCCTCAAAGGAATCAGGTACTTGCGACCCAACAAGCACCTGGACTCACATGTGCACACCCCTAGACACACAGGCACACAGAATTAAAAGTTAAAAAGTAAACCACTTAAAAAAAAAAAAAACACCCAGCAACATAGTGGTTGCAAGAACAGAATACAGCACTGAGTGCTCAACAAAAGGAAAGTTCTGGGAAGCAGCAGAGAATTACAGGACAGTACAGAGTCAAGGGACAGAAAAGCAGAAGGACAAACACCTGGATAACAGAGAACAGGCATGAAGAAAAGCAAACAATTATTAAAGGAAATATTTTTAAAATATTGATGATTAGGTCCCCCAGAATAAAAATTTTTGAAAAGCTCATAGTCATCCGAGTCCGGTCCAAGTGGCGCTCACCAGGACAACAAATGGCAGCAAGCGCTCCCAAGAACATTTGGCACTTTGAACACTGGATATCAATTGATTGGTGCAGCCAATATGCAGAATGAAGATTTCTCAAAAAAGCTACATGTGAGCCAGCTATACCACGTCTGGATGGACAGCCGAAGGAATGGAAGGCAGCAGTTGTATGATTTGTTTAATGCAGCACTGTTTCCAACAGTCAAGTTACAAAAACAGCCCAAGTGTCCGACAATACGTGAATGATTAAAGAAATGTGCTATGTATGCACAGTGGAGTTTTACTGGGCCATAAAGAATGAAATTATGTCACTTACTGGGAAATGGGTTCAACTGGAAATCACTATGGTAAAAGAAACACACATACCCATATATACATGCACATACATACATATATACATACATACACATTCATAGGCAGTACATGGGATCCCCTGTAACTGAAATCACACATGATCATGAGCTACCACGTAGGTGCTGGAACTGAACCACGGTCCTCTGCAGGAGTCACAGGTGCTCTTAGCCACCGAACCATCTCTCCAACATCCTTTCATGGCTTTCTTTAATGCTGAAACGGATAGGCACTTCCTTGAAAGCCACTTGAGCAAAACATAGGGAAGTTAAAAATCTATTCAAAGGCCAGAGCTATAGCTAGGTGGGAGAGCTCTTGTCTGGTGCACATGAGGCACTAGCTTCGGGCCCTAGAACTACCCATCTATTGTGCCCACACTCATAGAGGACAAAATGAAAAATGAAAACCTAAGAGAAAAAAAAAGTTCCACCAGGCAGTAACACACTTACATTTCTCACCAGCTGCTCCGTCAGCTTATCTAAACCTCCAACCAACGAACACATTAAAAGAAACACTGTGAGTTCTTCATTGAAACTGATGCAAAAAAGAAGCCAACAGACTCTGGAATCTCGTGCCTCTCTTACTGAGGACCGGGCACTGTTACCTTCAGACCCTGCCTACTCTGATATCCACTTGTGTGACATTGACTACCCCTCCCTCTAGGCGATATTGATGTCATAAGAATAAAACATATTTGCAAACAAGTACCTGATAGGGTAGATCGGCCATTCTTAAGTAAGTTTCCATTTTCAAACAGAAAGGAGACAAGCTGGGGACACCATTGTTAGGTCTTGCAAACTGATGCAAAATAATAGCATCTTTGGAGTCAAGCTCTTGCTGTTTCCTGCCAAAACCAAAACAGAAATAAAGAATAACCTGCATGTTAGTTTTCTGTCACCTTAGTTCTCAAGAGGACCCTGTGGGATTGTAACACTCTATGAACAAGCAGAAGTGTGTGTGATAGGTCTTACCTCACCCAAGTTTTAGAGACCAGAGCATAGTGGACATGCGGGAGGCTCTTACAAACTCTGAGATGACTATAACCCAATGGCTCTGGGAAATAATTACAAACCAACTTGTTTCCATTGTGTGCAGCTTATGGGCAAGAGGAGTATTTGGGGGACAGGCATTTTGTGTTTACTATGTGTTCCACCTGACTGGGCATGTTTCATGGGCATTGTTTTATTGAATCTTCAAGGCAACCTTATGAAGTAGATATAGTACATGTATTTTATGGATTGCAAATACTAGAAGGTGAGAATGGTACTTCAGGCCTTTAATGCCGGCTCTCAGGAGGCTGATACTGAAGGATCACAAGTTCAGGGGGCTACAGAGAATCCTGGTAACAGAGATAGTCACATTGACAGTATTCTGCAGAACCTGGACAGTGCATACATTAGACAATACTATTCTCCATAGGATGAGCAGATAACAGAATGGAGATGCTGTACCTTGCCCCACATCTCCAGGAAATCCGATACTGAGAATCCTGGTTCCTTTTCTATATTGACAGTCACAAGGATTAAATAAAATAGTATCTGTGAACATTAGTAAGCTATCAAGCATTAAAAGTGAGCAAAAATTTATTCTTACACAAGATATGGTCTTGTTCACTTACAATTTCACCCAGTCTGACTTATATGCTCCTCAGAGACCTATGACAGTTTCCACCATTTTGTGTGCCTGGCATTTCCCAGTCAGATAAATTCCATTCTTAAGCCTTGGACCCCACTACGCTTCCCCTCTCCAAATCCCTGTTTAGTTCCACACCCACTCTGGCCAAGCAGAAATGGCTTGCCACCATCCCCACATGGTGCTCACTAGCTTCAGTATCTCCACTTCATAAAACAAATTCTCTTGGGGTTTCCCAACCAAGAGCCTACTCCATTTAAAGAGCTCAGAATGACTCATTCTGAAATTACAAGCCAAAAGAGTTAAAAGCATTTACTACAAAACAGAGGGTTTCCGTTATATGAAATGTGTGGGAGGTCAGATATTAAAATCCAGGACCCATTTTGACTATATTAGTAGACAAAACAAACCGTACACTTCACAACTGACTTTGGTGAGTAAAATAATTCACATCACAAAGTGATGTTTTCATATAACTTAGAGAGGCAAAGGTTTAAGAACTAAAAGAAGATAAATAGGAAATCCTCTGTCCTACTGGCCAGAAGAGTCAAGTTCTAAAGATTAATTTAGGCCCTATCACAGTCATAAAGATGCTGAATATGTGCCAATATGTGCCAGTGACTTTATAGGCACGGGCCTTATTTACCTACTTAATTTTGATAATAGCACTGTAAAGTGGGCATTGCTAAAGTTTAAATGTGGGATATGCCATACTGATGTTCTGTAGTAGACAGGAAACTTCAAAGTCAGAAAGTAACTTGTCCAAGGAACACCAATTTAAGACCAAGTCTGTCAGGCCAAGAATGGCGGCAGATCACAGCTATTCAGAAGGCATAAGCAAGAAAATTGCAAGTTCAAGGCCAGCCTAGGCAATTCAGCTAGACCATGTCAAAGACAAAATGCCAAAAGAATGAAGTGAGGATATAAAACTCTGTGGTCAGGTATTTGACTTCCATGGGTGAAGCACTGAGATCAATCCCTAGTATAATCCATATGTGTTATATATATATATATATATATATATATATATATATATATATATATATATATATATATATATATATATATATATAACAACTGGCTTTGCCCAGTAAAATAATTCATATCACATGATATGTATGATATATATATTATATATATATATATATTATATATATATATATATTACATGGTTGGGTAAAGGCTGAATCGAATTTGAACCCAGATAATCTGTCTCTATCAACCTCCTTGTACATGTCAGAACCCTCTCCCTAGTTTCAGATCACAGGATCAGATGAGTTGCTTCCTGTGCAACTTATCATAAAACAACCATAGAAGGATATCTGAACAAGAGGACACCTGCAGAGGCCCGCTGGCTAACATAATAGGAGATTAACTAGCTCCTGGCCCTGCTCTAAGACATCAGATATGATCATGCCTCTACATCAGGCAATGACTCAGTCATGGGGGTCAGATGGGGACCCCTCAGCTCCAGTGCACAAAGTGCAAATGAGCCCCAGGTAATGAAGTCATTACTTAATCATTCGGTTTAAAGAAAATTTCCAGATACTTGAGTGAATTTACTATAGATGCCAAGCCCTCTCCACGCTGGGAAAAAGAAGAATTAAAACAAGAATTATTTTAAGATATAACAGTGGAAAAATACAAATACCCAAAATAATATTGCAAATAAGAAACCATGCCTCACCAAAAAAATACATACGCTGGTTATACTCATTAATTAGACTTCTTATTTAAGCTTATAATATTATTTTCTAATGAGACAAGGCCAGAGATTAAGGCTAATCTGGGCACCAGAAAGTCCAAGCAGGGTAGGGGAGAGTTGACAGTTGCCAATGAACTCAGACAGTAGGGGTCACTTTATAATATATTTCCCTCCCATACATTTCAGATATTTATTTTGATTTTGCCTAACTGTACAGAAGCTTAGATTTTTCAGCAAGTGAAAGTCTTCCCCTCTTGTACCCTCTGAAGCCTATCTTCAGTGCTTCTGTCTCCTCTATAGCTCTCTGGAAGTGGGCAGAAAGTTGCATCTTGACCACAGGCCTCAGTTCCCAGAAAATGCCCCTGTTCTCAGTTCTCTTCGTTTCTCCCCTAACAAAACACCTCGAAGTGAGCACATTCTCCCAAGCAGCCCCGCTCCACACCGGAACCTCGGACTTACTCCTGTTGCTCTGTGATCTTCAGCAGGTTAGCTAACCTCCTCCTAATCCTTAGTGGTAGCTGTTAAAGATACATACAATCACACACGGAGTACTACTAAGTTCCCAAAAATTCAGCTGCCTTCTTTCAGTTTGTATTATAATTAGGGGTTTATCAATTCATTTGTCAAGAAACAAAAGTAAACAAACATGGGTCTTAAAACCCCTTGATCCAAGTGAAGATCCAGAGCTGGGGCCTGTGGTCACTACAATAGGGAAGGAGCTAGCCTGGGCAGTGGGCTGAAGAGTAGATAGGGTCCAGAGCTTCCAGGGTGTGGTCTATTCCAAAGTGATTTCTGCAAGGTCATCGAAGCCACATTTTGGATTCAGCCATATGAAGCCTTCACTCTCCATAAACTGAAGACATGCCGGGAAGCTACTTGGTACAGGGACAGTCTTCACAGGCTTTGGAGTGAAATACAACTGAGAAACAACAGGCTACTGTTTAAAATGCTGCACAGCTGTGGGGGTTCTTTATATGGACTGAAACCTGACTGGGAATAGAGCTCTAAGACTGGCACCGATAGGGAGTAATCTTGATGATATCTCTCTTTAAAACTTTTGTGTTTGGCCCAACTAAATTCAAGACACTGTTCTAAATGAGATGTACTGAAGTTAAAATAAACTTCTCAGACTTCCCTTGTGGCTAAGTGATATGAACATGAACGCCAACACATTTTCTCAGACCCAAATGCTTTCTTATGCTCTCAGAACCAACAAACAGTGTGAATTCAGTAGGGCCATCATGGTGTCCTCCTGCACTTCCTGAAGTCCATTAGAGGTCACCAACCACTTTATAACCTCTAGAACCATGCCCCTCCTTCACCCTATCCCTGGAAAATATGGTACGAACACATCCTTGCTCCTTCGAAAATACTGGCCAGAAGAGAAATTCTGAGCTCCTGAAAACGGCTCTGCCTCCCATAATCTCCAGAAACTGGGCCCCAAATGCATGGAAATTTTAACCCAAAATTGGCATACCCCGTAGCCTGGTAGCCTGTGGTATCTACCACCTCCTGTACTAAAGACCTATGGGACTAGCGGCACCAACAGCAGGGGCCCTCCGTTTATTGTAATTTTCAAGTCATCCCTGTACACATTCTGCGGCAGGCAGCCATGAAACTGTTTACAGCCCAGGGAGACTCCCTGTTATAACAAGTACCCCATGTGCTAGTGCTGCCCTCAGATCTCCTACTGCTCACACAATGATTGCATTTAAGCCTTAAGGTGCTTACAGTTCCAAGCCAGATAAGCAGGTAAGCATCAAAACTGAACAGGGTTACACAAAGCTTCTCCAACTGCAGCCTCTTAATAATGTTGACATTTATAGAGAGGAATAAGAGGGATCTACTCTTTTAAATAAAGATGAGGTTAATAGCTAATATTCCAGCAGTATTACCCATAAACCCATTAGGCGTTTATTAAAGTGTACCTTAGTATTTCTACAGAGCTTTATTTCTATTGTTACCAATGCGTTGATTGCAGTTAGAATCTTCCTATGGGCTTTAGCAGATTGTTTTGATCCATAACACTAGTGACTCACAGCACTTTGCTTTTAGCATCGAAATGATGGAAGGCAAATGCTTTCTTTCCCCTCCCAATTTAATTCTCCCATCAACTCTAAATGGCCCCTCACAAGTGGCCAGGAGACCGTGAAACGACTTAGGGGGGAAGAGGATGAGAGAGGACGCTTGGACCTTTGGGCTGCGGGACCTAGGGGCTGGCTCCGGAACCCCCTTCCAGCCAGCCCTACCAGGGCTAGCTGCCCGGGTCAGCGCCCGCTTCGGGGCCCCTCTCTCCGGCTCACCTAATGACCAGGAGTTCGTGGAGCAGATACGCAGCTGCGGCCAGCAAAGCTCCCCCGGTCAAATAAAGGGTTTTCTTCCACCAGGGATCCGAGCCCAGCCCTGCCATGATCCCACCGTAATCCTGCAAAGGGAAAGCGATGATGTCCCCATAAAAGGAGAAGGGCTCCTCGGACCCGGCCCACCAGCCGAAGAAGGAGATGCTTTGGTTCCAGCTCAGGTCCACCACGCACGGCCTGGACGAGGCAAAGCCAACCCCCCAGTGCATGCTGCGCGGCTGGCTCGGGGCGCCCCTCCCAGGGCCCGCGCCGCCCGCATGGGAAGGGGCTGGTGCCCGGGCAGGCGGGCTCAGCGGTGCGCAGGGGGCGCAGGCGGAGGCGGCAGCGGCAGGGCGCGGATGGCGAGCGGAGGGCCGGACTGGCGGGGCC
Organism: Uromys caudimaculatus; assembly: GCA_028551405.1. Classification (NCBI taxonomy): domain Eukaryota; kingdom Metazoa; phylum Chordata; class Mammalia; order Rodentia; family Muridae; genus Uromys; species Uromys caudimaculatus. The sequence continues at coordinate 9,047,167 of CM052702.1, forward strand.
CCAGGGCCCGGCGAGGCAGCGGCTGCCGCCGGCCTCCCTGGCCGAGGCCTCTCGCAGGCGCTCTTTGTGTCGGCGCGTGGAAAAGGCCACGTGATGTCATTGCTCCCCAGGGCCGGGCAACAGAGGCGGGATAAAGTCACCTACCCCGCGCCCTGTCCCCGCCCAGCATCCCCGCTGCGGTGCGCTGCCTCCGCTTGGCCGCAGCTGCGGGGCTGGGCGCCGGAATCCCGGAGGCGGGAGGGTCGGGAGGCTGCGATTGCTGCGGCTGAGCGGAGCCCAGAGCCACCGCCCTCGGTTCCACTCGCTCCCGCCCGCAGGCGCCTTGCAGGACTCACCTGCCCTGAGCCGCCAACTGGCAACCTTGAACCAGAGAAGATTAAGGTTGGGGATGTCTGTCTGCGCTCACTGCTTAGGAAAGCACAGACACCTAGGTCCCTGGCAGGGATAAAGTGATGTCTGCTTTGACAAATTAACAGCAGAAAGTACTCTAGGTGAGAAATCTTTCCACCATGGAAATCGTTATCAAGGATATCACTGATAGACGTTTTGTGGGTCTCCCTCCCTTTGGGTGAAGAAAATAAGCAACTGTGTATTCAATGGTTTCCCCACCCTGGATAACACTGAAGAGATTGATTAGGGGTTAGATTTAGGGTCTTATACATGACAGGCAAGCTCTCTACCAACAAGGAACGTTCTAGGTCCTTTAAATCCTTAAATGTAGAGAAAAAGACCGTGTTTTCTAGCCACAGCACGGGCAGTTTTAGTTTAGAGGAAATAAAACACATTGAAGACGTAAGATTCGTCACAATTAAAATTCAAGTATGACTATAAGAATACATCCATTCCCCAAGACAGTAAGAGACTGGGGTGTTGATGAAAGGGGCTCCCATTTCCTGGACTTCACCCTCTTAGAATAAACAGGTAGTACAGTCATGCTAGAAATAAAGCAAGGGCTTGTTTGCCACCACAGATAGAGAAGGAGCCCTAGCTAAGCTGACAGGAATTTCAGGGGTCCCTACCTGCATTCCAGAGGCAGTTATTGACCTCTCAGGATGTAGCGTGTGTAGTCAGATGGGATCCTCCATGACAAGGATACAGGAACCAACTCAATGCAGTGACAGAGGGGGTTACCAGAATGCCAGCCTGGTCCAGGGACCAAGGAGCTGCAGGGGCCTTGTATACAGGAAGGCAAAAGAGAATCAATATTGAATAATCTTATATCCAGAAAACAAGTCAGAAATGGGACAAATTTTAATAATCCCACGGAGCCACTTACTGCAATTCACTTCCACAACTCTGCTGCTGTCTTCGGCGGCTTCTCAAAAGTGTCAGAAAATTATTGAGTATTATGTGATCTTTAACTCAAATATGGTTTAAATGTGCAGAGATACTCAACAGTGAGCATCATTTGTTTGTTTGTTTACTTTATGTATATGAGTACACTGTAGCTGTCTTCAGACACACTAGAAGAGGGCATTGATCCCATTATAGATGGTTGTGAGCCACCATGTGGTTGCTAGGAATTGAACTCAGGACCTCTGGAAGAGCAGTCAGTGCTCTTAACCACTGTGCCATCTCTCCAGCCTCAACAGTGAGCAACTTTATGAAGCAAAGATAGAGGTCAAATAAAATCCCACAAGAGAAACCAAAACAGAATCTTAATCTGATGCATATTAAATTTTAGCATGCCATGGAAGACAAAAGATTATTACTACTATATAGCCAGATATAATGAAAGGAGTTAGTAGACTCTGGGAAGCCAACACATCTAAGAATCAAGTACACTTTGAGAGAACAAGGAAAGCAGATACAACCATTAAGGGATCAGCCATGCAAGCCTTTAGCCAGCTTTTCATCCAAGGTCAACCTGAGTCTTGCTTAGAAAAGCATCTCCATAAAGGAGCACAAGCCAGCTACAGAGAGAAGGCAACCTAAGGCTCCAGTTTAGCAGAAGGAAGCTAAACAGCTCATCGTGGTGGTGTCTTTGATCCTAGCACTTGGCAGACAGAGACAGGTGGGTCTCTGAAATTGAGGCCAGCCTGGTCTACAGAGTGAGTTCCAGGACAGCCAGGGCTACATAGAGAGTTCTGTCTGGAAAGAAAACAAAAATTAAATAAACAAACAAATAGTTAAACAGAAATAGGTTAACCATAGAGCTGGGAAGACTGACTCTTTCTTTTTTTTAACACTTTACAACCCAATATCAGCCCTTCCTCTCCTCCCAGTAGCCCCTCATGTAAGTCACAAGTCCTCTCCCTATTCCACCTTCCCTGAGAAGGGCAAGTTCCCATCTAGGTGCCATCTCCCATGCATTTATACACACACACACACACACACACACACACACACACACACACACACACACACCCTGCAAGTCACTGCGGGACTAGGTAGGACTAGGGGCATCCTGTCCAAAGAGACCAGATGAGGCAGCCCATTTAGGGGTGTGGGATCCATAGGCAGGCACAAGCCCTGCTCCAGTTGTTGGGGGACCAGAAGACCGACTCTTTAAAGAATGGCTTCTAAAAGCCAAATGGACACTCAGGTCTCAGATTTGGTGATAGCTATGCAGTCCCGCCTCATCTCTGAAGGCAGAGGAGGTAGAAGCTAACCCTGATCGATAACACCCCTCCTGGGCTCCACTAGCTAGGGGATGGTATGAAGATTCCAGGGTGAGAGCCAGCACCTTTACTCCATCCCCACTATCACAACTAAGCTTTGGTAATTCCTCCTGGTGGAAAGAATGGAATGGACCTCTGGCCCTGGATGGAAAAGGCATTGTGATCTTTCTCTGGAGAATAGAACAACTCATACTATTGTCTTTTCCCTTAAAGGTTAATTTATCTGGGCCTGTCAATCACTTGGCCAAGAGACCACCCCCTCTGGAAGGCAGATGCTAATGCTGACTATTTTTAAGTCCTTTTGTGAACAAAACTAAGAACCCAAAGAGGGAGTTTTAATTTTCCCCTATAATAATATTAAGATCACAATTAGTTGTGAACTAATAAGGTACTTTTCAAGCAAGTTTTTTTCAAAATTAACTTAAGTGTTGAAAGGGGAAGAAACTAATTAACTGAACACTTGCCTATACAGTACTGTGCAACATAATTTTTCAAAACAAGCTTTCTTAGACATGTTTTCACTCATCCTCAGACAGAGAAACCAAGGTCCCAGAAGAACCTAATTCCCAGAATTAAAATCCAAGGGAGTCTCACACAGTGGCCCTGTGAACTACCTATCACCTGCGTTGCCATTCCTGCGATGCCTGGATGCTGGCATGCCACCTGCCCTATTGATGGAATATGTCTTTTTTTTTTTTTTTTTTTTAACCAAAAGTCCAGGAGTTTTGTTTTGTTTTGTTTTGTTATGTTATGTTTTTGATACTTTATTTACATTTCCAATGTTTCCCCCTTTCTATGTCTCCTCTTTGGAAACCACCTATCCCCTCCCCCTCCCCCACCTCTATGAGGGTATTCCACCTCCCACCCACCCGCCCACCCACTCCCTTATGCCCACCTTGATGTTCCCCTTTACTGGGGCCTCTAACACCCTCAGGCCCAAGGGCCTCTCCTCCCCCTGATGGCCAACAAGGCCCTCCTCTGCCACATATGTGGTCTGAACCATGGGTCCCTCCATGTGTATTCTTTGGTTGGTGGTCCAGTCTCCAGAAGCACCGGGGGGGGGGGGGTGAGGCCAGTTGACACTGTTGCTCCCTCCATGGGGTTGCAGACTTCCTCAGCTCCTTCAGTCCCTTCTCTAACTCCTCCATCTGGGACCTCACTCTCAGTCCAGTAGTTACTGTAAAGTG
>CM052702.1:9051474-9067223 GCA_028551405.1 Uromys caudimaculatus
TCTCATAGAGACATTTCCTCAAGGGAAGTCCCTGTCTCTGTGATAACTCCAGCTTGTGTCCAGTTGACACACAAAACCAGCCAGTATCTCCCCAAGTTGCTTTTGGTCATGGTGTTTCATCTCAGCAATAGTAACCCTAACTAAAAAAAAAAAAAAAATTGTAAAGAACAAATCTACTATTGCCCTACTTGCCTGGGAGAGGGTTTTTTGGGTTTTTTAATGCTAAGAATTGAACCAGTAGTTTTGCATGTAATAGGCAAGCACTCTATCACTGAGCTGTACCCTGGGCCTTTAGTTTTTATTTTGAGAAAGCCTTACTAAGTTGCTCAGGCTTTCCTTGAACTTTCCACCTTCCCACCTCAGCCTTCAAGGAACTGGGGTTGCAGACCTGCACTACCAGATCCAGTACTGACCATTATATCTAGAATCTAGTCTGTCACCATGAAGTGGCTTTATCTATGTGCTTTTTCATCCACTGGACTTGAGTGTTTTATAAATCTTTTAAGCAGCTCTCAGAAAGCATGTCCTAGGAGACTAGCTTAGTACTGAGAAGGAAAATAGGGAACTGATATCCAGGCTCAGATGAGGGAGTGGAGTTGAACATGTTTCATTAGAAGGAAAGGGGAATCGGTTAATTTAGCAGTGTATTAGTTTGCTAGTACAAAGGACAAAACTGGTGTTTCATCTACATGATTAAAGCAAGCAAGAAAGGTGTATCCAGGTAATCAGAAGGGCCAAATGAAATAGGAGGTAAGCCAGACATGTATAGGAAAGACAGTCAAGGAGTGAGCGCTTCCAGGAAATATAAAATGGAATCAATTGAGTCACATGTTCCCAGAAACTCTAATTAAGTGAATTCAGCCACCAGAGCAGATACTACTGACCTTAGTGTGTATAACAGACCCTTTTAAATGTTTTTTTTCATTGCTATAACAAAATATGTCATCCATGCTAATTTTAAAAACACCATTGTAGGCATACATTTTTTGCAACCTACTTTTAATAAGGGTTCAACCTCTCCTCTAGCCTGCCACCCAGCAGAGGTAGTGGAAGAGAAAAGTTATTAGGATATGGGGGAAGTGGACCTGTTATTTGGTAGCAGTTTGGTCCCATAGCAAACACTAAATACGATTCAGCAGCTGCAGACCAGTCCTCTACACAGGCAGACACCAGGCACGAACCAGCAGTTACAGTCCAGTCCTTTCAGCAAGCAGGTACCAGGCAGCTGTCGTTCAATCTTGAAGAAAACACCAGGCTCCCCAACCTGCCTGAGGTGAGGCATCAAAAGTGGCAAGCTGCCACAGGAACCTCAAGAGCAGTTCTTGGTTGAGTTTCTTTCAACGGCAGTGTTATCACAAGTTAAGCTCCACAGCGCTACGTAAGGCAAACTAATACTTTCATGCTGTTAGCGAAGAATAGTGAAGTGGACCAAACCAATCCAAAGTGCAGTGCTCATCCCCCACTGTCTGTGGGGTCATATTCATACTGCTCCATTTCAGGTCCTTCCACGCTATATCCAAACATCCTTTCACCTGTGTCTGCTTCAGGAAAACAGTCTTTCATGTGCTTGCTTTGGCAAGACATCCTTTCCCCTGTGTACCCCAGCAAAACATCATTTGGCATAACTAACTTTCCAAAGAACTACAAATTTTCATTTCACACTATTTATCTCAAATTTTAGGGGAGACTAGAGTCCCTCCCCCCCTCAAAAAAAAAAAAAAAAAAACCCAGCATAATGCTGGTTATAGCAAGGGCTCCATGGCAAATGGCAGGGTGCGTGTAAGAGAAAGCAGTCACATCTGGACAGAGGAAACCATAGGAGACACAGCCAGGTTAAATATGCTCTCTCAGTAACTCACTCCAGGACAGCGGTTTGTCCTTTAGATGACCTAAGAACATCATACTAGCCAGGCCTCTTAAAGGTTCTTACCACCTTTAAAGGTTTCTATTTAGGACCAGACCTAAATAGAAAGATTGTGGGAAAACAGACTACAGCTGTGAGTGAGCACAATCAAGTCCCGAAGAGACTGAAATTTGGTGAGACCCCCCCCTATCTCTCTGTGTGTGTGTGGGGGGGTGTCTGTGTAGCCCTGACTTTTGAACTTGATCTGTAGACCAGGCTGGCCTCCATCTCAGGTATCTGCATGTCTCTGCTTCCCAGATGCTGGGATTATAGGGAAGTACCACCACATTGGCTTGGGTAAGCAGTACTCTTGAGAGTTCTGAAGGTGTCTGCCGCATCATCTCTACCCTTATGGGTCAGGATGTTCTTAAAAAGCTTGGTCTTTCCTAGTTAGAAACTGTGTAGCCAGGGTCTTCTTATAGTTTAATACCCGTGCTTCTCTGGACACTTGAAGTCTCAACAATATGGCCACCTAAACAAGACAGGAACAACGGCAACACCAGTTGATCTGCCAATGTGGATGGGAAGAATCTCACAGGGCCCCACCCCTAGACGAAGAGCCACAGGCAGTCAAGGACCACTGAGAGAGGAAGAATTCGTCTTCCCCGAGGATGAGACCTCTAACTGACTATCCGATATAAAGTGGTCAGCCCTAAAAACATATGAGCAACACCGAATGATCTCAGCAGATTGTATTTATAGGTGTGTGTGTGTGTGTGTGTGTGTGTGTGTGTGTGTGTGTGTGTGTTTAACAGTAATAAAGGTCCCACCCCTTGACAGGGTGCAGGAGAGCTGGCCCAACACTCACTGGCTGCAACACTCAGGAGAACAGGCCTGAACCTTACCTCACCTGGGCAATAAGGTAGAGCTAGCCCTGCCCCTCACCTGGGCAAAGCAGGAAAGCTGGCCCTGGTGGTATGGGCAAAGGAGATATGGCAGGCTGACCAACTCAGCTACCACCCAGGCCAAGATCCACCCCAACATCTACCCCATCTATGGACTGTTGAAATACACGAATAGGCTGGTCCTGCAGAACCAAAGCTGCAGGATCTCCATGACACAGCAACAACAGGATATCTAAGAGGTGTCCAATGAGGATCCAGGATTGATAGAGTAGCAGAAGCCAGAAGCCAGTGACTCATTGCAGTGGACATTTGTAAGTAAAGATGTTTGGGCAAAGGGTATACTGTGGGACACACCACAGCTTCCACAGAGTGATATCGGGGGAGGGGGGATTAAATATGCTTGGCCCAGGGAGTAGCACTATTCTGAGGTGGTATTGGAGTAGGTGTGGCCTTGTTGGAGTAGGTGTGTCACTGTGGGTGTGGGCTTTAAGACCCTCATCCGAGCTGCCTGAAAGTCAGTCTTCTCCTAGCTACCTTTGGAACAAGATGCAGAACTCTCAGCTCTTCCAGCACCATGCATGGATGCCTTGGTGATAATGGATGGAACCTCTGAACCTGTAAGCCAGCCCCAATGACAAGAGTTGCCTTGGTCATTGTGTTCCTTCACAGCAATGGATTCCTAACTAAGATGGGGCAGGCATTGTTTTTATGATTTGTTTTCTTTTGGAGGAGAGGTTGCAAGAAAGGAGAACAGATATGAGGGGACAGGGGAATGAGCAGGGTCAGGGTGCATGATATGAAATTCACAAAGAATCAATAAAAAGTTAAAAAATAATAAAGAAAAATACAGGAATATGAAGGGGAGTGGGAACATGGAAAACATTGAAGGGTGAAGGAGTAAGGAAATAATGTAAATGTATTTATTACACCATATATTATATATGTATATAATTTTTAATTAATTTATAAGCCAGGTGTGGTGGCACATGCCTTTTTATCCCATCACTAGGGAAGTAGAGGCAGGTAGATCTCTGGAGGTTTAGGGCCAGCCTGGTCTACATAGCAAGGTTCAAGACAGCCAGGACTACATAGAGACCCTGTCTCAAAATTAGTCAACAACAAAGAAAATAAAACTCTGCTTTTCTTATACATCAAACCAAGCACATTTTTGAAAGATGCATGTGTTGAGTGCTATGTGAATTATCTGTTCTTTTTCCATTGGTCTATTGGGTTTTATTGATTTCTAGAAGCTTGTAATTAAAAGAAAACATGTAAATTGGTTTGTGAGTATAGACTATCTAGCTTGCTTTTCAAAAGTTTTTCTTCTCTCTCTTTTTGACTTTCAATCATGATTTTAATTTTATTTTCTTTGGTTTGTCTATTTACATATACTCACACTCTGTAGCCCAGGTTAACCTTGAAATTGCTATGTAGCCTACACTGGTCTGGAACTCATGGCAATTCTCCTGCCTGAGCTTCCAGAGTTCTGGGAATACCGAATGAAACACCACACTGAACTGTTTGGATACGGATAAAAGGCAGTAGGGACTGGCTGTCATGGGACTCTGCAGTCTAAAATCTAACAGATTGAGCTTTGTTCTGAATACAAGGGGAGTGGAACCTTCCAGCCCAGAAGCAGCTGTGGGAAAGAGTGTGCACAAACAGTTAATTAGCCAGAGATGGCATCTGCTGAAGGCAGGTCAGGGTGATGAGCTATGGCCTGATGAACGGAGCCTGGTAAGGGAGCGTGATCAACCAGTGAAGAATCAGGTGGGCTGGGGTATTCTGCTAACTCGAGATTCCTGCTAAACTTTGACCGTATGTGATACTCACAGAAGTCCATAGTTCTCAGCCTAGATGAGGGGCAATCTTCAAGGTACTGAAATTTGATCAAGAATCTTAGGACAGTGTCTCTGTTGAGATGGAACCTCTAAAGATATGGCCCTATTGTCACTGACAGGCAGAACAGTGTGTACAAGGACTGTCCACTGGCATTACTCAACAATGTATAAAGATTTAGAAAAGAGAACAACTATGGAAAGAATTTATAATCCTAGCAAGCCCATATAAAAGACACACAATCCAGGTATTTTATTTACAAGTTGTAAGCCTAAATTGGGCATGTTTAGAGCTATACTAACTTATTCTTGGGCTGGAGAGATGGCTCAGTGGTTAAGAGCACTGGCTGCTCTTCTGGAGGTCCTGAGTTCAAATCCCAGCGACCACATGGTGGCTCATTACCATCTGTAATGAGATCTGATGCCCTCTTCTTGTGTGTCTGAAGACAGCTACAGTGTACTCACATAAAATAAATAAATAAATCAACCAATCAATCAATCTTTGGGCCAGAGCGATCGGGGCTGGAGCAAGAAGGAAAATAAAACTTATTCCCAGCTACGAAGTCCCTTGTTTCTTGCTGTTTCTCCTGGCCGATTATGTGGTCATGGTCCATCTCCTCTCATGGAAGCTTCCTCCACTTTCGGCTTCTTTCCCCCTCCCCCGCCCCCCCATACCTTCGATCCCCCCACCCTTCTCCCTCCACTGTCCAATCACAGGCTCTAGCCTTTTATTGACCAGTTAATTTGAGGAGCAAGGTCCACATAGCATCATTTGGTGTAAGGATCTGCTCCTTGGATGGGAGCAACCACATCTTGAGAAGCATCAGTATTTAGCATCAGAATACAAGCAGCAGTCAGACCAACCTAGTACAAAGAACAAAGATATTTAAATAAGGAAGTGACCCAAGCAGGAGGGTGTGGGGGTTGCAACAAAACTGTATTAGATTGGAGAGTTAGGCCTAAGTCCTAGAGAAGCATAAGGTCTTACCTAAGTAACAGCAGTGAGTAAAAAGGGCACTGCCCAACTCAGGTCCACAGGAAATGTAAAATCACATCTTCGGGGAAGAGCTGGGTTAAGGTAGGAGGTAAAGGAAGCCTTGAGAAGGAAAGAGAATTGGCACAACAAGAAATAGGATCGGGTCTGTAAAACATGACAGGTGGAGCGAGGTAGGTGGGCAGAGTCGGGGGAGATAAATTCACTCGAAAGTTAGAGCGAGATTCTAGGAGAACAGGCATCCGTGCTGAGTGATGGTGCATGACTCTGGTCAGTCTTCCTGAATGGCCCGGCCATCTGAACCCACAGATCTCTAAGGTGCCAGGATAGTTGCCAGAGGTATCAGCAAGGAGGGAGGCTCCTACCTCCAGAAGAGTTACAGTCAGCCTCTACCGTGGGGGTCTTAGGGAAAGCTGTGAGTTCAGAACTGGCGTTTTTGTGCATGCTCTTCAATCGGAGGCTTGGACACACTGTGAGCCTTGTGTTTCACGTGAAGTTTTAGGTAGATAATGGCAGAAGTCAAACTACTTAGCTGTCCTACTGCACAAAATTATTCCTCTGAGCTCTAGATTAACATGGTGGTTGAGTATCTCCCGTTCATTTATCTATCTACGTAGCCACTTGACCTCTTAATCCATTTATCTCTATTTAAAACCAGAAATCATTTGTTCTGAGTTGAAATCCTTTAAACATTTAAAAAATATTAATGATTTCTGACTGGCCTTCTATGATCCCATTTTCACAAAACTAAGTCTAACCAGAAGCTTAAAAAGTTATCTATGTCCATCTCCAAAAACAAAGATTATACTTTGTCCATGTTTGCTTTTCACAACTCTGTGTGTGTGTGTGTGTGTGTGTGTGTGTGTGTGTGTGTGTGTGTGTGTTCTCAATTACTCTCCACCTTTTTTTTTTTTTGAGCACCACTCTCACTGAACCTGGAACCTGGAGCTCTACAGTCAGCTATGCTGACTAAGCAGTGGGCACTAGGGATTCTCTTTTTTTTCTCTTGCCCATCACGGGCATTACATTTGACCAGCTTTTCATATGGGTGCTATGGCTCAGAACACAGGTCCTGGGGTTTGTGCCATCAGCACATCCCTGACCCAGTCATCTCCATAGCCTCTTAATGCCTTCATAGTCACTTTTAAAATGAATGATTAAAAAACAAACACTTTTCTTTCCCTGTCAAGTAAAGACTACATGCTGACATATTTCAGAGTGGTAATTTATCATTTTTCTAGGGTCAGAGACCCTTCAACTCTGATGAAAGTTGTAGGATTCTCAGAAAGAAAAAAAAAACTGTAAGGGAGAACTGGGGGAGTATATCAGTTGGTAATGTGTGGAGCACTCATACTAAGGCCGGGGTTCAATCCTCAGCACCACATAAAATGTCGGGGGTAAGCACATGCCTGTAATCCTAGCACTTGAAAGGTGGGGGCAGGAGGATAAAAACTTCAAGACTGAGTGCTGGACGGTAGAGTCAGAGATGCTCCAAGGAGCCTGAGGACCCATGGAGGATTTGAGGGGAGATGCAGCAGGGGTAGATGGGTCTGCAGAGTGCATAGTATCTCAGGAAAAACAAGAAGAAGACAGGTTTTATGGGAAGATGCTTTTAAAGTGGTCTCATGAAATTGGGGGGAAAAGATAGCAAAGGGAGTCAGAGCCACACACAGAGAGAAATGAACCTAAACATGTACAGATAAGTATGTTGCAATTGCAGCAGTCAAAGAAGCATGTCGTTGCTGAGTAGGACCAGTCCTTGGCCCACAAGGAGGCTCAGCTCCTTAGACGGGTCAACAGCATAGAGCTGCCATAGCGGCCTGCAGTTTTTTTCTGCTCACCCTGTTGGGGGTGGGGTGGGGTGGACAATGGTCATGCATGGTGATCCAGCAGGGCAGCTGGTGCCAAGGGTGAGAGTGTACAGTGGCCCAGAGCTCATGAAGATCCTATCCCGTAACTGCTGCCCAGTCGCAAGGTCACCCTGACTCTGGGCAACAAAAGGATATCCTAGGTGAGTCCCAGAAATAGTCCAGTATTTATGGTGCTTCAAAAACCAGAAACCTTGAACCAGACTGATGATAATGCAATAAGTATTTGTATGTAAAGTTGTTTGGGCAAATATATAAACATATTTATATATAATATATGTTATTCATATAATAATATAATAAATATATGTATTATGTTGTTTATATAATATATTATTATATAATAGTAACACATATAATATGTAATGTAAATAATATGTAATAGATATAGATATAGATATATTGTATGTGTGATACACAATAGTTTGCAATGGCACTTTGATGGATGAATGTGCGATGAAGATGAGTTTCCAAGTAGGGACAATTAGGACCAGCAGGGTGGTGTGCAGGAAACTACAGCTCATGAAGCTCTGCCCCAGAAAACACTGCCCAGCTACACGATCACCTGACTCTGAACAAGATATCTGAGATAAAGAATGGTTCATTTTCTAAATTAAGCTTCCTCAAAAGACTTCCATGATCTGTGCTACCACCCAAGACCATATTGGTGTCTGTGATCCATGCTGTGACCTGAAGGGTGTAGATGTCCTTAGTCCAGGCTGCCTTCAGGAGCCATGTTGGTATTCATGGTCACTGTTGCCACAGGAGGCCATGTTAATGTCTAGGGTCTACTGCAGCCAGAGGCTGATGTCTGTGGTAAGTGCTGCCTTGGGAGACTATGTTGATGTCCGTGATCTGTGCTTTGGCCTGAAGTTGTGTTAATGTTCCTGGTCCTTGCTGCCACCAGAAGCCGTGCAGAAGTCCATGATCCCTGCTGCTGCTACTGGTGGTTATGGGCAAGGAAGCTTCTTTTGCAGAGATATCAATGACTGCAGACTCATGATAGACAATGAGAGACAATCAAGGCTTCTGTGACAACCTCCCCCCACCGCCTAGAAAAGGAACAAAACAGACAGGAGGCCACTGAAGAGGATCCTTAAAATTTGTGGTAACAATGGTGAAGTGCAGCTTTTCACAGTTGATGGCTTCTGGGATGGGAAAGAAGGTGATGACTCAGTAATTTTTAAGGGCCTGGCCATTGGGAGTTTGACCTTGATCCAATGGTTATACTGGCAACAAGAATTGGACTTGGTGTATTTTTTCTTTTGGGGGAAAGGGCACAAGGATAGGAGGGTGTACCTAGGAGGAATGAGAAGCTAGTGTGATCAGGGTGCATTGTACGAAATTCCCAAATAATCAATAAAAATATTACGTTAGAAAAAAAAAGTTCACAGTTATCCTTAACTACAAAGTCCATTCTAGGCCACCCTGGGCTATATCAGACACTGCATACATATCTCTCTCTCTCTCACACACACACACACACACACACACACACACACACACACTTGCGCAAACCACACCACACCATACCACACCACATTTCCCACACAAAGTTTGTTTTCCTATGTCTATCACCCTACATAAAACCCAAGTCCAAGTGGATCAAAGACCTAAACATAAAACCAGAAACACTAAATCTGACAGAAGACAAAGTGAGGAATAGCCTTGAATGCACTGGCACAGGAGACAACTTCCTGAACAAAACACGAATATCACAGACATTGACAATTAATAATTGGGACCTCATGAAACTGAAAAGCTTCTGTAAGGCAAAGGGCACCATAAATAAAACAAAATGGCAGCCTACAGAATGGAGAAAGACTTTTTACCAACTCTACATCTGACAAAGGGCTAATACCCAAATATATATAAAGAACTCAGGAAACTAGACACCAACAAACTAAATAATACAATTTTAAAATGGGATACAGATTTAAACAGAGAATTCTCAGCAGAGGAATATCTCAACATCCTTAGCTATCAGGGAAATACAAATCAAAATGACCCTGAGATTCCACCTTATACCCATCAGAATGGCTAAGATCAAAAATTCAGGTGACAGCACATGCTGGTGAGGATGTGGAGAAAGAGGAACACTCCTCCATTGCTGGTGGGAGTGCAAACTGGTACAATAACTCTGGAAATCAATATGCTAGTTCCTCAGAAACTGATCTACCTCAAGACCCAGCTATACCACTCCTCCTGGGCATATACCCAAAATACACTCTACCATACCATAAGGAAACTTACTCAACCATTTTTATAGTGACTTTATTCATAATAGCTGGAAACTCAAATACAACCTCAATGTCCATTAAGCAAAGAATGGAGAAAGAAAATATGGTATATTTACACAATGGAGTATTACTCAGCTTAGAAAAAAACAAAAAGACATCATGAAATTTCCAGCCAATGGCTGGAATTAGAAAAATCATCTTGAGTGAGGCAACCCAGATCCAGAAAGAAAAAAAACAAACAAACCATGATATATACTCACTTATAAGTAGATATTAGGTATCAAATAAAGGATAATCAAACTACAATCCACAGACCTAGAGAGGCTAAGTAACAAGGAGGGCTCTAGGGGAACTCATGGTCTCCCTGAGAAGGACAAATAGCATGGATTTTGGGAGTGTACTGGGTGGGTGGGAATGGGAACAGGAGGGATCAGGTGGAGGAGGGAGAATGACTGGAATAGAGGGGCGTTTAGAGGGCAATTGGGAAACCTAGAGCAGTAGAAACCTGGAACCTATGGGGGTGATCCAGCAATAAACAGCTTAGATAGACTGATAACCCCTAAGGAAATAGAAGCAGTCATTTAAAGTCTCCCAGTCAAAAACAAAAACAAAAACAAAAAAAACAAAAAAACCCAAACAAAACCAAACAAACAAAAAAACCAAAAAAAAAAAAAAACCACAAAAAGAACCCCCCCAAAAAAAAACAAAAACAAAAAAAACCAAACAAACAAAAACAAACAAACAAAAAACCCAGGGCCAGATTTTAGCACATAATTCTACCAGATTTTCAAAGAGGAGTTAATGCCAATGCTCCTCAAATTATTCCACAAAACAGAAAGAGAGGGAACATCGCCAAATTCACTATATGAGGCCACAGTTATCCTGATATCCAAACCACACAAAGATTCAACAAAGAAAGATAATTACAGACCAATTTCCCTTATAAGCATAGATGCAAAGATATTCAACAAAACACTCACAAACCAAATTCACAAACCTATCAAAAAGATCAGCCACCATGATCAAGTAGGTTTCGTGCCAGAGGTGCAGGCATGGTTCAATATATGAAAATCAGTCAATGAAATCAACCATATAAACAAACTGAAAGAAAAAAACAAAACAAAACAACAACAAAAACACATGATCATCTCATTAGATGCTGAAAGAGCCTTTGACAAAATTAAATACCACTTCATAATGAAAGTATTAAAGAGATTAGTGATACAAGGACTATATCTAAACATAATAAAAGGCAATTTACAGCATGTCTGGAGTATTAATATTTTAATAAATCCTGGCGCAGGGCTGCTTCCCACCTCAATGATTTATGTACCCAAATGAAGGACAAACATAGACAGCTTTTCTATTTTAATATGCTTTAAGCAACATAATAGCTGGGCAACTGCCTAACCTCCATGCTGCTAGAATCTACCTCCCATTGATAATTCCAAGTTACTACTTACTAATTTCTATATTCCTTCTTGGCTGCTCCTGACCCAATTGAGCAGCCCCCTGGGCTGCACTCTCTTGGCCTCTATACATGATGGCTCTGATTCTCTGTCCTGCATTCTTCTCAGGCATGGTGTTGTTCCTCTTTCTACTCCTCCTCATGGTCTTGAGCCCAGGAAACCTCAACCCCATCTCCTTCTCTCCTTCCCAGCAATTGGCTGCTGGCTTCTTTATTTACTAATCAGAATTAACTGGGGGCAGGTTCCGAGAAGCTACATGCAGACTCTCTCCTGCAAACAATTTTTGGGGAACATAATTAGCATTATAATAAAAGCAGTTACACAGGCCTATAGTCAACATCAAATTAAATGAAGAGAAATTTACATCAAACCCACTAAAATCAGAAAGAGGACAAGCTTGTCCACGCTCTCCATATCTATTCAAAATAGTACTTGAATTTCTAGCTAGAGCAATAAGACAACTGAAGAAGATCAAGGAGATGCAAATTAGAAAGGAAGACGTCAAAGTATCATTATTTGCAAATGACATGCTCATATACCCCAAAAATTCTGCCAGCGAACTCCTACAGCTGATAAACACCTTCAGCAAAGTGGCTGGATACAAAATTAACTAAAAAAAAAAAAAAAATAGCCTTCATACATACAAATGACAAACAGTCTGAGAAATAAGTCAGGGAAATAATACGCTTCACAATAGACACAAAACAATAAATTATCTTGTGGTAACCCTAACCAAGCAAATGAAAGACTTTTTGATAAAAACTTCATGTCTTTGAAGAAAGACATTGAAGAGGATATTAGAAGATGGAAAGATTTTCCCATGCTAATGGATCAATAGAATTAACGTAGTAAAAATGGTCATTCTACCAAAAGCAATCTACCATCTAATGAAAAGCAAAAGATTCAATGCAATCACCATCAAAATTCCAGCACAATTTTTTACAGACCTTGAAAGAAAAATACTCAACTTCATAAAAACAAAGCAAAAACAAAACAAAAACAAACAAACAAAAAACAAGGTAGCTAAAACAATCCTGTGCAATAAAAGAACGTCTAGAGGTATCACCATCCCTGATTTCAAGCTATACTCCAGAGCAATAGTATAAAAACCTCATGATATTGGCATAAAAACAGACAGATTGACCAGTGGAATTGAATCAAACTAAATCCATATATATATATTATAACAAAGCCAGAAATGGACAATGTAAAAGTGAAAGCATCTTAAACAAACGGTGTTGGTCTAATTGGATGTTGGATGTCTGCATGTAGAAGAATACAAATAGATCCATATTTAACACTCTGCACAAAACTCAAGTCTACATGGATCAAAGACCTCAACATAAAACACACTGAACCTGATAGGAGAGAAAGTGGGGGAAAGCCTTGGAATTTAGTTGAAATTGGTCTTAAGTTCAACTTAGATCCTCCCCAGAGGCACAGCACTTTCATCTCTTCATCTGACAGGAAGCCAAGACAAACATAGAAACTGTTTTTACTGAATGATCTTCAACTCTAAGCACTGAACAACATGTGTACTTAATAACTGAAATAGTAATCTCTTTCAAAAATAAATATGTTTGAGAAGAGCATTCTGGTCAATTCCCAAAGTACATATTACATATACATCATATACATATACATATACATATACATATACATATACATATACATATACATATACATATACATATACATATACATATACATATACATATACATATAGTTATGCACCCATGCGCGCGCACGCGTGCGCGCACACACACACACACACACACACAAATATGTATATACACATACCAAATGCTGCCACCTCCTGGTCCCCCCTCCAGAGTCACTCCCTCATCCCCCTTCCCCTTCTCTTCTGAGAGAGTGGGGCCACTGTATGTCTGCATTACCACCTTGCTGTGGCTACCCACTCGGGAGGCAAGAACTCAGTCTAAGACAGGGGCCTTCGCCTGTGTTTCTCCAGATGAAAAACAGTGGAGGCTATGGTTCTCAAACTCCTGTGTACCTGGACACCACTGGGAACCCTGAGGAGTTGAGAACCGGAACCTGCTGGCCAGTGATGAGTCTGGGACAGGGTTGAATCTGGCTTAGCTCTAAGTGAGTGTCAGGAGTTCAGAAGGGCTTCTACAGGAGACTTAGGCACAGCTCTGTATGATGAAGGCTTCCCCCTGCGGCAGTCCTTGATGAAGGAGACAATTCTTGCTTGCCCAAACTGTTTTATTTATGGTGGATGAAGATGCATATGTCTTACTCAGGGTGAACCAGAGATTAAATATCTTTTGCAGGAAGAAGGATGCCCAGGAAGGAGAACTCATTGGCTAAACACTCTATCTAGATACCTCATTAGCATGGGAAACTCTAACTTCTATGCTATGTGACCAGTTGTCACGTTCCTCTTGGTGGGGTGTTGTGGTCATGTGCTCCAGGACAGGAACCTGGTCAGGATCTAGTTCAAACTCCTGCCATTCTCAATTATGAGATTTACCAGGGTTTTGAACTTACTACCTTACCAGTTCTTCTGCCTGGTGGCATGGGCCACTACCCCATAGGCCGACCACTATGTATCCCCCAACCTTGTAGCATCAAGTCTCTGCAGGATTAGGTGCGTCCTTTCCCACTGAGGCCAGACAAGACAGCTCTGTTGGGGAATGGATTCCACAGTCAGGCCTTAGGGTTAGCCCCCATTCCAGTTGTTAGGGGACTCACATGGAGACTAAGCTGCACATCTGCTACATATGTGCGGGGCGTAGGGGGGGTGGGGGGGGTGGTCCAGCTCATGTATGCTCTTTCTCTCCTTTCTGTTTTTTCCTTCTACTTTTGTTGTTGCTTTTGTTTTAAAATAGGTATCTGTTGGAGAGATGGTTCGGCAGTTAAGAGCACTAGCTGACTGCTCTTTCAGAGGACCCAGATATCCCAGCACCCACATGGCAGCTCACAACTGTCTATAACTCTAGTTCCAGGGGATCTGTCACCCTCACACAGACATATATGCAGGAAAACCACCAAAATAAAACTAAATACATCATTTTAAAAAATAGGCCTCACTGTGAATCTCTGACCGGAGCTCCCTGGAGCTCATTCTGGCCCTGAGCTTCCTAAATCCTGGGATAACAGGCATGTGCCATACTTGGCTCTCTTCTAGTGATCTAAATTTCAGTTTTGTTCTTGTAAATGACACTAAGAACAAATGAAATGTTTGTCCAAACTTTTATTATCTGTCTCCAGTAAGCATATGAATCTAAAAGTGAAAAGGGCTCTAAATTAGACACAAGCTACAGCATGAACCACACACTTTCCACCTATGCCACTCAGCAAACACCCTCTGTGGATGTCCTTGCATAGCATTTGGTCTTTGAGAAAAAGCCAGCTTCACATAGTTCAAGAGGGGAAAAAAAAAATCACATTAGCTCTTTTATTTATTATGTAAATAGCCTCCTGCCTGCATGTGTGCCTGCAGGCCAGAAGAGGGCACCAGATCTCATAGTTATGAGCCACCATGCTGGGAATTGAACTCAGGACCCCTGGAAGAGCAGTCAGTGCTCTTAACTGCTGAGCCATCTCTCCAACCCCAGCTCTTTTAATTATATAAATAATAGCTGGAGAAAAAAACTTAAAAATTAAAGTTACTATACTAATTACTTTTCTGTTGCTATGATAAAGCACCATGGCCAAGGCAACGTATAGAAGGGTTTATTTGAGGTGTATAATTCCAGAGGTATGGGAGTCCATCACATGGCAGGGAGCATGGCAACAGGCAGGTAGGCATGGCACAGGAGCAGCTGCTGAGAGCTCACATCCAAATCCACAAGCAGGAAGCAGAGATCATATTTGGAATGACCTAAGTCTTTTGAAACTTCAAATCCCGCCACCAGTGACACACATCCACCAACTACATCATACCTCTCAATTGTTTCCAAGCAGTTTCACCAATTGAAGATCAAGTATTCAAACATACAAGCCTATGGGGACCATTCTCATTCAAACTACCACCAGTTATTTTTATTAATGTATATGTATGGTTATTTTGCCTGCATGTATGTCTGTATATCACATGAGTGCCTGCCAAAGCCAGAAGATGGGGTCAGATCCCCTACACCTGAGTTACAGATAGCTGTGGTCCATCATGGGGGGTGGCTGGGAATGAAACTCAGGTCCTTTGCTGGAGCAACCAGTGCTCTTAACTGCTGAGCTATTTCTCCTGTCCCTGGACCATAAAATTTTCTAAGAACCATGTTGTGGATAGCCCTGGGGCTATTTGTATTCTGCTAATTCTGCCCTCCTGGGAGGGGTTTCAGACAAGGAGTGAGTTACACACTCATGTGACTTTTTTTTTCTTTTTTCTTTTTCTTTCTTTCTTATTTTTTTTCTTTTTGGTTTTTCAAGACAGAGTTTCTCTGTGTAGCCCTGGCTGTCCTGGAACTGACTTCTTGTGAATCAGTTCCCTAATGAGTAAAGGAGCCAATCACTGGGCACATAGGCAGGACTTCCAGATCAGAGAGAAGAGAGGAGGAGGAGGAGGAGGAGGAGGAGGAGGAGGAGGAGGAGGAGGAGGAGGAGGAGGAGGAGGAGGAGGAGGAGGAGGA
>CM052702.1:9067323-9079226 GCA_028551405.1 Uromys caudimaculatus
GTTGTTGCACCAGATTGAGTTACTATTGTTTCTGAGCTAAGTTTGTCTTGTGTTTTTCTTTACCCGGTAGCTCATCTGGGTTCCAGAGAGAAAGGTACAGTGGCAAAGTGTGGGTTTGCCTGATGTGCACCACAGAGGCCATGGGGGTATTGAAGCATGGGTTTGGCATGGTAGTGCCCTGCCAGTGGGAACCTAGTGAGATGGGTAGAGAGGTCATGGAGCTTCAGAGCTCCACGAGATAAAAGCAGGTTGGCTATTGCCTGCCAGTGCACAGCTGGCCAGCCTACCAGGGCTGAGAGAACCAGGGAATAGTGCAGGAACATACAATATTCCTTCTTATTGATATTTCCTGCAACAGGTGGCAAACCAATGTGTGGCTGGGCACAGATCCACTAGAAATTTATTAGCCTGAGAGAGTGTTATATTTTTTAAGAGTAGCTGGGTAGCGCTGAGAAGAGTCATGTGGACTCAAGAGCGGGAATTGAAACAAAACCGGCTGGGAGGTCCCCAGCTGTGGGGAATTGCAGGCTGCTCTGAATCAGGAGAAGAATGAAGTTGCCTACTTCTTAGGGAAGAGATTGATTGAACTGTGAATTTATGATATTGGGATTATTTGCTTTTTGGATAGATTTATATACAGATTTTGTTCTAATCACATAGGGGAATTTTGCCCATGGTTTGGAACTAAGATAGGGAAAATTAGTCACTGACTCCAGAGCAGTGCAGTCATAATCATTGCCTGCTTCGATCAGGTATTAATTATTAATGTCTGTGGCTCCAGGTGAAGAGAGCAACAGATAGATACTATATCAGGTATTAATTAATATTGTCTGTGGGTCCAGGTAGAGAGATCAACAGATAATTGGTATAACAAGATGGCTGCTCTAGGCAGAGAGCCGAACAGAAAGATGAGAGAAGATTGTTTAACTAACCACAGGATACTCATATTCTGTCTAGTGTGGGCTCCATGGGAATCATGAGTGTTTCCTCCTGCTTGGCAAAATAAAAAAGGCCTAAGTACAGGCACATACAGTATCTTAATTTACTTCATTTGTTTTAGATTGTTTTAATTTTCAAAATGGGTGTGATTTTGAGTTTTGTGGTTATATTATTCCTCTGGGAGAGAGGTCTAAATAAAGGGTTTTCTGATTACTGGCTCAAGGATATGCTGAACTGGGAAAAGGGTTTTGTCTTTGTGTTTTTGGAAAAGGTGATTAAGGTATTTACACCTATCAGAGTTATATGGATCAGATATGATGGAAGGGAGACTTCCAGAGGTCTAGATTCCAAAGAATCAAACAAAAAATTATCTTGATGTTACTTATATTTTGTCTTGAGATTTATATATTGCAGAATGTACGGCTTTGGTGAGATCCATTGTCAGACATGCTAAACAGACCTGCTTGAACTCCTGATCTCATGGATTTTCAGCTGGACCCAGTCAGGACATAGACATCAGAGACTTTAATAATCATTGCTGTGGCCTTCTTAAAGCCAACCAACTACCCTATTTTCCCTACCCTTTCCCCCTCCCCTTCAAAAATATCTCAATGCCCATATTCAGCTTGAAGAAGTTATGGAGAGTCGTTGTCCCAGTTCCCTGAGCTTTGGGGCTGGAGATGGTTATTATAGGTTGCCTTTCTAGGGAATTTAGAAATGGTCGTAATTGGGACAGGGAGGAAATAGCTAGAATTGATTGTATAGCCATAATCTCTATTGGTAGAAATCTTTATATTTGTTACTAAGTTGAAGTCATAATCTTTTATTTTGGTACAGAATTTATTTTGATGCAAAATCAAGGTTTTCAATTAGTATAAATTTCATTTATTGATACAAATATTTTAAAAGTACAGGGCTTAGACCCAGTCCTTCTATAACTGTTATTATAAACTGATCTGAGATAATTATTCCTGTTAAGAGCCAAACAGCAAATTCATGGCTCTGAGTTTATTGTTAGGGTGTTTTCAAGATTTTAATTAGAAATAGCTGAGAGTAGTTAACAGAGAACAGTCCAGCTTACTTTACATAGATGGTTGGTTTTCAAAAACGTCAGAAATCCAGAGAATGTGACATTTAATGTTATTTATTCACTAGTTGTTGAGACAGGTCTGCTCCTAACAGCGTTCCCTTACTTGGATTCAAAGAAGAAACTGAGCACCAATGGAGTTGCTCCAGTTGTGGTGAGACAGCCACTAGGCAAGAATTGCCTCATCTCTCCTGCAGACCAATACTGTTCTTGAAAGGACACAATTTATAGGTTAGGACAGCTTAGTTCTGCTGAGACAGAATAGGCTAGTCTTTAATTTCCTGTTTCTCAAAGGTCTGTCAGATGATCCTGGGCCAGAAGGCTGAAGACTGATGCTCCAACTTCCTTACTTACTGGGGCTGTATAGGTAGGCAGCTGTCTCTACAATTTGTTTCAGTTCTGGAAGCTGTGTTAGGCTTCCTATATATTTTCAGTTTATGTTGTTCATTCTCAGATTTCTGGTGGGGTTGAAAAATTACTTATAGTCTCTTAGCCAACCCAGGCTATTTTCTTTGAGAGAACAGATTTGAGAGGATGGTTTTCAGATGGCATACAATCTAAATCCAGGACATAAGTCAAGTAGAATCATAGTTTTTTAATTTAGGATAGATGACAATGTTCTATCTGAATGACAAAACTGATAGACTGGGTGTCCATCAGTATCTATCTATACTTTATAAATTACAAAATGGTAATAATTGTGCTCTATATTTGAGAGAAAGGGTTTTTTTGTTTGTTTGTTTGTTTTTGTTTTTATTAGAAAAGAAAGGGGGAAGTGTTGTGGATAGCCCTGGCGCTATTTGTATTCTGCTAATTTTGCCCTCCTAGAAGGGCCTTCAGACAAGGAGTGAGTTACACACTCATGTGACTTCTTGTGAACCAATCCTCTAATCAATAAAGGAGCCAATCACTGGGTGCGTAGGCAGGACTTCTGGATCAGAGAGGGGAAGAGAGGAGGAGGAGGAGGAGGAGGAGGAGGAGGAGGAGGAGGAGGAGGAGGAGGAGGAGGAGGAGGAGGAGGAGGGGGACAGAGAGACTCCTTTTTGGAACAGGGACAGCAGATAGGTAAGATGTAGTTACTAAAGTCTCCTGGTATCAGGGCGGATCCGCAAGGATTTGCCACCAGAGGAATCAGATTTTGATAAGGCTTACAAGATTAGGTTTTAGTTGTTGCGCCCAGAGACTGAGTTACTATTGTTCACGTGGCGGCTCGTCTGGGTTCCAGAGAGAAAGGTACAGTGGCAAAGTGTGTGTTTGCCTGATGTGCACTACAGAGGCATGGGGTTGGTGTGGTAGTGCCCTGCAGGTAGGAACCTAGTGAGATGGGTAGAGAGGTCGTGGAGCTTCAGAGCTCCACGAGATAAAAGCAGGCTAGCCATTGCCCGCCAGTGCACAGATGGCCTGCCTGCGGGGCTGAGAGGACCAGGGAGTAGCACGGGAACATGCAATATTCCTTCTTTTTGATATTTCCCGCAACAGAACCACATATGGAACAATGTCCTGTACACAAAACATTACCTGAACTTCTTTTAATGTTAATTAAAATCCACCACATATTTAATAACCCATTAATTCTAGAATCCCATTTTTTAATGGGATCAAAGTTATTTCATTTAGATAGAGAAGAAAGTAGCTCACCTCTAGCTGAGGTACTATTGGCATTTGATAGCTGCTGCTAAAAGAGGCAATTTCCTTTAATGCTGTGACCTCTAGTGTATCAACTACACTCTAGGGTAGGCCCTATACACAAAAGAAGTTGGTCAGCACAAAGTGAACTCAAGAGACGGAGGGAGGGAGGGAGATGTACCCCACTACCCTAGGTTTAAAATATATTTTGTACTTCCAAGTATCAATGATAAAAACTACAGTTGTTTTATAATCAGCCAAGAACATTGTACCTTTTAACGAAAATAAAGGAATAACATAGACAAGAGATTACAGTTAAAATAAATAAATAGCAGCATATGTTTCTTTTACACATGTGAGAAGTACGTAATATGTAAAATGAAATGAACACACATGTTTCTACAGTAAAAGCCAAGAGACTTAAACTCCTTAAGCACACTTGACAAAACCTCACCAGAAAATTCCTCAAAGTGTCTCTTAGGTGACAGGGAAACTATTCTCCATTGATTTAGACATTTTTATTGACCTTTTGTTCTTCAGAATCTCTCTCAAAAAGGAGTAAGATTTTGAATTTGTAAACAACGCAATCTCAAGCATATTTACTGCTGTCCTCAGAGCTATCTCATTTTTTCATGTACACTTGGGCTACTGGAGTGCTTCTGTTGCCCCCTTTAAAGCAGACTCAGCAGGCTCCTGGTGTTCTGGAGCCCTGGATTTCACAGCATGGGCTGCATAGTTAAGGCTGGTATTTTTACTCCAATGCCAATAACCTGAGAAAGGATTATAGATCATTCCTGCCACAGTTTCAACTGACAGTCCATCTGAAAAAAAAAAAAAAGAAAAGAAAAAAAGAAATCAAAACACTTGGACTCAACAAACACTTACCATTCAAACCACAAGAATATAAGTCACTCTTCATATTAACAAAAAGTTACCAACTTAATGAACAAAAATGCTTTGCAGTCATGCTGGATTATATTTAATTGCAGGTGAGAATACATACTCCAAAGCAGAGGACTAGGTCAAACCCCAGCTCTGACTACTGTATCCTGTCCCTTTCTGAATGCCACATAGAGATCATGTGTTCTGGAGCACTGGAATTAGAGATCTATCTAAAGTAGGTCTGTGCTTAGAATTCTTTTAAGTTCTCAACAAATGTTAGCTGTCACTTGAGAATATATGTCAACAAGAAATTGTCTTCATAAGGTATCATTTTTGGTTTGTATTCTCTTTTGTTTGTTGAGACAGGGCCTCACCTTGTTTAAGACTGGCTTTATTTTATTTTATATTTTATTAATTTATTCACCTATTCACTTTACACTGGGTAGCAGTCCCCCCCTCTCCTCCCAACTCCACCCTCACAAATCCCTCCCCCCATTACCCACTCCCCTTATCCTCAGAAAAGGGAAAGTCCCCCCTTGGGTACCACCCTACCCTGGGACATCAAAAATTGGCTTTATTTAATACAGGCTTTCTGCATAGCCCAGGCTAGCCTTAAATTCCCATTCCTTCTGGTACAGCCTTTTAGTGTCATGATAACAAGTATGCATCACTATGCTCAGTTCCAAAAAGATTCTTTAAAATATCTTTTTTCTATCCTATTTTCAACAAAGTTACAGACATCTCTAAAAGCCACTACACTGCTCTGAATTGACAATATTTTAAGGAAAATATTTTGCTGATGCACTGTTGTCAACAAAAGCATGGGAAATGGTGTCTAACTACTTAACGTGACCTCCAAAATGCCAAATGAGTGAACTAAGAAACATCACTTAACAGACTTCAAGAAATAAATAATTTACTCTGTCAAAGCATGGTAAGACACTGTGTAGCGGACAAAAAGGAGCTTATGGGCCAGGAAAGCGTGAGAAAATGTGCAAATTACACGCGACCATGCTTAGATCACACTTGACAGCAGTGTGAGTACATACTCCAAAGCAGACTCCGGGGTTCAAATACCAACTCTGAAATCTGCCATGGGAACTCTAGGTCACTTATGTAGGTACCAGAAATACATAAGAAATTATATGGAAATTAAAAATACATCCGAGTGTAGAAGAGTCAGGAAAAATCGTAAGATACATTGAGATAAGCAGGGCTCACCAGGAGAAACTGAGCATGTAGCATACACCCTGACACTCATCCTTAGACAATGAAGACTAAATTATCCAGGAAAGGGTTTAGTGTCCATCGCTCAAGGCTAAGTGCAAGTCAGAGTGGTATCTACTTCATAACTATAGTTTTGAAGAGTTTAAGACATAGTTAAAGAAAGAAAACTAGAACTGGAGAGATGGCTCAGTGGTTAAGAGCACTGTCTGCTCTTCCAGAGGTCCTGAGTTCAATTCTCGGCAACCACATGGTGGCTTACAACCATCTATAATGGGATTAAATGCCCTCTTCTGGTGTGTCTGAAGACTGGTACAGTGTACTCATATACATAAAATAAATACAGCTTAGAAAAAGGAAAGAAAACTAACATTTGAAAAAAATAGTAACCTGCTTACATAAATGCTAGATTATGCAATTAATAATTATACATGCATGACAGGTTCAGATAGGCCTCGACAACTGAAAAACAATTTTAATACTTACTTGGTTCCAAGATACTCTCTAGCTTTTCAGGTGAAACAAACTTCTCCCACGTGTGAGTGCCTTTTGGAACAATGCCTGCAATTTGCTCTGAGAAAACAATTCCCAAAGCATAGGACAGCTGTGTTTTGTTTATTGTAGTAATGAATAAAGAGCCGCCAGGCTAAAGGGAAGAAATGTGTACACAAGTAAAACAGTGCACGTTAAGTATGAAAGTTAGCAGCAACTGTGAGGTAAGGAATTGCTGCCACACTCTCCTGCTTTCTGAATGTAAAGTGAAGTTAAGATACATAAGTAGCTATAAAACATAATTTACCAAAATAGCGTTTTTCTCTCATGGGAAAATCTGTTGTTCTAGGCAATCTAATACAGACACAGTCACTAGATCTATACAATAAGCATAGCTTTCAACTCAAAATTCTCTTACTGCTATTTATGTATATATGTATATATACTTATTTATGTATATATATTCTTTTGTATGTGTTAAATACTTTATTTGAATTGATCCATGTCTACATATTCTTTTTTACTTTGTTAAAAGACTTTTTGCATATTATATTCTTTTATCTTTTATTATTATTATTATTATTATTATTATTATTATTATTTTGGTTTTTCAACACAAAAGTTTCACTGTGTGGCCCTGGCTGGCCTAGAACTCACTCTGTAGACCAGGGTGGCAGAGAGATCTGCCTCTGCCTCCTGAGCACTCAGATTAAAGGTGTGTGCCACCACTGCTCAGCTAAGACAATATATTCTTATTACCACCACCCAGCTCAGACAATATATTCTTATTACTGTTTCCCACCTCCGAGGTAATCCACACCTCCCCTCCAATCTGGATCCACACCCTTTCTGTCTCTTGTTAAAAAACAAAAAGGCATCACAGGAGTAATAATAAAATAAAGCAATAAAAAACAAATAATCAGAATATGTCAACAGGCAACAAAGAAAAAGAGCCTAAGAAAAAGCTCAAGAAATACATACAGACACAGAGAAATATATGTTTGTGCATATACAGGAATCACCCAAAAACCCCAACTGGAAGCCATAATATGTATGCAAAGGACTTGTAAAGTTAAAATAAAAAATGCCCTGACTTAACATTATGAGACCAAGAACCCCCAAAGATGCCCAAAAAGATGAGTTTGTTTTATGTTGGTCAGCTACTGCAGGGCATGAAGCCTACTCCTAATAGTGGCTTGAAAAAAAAGGAAGGAAGGAAGGAAGAAAGGAAGGAAGGAAGGAAGGAAGGAGGGAGGAAAGAAAAGAGTGGTTTGTTTCTTAGTGAGACCCCCCTTGGAGAAAATTAATTTTCATCTGTAAGTGGCTATCAGCTGGAGATAGCTTCCGGGTTAAGAACGGGAGTGTGTGTCCTCTTCTCTCAGTTCTAGGATCCCACCTGGTGCAGACCTATGCCAGCCCTGTGCATGCTGCCAGTCTTGGTGAGTTCATACATGTGCCGCTTTGTTGTAGCTTCACAACAATTCCTTGGTGTCCCCTTAACATACAAACGTCTTCAATGTTTCTCTCAGATGCTAAACCAAATGTGCTTGGTACAGCATTCACCTCTACATCCTGTGCTAAGGAGCATTACCAACAAGTACTCAAATATTCATAAGGTTTAGCATTTTTTGTTTTGATTTGTGTAAAGATTATGAAGGGACCAAGATAAACTCTTAGATGAAAGCAAATCACTTATGGGAGAATTTAGTCTGCCTGTGTAATGATAATATTTATATTTCCTATGTTTATTCTCAAAACAGCAAGGAAGATAATATCCTTCCTTCTTTTACCCAGTCTCATTAGCCTAATGAGGATAAAATGTCACTCCAAAAACCTCCCACCCCCTGTGTGTGTGTGTGTGTGTGTGTGTGTGTGTGTGTGTGTGTTTATTGATTGCAATAGATTGGTAGATAGATAGATATTGTGTGTATATAGTAAGGAAAAGATGTATATTTTAAATACCATTCTATATCCAAACTAACAAAGAATACCAAAATATTAGGGTATATATATCACTACAAGTTGTAGTTCCTCTCTGTAAGCTTCAGTATTTTAAATCTTACTAACAATCATTTATGAGTGTCCAATCTGTGTTTGGTAATATCACACTTCATGGTGATTGTGGTAAGCAATTATTTTTAAACATTTAGTCTCCATTAAAACAAAGTTAGATTTAAGTTTACAGTATCAGCATTTCTCATACGTGTCAACAAGCCTCTATTCAGACATTTATATTAATATAAATTCAAAAACTACTAAGGATTTTACTTGGAAATAGAAAATGAACTTAATAAAATTCTATTTAAGATAAAACTCTTTGAACTGTTACCGATTTGGGCCAGTGAAATGGCGCAAGGGTAGAGGTGCCTGACAGGAAGCCCGACGTTGACTCTATCCCTATGATGTACATGACAGGAGAGAATCAACCCCCTTAAATGGTCCTCTACCTCAATGCATGATGTGTGGCATGAACCATACACACAGGCACCCCCCCCCCACTAAATTAAAATGTATTAGAAGGGTATAAAAATGTCAGAGATAGAAGATGACTAGGACACATAGCAATTCCATGTGATGCAGAAGTCTAGGTTGGATACATAATGGGAAAATCAAACCAGTGGAGAAACTGAAGAGTCGTAGCATGCTCTCCACGCAATTCCTAAGGTGAGTCCACTCTTCATGTCTAGTCTTTAGATATGTACCAGGGATTAAGCACGGGAAAAGGCCATTGAAGAGGCAAGTGAGGGGTTTGGGCACAGTAAGTGTTTTCAGGGAAAACAGTGAAGGGTAGGCATCTGAGAGGAAGTGTTCCCTTAAACTTGGGGCACTAAGTGCCTAGTTTGACACATCTTAGTTTCTACCAATATGTGAGCTGTTAATATAAAGGAAAAACAGGTGAATGCGAAGTCATTCTGTATTTCCAATTCTTGTGTAAATCTACAAATAGTTTAATAGAAAGCTTTTGACTTTCAGCCAGGGAAGCAGGTAGGCTGACTGCAGATCTTTACCTCTCCTTCTGTTCCTCCAGATCCAATCTCCCAGTTCATCCCCAGCTCTGCAGCAAACTGCTTGCTTCTGTCTCCCCTCCCTCCCTATGCCCTCTCCAGTAAGCACACAGATTTCCCCCTTTTTATCTCTCTACCCCACTCACTGCTTTACCTCAGCTGCAACTCTAGCAGGCATCTCCTGGGACGTTCGCCCCTGAAGCACGCAGGCCAACTGCAGATGACCAACTCCCCGCCATTCCTCCAGTCTCACTCTCCAGCTCTGTAGCACACCTGCTGTGGTCTTAGCTCACCCTCCAACTCAACCTCAGGGGACTAAGCAGACCCTGGGGATCATCTTGCTTTCTTCCCTCCTGTGGACCCCATACTCTACCACACACACGCCTAGCTCATTCCCATGGCTATGTGTCAGCTTCTAACACTTAGGAACACATTTCACCTGGACCCTAGTGGCCACACTTATTGGGATCCCAGGAGAATTTCCTACCAGGCAACACACAGCCACCAAAGTTTCCTAAGAACCAGAGAGGAAACAGACCAAGGAACAAAACAACTAACTACCCAACAAAGACGACAACAGACATCAGCACCTAGAATTACAACCTTCCAATTCCATATACTTAGATGCCAGTGTAAAAAGACAACCAATAACATCCAGGACAATACACTAGAGCCCAGCAACCCTAATTCAGAAGGCGATGAGTATTATAACTGAAGCACAAGAAAAGACCTTAGGCTAGCCCGTATGGATGTCTCAGAGGACCACAAAGAGAAAAGAAATACACCCCTTAGTTTAATATATGACACCACAAACAGTGGAAGGAAGTGAATAAAGCAATTCAAAACCTGAAATTGGAATTCGAAAAAAACAAAAACAAAAACAAAAACAAATGGAGGAAAATGAAAATGACAAATGTAGGAACTCAAACAGAAACCTCAGAGGCAAGGCTCACCAACACAATACAAGAGATGGAAGAGAGGATCCCATGCATTGAAGACACAACAGAAGAAATGTCTATCTACAAAACCAGTTCTATAGACGGTGCTAGAAGGAAAAAACCAACTTAAAGAGGCTAACCACACTCAAGAAAACACAAGATACAAATAATCCCAGGCTAGCAAATCAAAAAAAAGAAAACACACACACACACACACACACACACACACACACACACACACACACACGGACTGCCACCATTACAACAACAATAATAGGAATCAATAAAGCACTTAATATCAATGGTCTCAATGCTTCAATAAGACACAGATTAACAGAATGAAGGTAAAAACAGGCTCCATCCTTTGGCTGCATCTAAGAAACACACCTTAACATCAAAGTTAACATATTTTAAGCAAATGGACCTAAAAGCAAGCTATTATTAATGTTTAATATTTAATATTAAAATTATAATACATAAGTTTATTTATATAAACATATATATTTACATGTAAGATATAAATATTAAATAACATTTAACAATATAGACTTTCAGCCAAAACTAACTAGAAAAGATAGGGAAGGATACTACATATTAATCAAAGGAAAAACCTACCAAGAGGTCTTAGCAATTCTTAACATATATGCACCAAACACAAGGGCACCCAAGTTTGTTAAGGAAACACTACTACAGCTTAAATCACATATTGACCCTCACACACTAATAATAGTGGGAGAATTCAATACTCCACTCTCACCAACTGGCAGATTGCCCAGACAAAACCTAAACAGAGAACTGCTGGAGTTAACTGGCATTATAAACCAAATGAACCTAACAGATATCTACAGAACATTTCATCCAAACACAAAAGAATATACCTTCTCAGCACCTCACGAAACTTTCTCCAAAACTGACCACATACTCAGACACAAATCAAGACTCAATACATACAAGAAAATTGAAATAACACTCTGCACCCTTTCTGACCATCATGGATTAAATCTGGCTATCAACAACAGAAACAACAGAAAACGGACAAACTCATGGAACTGAACAACCTACTACTGAATGAAAAACGGATAAAGACAGATATCAAGGAAGAAATTAAGCTGTGTGGTGGTGATGCATGTGTTTAATACTAGCACTCAGGAGGCAGAGGCAGGCAGATCTCCATGTTCAAGGCCAGCCAGGGCAATACAGAGAAACCCTATCTTGAAAAATGAGGAGAGAGAGAGAGGGGAGGGGAAGGGAGGGAGAGAGAACAAGAAAGAGAGAGAGAGAGAGAGAGAGAGAGAGAGAGAGAGAGAGAGAGAGAGAGAGAGATTGAAGATGATGACATAATAAAAAGCAGTTCTAAGAGCCAAGGTCATGGCACTAAGTGCCTACATTAAAAAAAAAAACAACACCCTCAGAAAAATGGACATAATACTACCTGAGGACCCAGCTATACCTCTCCTGGGCATATACCCAGAAGATGCTCCAACATGTAATAAAGACACATGCTCCACCATGTTCATAGCAGCCATATTTATAATAGCCAGAAGCTGGAAACAACCCAGATGTCCCTCATCAGAGGAATGGATACAGAAAATGTGTTACATTTACACAATGGAGTACTACTCAGCTATTAAAAACAATGACTTCATGAAATTTGCAGGCAAATGGATGGAACTTGAAAATATCATCCTGAGCGAGGTAACTCAGTCACAA
>CM052702.1:9079726-9125753 GCA_028551405.1 Uromys caudimaculatus
CCATACATCTAAGTACTCCTCCAGAGCACCATACATCTAAGTACTCCTCCAGAGCACCATACATCTAAGTACTCCTCCAGAGCACCATACATCTAAGTAGTCCTCCAGAGCACCATGCATCTAAGTACTCCTCCAGAGCACCATACATCTAAGTCCTCCAGAGCACCATACATCTAAGTAGTCCTCCAGAGCACCATACATTTAAGTAGTCTTCCAGAGCGCCATGCATCTAAGTACTCCTCCAGAGCACCATACATCTAAGTCCTCCAGAGCACCATACGTCTAAGTACTCCAGAGCACCATACATCTAAGTCCTCCAGAGCACCATACATCTAAGTACTCCTCCAGAGCACCATACGTCTAAGTACTCCAGAGCACCTAAAAGAACTGATCCCCACAAGCAGCAACATTCTTGCAGGCTTTGAGATGTATAAAAGGACAGACTAAACATGTATTTACTCTCATAGAAACTCCCTAATTTATTGGGATAGAAGAGATCAAACAAATCTATTTGAATGACCTATGCCCATTTATTATTAAAAACAAAACCCAAAATCTTCAGTAGAGTTTTTTGAAATTTTGTTTTTTTAATTTTGAAAATAGAACTTTTATAATAATATTAAAATTAGTACTATTCACTAAAAATTATTATTTGCTAAAAGGATAAATGAAGCAGAAACCCACCTTTCATTTTTTTACCCCAAATAACAAAGTTTTGATGAAAACACATTCAATGCATGTATAAAATTCTTCAGCTATTTGAGGAATGAGTTGGAATTCATTTGAAATGCATTGTTTCTGTAAACATCCTGCTGTGACCTACTTAATTATTGTCTGAATGACGTTAAGAATTTAATTCCTCTTACTAGCACTATCAGGCACATTAAAACATTCTCGAGTGCACAGAAATGGGCAAGGCTCTCTAGGCACTCACTTCAGTCAACAGTCCACCGCCACAGCCGATGTCAAGAATCTTCATCCCAGATAAAGGCTTCCCGGGGTGGTGATTCGCACTTGTTTTCAAAAGATTGTCTCTTTAAATTAAAAATTCAAAATATATAAAAACAGACAACTACTTTTATCAACAAAAGATTTTAAAATATACAGTGTTCAAGGTAACATTTGCCTTCATCTAACTTCATTTGCTTGTTCTACTGTCTTACTTTGAGAGAGGAGCTTGCTACACGGCTGAGGCTCGCTTTGAGCTCCCGGTTTCCTCTCTCAGTTCCCAGGTTCTGGGGTCACAGCAATGTTGTCACCATGCCTAGTCCGGGGTCCTCATTTGAAAGGAATCATTGGAATTTTTATAAGCATATCTTTTATTTTCAGAATGGAATGATCTACTTAATTAGCACATTTTCAATAATCAAGGTTCTGAGATAATGCAGCACTAATGCTCTAACAATAATAAAAAGAAAAATTTCAACCCAACCAAGTCAAATGGCCCTAATTGTATTCAAACTGTCTCAACATAAGGGTTGAAAACGTAAAGCCCTGTTGACTATGTTTTCAGAAGTATCTAGGATAAGTTCATTCATTGTTTACAGATAAAAAGCTGATAAGAGTCCCCATTTACTTAAGAGGCCTATACTCCCTTCTTTATTATGTGTCTTTTAATCTTCTGAATTAGTGGGACTTTTTCATGTATGACCATGTACACTTACACCAAAATCAAGTAAACTACAATAATCATAGTAATGCTTTACTGCACACACAAACATATTTGCACATGAACCTACAGAATCGTTACATACTTTATAGTATAGAATTGTAAATTAGGCTTTAAATTGGACATACAAATTTAATTATACATCTACTAAAATAAACATATATATAATGAACATCTTAGTCTCTTAAAATAATACAGACATTAGCTAAGTAGATCACTTCAGGATGATACAGGAAATGATCTTTTTCAAACGAAGTCCAATCCGTTCTTCAAACAGTCACAAAATGATGCCATTATTTTCAAACCATATTTTTTTTCTTCTGATGGCTTCTAGTTATGATGAAAGCAAAATCCAAGCATGTACCCACACTTTGCATCATACTAGATGACCTGTTTTATGTGATACATAAATAAATGGGAGCTGGAGAGACGGCTTAGTGGTTAAGAGCACTGACTGCTCTGCCAGAGGACCTGGGTTCAATTCCCAGCACCCACATAGCAGCACACAACTGTCTGTAACTCCAGATTCTAACTCTCTCATACAAACACACATGTAGGAAAAACACCATTGCACATAAAAAATAAATAAGAAAGTAAATAAATAAAGATGCTACAGTTGTTTGACTATAGTTCTCAAACTTAGTAATGCTGGAATCTCCCAGGAGATTTGCTGAAATGCAGACTGCATCACTGGCAAGCCCTTTCAACTCCTGTCTTTCTTTACCTCCCATTGAAACACATGGTCCCCATTTCACTTATCCAAGTAGGTTTCAAAGGCTGGTACTAGAGCCCCATCAACGTAAGCTCTCAAAGAGTCTGGTGAGCCAATCTGTCTCTGCAACGTTTCCTTTATCAGAACTGCCTAAAGGTCAGCAAGGCCACCCACTGCAGATCAGTAGCTATAAAACATCTTCAAGACAGCACTTTAGTTCCATTAGTTCATCAAGACTGAATTCCAACTGATCTCATAGAGCCAAAAATGTTTCAAGTTAAGTTGTAAAAGCAACCTGGGATTTTAGTATTGTTTTAAAGATTTTTTTTTTTTAAATTTTAAATTATGGTTCTGGGTATGTGAACATGAGCCCAGGGTGCCCTCGGAAGCCAAGGGAGGATGTCAGACCCCCTGGGGCTGGAGTGACTGTAAGCTGCCTGGTGTGGGTGATGGTAACCAAACCCTGTTTGAGCAGCAAGAGTTCTTAACTACTGAACCATCTCCCCACTCTAAAGCTAATACTTTTAAATCATGATGAGAAGTATCTCTAATTTCCAAAGCAACCCTAAAATATAAAATTTTGAATATAAGAAAAGCAAGAGGAAAGTGAATGCAAATTAGTGAAGGATGCACTTTTAAGTTAAGACTTAAAGGGAGTCTCTGGACTATTACCTAATGAATGGCACCCGTAGGTCATTCATAGAATGAAGAGCCCCAAACTTTCCATGCTCATCCCACCACATGTGAGCCAGGGCCAGGAAGTTTTTGACCTCCTCGCTGTCAACTGTTGTCTGTGAAGTACTGTGTAATCTCTCCCAAGGGGACCTAAGAGATGGGAACAAAGAACCAAGCATTATCATTGTTCTGAAAATGTGCTCACAGAATGTATTATACAGAAAGATTCCAATTTATTAGATTCTAAATATATAGATGGCTCAATTTGATACTTTAAGATCACAATCACATGCCCATATACATTCACAAGCTTTTGAGGACAAAACCTGCTGTTCTGGGTCACATTTAATACAATAACAATTATAACAACACAAGAGCTATCACTTGTTGCGTACTTACTAAATGCCAGGTACTAGCTAAGACACATTTTTGGACAATAGAACTATTACTTCATTTTGTGGCTGAGAAGAGAAAAGTTCAGCAAACTCAGGAAGGTGGTTGGACACAGCAATTCTACCATTCTGCCCTCTGCCCTCCATTTCCACAGCTCTCAGCATGCTCCACCATCTCCTCCCTGACCACAGTCTTATGCTTCTAATGAGTCTGCTGGCTCCATCCATCACCACCTTCTAATCTGATTTCCATGCTGAACTATAGAGAGATTATTCTGAAGTAAAAAATCTAGTTAATTTTTTTCTCACGTAAAATGTTTTCAAGGATTCCAGCGTCATTAGAGAAAAGACTAAAATCCTTGGCATGACAGCCATCTCAGAATGGTGATGTCCCCAGCTTCCTTCTTTCCCAAACTCCTTTCCTCCTGCTCCTTCCCCAGGAGCCATAGCCTATGAATCAGCCACACTCACTCCTTCCTCGCACACCTTGTGTATATTGTTTCTTCTTCTGGACCATTTTCCCCACATCCCTTTCTTTCCTCTACTAAGCACCTAAGTCTCTCATCCCTCAAATCTTATTTTAAATAAAATGTTATCTATGGAAATCTTCCTTAGTGCTCAGATGTGGGTTACATTCTCCTGTTTTAACTCCTACATCACGGTGTGCTTGTTCCTGGGCTGTCCAGTCATCTGACATGTCTGCTACTCACTAGAAGACCGACTACGAAGGAAAGGCATGGTTTGGTCTTGCACATCATTTTATCCCCAGGGCCTAGTATAGTTCTTAGAACATTGTTGTTTTCAGTCTTTAATCTTATGAGAAGGGGAAGCAGAACAAAATTAGACAACTCTGAAGCACATGTCAGTGCGGTACAGACAAATTCCAAAGTTCTGCTTGGCAAAAGATAATTAGACTATTAAGTCATAAAAAATAATGGCACTCACATGTTTGCCATTTCTCTTGGATACATTAGAGAGCACATTCTGTAGTCATTATTCTTATTTTTAATTTAAATTCATATACCATGTGCCCGTGAGATGGTTTAGCGTGTAAAGGCACTTGCTACCAAGTCTGGCAACCTGCTTTTGATCCTTGGGACTCATGTGGTTGAAGGAGAGAACAGATGCCTGCAAGTTGTTCTCTGACCTCCACAAGGGTGTCATGGTATCCATGACCCCCCCACACCCCCACTAAACAAACTAACAAACAACTGTAATTTTAAAAAAATTAAATTCAAGTCATCACTTTTCTCTAATTTTTTTAGGAATATGGGTGGAATTCCAAATAAGAATCCTTTACCATGATTAAGGCAAAACTTCAGTAATCAGGATTAATTTACAAAAGATAGCAAGATAAGTAGTTGCTATTTTGACTAAGAATAGTTTTACCTACACTCAACCTCAAAAGTGCTCATTTATAAGACACAAGAGTGGTCCATACGGGTGTGCACTGAGGAAGTACAGTCAATTTTTAACCACTACTGGGAAGTATTTTTCATAAGATTAGAAACTAATTTGTAAAGTCTAAACACGCAATTTGCTGACTTAATCTTACTATCTAGCATTATATAGACTTAGCATTAAAACCATCTTAGCGTTGTTTGTGTTTGGTTTTATCACAAGGGAATTTTGAAGAAATAAAACCATCTCCACGTCTTTAATACAGTATTTTATCTTTTCCTTAGTGATAGAAATAGGGGTGAGGAGTTGTGGTAGTTTGACTAGGAATGGCCCCCATAGACCCTTGTGTTTGAATACTTGGTCCATATGGGATAGCACTATTTGTTGGGGTAAGTGTAGCCTTGTTGGAGGAAGTGTATTACCGGGGGTAGGCTTTGAGGACTCAGGAGCTCAAGACAGTTCACGTCCTGCTGCCTGCCGATCCAGATGTAGAACCCTCAGCTCCTTCTCCAGTATCGTGCAGCCTGCATGCTGCCATGCTTCCCATCATGATGACAATGGACTGAACCTCTACCTGTAAGCCAGCCCCAATTTAACGTTTTCCTTTATAAGAGTTGCCATGGTCATGGTGTCTCTTCACAGCAGTAAAACCCTAACTAAGACAGGGTTATTAAGGGAAAAAAGGCACTCTCCAGGGTGGAAGAGATGTGTCCAATCTTCATTAAAAATAAAAATTGTCTCTGAATTTAAATAAATAGCATTCATGGCTATGTACTATATTTTCCTTCTAACTTTTAGGTGAACTTGAAGTTTTCCAAACCTAAAGATTGTTACAAAATAATTATTAATGAACATTTAAACAAGTAAAATCGACTTAAATTAGACCACATGAGCTTTAACATACTGGCCAAGTTTATTAAACACAATCAAAACTAAACTGCCATGACATGTAATTATGTAAATCTCTACTAGAATAATAAACTCACCTGTAAGTTTTTACTCTGGTCAAACAGGAAGAAGCCATCCCGTAGGATCTAAGCCACATGGTCCTGGGGTCACTGAGTTCCCATGGCTTCATCTGTAGATTCCTAGTGAGCTGCTTCCCTGAGTAAGCTGAAAACAAAGGTTAAAAGCAGAGAAAAGCATGTGATTCCTATCAACATAGCTAAAGAATTTTTATATGGTATTCTTATGGTGTATTGCAAATGATAAAGGAGTTTCTTTGGGAAAATAAAAGCATTAATTTGGGATTTAATTTTTAAAAAAAGGTGTTACTTTTTTGCATCTAAAAATTAAAATTATTGAAATTAAATAATGAATATGTAAAATCTGTCACTCTTTTTTTACACCCCTCCTTTCTCTGTGTGTTATTGGTAGGTGGGGAGACAAACAGACATACAATTATATCCTAAAATAAAAACTTGATAGTCTGTATGTTCAAATTTACATAAACATACTTAATAGGTTATTCAGATTACTGTGCACTTAATATTTAGATAAAGTATCCTAGAGACAAAAATGACATTACATGACAAAAAGACAATCCACTAAGAAGATAGAACAATCCTAAATGTGTATTACTAGACACTGCAATTTCAAAACAAATAAAGCAAATTTGACAGAACTAAAGTAAGAAAAAACAAACCCAAGCTATAGTGGAGGACCAACACTCCTCTGTAAGTGGAAAAAGCACCAGAAAAAAAAAAAAAAAAGTCAGCAAGGATACAAACTGAACGTTGTTAAGCAATACAGGTAACTGAATTTGTGAAACACTCCACCCAACCTGCAACAGAATCTACACTCTCTCAAGCATTCACAGACTATTCAAAAAGACAGACCACATAATTATTGTTTAACCTCTAAAGGAACTAAATCCATAGATCCAAGCCTTCTAGAAGTGTCCAGGCTCAGCTAGTTCCACTAGAGAATCTCTGCAAGAGCAGCAAGTACTCTTAACCACTGAGCCGTCTCTTCAACCTCCAAAGGAATCTCATGTCTGAACAAAGCTCCTGGAAGAAGAAATGGCAAACAATGCATCCAGACTCACCAACAGAACACAGCAGTGGCGGACAGTGAGTGCTGACAGAATCGTACCCGCCCCATCCTAGCACTTGGGCAGCCCAGCGAAGGAGACTGCAAGCTGGTGCTCAGCCTGTGCTGCATGGTGGGCCTGCCTTCCTTTGTTTCCTTTTTTTTTTCTTGTCTTATTGAGGTTTGTGTTTGTTTTGATTTTTATTATTTATTTATTCAAGAGAGAGAAAGAATATAAAGTAGGGAGGTGGGGAAGATCTCAGAGTACTTGGGGGGAAGGGAATATGGTCAAAATATATGAAAAAATTAAGCAAAAGAAGAAAATAATAAAATGAGACAACCCCTAACAACAATGCAGGATACTTCCCAGATAATTTCCCAAAGCTAGAAGCACCCTAAAAACCAAAGAAGTTTACAGATGAATTTGCTTAAAGAGCAGACGTAAAAATCTCAATGAATACTAGCAAATAATTGTATTATATACAAAATACGATCGCACAACCACAGTGGCTGATGCAGGTGAAGCAGTTTGCACTCACCTACGATGAACACCCAGCAAATAAGAATGCAGGGAACTTATTTTACAAAGCATCTATTTTTATAGTTCTATAGTCTTATAGTTGCATATAACTTAAATGATAAAAGAAAAAGGTGTTGCTCACGTCAGGAGCAAGATCTTAGACATGGCAATAAGACAAGAAAAGAAAGCAAAACACATACATGATGAGAGAAGGAAAGTGAAGTGGTCCTATTGTCTATGTAGAACATCCCAAGAAATCTTACATTTATTTTAGTTTTTAGTATTTATTTATTTATGTTCATCTTATGCATGTGAGTGTTTTACCTGTATGTAAGTGTACTCTCTGTGTATGGTGTATACGGAGGCCAGAAGAAAATGTCAGATACCCTGGAACTGGAGTCCAGAGATTGTGAGCGGCTATGGGTTTTGGGAACTGAAACCAGGTCCTCAGCAAAAGTGACAGTACTTGTACTGGCTAGGTTTGTGTGTCAACTTGACACAAGCTGGAGTTATCACAGAGAAAGGAGTTTCAGTTGAGAAAATGCCTCCATGAGATCCAGTGGTAAGGCATTTTCTCAATTAGTGATCAAGGGGGGAGGGCCCCTTGTGAGTGGTACCATCCCTAGGCTGGTAGTCTTGGGCTCTATAAGAAAGCCAGCTGAGCAAACCAGGAGAAGCAAGCCAGTAAGTTACATCCCTCCATGGCCTCTGCATCAGCTCCTGCTTCCTGACCTGCTTGAGTTCTAGTCCTGACTTCCTTTGGTGATGAACAGCAGTGTGGCAGTGTAAGCTCAATAAACCCTTTTCTCCCCAACTTGCATCTTGGTCATGATGTTTATGCAAGAATAGAAACCCTGGCTAAGACAGTACTCTTAACTCCTGAGACATCTCTTTAGCCCCCAAGGAGCTCTGACGTTTAAACAAAAACTCTTGAAATTAATATTTTGAGTTCCACAACCTGAAATAATACTATGAAAAACTTAGCAAATTGTAACTTCAGCAAAGCAAGATAGCTTAGCAGGGAAAGATGTTTGCTATGAGACCTGATGACCTGAGTTCAATTCTTGGGATCCACGTGGTAGAAAGAGAGAATAGATTCCCACAGGTGTCCTCTGACCTTGACAAGTCTGCTGTGGCGGGCACTAGCCCCACCCCCACATACACAAAATAAAATGTGAAAAATAAAAAACAAACCCACTGATGTTCATACAAGCAACCCCATTTGAACTCAGTAGGTCTCACACAGAGAAAGAGCTAACAGTAGATGGGGGCTTGTTGAAAAAGGATTCTTCAGGAATGGAATAGATTACAGAGGATAATGGGAGGTAAATATGATCACTGTGTGTGCGAGCATGTGTATGAGTGAGTGAGTGAGTGTATGTGTGTGTGTGTGTGTGTGTGTGTAATTGTAAAAGAATAGAGCAATTCTTATTCTTGTTCAATATTAATAAAAACTAGGATTAAAACAAATGAAAGCCATAGGGAGAAACACATACCTATCAAAATATCTAATATTTAAAAATAATGATATCACCAAATGTAGAGCAGGAATGAAGAAACTGTATCTCTTATATAAATATTAGCTACCTAGCTAGGTAGGTAGATAGATAGATAGATAGATAGATAGATAGATAGATAGATAGATAGATAGATAGATAGCATGTAAAGAGTATAGCCACTCTGGTAGCAGCTCCCAACAAAGTAAAACATACACTTAGCATTTAAAGCTAGTAAGAGCCAGGAAGTCCCACCCTCAGGTTAGCAGCCTCAAAATCCAGCTGAAGGCTGCAGTGAGTCCTCTGAGGCACAGTTCAGTGACACCAAAGCAAAATCCCAATTTGTCACTCCATATCACTCAGAGGACAGCAGCTCAGTGTCATCTTGAGAAAAACTACTGGTAAAAATGGAGCCACCCCAAAAGCCATATCATGGAATAGCCACTGTCTAACGAACCCCAATTTAGCCTGCCACAGCTCCTGGACAAAGGATGGCTTAGAAGCAGCTATAAGAAGCAGGAGGGCCAAATGAGCCAAAAGGTCAAGGGGGCAGGAGCCTAGTTCAGTGTGGGAAGTGCATAAGGCAAGCTAGCCCCACCCTTGGGTTAGAATCAGATTTCAAACCTGGACTTTTATAGATCTGATACTGAAGCCAGCAGGTAGATAGAATGCTGAGATGCCTCTCTGTCCTTCACTGCTCAAGTCCACAAACTGAAGTTCTAATAGGGCACACCATACCCACAATGACATCCTTTCAGCAGGGTGCTTAATACTCAGGGGGCTTTGAAGGTAGGGCAACAAGATCTCTGCTTGTACTCATCCCAGGGCTGCAGTCACTTCCCAACTCACGTGGGAGCCAGACCTCACTAAAGCAACTACCCTATGCGGTGCTATCTGGGGGTGTTCTGGGGAGTGTGAGGTCTATCCTGCCTACACAATGCTAATTGTAGCAAGCAGAGGCTCTGGCACACAAAGGAGGAAACACATATATGAAGATTACTCTGGAAGACACTGGATACTCCCATCATTCCGCAACAGAATAACCCAGAGACAAGAGCCCAAGGTTCAACTTGCCCTCCTCCTCTATGCACAGGACTAGGAGCCTCCAATGTTTAAGGGACTAGAAGAAATATCTATCTATCTATCTATCTATCTATCTATCTATCTATCTATCTATCTATCTATCTCTGCTCCCCCCCCCCGTGTGTGTGTGTGTGTGTGTGTGTGTGTGTGTGTGTGTGCGTGAACTCTCGTGTTCTCTCTTTCCACATGTGGGTTCCAGAAACCTACACGGATCAGGACTGCCTTGTTAGGTCTGGTACCCAGAGCCATCTTACTGTCCCTCTATCATCTTGTTCTTCCATTTATTTGTTTCACGTGGATATTTTGCCTGTCTGAATGTATGAACATCACACATTGGTCTGTTACCCACAGAAGTCAGAAGAGGGCATTAGACCCCCTGAAACTAGAGTTACAGACAGTTGTGAGACAGCATGTGGGTTCTGGGACCACTGAGCCATCTGTCCAGCCCTCTTCTTTTCATTCTCTCTGTGTGTTTGTCATTTCCTTCCATCTGTCTAATTTTATTTATGCCCTTTTTCTTTCCAATTAGGGGCAGACATTTTTCCTATCCTTTTTTCTTTATTACCTTTCCATACTTAGTATTTTGACTTTACCTTCTGATATGTAAAACTTTTCTTGTGGAGACACACAAAAATGTTTACTCAGCCCAGATAGGGAACCAATGGCATTCCACCAAAGTCCACTATGTTTGTACAGAAATAGCAAACCAGTAAAGCAGTGACTCCACAAAAGGCCCCTGGTCCCTAAATATGGCCTTCATTCAGGCAACTCTAGGACACTTCCTTCTTGGCAAAGGGTACAGTGGGGACACGCCTGTCTTCCATCTCTTCTTGTAAAGCTTCAGTGAACTGGCAGGCAAGTTTTGAACTTTCCAAACACTCCCAAGCATCTGACTTTCCATCAGTTTTTCTCCTCAGGAACTCCAGCTGGGCACAAAGCCTGCAATATTCACTTTCAGAGGACTGGAGCAGGACCCAATTCACGGCATGTGAATACTGAGGTTCCTTTCTTTCCTTCATCTCCTGAGTGCTTTAGCATTTTACAAACGATTTAGATGCCAGACTAGATCACTCAGGGCTGCCAAAAACCTATCCTAATTTGTAGGGATTACAGGACTCAGCAAAGCCACTAAGCCCCTATTGAGTCAACTTCTTTCTAAACTTCCCTGTGGATATAGTTCTGTCTGGCCTGAAGAACTGGACATCAATACAGTTCTCTTCTAACTTCCCCAGCAATGCATGTCCTTCCTATAC
Organism: Uromys caudimaculatus; assembly: GCA_028551405.1. NCBI lineage: Eukaryota > Metazoa > Chordata > Mammalia > Rodentia > Muridae > Uromys > Uromys caudimaculatus. The sequence continues at coordinate 9,090,959 of CM052702.1, forward strand.
TGTCTGCTGTTTCCTGATCTTCATGGAGATCTTAGCAGGGAAAATCAAGTATTTCTAATGGTTTGTAATAAGTCTGTCCACCAGGAACTGACTTTTCTCATACTGCCTCAGGTTCTACAGCTTTTATCTAAAGAAAGGGTGAATAATTATACTATTTTGTTTCTCTGCCACTATAGCACTCAAACTGTCCCATTCACCCTCCTGTAGCTGTGGGACTGTGACAGGGTCTTTCATTGCTTGTTTAAAAGTCTTTTCCAGAGCTGGATGTGGTGGCACATGACTTTAATCTCAGTACTTGATAGGCAGAGGCAAGTAAATCTCTGTGAGTTCAAGATCACCCTGGTCTACATAGTGAGTTCCAGGATACCTAAAATTACATAGTGAGACCCTGACGTGAACAAACAAATAAATGAACAAAATATTTTCCAAGCCAAGCAGTTGAGAGCAGAATATTCCTTTGCATAGTCTCCTACATTCAGCCATTCCTAAAGCCCACATTTGCATGCTCTATCAAGGATTTTTGTCTTTCTCTTATTAAAGACTGGACCCAAGGGCTATCTTATTTCACCTTTATCTTAATCTCCCTTACAATGTGACTCTTTCCAGGGGTTCCAACTTTTTAGATCAAGGGAAGGATTTTGAGCACACATCCGACCTGCACTCTTTCACTTGAATCTTGCCAACTGTGAGAAACAATGTGCCAACACCCCCAGCCCTCTTCTTTTTTTCACTTTCCTTTCCAAATCAGAGACCGATACAGAGGCTAAACATAGCATGTTTGAGGGTTTGCTTGCTTGTTTTTTTAAAAGAAAACTGTAATTCCTCCCTTACTCCCACAAGTTCTTTTTGGAAGACACTTAAGCCTCATATGCATGTTGTATTGCCCAAAACAAAGGCTGAAGCCATAGCTGCTTAAGATCACAACCCATATATCCCATTTTAGGGACTGGTAGACAGTCTTTAACCCACCAGCTGTTTAGAGGGCTGTAGTGACAATTTTGGAATTTTGATGTCTTTAAAAAAACCACAGAAATGTTCTAAGAATGTCTTCATTTGAATCCCAGGTACAGGGATGTGGGTCTGTGATTTACCTCAAGCTCTAGCAGAGGTATAGTTTTGCCAGCCGCAGATAGTTTCTATGATTGTGTGACATTTAGTATCAGAGGGTATATAAATGCTAGGGGCCGGGCTCCAAGAGGGTGAGTTGGTGATTGTTGGTGATTTAGGGAGGTTGGTGTGGTTTGTTAGTAACTGTGGTCCAAGAAGAAACGAAAAGAAATCAGGTTAGGCATGTTCCTAATTCCTCTTTCCCCTCTAATCTAATCTTGTTTCTCGACTACCTCATGTTAGGGGTGAAACCAGGGGAATAAATAAATGGTAAGATAAAAGAAGATCCCACAAAGCAACAAAGACCAGCTACAGGGGACAGTTCCATAACTCAAGAGGTGGAACCCAAGAAGACATGCCATCTTACTAAGTACAAGAAGATGGCCATCCTGGAATTACCCACAAAGATGTTCTTACTCCCAGACAGTTCAACATTGGTCACATGTCTGTCACCCATCTCATAAGGCCTGCGACCACCAGTACAGTAAGGAGGTACACTATCTCATGGGGATACGTAGCCTTATTGGAATTTCTACCATGATTGCCTCACCCTTACATGGATCAGATCCAGTTGTATGTCTCAGCATCCATTGCAGGGGCCATGCAACCAATCCTATCCAACTCATCCTTAGTTCTCTTGGTCCCTACTTGGGTGCCATGTGTTATGGGAGACTTTCCTTGTTGAGATCCATTTATATACCTAAGATAGGGAGCCAACCATAAACCAAAGTAACTATTCTCCCCAAAGTCCAATTAGCAAATCAATGAGTTCATCAGCACTAGTTACAGGAATTTGGGTAAGGGGTTACTTACAGGAGCAGGAGCCACTAAAAGGGAGCTATATCACCAAGAGCCCACCCCCGCATGAGTAGGAACTCATGCTGTTGCAACCAAAAGGCTCTCTGCAGTGCTTACAAGCGGCTGACAAGGGGGTCAGAGTCTCTTAGCAATCTTGACTGCTTCTATAACCTTGGTGAGGGGCCTTTGTGACTCTTGTTCCTTTCAGTTTTCCCAACTTGTGAGAATACTGTACCTCCAGAATCTTATGACTCTCCCCTCCCTTTCAAAAGAAACTGTTACATAACATTAAAACAAGTTTTGTGTGTATGCACCTGTATGTGGTGTGTGTATAATGTTATACATGGATGTGTGTGTGTGCAGTATGTGTCTATGCACATGTTTGTGTGCATATGTATGTGTGCATGTGGAGGCCAGCAGTTGACTTTAGATATCTTTATCAATCACTCTTATTTTTTAAGACAAAGTCTCTAAGTGAACCTGGAACTCATTCATTTGGCTAGGCTGACTGGCAGTGAGCTCCGGGGATCCACCCATCTTTGCCCACCCCATCTGCCACTGCAGGAGTTATAGATAAGCCACTGCAACTGGCTTCTACTGGGTTCTGCATCTATGCTTCCTTTATTGACTGAGCCACCTTCCTAATTCTGGCTTTTAAAAAAAAAAAATATATATATATATATATATATATATGTATATATATATATATATATATATATATATATATATATATTTAATTCCTTGACATTTATGTAATTTTGAATGTTTTTACCACTGAAAAAGGTTTTGTGGGGCCGGGCAGTGGTGGCGCACGCCTTTAATCCCAGCACTCGGGAGGCAGAGGCAGGCGGATTTCTGAGTTCGAGGCCAGCCTGGTCTACAAAGTGAATTCCAGGACAGCCAGGGCTACACAGAGAAACCCTGTCTCGAAAAACCAAAAAAAAAAAGGTTTTGTGGTTCCCTTTTCTTCTTTTATTTTTCTATTCTTTTACCCTTCTCCTTTAGCCTCCCTGACATTCAGCACCTCCTTTATCCTTTTGTCCAATTACCCATGTTCTTTTTTTCTTTTCCATCCCTTTCCTGTCTTCTTCCTATATCTTTCAGCTTACTACTTTGACACTTACACTTAGCACATTGGACAGTAGTTTTCCATTGTTAGTACTGTGTCCACTGGCGATGTATCAGCAGGCTGTAATTACTTTTTACACATGTTTCTATAGCTTGTATGGTTTGTTGTTGTTGCTGACACTGAAGTTTGTTTCCTCTGCCAAGTGGTACTGGGCATTAAGTACTCAGGAGGAGACCACTCAGTAGGAGGATGTCCCAACCCAGAAGAGATATCCAAACCAACAGCCTGTGGTCTACAGCCATAGACGCAAGCAAACACCTATACCAGAAAAGAAAAGACTGGCATGGGGGTGTTTCGAGACATGCACAAACTAAAGCAATTTCATCATGTCACCAGAGCTGCCAAAGGCATGGAGGAGGTGCTATACACAAGGGAAGAACATGCCAATCACAACAGCACGCGAGGCACAGCCAGGTGGGTCTTCTGATGTATGATGTCTACAGAGTGTGTTCTAGAATACCCAGAGTTATATGAGACTGTCTCAAAAAAAAAAAAAAATTACAGGAAAGAATAAACTTCATGAAAGAAGCAGCTAAACAAAGGGGAGCAAAGAATCCATGAAGTTGAACTACTAAATGGTGAGTTCCTGATACTAATAAGGAGGAAAGCAAAGAATAAAAATAATCCAAACAACCAGAAAATAACAGGACTCAGTAAACATCTCTCAATAATAACCTTAAGTGTAAATGGTTTCAACTAACTAATAAACAGGCACAGACTTGCTGGCTGGATTAGAAAACAAGATGAGCTACCTGTTGTCTATGAGAAACTCACCTCTCTGGTAAAGATACTCAGACTGATATCAAAGGAAGGAAATCAATCCATCAAGCAAACAAAAATTTAACATTAGCTGGAGTAGCTACTCTGTTGTCTGAAAGTAGATAAGACAAAGTCAGTCAGAAGAAACAAAGAAGGCGACTACATATTAATAAAGGGAGCAATTCAACAACAAAATACGTGTGCCAAACACAGGAGCTCCCGATTTCATAAAATAAATACTAATGTGCACATAAAATGCCAGATAGGTCCTGATCCAAGAATCATAGGTAATTTCAATATCCTGCTCTCATGTCTAGATAGGTTACCCAAACTAAAGATCAGAAATTAATGAAGACTAAAGAAACAATATATAGAATCAATCAAAGATTTGGTTCTTCATGAGGCAGAGGATGTAGTTCAGTTTGTTCTTTGGAAAAATAAATGACGAGATCAACAAATCTTTAGCCAAACTAAGGAAAAGAAAGAGAAAAGGAGAGCTAACTTATTAAAATTAGAGGTGGAAAGGCAGGGGAGGGGAGCACTATGCAAGCCAACAAAATACAAAAAGGCACCATTAGGGAGCTCCTTGAAAACATGTTCCAAAAGACTGGAAAATTCAAAAGTGGACAAATTCCTAAAAACATAAATTACCAAAATTAATAAGAGACAACTTAAACAGATCCCTAACGACTATTAGGAATGAAGCAAGAGAACAGTCTCCCAAGAAAGGAGGGATTAACTGCTTAATTCTACCAAACCTTTAATGAAGAACACCAATGCTCCTCAAACTGTTTCAGTAGAATAGAAATAGAAAGAATACTATCAAACTCATCCTACAAAGCCAGCATCAACCTCATCAAACCAAGAGAGAAATCCACAGACCAATTATCCCGATCAACACAGATGCAAAAATACTCAACAAAATTCTTGAAAGTGGAATTCAAAAACACATTAAGAAGATAAGATGAGCAAGTTGATTTTATTCCAGAGATATAAGCTTGGTTAAAAATATGCATATAAGTATATATATAACTCAGCACATAGACAGACAGAGGGTGAAGACACACAGTCGTCTCAATCCACGAAGAAAAGGCCTTCAGCTAAGTTCAACCACATTCCTCCATCTAAAAGCCCCGAGGAAACAGGACTAGAAGAAGCAGTTTAAAAGAACAATGGCTATATATGAGAAAGCTATAGCAACATTGAATTAAAGCAGGGGAAACATATTTCCTCTGAAATCTAGAATTAGGCAAGGCTGTCCATTCTCTATACCCTTATCAACTATAGTGCTTAAGGTCTTAGCTAGAGCGGTAAGACATAAGAATAAAGAGATACAAATAGGGCAGGAAGTGGTCAAGTTATCATGAATAGCAGGCTACATGATTCTCTGCTTAAAGGACCCTGAAGATCCCACCAGAAAGCTCTTAGGTAAGAGCAAAAGAATAGGGTAGAAAATCAATGGGCAAAAGCAGTAGCTTTTACTTATACTTTTTAACTTGTGTGTATGTGCAGTACATTCATGTGCGTGTGTATGCACGTCCACGCATGCATACATGGAAACTAGAGGCTGATGCTGGTGTCTTCCTCAGTTGTTCTCTACCTTATTTTTCAAGACAGGGTTTCTCTCTGGCTTACTGGTGAGACTGGCTGGCTAGTGAGCCACACAATCCTGTTGCCTCTTCTTCCCAGTGTCAGGTTACAGGCACATGCTACCACTTCTTTTTCCATGGGTGCTGAGGACCCCGACTTAGGTCCTTATGTTTTCGTACTTTACCCACCTCTAAGCCATCGCTTAAGCTCTTAAAATAAGTAACTCTTCTATATATTGATAATAAACTTGGTGAAAAATTGGGGTGGGGGGTTCCATTCACTAAAGCTTAAAACAAACCTAGGAATAATCTAACCAAAATGGTGAGAAGATCTCTACAGTGAAAACTTTAAAACATTGAAGAAACTGAAAATGGCACGAGGTAGAAAGATCTCCTATGCTCAATGGTTAGACCAAATTAATATTATGGAAATGGGCGTATTACTGAAAGCAATCAACAGGTTCAATGAATATCCATCGAAATTCCAAGGAGATTCTTCACAGAACTAGAGAAAGCAATCCTAAAGTTTCACAAAAGTACACAAATTCTCAAATAACTAATGCAGACATGTAGAGCAATGGAATAGAAACAGAACAGAGGGCCCTGAACTAAACTATACTGTTAGATAGCTACGTAAGTGTTGACTACACTGCCAAACGGGCACATGGGTGAAGCCAACCTCCTTGACAGACACTGAGAAGACGGACTGTCACGTGCATGGATGATGTCCGTATTTCTCACTCTGCCCAGGTCAATTAAAAAATGGAGCAAAGTCCTCAATTTAAGATATGAAACTCTGAAAGTGCTAAAAGAAAATAGAGAAAATAGGGTAGTACAGAGGGAAAGATTTACTGAACAGAATCCAATATCACAAAAGGTCCCCAAAACTGATAAAGGGGATTATGAGAAATTAAGAGTCTCCAACAAAGGAAATAAACACTAAAGAGACAGCCTAAAGAATGGGGTGGGGGTGGGGGTGGGGGTGGAAGATTTGGCCAAAAAATGTATGTATGAGACAAGGAATTAATTTCCAAGATATATAAAAAAATAGCAAAAATTAAATTCCCCCTCCCTAAATCATCCAGTCACAATGAACTGAAAAACAAAAGCAAAACAACAGAAAACAAAAGCCAGGGCAGTGGGTAAAAGCTCTTCCCCCTAAATTGTACTCCTGAGTTCAACGGCCAAGACCTACATGGTAGAGAGAACCACGGTAGAAGTATTCACAGTAGCCAAGGAATGTAAGCAGCCTAGATATCCACCAACACATACAAAAAATGTAGTATATACATACAACAAAGTTTTATATAGCCTGAAGAAAAATGAAATTATGATATTTTCAGGAAAATAAAGTAAAAATCAATTAGGCACAATAAGCCAGATTCAGAAAAATGAAGACTACATTTTTTTCTCATAATTTAAACCTAAATTTAAAATTATAGTTGGGTCTGGTGGTCCGTGCTTTTAAGAGCCTGGCCTACCTGGTCTACATAGCAAGTTCCACGTTAGTCAGGACCACATAGTGAGACCATATAATCAGAGGATCCAAGCAAAGAATATTCGTATAATCTGTGCAGGTTTTCTTTTTTCAATTTGTGAGTCATAAAATAGTTTTCTTTTTAAATCACTAAGCGCACTAGAGGCTGTCTCTCCAACACACCTGTCAGCATCCAGTCTCTCTCCTTGTAGGCAGCTGGGTCACTAGATTTGTGTGCAAGTTTCCAGAAACCTTTTACACATACACCATTATCTTAATGTATCAATTCTTGCCATTTTACATAACATCTACCAAGTTTTTTTGGAGACTGCTTCATAATATTGTATAAAGAGGTTCTTTTGCTTTAATAAGAACTTCACAGTAACCCATTGCATAGCTCTTACAATTTATTCAAGCAGCACCTTATTAAGGGGCATTTAGCCTATTTCTTATTTTCTAATACAAAAACCATGGAACTGAATTAAATAAGTAATTTTCTGTATGTTCATTTAGGTAAAATACCAAACAATATGTCCAAATGTGAGCAAAGATCATTCATAGACATTCAATCAATTTATAACCCTATAGATAAGTGTCTAGTGTCTGGGGACTCTCACTGACCACCCATTCAATGCTAATCAGGTATTTCTATCCTTGATAATTGTTAGAAATGTTTTACTAATGTAGTTTTAGGTAGCTTTTCTTAAATATGATCATTTACATACCACTTTTGCCTTTTTGTGGTCTGCATAAAGGTTTTTCCAGTTTTTGTTTTTGTTGTTTGTTACCGTTGTTCTGAAATGGGGATCTCATGATGTATCCCAGCTGTCCTGAAACTTGCTGTAGAGTCCAGGCTGACCTCAGATTGGTTAACATTTATTTTTGTTTTACATGTTTGCCTATATGTACATTGTGGATACCCGGTGTTTGCCGTATCCACGAAGGCCATTTGAATCCAATGGGGCTGGGGTTACAGACAGTAGTGAACAGCCATGTGGGTTCTAGCACCCGTGTTGGGGGAACTCAAAACCACCTGTAACTCCTTTTGTGGGAACTCTGCTGTTGTTTTCTGGCCATCGCAGACACTTTTCACACACAGGGCAAACGTTAAAAGCTGGGTCTGGTGATATACACCTTATTTGCCAATCAAGAGCATAAATGCCTTAAAATCTTTAGCGGGGGTGGTAAGATAGTGAGCAACAAAACAGTGAGACAGTGGTATGAGGTTCCCCAGTGTGTCTTTCTTAGTTTGGTAAGGAGAGCAAGAACCACCTCCAGGTTCCATCCAGCAAATGCTCCGGGGCCACAAGCTCACAGTACTCAAATAAAATAGGGCAAAGGTCGTAGGCTACATGGCGGCGGCACACGGGAAACGCTCTCCGAGGCCCTGATCCTCAGTCCTCAGCATTTTCCTTGCTTCCCAGAACTGGAGGGTCGTAAGCACCGTAAAGAGCAAACCCTAATCCTGGAGGTCAACCAGGATGAGGACGTGGCGACGTGGCACTGCTTTTAAACTGAACCCACAGAGCGGGACAGCCCACCGCTCTCTGCCGCGCTTGCGCAGAGCCGCCACTGGCAACCGAGGCGTGTGGAAGAACTTCCGCGCCGACACTCACCCGACTGTGAAGTTACACGAGGAGGCTCGGCTACCGCGCTGGGACACCCAAACCCAAACGTTTCTAGGAAACGAACCCCACCAGAGCTCAGCCTTCCGCTTCTCCACATGGCGACAAGAATCCTACTCCTTTTCCGGTCCCTCCTCAAAACAAATCCCCACCGGAAGGGTTCCGCCTCCCACACTCGCAGGTGCCGGCTTTTGCATTTAGTTAATGTGACTTTGTGGCCACTGTTAATTCGAACTCGTCTACCAAATTATGTCTGTAATGAAATAATGAGATGATAAAAGGCCACGAATATCTACCTTCTCTTCCTACGAATCACGCCGTGCTGTTTTCGTATTTACGAGATATCTCCTCAGAGACGTGTGTATTCTTGGAAGACCCTGACTCTAATGCTTAAAATCAAGTATGGAAGCACTTCTTGCGAGATACTCATTCTCTTTTGAGGCGCTCAAGTATCACAGAGAACAGAAGTCCAAATTTAAAGTACATTTTCTGAAACTGACCTATTATTCTGTTTAGGACACACCGTATGTAGCAGAAAACTCAACACTTTACACAAAGTTTATTTGAAGTACAAACAGGGATCAGTACGTAAGTTTCTACTTCATACTAGTTATTTTTTTGTCAACTTGACATTAATTAGATTCACAAGGAAATAGGGACCCTCACTTGAACTGCCTTCATTAGACTGGGCCGTGGTATGTTGTGGTATGTTTGTGCGGTGTTTTCATGACTAATGATTGCTGTGGGAGGGTTCAGCCCTTTGGAAAGTGGAACTGTGTCTTATCAGAAAGCCCACTAAGCAAGACAATGAGCAGCTTTCCGTTATGGATCTTGCCCTGACTTCCCTCAATGATAGAGTGGGATCTCTAAGCCAAAAATACCCTTTTCTAGATAGAGTTGCTTTTAGTCATTGTTTATCACAGCAACAACAACAACAAAAAGCAAACCAGGAACGGTATAAAATAAAAAAGGCTTTCCTCATAAAAGAAGGGTAAACTACAATTTAGGGCATCATTCTACATTTCAACAGGCAGTGCCATCCTTTCAATCGTCGAAAATTACTAAGCTCTCATTTATATCCTCTGAACTAAAATATTAACCTCGTAAGCTGAAAATCAGCTGCTCTATCATAGTCAACGTCCCTGTGTTTGGAGATATATGGCCCCTTCTCCAAATGAAGTTTTACACAAAAGTTAGCATGTCCTGTTTTTGTTGGATTGACAGATCCAAGGAAAATCAATGGTGCAAACATTGTTAACATTCTAAGGACTTCCTGTGCGTGTATTGTACTTACATTAAGTGTACACCACGCAGTTCCACAGCCATCCCAGTCTTGCTTCAACAAAGGCAGGAAGTGATATGCTTAAATACTGGTGGGAAGCAAAGAACTCTCTACCCCCCCCCCCCCCCCCAAAACAACAAAAAGCTTTTCTGGAAGTCAAGCCAGAGCTAGTGTCAGAAATAAAATTGTGCTGATCGTAATTCAGTACGTAGCCATTGTTGTGGAAAAGTTCCAGAGCAACTCTAGTCTTATTTCTGAACAAGTTGTAAATATTTTAGAAAACTCAACACTCACAACGTTTATAATGTGTTCTAGTTTTTCAATAAAAAAAGGATAAGTCCCTTTATGTCCACACAAGTTTCATCCCTCTGAACAATCTACTACTACATCCACCCAGCTGAGTGAGTTTTTGGATTTACTCAAAGGCTATCTCGTGGTGCCCACTCTTGAGAAATTAGATCTTGCCACATTCTATTTAAAGCTGAACTTCCAGGGGAGCTGGAGAAGTGGCTCTGTGAGGACCCTAGTTTCAGTGTTCACACTGTGACTCGAAGCCCTGGGGCACCCAACGCCCTCTTCAGGCCCTTTGGGCCCCTAACACAGACAGGCACTCACTATCACTAGTTCAGTTTACAAACTTCAATGTTACATTCTTTTTTTAACTTACTATAGGAATTTTTAGCTGTATGCAACTCCTAAAAATCTCCAAATGAAAAGTTTTAAAGCTCAGGGTCTGGAGAGATCACACATACACACCCCATTAAAAAAAAAATAATAAATCCTGGAGCCCCTTGGTGAAATGGTTTAGTGGTGGAAAGCACTGGCTGCTCCTCCAGAGAATCAAGAATGTGTATAGTGGAGGCCAAGGAAGGCAAAATACCAATACATAAAATACATACATTTAAAAGTATTTTTAAAGAGTTGCAAAGCTCTTCTGTCAATATTCTTCATGTTTTTTTTAAAGAAGACTATATTTATACTAAAATGGGCTATTTTTGGACATTTACCTGTTGTGCAGCACCTCAGAAGATGACAAGACAGTTTACAAAGGCAGAAAACATATACATTAATGGTATTGCACAATATTGGTATTTTGGGGCCTTAAACAAATCTTGTAAGGAAGTTCTCCTTTGGAAAAGTTACTGTCTATTATTCTCCCAGTGGAGTCGAGTCCACCCATACCCACAAGAACACTATGACCCCCACACTAGAGAATGCCGACTCCCTCAGCTTTTTTCATACTTACTACATCTGTGCAGACATGCACAGAGCATGTGTGGAAGAGTTACAGGACAATATATTTAAATTTAATGATATTATTTAATATTAATATCATTATTAAAGTGAAAATATGACTTGCATATTGTTCTACAGAACTTCTCTCTAATCCATGTTCATGTGTAGGTTAAGTACCCACAGAGTCTACAGAGGGGTGTCTTACCCCTGGGGCTGGAGTTACAGGAAGTTGTGAGCCACCTAGTGTAGGTACGGGGAAGCGAACTAGGGTCCTCTGTAAGAACTGCAGTAAATGCTCTTAACCACTGAGCCATCTCTCCAGACTTTCCAAAGGGAATCTTAAAGACATTCTGATCAACCAATTCAGATCGACTGTCTCAAAAATTGAATGTATTCATTTTTCAAAAGTGTAATTTAAAAAAGTATTTTATAACCAAAGTTTACACCTAACATTCATATACAATTTAGCATTTGCATCCTAAATTATGCAAGCCCTATTTAAAAAAAATTTCCCACTCAAATAAATACTGTTACATGTAAAGGAAATAATAAATTTTCCACAAAAATCTGACAGTTGGAAATACAATCATAATGCAGGTGTATCTACTAATAATCATGAATACTTTGTTGATTTTAAAAGGGTAGATTTAATGATAAAAACCCATGCAATTAAGCAGAACTGGTGAATTCCTTTTGGTTTTCATTTGTATGTCTAAAAACGTATGTATCATAGCCAGCAGAATTTTTCAGTAGAATTTTATTTTGAAAATAATACTTCACTTGAAGATTGATCTAAAACACTTTAAGGTATGAAAATTTTATACAACTTATCTATTACAAATTAATCAGAATTCTTCAATTAGATACACTGTGTTAGCTCACCTACATAAAAAATATTGCACATTTTGTCTCCAGATGTTACTGATGACTAAATTGTATAGAACTCCAAACTACTTATTCTGTGAAATGGCAACTTTATAAATATTGTAACTAAATGCACTGTAAACAGCCATTTTGGTAAACATGCATTTATTCACAGATTCATTTCCTTTAGATAAATGCGAAACTGCTCAAAATTAAGATGCTATGTCGAGGTACAAGAATGTACAAACAAAACTATTTCTGTCTTCATTTCGAGGAAACACTGATCTTGGCAAAAACCTGGCATTATTTTCAAATGAACTATTGCTGGTAAGAAAGCACAATACTTTGTTTTCTGTGTTCTGCACTTGCATTTCTCTTTCAGTTAGAATTTGAAAAGCACGGTTTCTAAGACTCAACTATCACTGTTTAAGTGTATCATCTCAAAAACTCAGGCCCTGAAGCAGCTGAACACTTGGCAAAATGCCTACTCATTCTAGCTGTGACTCATTCTAGACCATTCACTGGTCAAGTTTTTGGAAACTGAGAAAATCAGACCATTTTAATGTTATGTAATTGACACAATCCTGCATAACACAATATTCCTCCATTAAGCTGAGGTCATCTTATATTTTTAAAATATAAATATATTGAATCCTAAGTCCTATTTCTTAATAGGTAAACCCAAGGTGTTATGCATGTAAAATAGGAGTGACTATGTAATTCCAGACTATTAGTGTCAAATAGTCATTACCAATAACTCTACTGGTGTAATGGCCTGATTGTTTCCAGCAATTTCATTTGACAGGAGTAACATTTTATACAGAGAATATATTACTTGAACACCCCCCCCCCAAAAAAAAAAAGTTTAGAAAGCTGATCAGATGATTTCAAAGAAAAGTAAGGTGATTTTCTGGCCCTTTCCCACACCCTTAGAATTGGAATTTGACAAAAGTCCATGGGCACAGTTTACAAACTTTGACAAACTATTCTTGGAGAAGATGGGAGTAACTTTTAAAACCTGTTATACAAAACTTCAGCTGCCTCGTTATAAAAGTACGTTCCTTAGATTAAAATCATAAAATTAAGGTGCAAGAGTTTAACAAAAATGAACTAAAGAGCTTTATTGACATCACAGTACATTCAAGAATAATTTGGAGAACATTACAGCTGAAAGAGAATGGCATATTTATGGTCTTAATAAGTACTATTTCTTGAAAAAAATGTAATACAAAGAAATCCTATTAAGTAACTTGGAGCAGCATTTGGAAAAAGACACCTATTTACACAATTTAAAAAAAAAAAAAATCTGGTTTCACCTACACAGCCACAATGTGCCTCTATAATGAGACAAGCCCTTAAACTCATGGAATTTTTAAAAACGGCATCATGGCATTCTTGCCACGTCATTCCTCAGCGCTTACGACGGGGAGGGGTTGTTGATCTGAAAAAAAAAAAAAGGGGAAAGACAAAATTTAAAAATAAAAATGTATTTATACTTAAAATCTGCAATATAAATAAATACTTTTATACAGGATTTCTAACATTATTTTAAAATATTTAACAAATACCAAACTGAGTTTATAAAAGAGAGAGAGAGAAAGGACACTTTCAACTTTGAATAAATTCAAAAAACTTAAAAAAAAAATCATACAAAATACTTTAAAAAGTATACTACCTTGATCGGGACTTAGACTTGTGTTTGCGGCTTGCCTTCTTACCAGACCTTTGAGATTTCTCCATGGAGCGCGACCGACTATGTTTAGGCTTCTTAGCCTTCTTTTCTTTGCTACTTCCGGGGGATTCAGAACTGCTCCTTCCACTAGAATCAGAACCTGAATGCTTTTTACTATCTTTGGTAGCATTTTTCTTACTATCCTGTCTAGAGTCGTGTCTTATGACTTTAACAGATATAGAACCACTCCTACAGAAAGTTCTCTCACTTTCTCGCTTCCTTTTTAACCGGTCATCTTGACTACTGAATTTAAAATCTTTTTCTTCCCTTTTCTGTTTTTCTTTTCTTTTATCCTGTTCACGGTCCCTTTCCTTGTCTTTCTTTCTCCTGTCTTTATCTACACTTCGACTCCTCTCCTTTTTCCTGTCTTGTTCTTTAGCCTCACCTTTATGCTTATGACTGTTCCCACTAAGATTTCCACGTGGATCCTCAATTTTACGCCTATCTCGACTCCTACTGCGACTGGAACGATTGGTTCGTCTATCCCTTGAGCGACTTCTGCTTCTACGTCTGTCTCTGGAAGGGCTCCGGTTTCTTCGTCTTTCTCTTTCAATGCTACTTCTATTAGATCTCCTCCTATCTCTCAGCTTCACCCTAGTCCTGCTGCTGTCTATTTTAATTCTGCGAGAGTAGCTCCTGCTCCTGCTCCGTCTAGCTTTCACTGTGGGAGACCTGCTCCGACTATGTCTTTTCTTCCTCTTAGGAGAGGAGGAGCGCGAGGACGTGCAGCTGCTGCCTGAGCTGGAGCTGTAGGAAGAAGTGGAGACGGAGCTGCTACTGCTGCTAGTCCTGCTGTTGCTACTGGCGCTGCCGCTACTGCTGCTGCCTGACCTACTCCTCCGCTCCTTCTCCTTCCCTTTATGCTCTCTTTTGGGCTCTAAGGCTGACGGAGCTTCATTTGGAGTTCTTTTCTTTTCATTAACCGCATCACCGTCTGCTTCACTTGCTTCTAGAAGTGATAAACTATTTTGCTCTCTGTGAATAAATTCATTCATCTCTTTTGTAACCCTTTCTGTTTGTTGCTTTTCTTCTGAAACAGAAAAAAGACACAGAAAAGCTAAATAAGAAATGAAAATTTTTCATACTATGAAATTATGACAATAGTTTCATCATTACTAGAATTAGGGTGCAAACCTCCTAAGTAATTAAAACCTTCTAACAGCTACATTAAAAAGGTAAAAATAAAGAAATAGAGTTAATCCTCACATTTCATTCACCTAGTATGTCAAAAGAATTAATATTTGAAACATTGCATCAAAAAGAACTAATTTTTTTTCTTTTCACATCAAATCTTCAAAGTCTAGCATTGTCTATCTATGTCAACACATCAGTTGAGTACATTTCAAGTACTCAACAACCACATGTACTTAGCTAGCTACCATTCTAGACAGGACAATAAAATTATCAAAACGCAGGGGTCCATATGACAGAAGAAAAGACTTCCTCTTGTCCAGTACTAGTAAGTAAGAGAAAAGCAGTGGCCCAGTATGGTGGCTTTAATCCCAGTACTAGGGAGGCACTGGCAGCCAGGTCTACACAGTACCAGGACAGTGAGGACTATGAAAAGAGACCTTTATCGAGAGAGAGAGAGAGAGAGAGAGAGAGAGAGAGAGAGAGAGAGAGAGAGAGAGAGAGAGAGAGAACAAAACCAAATAAACAAAAAACAAAACTCCAACAATAACTACAACAAAATGAGACTAGCAGTGATTTTTAGAAAAATTTTAACAAAGCTCAGTCATTTCCTAAGAGCTGTCCAAATATTTTTTCAAAAATTAAACCCTAACACTCTCTCATTATTCCTTGTATTATCTATCACACAAACACTCAACAAAAACTACTTACGCAAGTGTTTCTATTTCTAATCTTCTATTTTCCCTAAGTATCTAGGGTTTTTTTCAATAATTATAAATATAGTCCTCATTACAAAAGCCTATTCTTGTTTTTTCAAAAGTATGTTTTCATTGCAACAATTTTAACATGAAATAAATGTATCTAAATACCCTGGTTTATGATCATGGGGAGCAAATGGCTCCTGTGACAAAGTAAAAAGAGGAAAAATACAATGTGATCTCAGCTATAACACATACTTAAAATGACAGCCTCCAGTTCTATGCTACAATATTTCTACTTTAGTTTTAAACTAAAACTGTGGTGATACAATATTATGAAACCTTTTACATTCTAAGAGACTGTAACTTGGACCTCACAGTCAAAGTTAGTAATACACCTTGAGGTCTCTTAAGACAGAAGACTACTATCCTGCTGTGCACTCACATTCTTTGTTTATCCTGCTTTTAAAAGGAAAATGTAACAATCACTTTTACTTGCCTTGGATCTCTCATGGAACCAACTTTAAGCTAATGCAAATCTGTGGTCTTAAATTACTACTCTTCCTTTCCCCGGACGTGGGCATGCCTGTATATCATTTGCTGAAAAGCAGCAAATACAAAAATTAAAAGCAACTTCCTAAAACTGATCATAAAGTTTGGAAGGAACCATTTATGAACAGTGGTTAATAAGGAATGATGTTTGTCAGTTAGAGCCAGTGACTTCATCCCTGGTGAAACTGTGATTTCTGTACAGTTTTCCATTCTTTCCCCCATGGGATACTTTCTAGCTGTTCAACAGATACAGAGCAAAAGCCCTTTGTTAGGGACAGACAGATACACAAGGATAGACACCAGTACAGAGGCAGAGGACACAGTGAACAGTAAGTAGAGAATTCAAATGTGAATTTGCTCTTGCTCATGGTTAAATGACTCCAAGGGGAAGTTCTTTTATACACGCATAATACGCTCACAAAAGCACATATGAAACTAGACAAACAGCACAGAAATCTAAGATCACCTTCCAGCTGTTTATCTTGTAATAGCTGCTGTTCTTTCTCTTTTCTCCAAAAAGCTTCTTGTTTTTGCCGGATTCGGTGCCGTAACTCTTCGTCGTCAGTATCGGATGACTCAGAACCTCTGTCACTCCTCTCATCCTCACTGTCTCCGGATCCATAACCACCCAGTCCACCTGTGTGCATAAAACTCAATCCATCACGTGCAAACAGTACACGAGCCACTCAAAACTTTTTAAGATCAGAGAAGAAACTTTTTTTTCATTGCTTTTTCCTGGAAGAATATGCTTATTCAGGGTGGGGAGAGACATGACTTAAAGTTTACATAAAATCTTATTCCTTGGACTACTTCACATATTTCTCATGACCAAGGAATCATAATAATGGCTTTTATTGTCCATACTAACCAACAAAAGCATTTAACATGGCAAAAATGAAGTCCTACTACAGTTAAACCAATCCAACTACTGTAATAAATTGAGGATGATTCTGAAAATATTTCTCAAGTTGATTATTTTATTGTTCAAAGTTTCCTAAGATCAGGAAGGATGCTAAGCAAATTTTCTCAAGTAACTTAGAACAATATAATTCTCACTGGTATAAAAATGATGCGAATTACTCCCCACCCAGAAGTGGTCTTAGAAGTATAAAATCAAAATTACATGGGGCATTTTATTCTACCCATTCCTCTTGTTCCTCACACAAATAAACATGAAGATGTGGAAAAGGCAAACTCAAGCTTTAGTCTTAATAGCATGCAAATAGCAAACTACGAACACAACATTACTGTTGTAAGATAAACCATTTCCTCTAAGTTGAAACTTGATTTGCTCCAACACAATTCATGTAAATCATCAAAGTCATTACCGTCTAGGTAAATTCCTATGCATGTATGCCATAATTATAATTACCTAAACTAGGGCGAACCATTATCTACTAAGTACAAACTATGTGTATATAATATATAAGTACATATTACATACACACTGGAACAATGAATGAGGAAGTCCTCCATTCAACTCACCCGAATGAACTACATTAACTATCTCATTTATAATCATTCTACCGTGAATGTTTACCCAAAGAAACCAGATAAAGCTTTTAGAGACTGAAGTAAGACTGACTTTTACGTTTCCTAAACTAAGCAGGAGCAGTGCATTTCCCAACAGAACAAGTAGAAAGACAGTCAGTGAGCCTCCCTTTAGCCCTCTCATGCGCACACTGAGGCACTTACCGAGGCCGGTGAGGGAGGCCAGTGCACTGGACTGTGCCAGCTGTTTTGCAGGAGCTTTGTATCACATCAACAACAGGAACAACATGTTAACACAAATAGCCACGATTTCATAGTCATGAGAGTCTACGGTATTGTTAAATCTACTACTATCGCTGCTTTGTGGGGAGAGAAGAAACATTAAAAACATAACATTCATTTTAAAACCAGTAGCATGTCTGGCTTTGAAATTACAATTGTGATGTGAGCTGAAATTGGTTCATGATGAGGAAAAAAGTTGATAAGTATATTTGCATTTCTTTCTCTGAGATATGGCACGTAATTCTTTATTTTCTGTATGTTTTTAAAATGTTACTAAAATCATATGGGAAGGTGGTTGTCACTGATGATTTCATAAGAATTAAAACTGTAAACTCTGAAGATTTGTTGTAATCATTTAAAATGTACATACAGAAGTCACATATTAATACCAAGACATCTATTTTAAAAAAACAAAAACAAAAAAAGTCTCAAGTGAAATAAATTGAGCATGAGGAATTTTCCACACCGTGTTTTAGAGTACTACACAGGATGAATGCTATCTGTGCTTAGGTAGGTCAGAGAAAACAAAGTACTCCTACTGTTCCAATATGATATCTACAAGCTGAATCTTTCCCAAAGAGTTAACACATGCAAGGAGAAAATATTTAAATATGTGATAGAAATTCAGAGGACAAAAAAAAAAAAAAAAAAAAAAAAAGAAAGAAAGAAAAAGAAAAAAAGAAAAAAAAGAAAAAAAAAGTCCAAAATACCAATGAAATAAAAATTCCCCTACATAAAACCAAGAACACCCACAATGTACCTTTCGTTGCTTTCCGATGTGCATCTTTAGCTACATAATAAATTTCTTCATCCGTGACATCCAGAAGAATTTCAGTTAGAAGCATTTTTGTCAACAACATCTAAGGAAGAATATTTTATACAGTTTCTAGTTTAATTTTAATACATTTGATTATTTTCAAAATAATTAAAATGTAAAGCTCTTTTTAATTAAAATTTAAGATCAAACTGGTCACTACTAAGGAGTATCTTGAAAAATATTCAAAAAACATTAAAACTTGAAAAAAAAAAACCTTCAAATTTATAGGTATCAAAGAATAAGTGAGTACCTGTGATCTCAGAAGAACAAAAACTGAGATAAAAAGAAAAGAAAGCTATAAACTTGTCTGTAGAAATCTTGAATTCTTTTGCTAGAAACAAAAAGTAAAAGCTTATAGTAAGAAACATTTCTGTGGTTGGGAAGTCAGCTAAGTAGGTAGCTTCCTTACTGTGGAAGCATGGGGCTTGAATGTGGGTCCCCAGCACCCGTAAGAAACTAGGCACGGCGGTCTGCATCTGTAATACCAGCTCAGGAGGTAGAGAGAGGCAGGCCTGGGAACTCACTGGCCAACACGTCTAACCAGTTGGTGCTAGGTTCAGGAAGAAACCTTGTCTCAAAAGTAATTAGCTACATAGTAAGACAAAGAGCATTAGAAATACCTGATCTAAACCTCTGGCCTCCACACATGGGTGCATGCCCACTTGCATACACACATACCACTCCCACACACATGTGCACACACTCACAGACAGAACTTCCATAGTTTTAAGTTGAATGTAGCTTTTCATTTAACAGTATTGGGAAGCATTACAAAACTAGTTTCTTAAGTCACTTCTCAAGGTTAAAGTAAAATTCTGTGAGGGGGAAAATAAGAAAAACAAAGCAAACAAAAAACAAAGGACAATGATACTCTTTTGGTAATTCTGAACTAATATACTCATAAATTATGCCAATATCCCAACATATAATAAAATAGAAACCCAAGAAATTTGAGTAAGAAACAGATTGTAGCTACAGTCTGAGTATCAACAACTATTTCAAATGCAGACTTAGGCCCTTAGACTTTCTGTGTCCATGAGCCTTTATTTACAGAAATGAGAGTAGACTGAACTATCATGTTCTGGAGATTATGGGAAAATGACAATCTCACCAGGTGATAATGAACTTCACTGATAAGGCTTTAAGAATTCTCACAATAAAAAAAAAAAAAAAAAAAAAAAAAAAAAAATGAAATTCTGCTCAATCCCTGTGGCGGTTTGAATGAGAACGGCTCCCATAGGCTCATCTTTGAATGCTTGCTCTCCAGTTGGTGGAACTGTTTGGGAAGGATTAGAAGGTGTGGCCTTGATGTAGGTATGTCATGAATGGGGTGCTTCTTTAATGGTTTCAAAAACCCCACACTATTCCCAGCTAACTCCTTCTGCCTTGTGCTTATGAACCAAGAATTGAGGGATCAGCGACTGCTCCAGCACCACATGCCTGCCTGCTGCCATGCTTCTCACCATGATAGACTCTAATCCTCTGACACGCCAAGTCCCCCAAAACTCTTTCCTGTAAGTCACCTTGGTCATGGTATCTTATGATAGCAATAGAAAAAAGTAACAAGACAATTCCCTACTGCTTCCTGAATAGTGTATTCTTTTAATCATTTGCAACATTTCCATTAAAAAATGGAGAGGGCTGGAAAGATGGCTCAGTGGCTAAGAACACTGTCCTTCCAGAGGTCCTGAGTTCAATTCCCAGCAACCACATGGTGGCTTACAACCATCCCTCTTCTGGTGTATCTGAAGATAGCTACAGTGTACTCATATAAATAAAATAAATCTTTGAAAGCGTGGGGAAAATGAATTAATGTTCTCAAGCCTCATATACACTAAAACATTTTAATAATTCTTTATTGTTATTATGTGTATGTGTGTGTAGACTCGTGTGCAAAGGTCAGAGGACAATTTTTGGAACTTCTTCTAAGGACTGAACTCAGGTTATCAGGCTTACATGACTAGGTTTTTATCCACTGAGCTGTCTGCTGGCCCAGTTAAGTATTATTCAGTGATATTACTGTTACGAAGGAATAGATTTGATATTGTATAACCAATGGGGGGGGGTCATTCCTCCTGTTCTCAACAGTTTTTAGTTGCATATAGTTCTTAGTCTAAAGAACTATAGATAACTTTGAGCTTTCCCATTTCCATGTTTCAAACATGTCTATTTTATCTTGTTCAGGTCTTGTTTAGGCAGCTATATTGGTGAAACTTCGTGGATAAGGCCTGACATTTCTAGGAGATACAATCTCATAGCAAATCTCCTGTTTCTCTGGCTCTTACAATCATCTGGCCCGTCCCACAATGATTCCTGAGCCATAGGTACAGGAATTGTGTGGTAGACCTATCAGTTTTAACTAGGCACCACATGATCTCTTGTTCTCTGTTAATTTGATAAGTTTTAGTTTTCTTTAATGGTCTTTATCTGTTGTAAAGAGGTATCGTTGATTAGGGGTGAGAACTACACTAATTTCTGGCTATAATGATACTTAGGGGTTGCAGAGATGGCTCAGTGGTTAAGAGCACTGACTGTTCTTCCAAAGGAGCTAAGTTTAATTCCCAGCAACCACATGGTGGCTCACAACCATCTGCAATGTGACCTGATGCCCTCTTCTGGTGTGTCTGAAGGAAACTACAGTGTACTCATATACATAAAATAAATAAATAAATAAATAAAAAAGGCTACTTAGAATGTTGTTAGGGGTTATGCTGGTTTAGAAAAGTGGCAGTTGTGGGCTCTCCTCTAAGATCCATGACTTCACTAGCTTCAGATAGTTGGCTAGGTCTTCAATACCAAATATACTTCCCTCTTGTTAGAGTCCCTAAGTCCAATTGGAGAGTTGGTTACCACTACGGCATATATATGCCACTTCTACATCATTAGACTTCTGTGTCATGTCATTGTTGTGGTGCACAGCTAGGTAGAAGCACTGGTTGCTTCCTTCCCTTGGAAGCTTGCAGAGCCATTTAGTACCATGAAAGCTAGTCTTTAGAGACGACACTTTCAGGTAAGATCCAGTACAGATCCTCTTAGTCTTATGTTTGAATTGGTTAGCCAGTACCAAAGTGGTCAGCCCTGAGATCAAATACATTCAGGTAACATTATTAAGACTAAGCAGATTGTATTTATGTATTTAGGAATATATGTGTGTATGCACGTGTGCGTATAACAATCATTGAGAAAAAAGGCCAGCTGGGCAGTGATGGTGCACACCTTTAATCCCAGCACTAGGGAGGCAGAGGCAGGATGATCTCTCTGAATTTGAGGCCAGCCTGGTCTCCAGAGCGAGTTCCACAACAGCCAGGGCTATACAGAAAAACCCTGTCTCAAAAAACCAAAACCAAACCAAACAAAATCAAGGCCATGAATTTGAGAGCAAAGAAGTATGAATGGGAAAGATTGGAGAGAGGAAAGGGAAGGGAAACATATGGGTTTTCTTAAAAAATTCTAAAAAAAGTATTATTAAAAAAAGAGCTGTTTAATAACTACTTTACAGACTGTGGTTGTGTACTTCATATATAGAGTTTTATAGAGCGTAGGAAAGGTACCGGGGAGTAATATTTGCACTCTTTACACATGCTTTACCTAGCACATCTGTATCTGAATAAAGACTTCCTCACTGCACGCCTTACCATTTGGTACTCCTTCTCCTCTTCAGTCATCTCTGGTTCACTGTGCTCTTCTTGGGGAGCTGGAGACGGACTTCTAGTGACTTTCCCACTGCTCACGGCCTCCAGGTTTTCGGCATCTTCATCCTCTTCATCACTATCCTATGGCAACCGAATGGAACAGAGTTACAATTACAGTCTAAAGTTGAGGAAACTAACATGCAAGAGCAGCTGCTTTCTAAATTTCAGTTTGGGGTTTGTCTTGTTTTTGCTTTTTTGGTGTTGGCTATAAAGATACTAAGCATGACTCTTTGGTGGTGGTGCACACCTTTAGTCCCAGCACTTGGGAGGCAGAGGCAAGTGGATCTCTGAGGCCTGGTCTACAGAGTAGGTCTCAAAGCAGCCAGGGATAGATAGATGAAAAGAAAAGAAAAAAAGAAAAAAAAAAAAAGAAAGAAAGAAAGAAAGAAAGAAAGAAAGAAAGAAAGAAAGAAAGAAAGAAAGAAAGGAAGGAAGAAAGAAAGAAAGAAAGAAAAGAGAGAGAGAGAGAGAGAGAGAGAGAGAAAGAAAGCTAGCTAAGCATGTAGTTGCTGACTTATACCTTCAACCTCTTTAAATTACATTAATTTCTGTTGTTGTTATATATATTTCAGACAGTCATTTTCAATGTTCTTTCCCCCTTGAGAAATCAATTTAGACTCATGCCCCAGCCTTGTCCCCTGGGAATGCTGAGAGTATAGCATCCGCCACCACAGTCAGTTCTGAATTTTTACTATTTCACTTAGGAATTTAAAGTGTCACCTGAGGAGAAAAGCAATGATTACATAAAGGTTTATGAAAAGCAGTTACTTTTCAATTCAATTTTTTTCTCTACTATGAATTTTGACCTATTTTGCAATACCAAGGAAAGCATCATATGCAGATATCATTCAATAAATACCTTTCTTAAAGAAATGGCTTGTAAAACTTTGGGTAAATGGACCAGAATTTAATTTTTATAGTATTATATACTTAACTAATTATCAATTTATTTAACATGATTCAATAATAATAAATCTCTGTCCAGATCCAAAATCTCAGCTTGCTATACCTGAAACTAAGTTTTTTCTTTCTTTTCTTTTATTACAAAAAAGATTTTTTAAGCCTTCATTTTTATTCTTTGTGTATGGCTGTTTGTCTTGTGTCTCGTGTGCTTGCAGAGGCCAGAGGCACTGGATCTCCTGGGGCTGGCATTACACATGGTTGGCTGACATGTGGGTACTGGGAATCTAACTCAGGTTTCTTGGAAGAGCAGCCAGTCCTCTTAACCACTAAGCCATCACTCCAACCTCCCTAAAGTACTTCCTTGTGAGTACACAGTAAACAGACAGATAAGAAATTAGGTCTACTTCAGACTGAGAAATTGTCTTTGTATGATTTTAGTACCAAAAAACCCTAGACCCTTCTTTAGTCAAAGAAACATCATATGGTCACTCCTAGCAACTTCTGTACCAAGTTAAAAAGCAGATGACTATGTAAATACTCCCATGGACAGAATACTAGAACCAGAGGACAAATATATGCAACACAAGCCCAATATATTTAGGAAGACAGAAGAAAAACAATGTCTAAACAAAACACCGTAGAACAGAAAAAATCCTAAACCACTCATGCCACAAACTGAGAAATAAATACTTAAAAAATTTAAAGCCGAAAATTTCAATGCTTATGTCAAAAAGAATGAAAACGACTGAAGCCTCAGTAAAACGTATACACTAAGTATCTATGGAAGGGTAGGCTCATTTCTCTATGCTATTTAGCACTTTTGTTTTATATGATCCACTGTTAGGAAGTTGGCTAATAGGGAGTTGAACATTACCATAAAAACTAACCAGAATTACACAAAATATCCTTACAGAACAGGCTTTTGTAAACTTACTGTCACCCTTCCCTAATTTTCCTTCACTTACCCTCAATAATACACAAAACCAGAAACCCCACTAGGCATAGGCATGTACATATAATCTCTGTACCTGGGAATCTAAAGGGTGATGCGTCAACACCAGCCTGAGGAAGAGTTCGCGGCACCGTGGGATAGAACTATATCCCATCTCAGTGAGACATACACAGAACCACAAACCCAAGCCCCAGGAGACTTACCAAGACCTCTCAAAAACATGAGAATTTTCCTGTAGGCTCAGGCTACTTTTCACACAGACAACATTATCAGTTTCACGTCAGGCTCTACTTACAAATTTACTTCTTTGGGGTAAACGAGGCCCATCCCCTCCTTCAGCATCTTCAGTGGCCTTCTTTTCTTTTTTTGACAACTGTGAACGCTGCTGTTCCATTCTTTCTTTCTCTAATTTCTTCTGCTTTTCACGTTCCATCTTCTCAAGGCCTTCACGAATCCAGGCTGGAAGAGTCCTGCGTTTTACTGCATCTGTTTCATACCAGGGGAAAACAAAATCCCATGTCAATTTAAGTTAAAAAAAAAAAATCATAACAGCAAATAAAGTTTTGAGTTTCTACAAATGCCATGAGTAAAAGTAAAACCCTTTAATATTGTACTTTAAAAGCCATTCCTTTGAAGAGCAGGAGGGAGCAAGCTACAATTTGCCAGGGCACAAAAGTGCATTAAACTGTCATCTCATTTAATGTACGCAAAAGCCCTGGGATGACAGCTAACTCAACCTTTGTAGGTAAGGAAACTGATGCTCAAAGGGATCAAGCCACGCCCTTGCCCAGGTTAAGAAGCCAGTAAGCCCTGGCATAAACTAATCCAGGCCCAAATTCTTATCCTAAGCTGCTTCCTAAAATATGGAAAACAGTCAAAAAAAGGCACAGTCCATTTTCATACTAAGAATTCATTCAGTTAAATTTAAAAAGCAGTAAGTCAGAATCTTCCTAAGATTTTAAAAGGCATATTTTCCTGGTCTATTAAATGGTAGGTGATTTGAAACTTTCCAGATATAATGTAGAATAAATATATAACTTGTCATTACTAACTTTAATATTATTTTAAAGTTAATGTTTTTTGGGTTTCTTTTTTTGTTGTTTTGTTTTATTAAGATACACATGGGAAGCAAATAATTAAAGAAAACCAATTTGGCAGCAGTGTATCTCATAGCTAAAACTGGAAGGAGACCCAAAGCAAAGAACACTGAAGATGTATGGTCAGCAAAAATCTACATTTTATTACAAATTACTGTTTAAGGCAAGTAATCTGAAAAAAAACTATTCAATAACTTCTACATTTTAGATCGGTATTTCTTTTTTTTGTTTAAGAATTATGACTATAAAATGACAGGGTTTTAAAATACCATTATTTCTACCAAACCAAAGAAGTGCTTTAACAACTCAGGAAACCAAAGTAAGGTTTTTACAGTGATAAAGTCATCATGCTAATGTGGTTAATGAAACAGATTTAAATAGTTACCAATTTGTGGAGGCTCCTGCTTCACTGGAAGTGCAATAGGTGAACGCTGTCGGTCCCTGAAAGATGGTGGCCGCTCTCTTCGATTCTGTGTAGGTGCTGGAGGTCCTGGAGGTCCTGGTTGCCAATAAGGAGGATGAAATCCACCTTGTGGTGGACCAAAAGCAGCCCCATGCTGAAAGAGTATTGCATTTTAATTTTCTTTAATTTAGTACATACACCTTCTGGGACACACAAGTGTTATGAACTGGGACAGTAGAAATCCATGTGTGTAGCAAATCCAAGAATTCCATGGTTGTAACACCTGACAGTACTTCTGTAACCTCAAGAACCTAGGCTTGCTTTTCTTAGGAAAGTTAAAGATTTTCTGTCTATACATATAGAAACAGGATTCTATAACCCAGCTGACAGACTATTTAAGAACTGCGAGAAGGCACATATACATAAAGTTATATATGTATATGAACCTTTTCATTCTAAATTCACTCATAAGTTGTAACACACCAAAATCTCATAAAGTCTTTTCTTTCTCTTTCTAAGAAAAGCTCTCATTATGGAGCCAAGGCTAGCTCTGAACTTGTTAAGTGCCCAAGGCTGATAAACTCAAGAGCCTCACGGGTCCTGGGGTGTCTGGATGCATCACCACACGCAGCCAATTACTGTTTAACTAAAAACTACAAAACAATTTGTTGTTGCTGCTGTCATTTTCAACCTCCCATTTACAGTGAATTCAGGTTGTTGCTAAAGTAGAGCAGTATTCATTTATTTACAAGTCAAAACTGACAGGGAATTAACATTTTCTTTTGAAAGTCTGCACTTTCAGAGGCCTTTTAGTAGAAAGCTGCCCACAGGTTCTCTGCCTTGCTCACACAGGTTTCACCAGGCCAAACAAAGGTGAGGAGGGGCTTTTTGTCACTACACCCCTTTATAACAGAGAAAACCGTCATGTGTGAATTCCAAGTGTTAGTACACAAGAATCTAATCACGCTTAATGAGAGGACTGCCATCTCAAGGTGAACAAATTCAGCTTGTGATTAAAGTTTAAATCTGCAGCTTTAAAGATTTTAAATTATGACAGCTTACACAAAGCAGCAACTGCAATCAGGGACATCTAGTATAAGTTAAGGGTAGACCCTAGCAAGGCAGGGTCTTAAAGAAAGTAAAGCCCATGCAGTAACACTATGCTCCATAGAGTTCTCTGTCCCTAGGAATGAATGTCACAAAGGAAGCCATCAGCAATTCCATTAATATGTTGTATAAATATGGGGGAAAAAAACACTAAAAAAAGTAGTAACTTTATATAGAAGGCACAATAGTTAAGACAATCTATAGTCATTGTGCTTTATTAGTCTTATATTCTATTATTGACATATAATGTATTCAACTATTGTATATTTTCTACACTTTAACATTTAGATATATCATGTTGAAACCGGAAAACAAGGCATCATATAACTATTTGCACTTACACATTTTCCACTTTATCCAAATTGTTTCTAATGTTTGTTGGTACCAATTTCCTAATCAACTAAAAATCTAGTAATTTTAATAAATATTGATAAATTTTCCAACACTGTATGTGCTTATCTGTACAACCTTGAAAATGACACACATCTTATGAATTCTTGACAAGACATTTCCAAGGAATGGATTACGTGCACATCTATGATAGTAAAGTAACAAAATATCTTTCACCTGATAGTCAAACTGGTTCACCGGCCCCACTGCAAAATTATCAGGTGGTCCACCAAAGTTGTGATTGTTCTGGTTAAATATATGCCTGTTGTCAGGGGCAAATTCCCCACTGTCCTGACTGTTGCTGTCTTCAGAAGGAGGAACAATGTCCATTGGGCCTGGTGTTGGTGGCATCCATGGCTGATCTGGAGGGGGGTGTGGGGGCTGCTGATGCATTCCCCATTCTATTCAGGATTTAGGCATAAAGACATTCAACAGGGGATTATAATAAAGTCAATACCATTTTTAAGATCTCAAGAAAACTACAAAAAGTAATGACACAGATTTTAAAAAGCAATTTATAACATTTTGGTCAAATTTGTTTTGTATTACCTTAAAATAAGCAATGAATTAAAAACTATCCCATACGTAATTCAAATGTTAACTCTGTTCTAACTCACATTCTAAACAAAATGCCTAAAGTTCTTATTTTGTTTGATAAGAATCTTGCTATGTAGAGCAAACTAAGCTGGAACTTTCTACAGAGCTAAGACTGGCCTCAAACACAAGCCCCTCTGCCTCTGCCTCCCCAGCACTGGGCTTACAGGCATGTGAGACCACACTCAGCTCCAAAAAGGGTTTTTAACAAATTTAACAAATTCCAAAACAACTCTTGGATGAACTGCTATTGTTGTTCAATAGTAACAACATAAAAAGAATACCTTAAATTTTATATTATTTCTTTTTCCATGAACACATTTATCCTCACAACAGCCCTGTGAGGTAGGGAGAAATCTGGTATTATCTGTCAATTTCAGAAGGGGAAACTGAGACACACAAAGGTTACTAAGTTCCTTCGTGTCACAGAGAAAGCCAATGAAGGGAAGCTAAGGGCAGCAGGAGTGAAAAGGAAGACCACTGATGCCGGGATCAGGAAACTTTAACTCAAAAACTAAAATCGTTTCAAAAGTGGGAAAATTTGGCCTTCTAAAAGACAAAAATAAACCACTTCACATTTCAAAGTTGAAAACATTTATCACTCTTTTAAAAGTAATATTAAAAATATACCCTATGTTTTCCATTCTCACCAGTAATAATAGAACTAAAAATAGCAAACAGAAGCTAGACTTCTGCAGCAACATATCCAAACACGCAGTCTCTATAAATAGTGTGACGGGATTATTAAAAATATGAACACAATCGTGGAAAACTGAGTAAACACTAAAGATCTAAATGAAACTGTGAAGTTTAAAAAATGAATAAAGCGAACAGCCAAGCCCTTAGGAAGAGTCCCCGCTGTCTGAAGACGGGGGAAGAGGAAAGGTAGATGGAGGAGAGAGAGGAGCAGAGCGTATCTGACAGGCTTGCTCGTCATACAGTGGCACACTTTTCTTTAATTAGAGGCTAGACATGGTTTACTCTGCCAGTGCTGCTTCTCAAAAGGCCAGAGGTTGCAACAGAGAGACAAAGAGTGCTCTCTTTTCCCTAGATGCCAAGTGAGGTTTCCAGAGGGTTCCCAGCCCCTGTCAGCCTAGGAATGAAGAACCAAGAAAAGAAATCAAACTGAGTGCCACAATACTAGCAGACTGTGTACAAAATAATTTAACCACAAAAAAGTCAAGATCAAATCAAATTGAGGCTGCCTATTTTTTAAGGAGCATTAATTTCAAGAAGTCATAAAAGTAACCAAGTTAAACAATCCTCATTTTAAGACATTCTAAAATTTGGGAAACATAATAACAAACCTGGTTGCCACATTCTGTTAAAATTTGAATCCCCTTGGAAGTTCCCATGATTATTTGGACCAGACTCCATTGTAGACATGTCCTGTCCATTTGGCATCATTCCTGGTGGTTGTTCCACGATGCTTTGCTGTCCCGAGGCTTCTCTTTGTGCAATCCAAGCTTGGGCCAAAGCAGCCCAGTCAATCTGGCCTACAGTACATTAGCAGAATTTAGGCAGAATTTAGCATTCAGAATGTAGACGCTCAAAGAATAGCACCTCTATGTAAAACAAGTATCCCAATTACTCCACTATTCGCTTTCTTTGTAAGTACGGTACACACTTACATGTGTGTATATCCATCTATGTGTTTATGACCACATGTGCATTTGGAGGCAGGACAGTTTTCTCTTCCTTTACCTCATCTTTACTGTTCCTTGAGGAAAGGTCTCGCAGTCAATCCCAGGTAAGGCTAGTATTCATAGCCAGTTTCCTTAGTGATGGATCTCTCTGCCTTCTGAGGCTGGACCCAGCTGGACACACCTAGCATTTAACATGGGTTCCAGTTCTCTTGTTTACATAGCAAGTGTTTTAACTCCTGGACCATCTCCCTGGCTCCTTCTTTTCTTCTTTCTTCTTCTCTCCCTCTTTCCTTTCTCTCTCTTCTCTGTTCTTCCCCATTCCTCTTTTTTTTAAAAGTATCCCTCATTAGTTAAAAAGATATTTAACTATTATACAAAGTTATATCTACAAATATGCAGACCAAAATATACATGAGTTTCAGAAAAGGACTCTATAGGAACACTTTCAGCCTGGCACAGTAGCACACATCTTTAATCTCAGCACTCCAGAGATAGAGGTAGAAGAATCTCTGTGAATTCAAAGCCAGCCTGGTCTTCACAGAAAGCTCCAGGACAACCAGAACTACACAGAGAGAGGCTGTCTCAAAAAACCAAAACAAAGCGAATAACCCACTCTTAACATATTCTAATATTATCTCATAGAAAATTTAAGACCTTAGTTTGCTGAATTTTTGAAAAGACAGACATGCGCCTTTTAAAGCCAGTGTAAAAGTAACCGAACTCAGTCCTTTCTTCCTTCAGAATGTTCCATTCTTCCCAGGCTGCCTTTGACAAAGCAGTGTAACTTTCTATCCATGTTCCTTTTCACAGCTCTACTTTTACACTCATTGCTGTAGACAAAAATATCTCTTCAACAACTTCAAAACCATTGTTTCTACTATCTTTTAGGTTTTTCCTCTCCAAATCTATACTAAAATTTTAAGAGCTTTCATTACTAATAGCAAACAAAGTAATTTAGTCACGTTTTAATAAATATTCTCATACATTTTAATGAAACAGAAAACCGAGGTAGTCTGGATGGATGGAATTATAACTAGGCCAAATATTTCTTAAACTTTCCAACTGTGATCTAGCAAGCCTAGCACTGTTACTAAGAAAATAAATGGACAAGTGACTAACGCTCTGTTCACAAACTTATGCTGTTGAAGCCTGGGAAGGTACAAACAATCAAATATCCAGATGTCTTACTGTTGCTATCATTGTTGGCTTATATTACAATAAAACCATACATTAAAATGCTATGTAGCTATTTAAAAAAGAAATGAGCTAGGTCTGGTCATGCACATACCTAACCTAAAACCTAGGAAGTAGAGGTAGGAGCACTGTGAGTTTGAGGCTACCATGGGCTATATAGAACATTTTATGTCAGCCTGGGCTACATTATAAAAGACTGCCTACAAACAAACAAACAAAAAATTATCTCCCTAAGGAAAGAGCAATGTAAATAAGCACAAGGATGAAGCAAAACTGGCCTTATGTAGCTCACGCTATCCTAGAACTATATAGACCAGGCTGGTCTCAAACTCAAGAGATCACCTGCCTCTGCCCCCCAAGTGCTGGGATTAAAGACCTACAACATCAATTACCTTAACACTCTTGAGAAAAAAGAAATCTTAAAATGGCATAGCACGATGGGCCCGAGGAGATGAGACACTCCCTAAGTCTGAATCCCCAGAACCATATTTAGGCTAGGTAACACAGTGCCCATCTGTAACCCCAGCACTGTGAAGCCGTGAAGATTCCTAAAGCTGGCTGGCCAGCCAGTCTCATTCAATCAGTAAGCTCCAGGTTCACTAAGAGAGGTGGAGAGTGACTGAGGAAGACATCTCATATTGACCTCTGCGTCCACATACAAATATACACTTTCACCCACTCCGTATGTTGAACATGTACAAACGTACATAGATCCACGAAAATGATACAGCACAAACTGTAATAAATACAATCCAGAATAGAAATATATAATATTTAAGCACATTTCATGCTTTTTTTTTTTTAAAAAGAAAACTTCAGACAGCATGAGTTTTAAGATGCAAAATTCAATATGCCAACCTGAGTGCTATCATCTAGACCCCGCCATCTCTAAATGTCCACCCTGTATCCGCTTTCAGACTCAGTATGTCCCTTACTTGGGTCTTGCTGGTGCTGAAAGGACTGCATCCACTGTTGCTGGTTCAAGGGCCATTGCTGCCACGGCTGCCCTCCTTGATCCCACATCCTTTAAGTTCCTATTTACGACAAATTAAACACAGTTAATGCTGGGACATTTTACATGTTCAAAATCTATACACCAGAGATTGCATGATGACATACTTTACATGAGGAAAGCTCTGGAATTCTACTCAGTATGTTGTCAGAGACAACTAGATTTAGATTGAAAATTGAAAAGCAAGAACAGAGAGGTTTAAGTTAATGCTCATGTCAGAGTGAAAAATACAGCTCTAATTAGCTATGCTAAAATAAGGCATGCCTAGAATTATATAATGTATCTGTACGTGTGCCACCACTGCCTGGCTAGATCCAATTATTTTAACGATTATAAAACGCGATTCATTCAGCCTCCAACCAAACTCCTTTAAAAGAGTAATAAATATCTACAGCAGAAGAAAACTTGTTCTCTTGTAATTACAGTTAACAATAATTAATAATAAACACATAATACCAAACCTAATACCTTCTAAGAAAACTTCAGAAAGAAAATTGATGAGAAATTAGAATTCCAAACACTGCCAATGTCACCCATGTAGATATGATTTACAAAATAAAGTATTATATTCCCTGAAGTATGGAATGGTCTCACCACAGATGTTTAAATGAACAACCGCACTTGCAATACAAAAATTTATAGGCGTTAAGGAATGACAACATTAGAAATAGTAATGAGAGAAAGCTGAAAAGTAAGACAACTTCGAAAACCTGTTTCTTAGCGTTTAAATACAATAAAAAAAAAAGGTGGGGTATTCTGTTAACTGTTAAATCTAAGTTATGGACAATGGAATGGTAGATCCTTACACCACTCACTTTTCCATAAACGAGTCTAAAAACGTCCCATAAAAAAACCTTCAACCAAAAATGTGTCCTGCCTACAAGATGTGAGGGACAAAGAATGAGGAAATGGCCAACCAATGACTCCCCCAAACTGAGACCCATCCTACAGGCAAAAACCAATTCCTGACACTATTAATGATACTCTGTTATGTCTGCAGACAGGAACCTACCATAACTTGTTCACTGGGAGGCTCCACCCCACAGCCAATGGAAAGAGATGGGGAGACTCACATCCAATCAGTAGATGGAGCTCCAGGAGTCTTACTGAAGAGCTAGGAGAAGTATTGAGGGACTGGAAGAGGACAGGGACTCCACAGGAAGACCAACAGAGTCAACTAACCTGGACCCTTGGGGGCTCCCAGAGATTGAAACAAAGAGCGAGCATGGGTTGGACCTAGGCCACCCGTACGTATGTAGCAGATGAGCAGCTTAGTCTTCATACTGGTTCCCCAACAACTGGAGCTGGGGCTGTCCCCAAGTCTGTTGTCTGTCTGCCTATATCTCATGCCCCTAAATGGACTGTCCTGTCTGGTCTCAGTGGGATTGGATGCACCTAGTCTTGCAGCAAAACTATTAAAAAAAAAAACCTGGCAAATTTTTCTAATTGTAAACATGTACTTTTAATGATATTTAACTAAAGGTAGATGTAAGTTGAATAAATTAAATGGACCTCTATTGAGCAATTAAAATGAGTAAAGCACGGCTTTATACACTGACATGTACTGATATACAAACTCAGTGGAAAAAGAAACCAATTACAGCACACACACACATACACACACACCACTTAAGTTTCACAGCCCAGCATGTATCTAAGATTACTAAATTACAAAACTCCTTAAGTTCAGGGAAGCAGAAAATAGTGATCAGGAACTTCCACTTTATACTTCCATAGCGTGTGTACTTTTAGAAACATGTAAACTTTAAAAGGTAAAAGGACTCGAGGGAAGCAACAAGTACAATCCGCAGCGACTTGTATAGAAAGTCAAAATCCCACACGAGTCACCTGAACAAACCACCCAATCTTTGTTCATTTTCAAGTTAGAGTAAATTTCAAATCTAATCCAAAGGAAATAACTCACTGGTCATGAAAACTAAACTTTGATTTTTGTTAAAAAGTCTATAAAAAAGAAACAGATAAGCAAAAGGAACAGAATTTAGGAAAAACTTGATTAGAAAAACAGAATAACTAATCAAGTATATAACATAAAGTTTTATGTTTTAGGCCACAATACTTAGAAAGGGTTTTATCAATTACTTAACAATAGAACAAGACTGATTTGATGACTAAAATTTAGAAGCCCTATTCTCTATTTCTTCATGCTCACCATAAAATCTTTATACAAAAGAACTTACCAAATTCAAAAACCTCCTAAAACAGATACTATGACTCCTGACATATAGGAATCAAAGCACGAACTATGGTGCCAGGGATGGTAACCAGCACTAAGGCAAACCTCTGAGGTCAGCTGGGCCATGTCCACAGCAACTTTCAGTCTCCTTCTGAGACCCTATCCCACAATCAAACAAAAAACCATGCACATTATGCCCTCCGGTATCCACAGATGATTGATTTAGTATCCACAAGGAACCAAAACTTTAGGATGCTCAGATACTTCATATAAAATGACATTTTCATTACATAATACAAAAATCTGAGTATGCTTATTTATGTACTGGCTAGTTTTGTGTGTCAACTTGACACAAACTAGAGTTATCAAAGAGAAAGGAGCTTCAGTTGAGAAAATGCCTCTATGAGATCCAGGTGTAAGGCATTTTCTCAATTAGTGATAAAGGGCAGAGCGCCCCTTGTGGGTGGTACCATCTGTGGGCTGGTAGTCTTGGCTTCTATAAGAAAGCAGGCTGAGCAAGCCAGGAGAAGCAAGAAAGACAGTAAGTAACATCCCTCCATGGCCTCTGCATCAGCTCCTGCTCCTTGACCTGCTTGAGTTCCAGTCCTGACTTCCTTTCGTGATGAACAGCAGCATGGAAGTGTAAGCTCAATAAACCCTTTCCTCCCCAACTTGCATCTTGGTCATGATGTTTGTGCAGGAATAGAAACCCTGACTAAGACAAATTGGTACTAGTGTAGTGGGGTATTCCTGTGACAACCTGACCATGTTTTGGGGAGGACTGTGGAAGGACTTTGGAACTTTGGGCTAGAAGATCCATTTGGTGTTAAGAGCTTTGTGGGGTGTTGTGTAGGAGCTTGGAAGATAAGTGTTGAGAACAGTGCAGAAGATGGAGGCCCGGCTTGTGAAATTTCAGAGGGAAGATTAAAGACTCTTATCAGGGCCATTGCTATTTTGACTGTGAAGGTTCTGTGGTTTTGGTTAGCTGGGGCTGAAGGATTGCCTGTGATTAACAAGATACCAGAACTACTAAAGCAAAAGC
>CM052702.1:9126253-9171340 GCA_028551405.1 Uromys caudimaculatus
CAGAAGATGGAGGCCCGGCTTGTGAAATTTCAGAGGGAAGATTAAAGACTCTTATCAGGGCCATTGCTATTTTGACTGTGAAGGTTCTGTGGTTTTGGTTAGCTGGGGCTGAAGGATTGCCTGTGATTAACAAGATACCAGAACTACTAAAGCAAAAGCACTGCATTGCTGGGACTATTGATGCTGGTTAGCTGGAGCTAAGATATAAGCGGTGATTAAGAAGAGACAAGCATCATTGGGGTGGAATCTTCTGATAAGTGTTTTCTGAGAGCACAGAGGCTGAGTTCCAGAGTTTGCCAGGGTTATACCTTGTGCTGTGGCTGGACTTGGTAATGTGTAAGAGTCACTCAGGTGGTACTGGTTTTGAAGGGATGAAGGAGTCATGAAGAGCAGCTGAGGCCTGGGCACTGTGAGAGGCCTCAGAAGGCCATTGGTGAAGGTGCGGCCTCAGTTGCAGTTGATGGCCCAGGACTGATGGGGCCATGGAGGGGAGCTGAGGCTTCGAACCATGGGGAGAGCCTATGGGAGGCTGTTGGTAAAGCCTAGTTGCAGCGGAAGACAACAGTGTTTTGGAGATACCAGTATCATGAGATGACCACCAAGAACAGCAGCAGCAGTGGAGTACAGGCATCTGGAGCCTAGAAGACAAGGTGTGTGCTACAAAGGGCAGAGCTGGAGAAGTGACTCAAGCCCTTGGAGTAATCCAGAAGATTGTGAGTGGATCCCAGACATTGGACGGTTGGAGTTTGGTTTTGCTTTTGATTATGACTGTGCCCTGATATATTTTCCCTCCTGAAGGAAGAAGATATTTTAGTAGAGGTCACAGTTAAGAGACTTAAAATTCAAAGTCTTTTAAAAATTCAAAGAGATTGGATGTTTAAAGGTGACTGAAATGTTAATATGTAAGAATTTGCAAAGACTGTGGGACTTTTAAAGTTATTTAGATCTTGGGGATGAATAAGAAAGTAAGGGTCGAGGCTTATTGGTGATGTGTTTCTGTGTCAAGTTGACAAGGGGTCAATCCATTTGTCTTAGTCAGGGTTTCTATTCCTGCACAAACATCATGACCAAGATGCAAGTTGGGGAGGAAAGGGTTTATTGAGCTTACACTTCCATGCTGCTGTTCATCACGAAAGGAAGTCAGGACTGGAACTCAAGCAGGCCAAGGAGCAGGAGCTGATGCATAGGCCATGGAGGAATGCTGTTTACTGTCTTTCTTGCTTCTCCTGGCTTGCTCAGCCTGCTTTCTTATAGAAGCCAAGACTACCAGCCCACAGATGGTACCACCCACAAGGGGCGCTCTGCCCTTTATCACTAATTGAGAAAATGCCTTACACCTGGATCTCATAGAGGCATTTTCTCAACTGAAACTCCTTTCTCTTTGATAACTCCAGTTTGTGTCAAGTTGATACACAAAACTAGCCAGTACAGCTTACTAGATCCATTTTACCAAGTATTGCTGATCTGCAATTGGTTGTAACCATAAATATATAATCAATTGACAGACAGGGAAGACTGTATTTTTTGTTTGTTTTTGTTTTTAAAAACAAAGTGGTTTCTCTGTATAGTCATGGCTGTCTTGGAACTCACTCTGTAGACCAGGCTGGTCTCAAACTTAGAGACTTCTGCCTCTGCCTCCTGAGTGCTGGGATTAAAGACATGCACCATCACAGCCCAGCCAGACCTTACTTTTTTTTGACTAGTTTAAAAAAAAATAAAAATAAAGAAATTAAAGTACCTGTCCCTACTTTTGAAGCTTGTTGTTGAGTTTGGTTCTGTATTTGGACTCTTAATTTGGAAAACATGACTATGTTCAGTATGAACAGCTCCGTTGAAACAATTTTTAATTCACCATTTTTTGTTTCTTGAGATAAGCAAAGGCAATCACACTACTACTGAACTATATCTATGGACCCACTAAGTTTTAATAACAGACTTACACCATGAAAAATGATAGATATTGGGTGAGTAATAATTTTTAAAATGTTAACTGTTGAAGGTATATACTAACTATATTACACTGTCTGAAAATCTCCATAAGTTAAAAGTAATATGCAATAGTTCTTGTAGAATAAATGTTTTGAACGCTCAAGAATTTTCTTGAGAACTGAGGAAATATTACAGAGTGCTTGTTCCATCATAGTATTTTGCCTATATTAAATGGTTAGGTATTTTACTCATTCATCACTCATATATGTTACCCACTAAATATGCAACTTTAGCCACAAGAAGTACATTTTAATATTACTATTTATTAAACACCATAGTTTGATTTCTGGGACCTAGGGATACACTTAAGTAGTAGAAAACTTGCCCAGCATGTGCAAGCACCCTCATGTTCCCCCAACACAAGGAGAAAATTCTGAGAGCCACAAAATGGCTCAGTAGGTAAAAGCACTTCCCACCCATTCTGGAAACCTGAATGAGTTTGATCCCTGGAACCCACATGGTCATAGCTGAGAACCAATTCCTGCAAGTAGTCCTCTGACCTCCACAAATGTGTCATGGCACGAGTACTCACACATAGACACATACGTACACAAAACAGATAAATGTGACTTTAAAAAAAACACTGAATCAACTTAGACTTATTTTCAGAGATCAACTTTTCAAGTTTGGAGAAGTCTAATTTTGATGATTCATGCAACAGACTGTTGACAAAATTTTCCTTCACAGGGTAAAGTGTGATTTCCCTGAAAAACAACTTGAATTTGAGAAGACTAGAAAAGCCAATAACCAAGATTTGCACTTTATCATCTACAGTACCATACTGCTGGAAAAAACTAACAGCAGAGTTATGGACTAACTTGTCATCTTCCCAAAGACAGGCTGAAGTCCTAAATCCACGTTACCTGTATTATTTGAAAAGCAGGGTCTGTGTGGAAACAGGACTCAGGTTAGGATGAGGTCATATTTGATTGGCGTAAGACCTAATTCACCCCTAGATGAGGACAGACATAAGTATCCATATGGAGAATGTCCTACACCTACAATGCCAGAGACTGGACAACTCTATAAGCTAAAGAACAGAAAGACAGCTGCCATCAAAAGCCAGAAGGAAGGTAGGTACCCATCAAACTTTGCTTTCATACTTTTTGCCTTTAGAACCATAGAAGAGTACATTTCAGTCATTTTAAGCCCCCTGGTTTGTAGTAATCTGTTACAGTGACCCCAGATACTAGCTAGTACTAGCATTATGATCATTCAGTCTTTTCTATAAATTATTTGTATTAGAACTGCAATTGAAAACAAACTTAGACCTGGAGCTGAAGGATGGCTCGGTGCTTCAGGAAGTGCTAGCTGTCCTTACAGAGCACCCAAGTTCAATCCCAGCATCACATCAAACAACTTATGCTTTCTGAAACTCCAGACTCAGGGGACCAAATATCTTCACACTCACGTGCATATATATACACTCAACAGAGGCGCGTGCACGCGCACACACGCGCGCACACACACACAAATAAAAATAAAATAAATCTTAAAAGGAAAAATGGAAAACCTTTCAATTGACTTCAAAATGACTTTTTCAAATGACGACCATTAATATTTACAAAACTCAGATTGTGACAAAAAGATGAGAACTGAAATATGATGCTTTAAGTCTCTTTGTATCTGGCAGTTTTGTAATCTTGGCACTAAAGAGGTACAGAACAAAAGGCAGTTAAGATCTTAAGTTGGTGGCTAGCCTAGGCTCCTTGCCCCCAAACTGAAATAAAACAAAAGTTCTATAGTAACTCATGTCTGTAATCTCAAGAGTAAGAAGCTAAAGCAGGAGAATTGCTGAGTGTTCCAGGCCAGCCTCAGCAACAGAGTAACAAAGAAACAAAACACTGACCAATCAAAAATTGGTGGGAAACAGTAGACACCTGAAAGATTTAGCAATGGTCAAAAGTGAAGAATCTGGACAACAAAATATAGTGCTGACACAGAGACAAAGTAATAATTTTTCATTAAAAAAAAAATACAGTGGCTAGAGAGATGGCTCAGCAGTTAAGAGCACTGGCTGCTCTTGCAGAGAATCTGCCGTCAGCTCCCAGCATCTACATGGCAACTCACAACCATCTGTAACTTCAGTTCTAGGGGATCTGGCACCTTCCTCCACAGATAATACAGAAAAATGGTATCTTTTTAAACGAATGTTTTAGAAGAGATTTTTTTAAATTAAGGAAATAGGAGTAAGTCATCAGTTAATAATGTAGCAACACTGTTCCATTAGTAGTAACAAAAGTGTCCTTCGAGTATATGCTGAGGAAATAAAACAGGTAGGAATGGTTATACACTATCTGTTTAATTTTTCTACAATTAAATTAAGTTCTAAGGCTTGGTGTGGTAGTCAATATATTTAATCCCAGCATTCATGAGCGAAGGCAAGAGGATCGTTATAAGTTCCAGGCCAGCCAGGGCCATATAGTGAGACTCAATAAATAAATAAATAAATAAATAAATAAATAAATAAATAAATAAATAAATAAAGTTTTTGTATGTTTTAAATAGTGTGTCTCAAGAATATCCCAGAACTCATTACGTCTCCCGTGAAGCTTTAGAAAACCACCCCAAAAAATAAAGTCATTACTGTTCTGGTTTGGTTTTTGACTGGATATACTAAAAAAAAAATAAAAAATAAAACCAACAACAAAAAAACCCCTCAAGATTATTTTTGTTTTATCTAGGGGTCAAGAGGAGAAAAGGTAAATGAAGCATTAAAGACTGCTAATTTAATCAAGCACAGTCAAAATTTGCTCAGTGCCCAATTTTGTTAGATGACAGTATTATCCACAACTGAAATACAGGCTACTACTTGTTTCCTTTGTGATGCTTAACACATAATATCCATCACTGGGTAAATACACAAAAACTAAGCAATTAAATCATACTAGAAGAAGACGCAGCAGAAAGCGGCTGCGCTTGCGTAGTGCGAGTCGCAGAGTATAAGTTCCAGTTCCCGGCCCCCGCCTCCTCCGCCCCTCTGCCCCTCTGCACTCAATGCCCCTAAAGGGTTTCCACTGCGCACGCGCAGTGCTTAACGGCCGGTCAGGAGCCCAACAATTAGTCCCTTGCCTTCTCAAAGAAAACTCTTAGTTCGAAGAATGGGTCGTGAGCTCTCTCCTTAGCCAAAGACAGTTCCTTTTCGGCGAGAGCAGCTCTCTCGTTCACTCTCTCTGGCGGACGCCGGTGCTTTTCGAGAATGAGGTTCTGGCGGTCGCGCCAAGTAGCGTACGCAGCCTAAGTCACGCTACCTTCGCCACACAAACCAAGAGGATTTTAGGACTCCGGCAGGTCCCCCTGTAAAGTGCTCATCGCTTACCCGCTCCGATTCCGGAATACCGCTGTCGCCACCGTTCCTGTAATTCTCTCCAACCCTTTCGATGCTTCTACTTCTTCATGAACAAGACAAGATGGCGCCCGATGGGTCTCACCCGGAAGTGAATAATAATAACATCCGCTTTTCGGCTGAAGTCACATTGACTCTCGGCCAGGCTTACAAGCATGTGATCTTACCGACTCGACGAGTCCGCGCCATTTTTGTTAAGGGCAAACCCAACCCACCTTGAGTTCTGTTAGCTGGACCTTGTATGTATGTGAAGCCTGGGTCATACTCGACCCATTTTTATTTGTACAGCCAGCACAAAGCCGAGCCTAATGTTCCGGTACAAGGGACGCTCTGAAGTTCTAAACTTTAGTAAGGAGACCCTCTAAGAGCAAATGTGTTCTAAGGAACACTTCTGCTTTGGGAAAGATGCTGAATCGCTTTGCCACTTTCAGACTACCTGCCAACTTGGAACTAACTCACTGTGCCAGGCCTACTTCAAACGAGCTGACATCAGGCTGGAGTCTCAGAGTCTGAGTTCTAGAAGCAGGGTGTTCGCTAGGTTTCTTTGTAACCTAGCATCGCGCCCCCTTGTGGGAACATATACTCAATTCAACTTAGCTCAGCTACTCTTAAGAAAAAGTAACTGGGTAGGGTAGCATAGTTTCTACTGGTCTTCCTTACCTCAACTACAAGATGGTCTCCCGAAAGGAGGTAAAAGGTATTTAGCATGAACAATGTTCATATATCTAAAATGTCAATTTTCCAGGCTAGGAGTTTAGCTACAAAAGGAAACAAAAATGCTTAGAAATACAATATTTTTAACCTAAATTTTGGGAAATGCCTTTCTAGAAACTTCAATACAACTAAAAAGAGTTATGAAGGAGAATTTCAGGAAAGAGTCTGTGTCTGCAAAGATTGATTAGAGCTGCAGTGATATGATGAGGATGGAATTTTACAAGTCCAGAAGCTAATTAACCAATCTGGGCCTAGCTTTATCCACTGAATAACTAGTTCTTGCCAACCTCTCTATATTAGAGCTGAATCCTGTGACTAATAGATTAAAAACCTTTTGGAACATTTTTTAAAAAAATATTTATTTTATGTGAGTATATCGCTGTCTTTAGACACAGCAGAAGAGGGAATCAGATCCTATTACAGATGGTTGTGAGCTACAATGTGGTTGCTGGGAATTGAACTCAGGACCTCTGGAAGAGGTT
This sequence comes from Uromys caudimaculatus, assembly GCA_028551405.1. Classification (NCBI taxonomy): domain Eukaryota; kingdom Metazoa; phylum Chordata; class Mammalia; order Rodentia; family Muridae; genus Uromys; species Uromys caudimaculatus. The sequence continues at coordinate 9,132,785 of CM052702.1, forward strand.
AAGAGCAGTCAATGCTCTTAACTGCTGAGTCATCTCTCCAGCTCTTTTGGAACTATAAAAAATGATTTATTTTTATTTTATGTGCATTGGTGTTTTGCCTGCGTGCTTGTCTGTGTGAGGGTGTCAAATCACTTGGAAGTAGATTACAGATAGTTGTAAGCTGCCATGTGGGTGCTGGAAATTGAACTCTGGTGCCAGTGCTGTTAACCACTGAGCCATTTCTCAAGCGCCCCCTTTAGCACTTTTTAACTTAGCTGACTCCTAGTTTCCACCAACCCAAGAGCTAAGAATGTTATCAGATAACATCTGCAGCTATGTAAAAAGTGTCCCCTTCTTGCTGTAACTTCTGTGATGTACACATCAATGTATCTTGCCTTGATTTATGACTGTCTTTGTTCTTTAAAACTATAAAATGTCATGAAACTACCCCCCCATTATACTAGGAATTTGGCACAACCTAAATCCTTGTGCTATGGTCATTCAAATGTGGTTCCACAATAAGCTCTCTTACTCTCTTTAAGCTGAGGACTGTGACTTTTACACCCACAGCATGCACTAAGAATCTAAGTCTTTGAGTTGGGAACTCTGCACAAGAACATCAAACTACTCTAGAAACAAGACTGTAGTAGACTGGATAAAGAAAATATAGGTAGATGTGAAAATAGAGATGCCCTTTGTAAGAAATCCTGTAATTCTTAAATGAAGCATTTGAAATCCAAGTAACCTGTGTTATTAGAATAAAATCCTTCTAGATAAACATCCACTGGCCTCACGTTTGCCTTCAATATGTAATTTGGGGAGTGGGATGGAGAAAACTGCCAATTATCTGGCAATACTATAAGGTGAGTTCATGAGGTCAGTAGGACTCAAAAGGACACCTGTAGGACAGTTTCTATTTAGCATTATTAAGAACTCACAGAGATTGGCTAGCACCCTCCACCCCAGTGCTGGGATTAAAATCAAATGTCATCATGCTCCATCTCAGTGACAAACACTCTAACCAGAAAAATGGACTTTCCTCGGTGAAATCTGCTTGGAGCCGGGCAATGGTGGTGCACGCCTTTAATCCCAGCACTTGGGAGGCAGAGGCAGGCGGATTTCTGAGTTCAAGGCCAACCTGGTCTACAGAGTGAGTTCCAGGACAGCCAGGGCTACACAGAGAAACCCTGTCTCGAAAAACCAAAAAAAAAAAAAAAAAAAGAAATCTGCCTGGAATAGCAAGGCTATCATAAATTCCTGCTCCCTATAATCATCTTGTAATTATTTTCTACTTCCCTAGTAAAACTGAAACCATTATTTGGGTGACAACTTTTGCCTTCCAAGGTCCTAACATATTATTTAGTGCACAGAAAATTTTACATTGTTGAGTTATTAAATATTTTTACTAGAGACACCAGTATAAACTAGTCATTTTAGATATCCAAATGGGAGGGTCTATTAAATGCCTCGTTAAGATTACAGGCACACATCACCATACATTTCTTCCATGTGTGGACTTCAAGTTCTATTTCATCAGAACATATGCTGTTGTGTTAAAAGTCTGAACAGCTATCATATTTGAGATCTGAAATTTGGTTGTTGTGTACTGTAATTATCAAGTGCCAGCATCTTGTCGGTATTACCTGGCGATCTACTATTAATGATTAACAGATAACTTTACCTATAGGTTTGTTCCTATTTATAGGGCTGGGAAGATGTCATCACTGGTAAAGCAAGAAGACTTCCTTGTGTTTGATCCCCAGAACCCACACCTTAAAAAAAAAAAAAAAAAAAGCAGGAGCTGTGGTGTACATTGTGGTCCCAGCACTGGATGAAGATAGTCAGATCCCTAACACCTATTGAGTTCACCATCAATAAAATACCCTATCCCAACAACAAAGGTTGAGGGGCACCTGAAGAATGCTCAAGAATGTCCTCTCTCTCCACATGTGCATATGCTTATGAGACCTGGTCACCAGGCCACATGCTTTCAGCTACTGCAAGTTCAGATAGTGCCTATGAAGACTTTACAATGACCACAAAGCAAGTTGCTGAATCATTTGTTAATACAACATGAAGCTAACCTACCTTGAACAAGAAGCAGTCACTTAGAAAATATGCACTAGATTAGAAGGTGGTTGACAAACATAGCAACTAACGTTAATGTGTAGAAATTTACATTATGGTACAGTAAAACATCAGATTTCACTGAGATTCACCATAACCTTTGAGGCAATAATGTACCATCTAATGGAAAAGTTTGAAAAGCAAGACACTAGATACGAGGTGCTACTGGATGCATTTGACAAGGTAGTATAAAGAAGTAAGTGGTGTGTGCGTCGGTATATGCCTTGTCTTAGTCACTGTTCCCTTGCTGTGCAGAGACACCATGAGCAAGGCAGATTTTATAAATCATTTAAGTGCTTACAGTTCCAGAGGTTCAGTCCATCATCATGACTGTGGCATGCAGGCAGACCCTGGAGCAATGGCTGAGAACTACATCATCCACGATCCATCAGCAGCAAGAGAGACTCTGGGCTTGGCATGGGCTTTTGAAACCATAAAGCACATCCCCAGGGACACACTTCCTCCAACAAGGCCACACCTCCCAATTCTTTCAATCCTTTTAAATAGTGCCACTTCCTGGTGCCTGATCATCCAAATATGAGCCTATAGGCCATTATTATTCAAAGCTCCACATGACTATAGTCTGACTTGGTGTGGAGGGAGGCTGAGGCCCAAAGATCACTTGAGCCTGGGAGTCAAAGACCAGACCAGGCCATACATTAAAACCTTCTGTGTGTCTGGGTAGGAGGAGGTAGAAATCAGAAAGAATTAAATGGTTTGTGAAAACCAAAACAATCTTTTTTTTTTTTTTTTTTTTTTTTTTAATCTTCTGATCTTTGAAGGATTGTGTTTTGAGACAGGATATCTCTATGCAGCCTTGGCTCTCCTGGAACTTGTATGTAGACCAGACTGGCCTGTGATTCAGAGATTTACCTGCCTCTGCCTCCTGAGTGAGTTCTGAGATTTAAGGCATGCACTACCACCCCTAGCTGAGATTGAATTTTTGAACTGCACAAAATAAAGGCTCTTTCAAAAGAGCCTTTTTTTTTTTAACTGAGTGTTCGTCTGCATGTATTCATACGGATACGGTGCGTGCCTGATGTAGGCAGAAGCTAGAAGAGTCTGTCAGATCCACAGAAATCGTAGTTTCACTCCATTACGAGTAACACAACAAAAGAATGATCTTTAAAAAAGAGCTGTGCAACTTGTCAGAATGTCATAGTTTGCAACAGCCACTTAAATGTAGCCCAAGGTGTTAACTGCAAACAAACCTTCCTTGGAATCTGTACCAGAAGTCTAATGAATCTACCCCCCACCTATAGTAAAAGATCCTAGTACTATCTACCATGGTCCCTCCTCCTTCATGACAATGTTTACTGGTTAGTGTTCCAACACTATTTATGAAGTATGTGGAAAATATAAACATTTTGGCTCATGGGTATTCAGAGCAGCAGAGACAACACCTAACCATGACCAAACACACTTCCAGAAACCTGGTCTTGAGGATAAAACCACCTGGAATATGACTCTTGAAAAGGGAGTCACTGTGTTTTCAAGTATGAAAGAAAAGCTAAGGGCCTGGTGACCAGAAGGCTGTATAGAGACAGAGACTTCTAGTAAACTCACACACCCTGCTCTCCTTCCTTGTAGTCCATGGGATCACATAACTACTAGCCTGTGGGCAGAGAAACTCACCTGTGGTAAAGTACTTCTAGAGTGAGAATTTTCCACACTCTCTTCTCTGATACAGTGAGATGGTTGGTTTCCTTTGGGAACTGCCAAGATGCGGTGGGTTCCAAGTAGGAAATAACTTTGGTTTTTTAAAGCAATTGAAATGTGGAAGTATTTATGCAGTTTTTTGGTTTATTTATTTTTTTTGGTTTTTCGAGACAGGGTTTCTCTGTGTAGCCCTGGCTGTCCTGGAACTCACTCTGTAGACCAGGCTGGCTTTGAACTCAGAAATCCACCTGCCTTTGCCTCCCGAGAGTGCTGGGATTAAAGGCGTGCACCACCACTGCCCGGCTGGTATTTATGCAGTTTAACCAGTTGTGAAAAAACAGGATCGCTGGGCCTGAAGCAATGGCTCCGATGTGGGGTATTCATCAGAGAAGAATATTTGGACATGGGTTTAAACCAATAGAAAGTCTTTATTAGCCCACCAGAGACTACACTGGGTCTTTGGCATCCCAGTGTAGGCCTAAGTCTTTCTCAGGATGAGCTTTTAAGCACAAAAACCACGTTCTGGGTTGATAAATATCAGATAACAAAACAGTCAGAAGCAGAACTACAGAAGCCAAAAAGCAAGGTTAGTACATTTAGAGACTTTCTGAAAATGATAGATTTTGATTGATTAGGCCTTTTTTTGGAAGATGAGATTATGTACATGCTGAATTTTACAGCTTGTGTGATACTCCACCATGATGTCTGTTGTGCTATGGTCTCAGGGCCTACTAAGGTCTGCAGCCCTGTCACAGTTCAGTGGTTAAGAGCACACTGCTCTTCCAGAGAGAGGGCCCAGGTTCAATTTCCAGCAGTGACAGGGCAGCTCACAACTGGCTATAACTCCAGTTCCAGGAGATCCAACACCCTCACACAGACACACATGCAAGCAAAATGCCAATGTACATAAAATTAAAATAAATCACTAGAAAATACATGTTTATTTGCAAACATTTTGGGTTTTTCTGCTTGGGTATAATCCTTGGAATGTATGAAAATGCTTTCAGGAAACCCACAGACTTCTAAAACTACAATTATTTGGCAAATAACATTTTTCTGGGGACATACAAATATCAAGATTTCTATTCTCAGTTTCTGTTGCAGGAGAGGGTCCTAAAATTAAGACTAATTCTTCTCTCTTTAGCTTTCTCTTTGGTACTATCAGATCTGTTGGAATGGCTATTCCTGGTTGTCAACTTGACTACATCTGGAATGAACTACAATCCAGAAACGGAGGGCACACCTGTCATCCAGATCTTGAGGCTGGAAGAGGTCGGAGACAAAGGCTTTTGGCCTTGGCATTTTTTGCTTGATCCCAGGTTTGACTTAACCTTGCTAGCCACAGTGTCTCAAATCTCACAGCAGGCATTCCTTTGACTCCTTTCTGCCTGATATCAGATTATCTAGGGCCTTGACTTTTAGGCTTGGCTGGATTAGCAAATCAAGGTGTTCCAGCAGGCCTCCCTCAGTTTCCTCCCCAGTGTTACTGCCCCCAGGTAGGGATTAGACGTCCGGCCTTCAACTCAGGGATTATGTCTGATCGCATTGTGGAATTTCCCCTCCCTCTGCCATTTCCCGCCCAAAAGTGTTTAAAAATACGTAACATTAAAGATTAAACGGAGTTTAAACGGAATCTCGTCTTGCTCCAACTCGTCCTTTGTTTCCTGCTTCTTTCCCCAACCGACGGTTTCTCTCTACAGCACGGAGCTCCCGCTGGCGGGAACTTCGACCTAGTCGATAGCCTTTCTTGGAAGGGCCCTCCAAGACAAGGCGGGCAGCAAGCCCTTTGCAGGAAGACATGGGCTTCTGCCCCGGATCTCACTTGGGATGACACAAGCTTTTGATCCAGAACTTGAGGCATCGTGGCCATGAAAAGCTTAGGGCCAGGCAAGGTGGTACAGGACTTTAATCCCAGGAGATTGAGGTAAACAGATCTCTGAGTTCTCGGCCAGCCTGAGACAGAGAAAGTTCCAAATTCAGGCAAGGTGGTACATCTAGGCCTTTAATCTGGGTCAGACCTTCTGCTGAAAGCCCATATAAGGACATAGGAAGAAGGAAGACTCAGTCTTCTTCACCTGTTTGCATTCACTTGACAGCATATCTGTTGGAACCTACCTTTTCAGGATTCCAGTGTATACAGAACTCTTAACTGACACACCTAGCCTCAAGAGACCTAGCAACCACTAGATTCTTGAACTTCCCATTCATGGCCGCCCATTGTTGGGTTAGCTGGACTGTAGACTGTAAGTCCTTACAATAAATTCCCTTAATATATAGACATTGCATAAGTTCTGTGGCTCTAGAGAACCCTGACTAATCTGTTATCACTGGGACATCCTTCTTTGCTAGGTCTTACTCCTAACAGCATGTAAGCAATATGGTTTGAGGTTTTTTTCCCTTATGTGATGGCTGGTTTTAAGCCAACTTGACACAAGCTAGATTCAGAGAAGAGAAAGAAGCCTCAGTTGAGAAAGTGTCTCCATTAGACGGGGCTGCAGGCAAGTCTATTGGGCACTGTCAAATAAGTGACTGGTGTGGAAGGGTCCAGAGCATTGTGCTGCCCCTGGCCTGGACTTCATTCCTTTAGGAAAGCCAACTGAGTAATCCATGGAGAATAAGCCAGTAAGCAGCACTCCCCCGCCTCTGCATCACATCCTGCCCTGACTCGCTCTGTGATGTGCAAATGTAAATGAAATAAACCCTTTCCTCTCTAAGTTGCTTTTGGTCATGAATCACAGCAATAGAACCTAAAATGAAGACCAATACACTCACTTGACAGATTTTCTTCTTGAGTGATTTCTTGCATTCACTGCTATATCCCTAATGCCAAACAAAGAGCAGGTATTCAACAACACTTGTTAAATGATCAAATGAAAATGTTAAATATATAACTTTCGTCCCCCCCTCCCTGTATTTTTTCTCTCCCTGAATGCACACTCTTTCTCCTCTACCTCCCTTCTGTCTCCTTCCCCACTGCAACTTCCCTGGCCACATTCTGGGGACCAGTGAACCCACCCGAGAGCGGCTTCCCAATAAACCTATCTTTATATACTCTAAAAAAAAAAGGGATATAACTTTCATCATAACTTCTGAAAGGTTCACGACTCCAAAAAAGTTAAAACAAACAGACGTGTACACAACATATTTTCTAGTGTACAATCCTATCTAAATAACTCAAATCATTCTGAGAAATAGCTGACAGGTTTGTTTTCTGGACTGAGATCGTAACTCAGTGGAAGAACTATTAGGTTGGGGCAAATTTTTTATTTTAAAATAGTGCATTCCTGAAACTTGAAGGCAGCTATGAACTAAGTGTTGTGTCCCATTCACAAACTGGAAGAGTTCAGTGGCGTATTTAGAAAGGGATTAGGCTCTGGCCATGAAGCCCTCGGAAGACGATCCTACAGCCCCCCCTTTCCCTTTCAACCAGGTGAACAAACACTGAGAGCATCCCCAGAACCTCATTTGAACAATGGACCTGTGTACTTTTGTCTTGAGCTTTCCTCTAAAAGTGTAGCAAATAAATTTTTGTTGTTCATAAGTTCCTCAAATTATATTTGTTTACAGCAAGCTAGGGGACTAAAACAGACATGAACACAATGCTTATTAACATTCTGTCAATAATGTATAATGCAAAAACTCTAGGCCTAATCTGGTAACATAAGAATTTAATATTTATTATGATGTTTATACATACAGCAATGACCAAATAATGCTCAAAAAATTACACAGATATTTTTTAAATACTGTAAAATTGGATAAAAGAGAAGGAATGATACCATGAATTTATTATTGATACCTGAAAATAATCATCTTTTAAACACATCTGAGTTGATGGTTTCTACACAAACAAAAACATTTTAACACAGATATCATTTCTCTAATAATGCAATGGATGCCATCTGAAAGCTTGATTTTATTGCACATATTTGGTTTAGGTTTATTTGACCAGATGTCATGCAGAAAAATAAGCTGACTATAAAGTTCATGAAAGTAGGCAGGATGTTATTTTGTACTACAAAAATTTGATGTGTGGTAACATTTCACAGCTAAATCTTCAGGAAATTTTATTCAACTATTGCATAAAATCACTAATTAATTACACATGCTAGCTAAGAATTATTAGATACGGTAAAATAGCTCTGTTGATCTATGACTCTGAGCTGATATAATGATCATCTTCTTGACCACCTAAATAAGCAAGCTACATATTACTTTTTTAAAACATTAAACAACAAATCTTAAATATAGATGTAAATTTGTTTATGTCACAAACATTCACATAATTGGCACATCATCAAAATTTTATCATTTTAAATATGGGAAAACCAGGGGAGAATTGGGGATAGAGGTACCCTGTAAACCAGTTTCTAGATAAAAACTTCTCTCTTTTACCTTTCAAATTCACGGTGTCAAAACACTAAGCAGTTGTGTTGATCTGTAAACATTCTTGTTTATTTGCACTGTTTCCTGAGGTAATCTGGAAACTATTGTTAGTACAGTAGCCTCACAATTTAAAATCTCTACAAATGTGCTTCAGAAAACTTCAAAGTAAGAACAAAAATGTAAGTGTAGACCTATGTGATTTTTATCTATTTCATAAGCTTGATAAATCCCTAGGTATCAAAACCAAACCATTTTCCTCCATTTTTAGATGGCTCAAACTTTAGGTCATAAAAAAATACATTTCAGGATCTCCTTAGAACTAGGTAATAAATGAACATTTTATTTGCAAGTCACTACTAGAATAATGTATAAGATCATATAAATTTTAGGGTGGTGCTTTTTTTTTTCAAGTTTTTTGAGACAGGGTTTCTCTGTATAGCCTTGGCTTTCCTCAATCTCGCTCTGTGGACCAGGCTGTCCTTGAACTCCAATCCACCTGCCTCTGCCTCCCAAGTGCTGAATCTAAAGGCGTGCACCACCACCACTTGGCAGGTTTTTCTATTTTAAAGGGTGATAAAAATACTGTCATATGCCAGGTATTAGAACCTGCCTACACTGTATACCTCTTAGTATCTTTTCTAGGAGAGAAAAGGGTTGACGATTTACATTTGTTTGGGGGGCAACCGCTATGACTGAGAGGCCAACTTGAACAAATTATTTTTCTAACTCACTGATCTCATGCTACTCTTCTGTGTCAATAGATTAATAAATTCTGAATGTCTGATGACATAGACACTGGAAAGTTCCTTTTAGAGGACACAACTGGGCTCTACAGATAAAATATATTTCCCCATCTTCAATACAAAAAATAAAATAAATACCATTGAAAATGCCTCTACAACTTAAAAGCAGAAGTTATGCCATGGTATTTAAAGTTTCTCCCTCAGACAAATCAATCTCACCCAGCCACATATCAAGAGGCGACACTGGTCACTTTATGTTGCACATGTCAAGAAGGCTCAATCCTGGCTGAAGGTCTGTACAGTTTACAGCCTCTCTCCCTCACATTTGCCCCAGAATCAAACACAGGCGCTGACGACTAAGACCTTGGACCCGTTCCCTTGCATCTTGATTCAATACCATGTATCAGTGAACCACTTCATTGATTATGTAAAATCTTGGTAGTAGTATTCTTCATGCTGTTTTCACAGTTCCGTCCTTTGAATGCTAGAAGAAGAAACTATCCTGTGTTACTACTTATCTAAGGAGAACAGAAGGAGTAGTTCTGTGCCCCATTAGAGTAAACGCTGTGCCCACCTGAAACCCGTATTGTGTTGCTCGGGATGGACGCCGGGCCTTGCCCGGGCAGGTTTGTGCTCTGCCTCTGAACTACACCCCCAACTATCCACCTGAATTTTTAAATAATGCTTATGAAGACAAACCATGTTTAACATTTATTAATGTGTAGAAGTAAAAAAGTAGCATATTTGTTGTTAATTATAAGAATATGATTTCTACCACTTATAAATATAATTTAGTAGTTAATAGTTCAAAGACATCCTTAAACTTTAAAGTATCCTATGTTCCTATACAGACCATCAACTACTATTTGCCAGTTCTATGTGTTACAATTGTCTGTATTTTTATTTTGGCCTTAACCAATCACTTCCAAATTATCTTTAAAAGACTGCAAATGATAGTTCATGAAATGTTTCAATACCTCCAAATATTCAAAGCAATAAGCGAATCAATTCATTACTTGTAAACTCACACTGCCCAAATTACAATGGCTTCTTTTTATACTACTGAGTCACATAAAATATGAATAAATAATTATGTTACATTAGGCACTAGTTCAGACTGTTCTAGAAACTTTTCCCATAGACTAACACACCCCCCCACACACACCCACACACACACACACACACACCCACACACACACTCACACACACATACCACTGTAAAGCCCTGAGATGATTTTAGGTGGGATAGTGCAAGGATGAATGATTTTTCTTTCATACTTACAAACATACATCAATGTTTACTAGAAAAATGATAAGCACATAAAAATGTGAAGTTTGATTCAAAACACAGCTAAGATGGTAAAAGGCTAAATCAAAAAGTAAGCACTGCAGCACAAAACGCATTACATCCACTGGGGAAGGCCGTGTCCCGTTTAGGAGACAGTATACTAAAGACTCCATGTAGTATCACCTCTGAATGTCTGTGATGGTGACTCACGTCATAGAGGGCTGCTACCATCAATTTTTTTTTTTTTTTTTTTTTTTTTTTTGTGGAGAGTGGCAATTTCTATGGAGTAGCCCAGGCTGGCCTCAAACTCACAGAGATCTGCCTGTCTCTGCCTCCCCAGTGCTGGAATAAAGACGTGCACCACCACTGCCCGTCACGTTAATTGATTTTCTTTAAAGGATTCACCACATGTTGAAAACGTTAAATAACACTGGAAGGATGCACTGTTCCTAACGACTACAAAGGCACATTACATGGCATAGTTATGACTTCAGCATTAAAATAAAAAATGAACTAAATAATAAACAGATACTACAATATTCTTTCATAAAAAAGGAGATAAGCTTGTGCACTAAGTGCTCTTGATTCTGGAACCACTTGCACATAAGTGTCGCTGACATGGACCCAGTGGCCTCCCAGTTCACTATCAGGTTCTTTCAAATCTAGTGGAACAAAAGGACAATTTACAGTTAGTGTGTTTGCCTTCTAAACTGTAAGCAGTGACACATTTATTATGAGCTATATTTAATTTTAAGATCCAATATTACCAATTATATTGATAATTACTTCCAGTTAATACATTTTTAATTTAAATATCTAGTGAAATATTAGCCTTATAATACTTAATTTTCCAGAGAAATATTCATTTTCACCAAAAAGGAGGGCAGAGAAACTGGCGAGATGGTGCACTGAGGAAAGTGCTTGCTGTACCAGCCTGGGAACCGGCTGGATCATCAGAACGCGCACAAAGGTGGAAGGAGAGAACTGAGTCTATGAAACCGTTCTCTGACAGACAAACACATGCACATGTACATACAGCACACACACACACACACACACACACACACACACACACACACACACACTCGCGTGCGCACAAGCAACATAAATACATTTAAAAGCTAATAACAGAGCTGGACATGGTGGTACACACCTTTAATCCTAACATGAGGGGGGCAAAAGCAGGTAGATCTTTGTGAGTTTGAGGCCGGCCTGATCTATACAGTTCCAAACTAGACAGAGCTCTGTAGTGAGATCCTATGTCAAAACAAAAACAACAACCAAACAACCACTAACAACAACACAACTAACAAAGGGGAGGTAAGAGATGCGGCTCAGCAGTTAAGACCACATACTGCTCTTGCAGAAGATTGGAGTTCGGTTCCCAGCACCTGTGCTGGGCCAATCACAGCCACCTCTGTAACTGCAGCTCCAGGGATCACATGCCCTCTTCTGGACTCTGGGAGTAAGTGCACTTACACCTGCACATTCACAGACACCCACTGTCAAAATATAAACCTTAAAAAAAAAGGAATCCAGGGAATGGAGAAGCAAACTGAATGGCCTGTGTACTAGCTAGCAAATCTCCAAGCCCCGCTCTTTTGATGAGCTGGTCGATCTTCAGAGGATGGGGAGTGCAGCTGAGAACATGGTTCGAAGCACTAGACCCACAAGCCTGACGCTCTGAATTTGACCCCAGAACCAGTACAAAAGCAATCAGACCTCAGCGCCATGTGTCAGTCATCCCGCGTTAGTTCCTATGGGAAGACGGGAGGCAGCAGCAAGAGAACAGCCCAGAAGTCCAAGGCCGAACAGTCCAGTGGCAAAATCAGGACGAGGTGGAAGGCCAGAATGGACTGTTGGAATTTACTCTTGGACAGCCAAATTATGCTGTGCACATCAGTACAGACACAGACACATGCACACGCACACACAAACAAAAGCAAAAGATAAAAAAACCTACCACCTCTCTGTAGTAACTTTAAAAAATTACTTGTCAATTCATTTTGCCTACTTTGTGATTATTAAAATTCTTGAAGATTATCTAAACAGAGTTAAGATTAATAAAATGGATCCATTTGGAGCTCCTTTTCTAAAAAGAGAGACTCAATCCTTTAAGTTTTAAGATGTACTCATGATGGCGTACCGGGTGCAGCCTTCCTGCCGGTGATGTACTCGGCCAGCTTCCTGGAGGGCACTCTCACTTTCACGTAAGCGGTGTAGTGGCCTCCTCTCATCGAGCCGCTGTGCTCCACTATACCGTAGAGACCATAGAGAACCTTCTCCCCCACACTTATGTTCTTTCAAATAAAGGAAAAAGGGGAACATTTAGTGAAACAGCTCGTGACAAAATAGAAATAGATAGGAGAAATGCATTCTTTTTTAAGATTTTATTTATGTTATGTATGTGAGTACATGGTCACTGCTCTCAGACACACCAGAAGAAGGCATCCAGTGCAGATGGTTGTGAGCCACCATGTGGTTGCTGGGTCCTCTGGAAGAGCAGTCAGCACTTCTAACTGCTGAGCCACCTCTCCAGTCTGAGAAATGTATTCTTAAACCACACAAGACTCTCTGTGCTTGAGAACAGACAGAGTGTCCTCTGTGGGGCTACCAAACCCAAGTGTATCCAGTCCTCTCTACTTACAGCTGCCTCACAGAGAACAGTGGTGGCAGGGGGAGCATCATCAAAGTCTACGTTATGGCAAAATACAAGAAAGATTCCAAAAGAAGGAAGAAGAAGCCAGACGTTAAAGCAGTCATCAATTTGCTTGTATATTAATTCATTTTAATCAATGCATTGATTTTAAAACGAATTGAATGCTGATTCACTTTAAAAATCATATGCATAAGACAACAGGAAATATGAACATTAAATGTATACATTGTGATTGGGTTAAAATTGGAGAAGGGGCCAGAACATCCAGCTGAGTATATGTGTGATGTATTGAGTTCAATTGCCACCCCCACCCACCAAAAAGAAATCTGTAGAAGAAAGTCCATGTGGTTAGGGTGGTACAAGCTTATAATCCCAGCACTTAAGTGCCTGAGGCTGAGGGCTCATGAGTTCAGGACCAGTCTGGGCAAGATCGTATCTCAAGAGAAAAACATACAAATCAAAACCAGAAAAGGAAGAGAGTAATTATTGTACTCTAGGCATCTATAATGAAATGATACTTTCTTCAAAGCAGTTACAGAGGACAACGCAGACAAGCATGTGGCTGGGGGAGGGGACAAGACTAGTCACTGCCCTGAGACTGCAGGAATGGATGATGGAAGTTCATTGCACTGTTCTGTCTCAGTATGTTGAGCATGTTAGAAAGTCTTTAGAATAGGTATTTTCAAAAACACATTGTTCTTAAAAACTAAACACTGAGCTTACAAAACCTTATTCGCTGAATTATCTGTTACTTTTAAGAATAATGAATGTTAGTACTGAATATTAGTAACTGACAGAGCTGGTATTCCACATCAAATAAATGAGATTCACCAGAAAGCTGCACTCACTTAGTGTATTAGATTCAGTTCAGTAAGTAAGCTATGGCAACACAAAACTGGACTTCAGGCCAGTAATCATGAGTATGATACTCATTTCCCTGAATCTATCTTCCTCAATAAAATGTTCACCAGTTTTACCTGCACAGGTCTTACATGTAAGTACCTGCAAGCAATTGGGAACCTTGTTAGTAAGGCACTGGAGGGTTAGACCTATTATACTCAGCTGACAACTACATGACTATCAGCATCTGTGGAAATGGCGGAAATATCAACACAGCAGTATATTTATTTTCAAAAGATACAGACCTTCACAAATGCTAAACTATAGATCTTCATTTGGCTTACTCAGAGGAGCAGGAAGGCAAAAAGCCAGCGTATCATCTGCTCATAGCCAACAGGCAGCTCTGATGGTTGGGGTCCAAGCCTAATACCTTACTCACTTTCCAAGTAAAAGTCACATCTGATGTATTAATACGCCACAATTACTCATTCAAGAAGAGAAGCTTATTTAAACAAACCCAAAGCATGGTCTAATAAACAATAAACAGAATGCTTTTAGGCATATCACTTGCAAATCAATTAAACCTTTTAATATCTCGTACCTTACAAGTGGCAGCACAGAACGGAGCTAAGTCAAGGGTAAGTGGAAAGTCTACATGTCTGTTTACTTTGCGAAGACTCAAGCCAGCCTTAAAAAGACAAAATAAAAAGTACAAATTAAGTTTAAAGTATATGTTAATTAAAACCAAAAGAATTCTAAAAGTCATTTTTATAGATTTAAATTTTCATAGATCAATTACATCCTCTGTGGGTGTTATAATAATTAATAGAAAAAATAAATTCAATGTGCTAAAGGCTAAGCCACTGGCACAGACTTGTCATGGAAATGCACTCAGCAAAGGGCTAAGGATCTAACCCAATGGCTTGTCAAAGATGAACTTGAACGTAGGCAACCTCGTCTAGGTCACATCAGAAAGTGGGCACAAGAGACCTTATCAGGTACTTCTCATTTCTAAAATTCAACGATATTCACAAAGTATGAAAGACGTTGAGCACTTCAAAGTCTTTTCAGTAAAAGTAAACAGCATACATATATCAATCAAATGTACTTTTATGATCTTAAGAAAATTCTACTTATTTTTCTCTTTTTACTTTCCAAAGATAACCTTGGGGAAAAAAAGTATGTTCTCCATCCTGTGATGGTAATAAAAGTTAACTGAGGGCTGGCGGAATGGTTCAGCAGGAAGAGGTACTTAGTGTGCAAGCCTAACGAGCCAAGCTTCACACCTAAAACCCATGGTGGAAGGAGACCAACTCTCAAAAGCTGTCCTCTCACCTACACACACACACACACACACACACACACACACACACACACACACACACACACACACGCACGTGCACACGTACACACACACACACACACGGCAATAAAAATAAAACTTTAAAAAATGTAAACAGACCCACTGTTAGAAGTGCACGCACTAAGACACTTAAATGTTAATAGTATACAGACAAATCAGATGCCATCTTCCATGCAGAGCCTTCTTGATTTCACTGCATACCAATCACATAATTTCACTGTATTTCTCACATTTGATTTCTGAGTTTTCTTTATAAAACATTTTAGTCACAATTAATGCTGCCCACATGATCTGTGTACATGTGCTCCTTCGTGTGGGTGCACTTGTTCACGTGTGCAGACACGTGTACATGTATTGGGGATGCATGTGTGTATTATGAAGGCCAGGGGACAACTTCTGGTGGCACTGTTTGGATGTCATTCCACAGGTATCATCATTTGGTTCCTGAGATGGAATCTATCACTGGCCTACAACTCCCCAATTAGACTGGCTGTTGAGCCTGGGGCTGCCTCCCCTCACGTGACATTTCAAGCATGAACCATGACCAGTTTTTGTTTTTGTTTTTAACATGTATCCTAGGACCAATCTCAGGTGCTTCTGCTTACACGTCAGGCTCTTTATCAGCTAAGCCATCACCTCAGGCCCCAGGAGATCCTGAAGGGTCACATGAGAGCTGACATGAAATTACAAGACCATATACAGGAACAACTATCCAGGTGACCTTTATAGGTATCCAATACCAGCAATGAGATTTTCAGACTGGTGTGTTCTCCCCAGTCACGGTGAGATTGTTTAGAAACTACTTCATAGGAAAAAAAGCTTCTATAAAGGCCTAGAAGATGAATTCTTTTCTAGGGGATAATTCTAAGAAAGTATCTAGCATTATGTATGTAGTCATTTGCCCTTTGTTTTTCTTTTAACAGAATGATTCTCCCCTAGTCATTAAAATACAAATGAGATGCCCTCTACACTAGATGCTAAATACTCCATCTGGTTTAACCTGTAAGAGAAATGTCTATGCTGAATATATCTCTATTTCAGTGCAGCAAGTTCTTAGAAGTGAGATTAATTAGGGAAGTACCTTTACTTAAAAAAAAGCTTCATTGGCAACATCACCTGATATACATTACTGACTTTCTAGGCAGGGTTACCAATGCAAACGCCCACTGTCGGCGCATGTGCATGTCTCGGTCTTCCTGTAGCCCCAAACAATTCTGCATCCATGATAAATTGCACAGTTACAAAAAGAAATCTCATTTTTATATTGAATCTGCTTGAAAAGATGGGCCTATTTTGTACTTTACTCAGATCTTTATTTCCTCTTCTGGAGCTCTACACTATTGGAGCCAAGACTTTTCTTATCAGACTTTAAGAGTTGTCTGCACACTTACAAATTCAGTCATTTGGTATGTCTGTGACAAAGATCTCTGTTGAGTTTGAGGTTTGAGTCTAAGTGTTGTGTATGGTTCTGAAATACAGCTCTAAAGTTACTATAGAAAAGCATGACTTCAGAGACCCTAAGAAACAAAGTTAGATGCTCTTTAGGAACTCTTCTCCAGCATTTGTAACCCTTGGGAACAAGCCTATGGCTTTGAGGTTACATTCAGCTTCAGAACAAGAAGGGACTGAAGTATTCATAAATAGTTCCCTTAAAGCACAAGGATACAAGTACCAAATACAAAACAAATCCGTTTCTGCATCTGGCATGCCCTTCCTTGTTCATAGTCAGTGGAGATGTACTTTCACCAGGTATCCAGATGAGATGAGATACCACATCTCTCCACCATGTTCCCATAAAATTGGTTATAGAGAATCGTGAGCTTTTATGTTTGTTTTGGTTTGGGCTTTGGTGGTTGTTGTTTAAGGTCTCACTATGTACCTCTGGCTGTACTTGAACTCACAATGAGTCCTCCTGCCCACCCCCCAAGTGCTTTACTAACCACTTTACCAACTGAGATATGAGCTATTTTCCTAGCTCTCAATTACTAATTTTGTTCTAAAGTATAAAACAAACAAACAAGAAATTCTTTTAAAAAACAGATATTTATTTGTTTTTCCAAAGAAATTGAAAACTTAAAAAAAAAAAAAAAAAAAAAAAAAGCGCAATCAGGGATAGTGGCACAGGTCTTTAGCAAAAGTCTTTAATCTAGCTGCTTAGGAGGCCTGAGCAAAATTATGATGTCAAGGCCTTCCCAGGCTGCACAGAAAATTCTAGACCAGTTCAGGCAACTTCCCAATCCCTTGTCTCAAATTAAAAAAAAAAAAAAAATAGAGAAAAACAGGGCAAGAGATGCCAGTGGCAGAGCACCTGCCTAGCAAACAGAAAACCCTGGGTTCAAACCAAACACCAAAAAGAAAAACAAAACCCTACTGAACAAGATACAAGGTTAAAATCATAAATAGTTACAGAAAGGCCATCTTTTCTTCAACAGTAAAAGCATCTGGGTTGCCTCGAATTGAAGTCTGGTGTGTGTAGGGCCTCCCTCCTTCCTTGGTTTAGACCCTAGTCAGAACTGCCAGCTCAAACAAGGTGTCAGCCAGGTCATGGGAGCTCAAAAGCTGTGTGAGCTTTGCCTTTCTGCTCCTTGTAATTCTTCTTCGTAACATTTAGCCTCCATTAAGACATACTTGTGAGCACACACCACTTAGAGACATCACGTAGGTTCCTACCACTTAAATCTTTCAATGTTAGTCAAGCCCGCCCCCTCCGCCCAGTACAAGAAATCTCACATCATTTTCTTAATTCCAGGAAACACGTCCTAATGCTTAGCAGTTCCTCAGAGGACTTAGACTCTACGAACATATGATGAAACTGATTATAGTGTTGCTAAACGGCCTCTTACCTGGTGGAACCTTTTAAGATGAAGGATTAGGATAGCTGGAACAGCAGATATGAGTAGTTGCTTCCTGGCATTAGTGTAAACTCCTCCTGCTTTCCTCTCTGCATAGAATACAACAAATGTACTTGTAAACTTCCACTGAATATATTACTTATAACATGGTAGGCACGTATAGAAAAGCTATGTATATACTATTGCATCATGCTCGGGTTTTCTAAGGGGGTGAGGGATCAAGAATTCTCTGTGTGATCCTAGCTGGCCTGGAACTCACTCTGTAGACCAGGCTGGCCTCAAACTCAGAGATCTGCCTGCCTCTGCCTCCCATGTGCCATGACTAAAAGTGCAGCCCACCACACCTGCTAAACCCTGTTTTAATATTAAACAAACTTTTCTTAATGTATGTTTGAGAGAGAGAGAGAGAGAGAGAGGTGTACAATATATGATGTGGTGTGTGTGCGCGTGTGCGCGTGTGTGTGATATATATGTGGGGGTGTATGTAGGGAGGGAGTAAGAAACATTGTGCACACGCATGTGGAGGTCAGAAGTTGACAGTGGGCAGCTTTTATAATCACTTTTCCACCGTGGTTTTTTGTTTGTTTTGTTTTTTTAAGATAGGGCCTCACCATGTAGCCCAGGCTGTACTGGAGCTCAGTATATAGACCACAAGATGCATCTGCTTCTCCCTCCCATGTGCTAGGATTTCAGGCATGTGCCACTGCACTTGGCTTTTACACGGGTCCCAGGGATCAGAGTTCAGGTCTTCATGCCTGTTTCAACATCACTTTACCTACTAAGCCCTCTCCCCATCCCAAGCAACAGTGCAACCACCAAGAATACTCTTTGCATTCACTATTGCTAGTGAAAAGTCATAGGCGAGAATTCTTGTCTTTCTCTAATCAAGCAAGCACTAGTTTTGTGGCATAAATATATTTAAGAACTTTAAATACATACATATATACACATATATATACATGTATATATATATGACTTCTAAGAAAAAAGGGAATTTGTAGAGGCTAGTAATCTCAAATCCTACTAGTGATTCAACCATAAGTTTTAGGGATATTTCAGAAAGGTTTTAAATAGCTAGATCCCTCAGATTTGATTAAATCGGTTTGCAGTTTCAAGACAGAGAAGTATACTTCTTGCTGTTCATTTACTGCAGTTTCTCCTGGGAATCTACTCTGACCAGCCAGTGTCCTGAATTCAGAGACCCAAGTAAAACAAGGCCTGTGCCAAGCGGCTCAATGCACCCAGGAACTTGGGGTCACCCATTAAGGAGCTATAACCTACTAGTTACCTTCAATCCATCAGTAACACAGAAAGCAGGCAGGCGAGATGTTTACCTGCAGAACTGGTTTCTTTTTGGCACTTCCGTTTCTTTTCAGTACAGTCCTCACAGAGCAGCTTATTGTTGCCCATTAATAACTCCATGGATGTGAACTGGTAGAGACAGGACTGAACTGAGCATTCTTTAGAAGTAGTTACATAACTCTGTGAAAGAGTCTGAAAAGCATTTTGGGCACTGTGAAGCCTCGTATGTTTTCCCTCTGAAAAACACAAATTATTTGGGACATTTAGTGGCTGTTTTTCCCTGTGAAGATCTCGGTTTCCAGTTACAGTGCTGCTCAGACGAAGGTCGGCAATCGCTTCCGCCATTTCCTCATCACCGCCGCTGTGCGACTCCTTGGTGTGTGTCAATTCACTGGCCAGTGGGAGGTGCTGCTCCGCAGGCCCACAGGAATCACCACTGGACCGCAGCAGCACCGACTGCTTGGAAGCCATCTCGGGTTCAGAAGCCTCGCTGTCCGCATCTACGCTGCTTTCTAGGCTGCCGTCTCTCTCACTGCCGTCAGTCGGGCTTTCGTTCAGCGCCACCTCAGCACTGAGGGTGCTGGAAAACGGACTGGCTTCCACCGTTTCATTCTTCAGGTATGTAACAACAGTCTTCTCTTCTTCAGATGGCCATTTTCTTAAATGTTTTCTGTCAAGACTTAGTTGATTCTGTAAGTTGACAATATTTTTCAGAGAAAAGAATCTTGTGATCTTATTGGAAACAAATGCCACTAAGGTCCTACTTAACTGCCCACAATTACTCAATAAATATTTCTCTGACATCCATTTCAAAGTCTACTTAAATGAGACTCAACTTGCTCTAATTTAAAGGTAAACTGTTACCTGAGAGTCTAACAACAGTGGCTACCTGTAAGGAAGGGAACAAGACTTCTATAGAACGAGGCTATGAGGGAGACTTAAACCTATCATATACAAATAAGATATGTATTTCTATCACTATATATTTGGTCTAGTAAAGAACACATAATAAATGGCTAATAATAAATTATGAACTTCAGGATAACATCCGACAAGTTGAGCTGGGCATGCCTTTACTCACAGCACTCAAGAGGAAGAGGCAGGGGGATTTCTGTGAGTTTGAGACCAGCCTGATCTACAGAAGTGAGATACAGGACAACCAGGGCTATGTAGAGACCCTGCCTCAAAAAAACAAAAACAAACAAACAAAAAAACCAAAAAAAAAAAAAAAAATCCAAGTTCATCTGTGAATTTATGAAACATTGTTTTGAACTTAAGGATCTGTTTTAATAAACAGGTGATTAAGTAGAGTAACTTCTAATCTAGCCAGTTTTAGGCTTGCTGACTTTGTGTTATCTGTGTTTTATGGTTTTAGGGACTAAAACGCAAGAGTTCATGCTAACCAAGATCTTCACAACTGAGCAATCCTCTCAGCCTCAGCGGAGAAATCCTACTCCTAATGAAAAGCAAAGTTCAGGGTCCTATCCTTGATGCTTATAATTTTTTTTTTTTTTTTTTTGAGATAGAGTTTTATTTTGTAGCTCTGGCTAGCCTGGAAGTTACTATGCAGATCAAGTTGGCCTTAAACTCAAGAGATTTGCCTGCCTCTGCATCCTTCATGCCAGAATTAAAGACATGTGCCACCATGCCTAGCCCATACAAATTTAACTAACTAAAAACATTCATAATAAGCTTATCATATACATTAGGACCAAACACCACTAAGATTATCTTGAAAGTGTAATCAAGACTGTACAGAGGAAATCTTTATTGCCCTGGAAGTAGTTTAGGATGGAAGGCAAGGGCATGCTCGCAGTACGAGGCTGCCTAGGTTCTGTCCTGTCACTAACTAGGCAGTGTCGCTAGAGAAATTAGTTGACATCTCAGGATTCTAATTTTCTCATCAGCAAGACAGAAGTACCCACCACAGTGAGTTGCCTGATGGCCACCCACGTGAGGCAAAGCACGTAGCAGCCCCATTAGGAGCTTTAAGTACTATTACCTATTATTTGGCAGTAACCATGGGAATGATCACGCTGGTCTCCCTAAACACCATCCAGGTACAAGTACTGAGCAAGGTTCTAGAGATACAGAAGCCAGGAGGACACACCCAGTTCCCATTTTCTGACTAAAGCAAGTGTAAGAAACAGATGTCATGACTTGATATGTCAGCAGTTAAGAGCACTGGGTTCGATTCCCAGCACCCACATGGCAGCTCACAACCTTCTGTAACCCCAGCCCCAGGGAACATGATGCCCTCTTCTGGCCTCCACAGGTAGCAGACACACATGTGTGTGGTGCACAGACATGCTACAGGCAAAACACCCATGTACATAAAATAAAAGAAAAAAGAAAAGAAGCATGCCAATGGGAATAGGTACACACAGATAAGATCCCACTCTTGACCTACGAAATAGTGTATACCTTTACTCTCAGGAGTTGGAAGGCAGAGTCCGGTGGATCTCTGTGATCAACATAGAGTTCCGGGCTGGCCAGGGTGACATAGTGAGGCCTTGCCTCAAAATAAGCAAGCAAACAAGAAACAAAGAGGAAAAAAACCCCACATTCCGTACTTAACCTACTTAAGTCCCTGTTTCTGCACCTATAATCTGTAACATTTTAGGCATATTTCTTTTCTTGTTTTGTTTTTGTTTTTTGTTTTGTTTTGTTTTTGGTTTTTTGAGACAGGGTTCCTCTGTGTAGCCCTGGCTAGCCTTGAATCCAGAGATCCACCTGTTAGGCCTATTTCTTAGTTTATATCTTGACTCAATATAATTGGTATAAAGAACTGAAAATAGTGAGCGCAACATGGCCAAGAACCCAAATACTGGTAAGAACCCCTGTTCTAGGGAAAATACAAGTGCTACAGGAATATAAAGGAAGAACTAATCTGAGGGTAAGGGGATTGGAGGAATCTTCAGATACTGCGCAGAAGAGGATATTCCCAGGAGAGGGCTCACCCAGCTCAAAGGCCCATAGGTGACGAGAGGGGACAGAATCTCTGGAAGTCCTGCTGGAAAAGCCAGTGTGGGGAGACGGTACACACAGTGGAGATCAGGAGGATAGATTTCGTGTTTCAGAGCCATCGGGCTGACTGCAAGTGCCACGCAGTGTGGGAAACAGAGAGGGGTGGCAACAAGAAAGACAGTGGGCAGACACACTATACTTCCCTCCTGCATTTCTCTCTGAACACTGTAGTAAGGCCTCTTGATCCATGCAATTCTCCAGGCAAAAATTTCAATTTACTGTATGCTTTCACTGGTTATGTTCTAAAATAGTCTTAATAAGGCCAATCTTCTGGTTTCTCAGCAATGACAACCCTCTACTTACTACAGTGGGTTTCTTTCTTTTTTTAACCTGACACCTCACAGTCATTTTCCCTCTGAAACTCTGTACCACCCATGGTAGTGAGGTAACTGTATGACAACATAGTAAAAAGGTCAACAATTAACTATCCAGTCAGTACTTAAACTTCACGTATTCTAAGACAGTCAATGAGTTTCTGCTAAACACACTAAGTGTGAGAGGGAAGTCCATTTTAAACCTTAAAAACAGAACCAATGAAAATGGATAAAGAAGAAATGCATTTCTTTCTTGAATTTTCTCAAAATTCTCAATGAGAGGCAGCCACGGTGGTGGAAGAGGGGTTAAAAAATGAGTTCAATCTGAGCTGCATAGTGAGAGCCTGCTCAAACGAACAAACAAAACAACAACAAAGAAACAAACAAATAGAAAAAAACACTAAAGGCTTGGGCCGAAGAAATGCTTCAGCAGTTAGGGACACTTGTTGCTCGCACAGAGGACCTGGGTTCAGTTCTCAACATCTCCATGGTGGCTCACAACCACCTATCACTCCAGTTCCAGGGTATCTGATGCCCTTTTCTGGCCGCCACGGGCACCAGGCATGCATGTGGTACACAGACATACATGCAGACAAAACACTCATACACACAAAATAAAATCAAAGTTGCTACGAGAATGGTATGTTTCTAACGTTGTAAACATATGCAGACTCTTTTGTTCTCCCATAAACTAAAAAGACAGCAATAAAAGTAACATATCGCATGAGAAGAAATTCAATAAAGAATAGGTTCAAGGCTGGCTAGTGGTGGTGCATGCCTTTAATTCAGCACTTGGGGGGCAGAGGCAGGTAGATCTCTAAATTTGAGGCCAACCTGGTCTACAGAGTGAGTTCCAAGACAGCCAGAGAAACCCTGTCTCAAAAAAACAAAAACAAGACAAAAATGAAGAAGAAGAGGAGGAAGAGGAGGAGGAGGAGGAGGAGGAGGAGGAGGAGGAGGAGGAGGAGGAGGAGAAGGAGGAAAAAGAGTGGGTTCAAACATGAGGTTATAGCACTATGGACTCTGTGTCTACATATCTAACTAATTAAAGTATCTGAAGATCAGCATACTCCAACACTCGCGGTGCCCAGCTGGTATTGTGCAGACACTATTTCTATCAGATAGTTAAGCAACACATCACTAAAATTCCTGAGGCCAATCCACAGAATCCCCCATTATCACTTTAAAGTTAAGTAAAAGTAGGTTGGGCTTGGTGGCACATCCTTTTAATCCTAGCCATTTCGGAGGCAGAGAGGAAGGAGGAGCTCCGTGAATTTAAGGCCAGCCTGATCTACATAGCAAGTTCCAGGACAGCCAGAACTATAGAGAGAGCTACCTTGTCATATAAAACCAAACCGAAATAAAAAACCCCACAAGCTAGAGAAAAGTTATTACACGCTCACACTTTACTAGCCAGTACTTTAGAAAAGCATCAAAACCTGAGGTGCCCTCATTGTTTCCAGTCCACAGGAGGTTCCAGCCAAGGCACTTCTAGTCTCCACTGGCAGAAAGCTGCAAACCACTTACACCCATAATCCTAGCACTTGGGAGGCTGAAACTTGAAGACTGCTTAAGTTCCAGGCCAGCCCCAGCTACTCAGTGACTTCCAGGCCAGCTCAAGCTACTCAGTGACTTCCAGGCCAGCCCCAGCTACTCAGTGACTTCCAGGCCAGCCCCAGCTACTCAGTGACTTCCAGGCCAGCCCGAGCTACTCAGTAACTTCCAGGCCAGCCTGAGTTCCAGGCTAGAATTATAATGCAACAAGACTCTGTCTCAGAAAAAAACAAAACCAACCAGCAACTAAACAGACACTTAGATGGACAGATAACTAAAATTCTAGAGAGAAAAAAACAGCAACAAGAAGAGAAAACCACATTTGCTGTCTTTTGTAGTTTTGACACTTATAAGACTTCTAACAGAGTAGCCTCAATTTCATGAGTCTGTTCGCTGAGTTATTACAAAATACTTCATTCAAAAGGCAATCTTTTTAAATAAAATACAAATCCAGATTGATTTGTATTTTAATAGAGTAATAACAACCAGATATGTCTCTAGAAAAATAATGTATCTATAAAATGCTTCAATAGCTAGCAATACGGATAGACACTAAAAATTGCATGCCCCTACTTAATATATACTACCATTTAAAAGTCAGTAATTCTCCCCCTCCTTCACTCCCCCAGCACCATGTCCCCCATTTTGTTTATAGGTTCAGAGACAGATCTTGCTACTGTAGTTCAGCCTGGATCAGAACTGCTGTGAAGCTTAACTTGGGATCCTTCTGTTCCAGCCTCTTGAGTTCTAGAAATATAGGCCTGTATCACTGTACCTGGCTAGAAGTTGTCTCACTTAAAATTAAATAAATAGTCAAAGCTAAAACTTGCCCTCTAGGTTTCATTAGAGAGGGAGTGATGGAGAGAGAAGAACTTGTATGAGCCATGGGAAATCAAGAGCAAAATGAACTATTTTTCAATACAGGAAACTATTGCCAAAAGAACCACATTTTTTTCAGTAAATAAATAAGAGAGGAAATCTGTAGATTATAAGATTTAAAAAGTGTGCTAATCAACAGTGATCTGTTGACCCTTTTCCAGATCATAAACCAAACTTTAAAATACATTTGATGTTACTGAGTTATTGATAATTCCAAGTACTATAACCGGTGCTGTGGTTATGTTTGTGCAGAGTATCTTCATTGTTCATTTCTTTGTTGTCATGGGCATTGAACATTTGAAGCAAGTGCTCCACCACAGGATCTACCCCCAGCCCCTACAAAGCAGCTCTCAGAGATCCCTTTGAAGTATATGATATATTTGGGATTTCCTTCCAAGTAACCTGGGCTGGGTAAGGAGGAAGCAGTGCGATACATATGGCGGAAACACGACCAGCCTTGAACTGACAGCACTGTGAAGCTGAAACACAGGAGGGTGGGTGTTCTTAGACTGGTGTTTCTGATTGAGAACATGCTTGAGATCCTTCACAATCAAAGAATTAAAAACATACCCAACCCCCCACAATCTGACTTGCCTTATCTTTAGGTGAGGAATGCTTCTTGGCAGCTCTGGGTTGATGGGTATTTTCTACAGTAACGGTGCCCTTGTTATGATCTTGGTCTGTATCCTGTAAACTTCTGCATTTACTCATTTTCCCCAAAAGTACAGGTTTTGAAACCTATGCCACATGTAACATAAAACATTTTCAGCAAATAAATTATTTTCAACATTTGTAACTTATTAGAAATATAGAAAGGTAATTTTCTTTATTAAAAAAATATTTTTAAAATTCTATTTTTAGTATGGATGTTTTGATGGCATGTATGTTGTGTGCCACTTGCATGCAGTGCCCATGGAGGCCAGAAGGAGGCCACGTTGGATACCCTGAAACTGGAACTGGGGTTACAGACAGTTGTGAGCTCACAAGCCATGAGGGTGCTCGGAACTGAACCAAGGTCCTCTGGAAAAGCAGCCAGTGCTCTTAACTGCTGACCCATCTCTCCGTCTCGCTTAAAAGAGTAATTTTCTTAACAATTTCAAAATACAAGGCTAAAAGATTTAGTCCTGGAGAATAAGAAAATATGTATATTTGATGCACACACACACAAACCCAATTCTGTGTAAAACATGACTCTGTGACAGATAAACCCAACGGATGTTTAAATAATTGAATAAATGCATACTCTTTACAAGGGTTTCAAGAGTTCTTCTCCTTACCCTCTCTTCTATGATAGGGAGTGAAATATCAATGAAGGGGTCCTTCATCGTAGAGATCTGAGAAAGAAAAGTCAGATTGAGAAGTCTGGTTAGAGTCCTACATAGATACACACTGTTGTTAAGGAGCAAAATCAATCAAACGTTTCTCATCACTTAAAAATCTCAAGTTAAAATACTGTATACAGTGTTAAAAATAAAGAGTCTGACAAGACTCTTGCTTAGGATTATGTGTTTTAGAAGATACTGGTACGAAAGAGAAATCAGTGTCTGTGTCCAATGTTGTATAAGTTTTAGTAATAGTTATAGTCACACTTTATGTTTCCGTGCCATAAGCAAGAGGAGATATGATAATCCTTATTTTCTAAAACTAGAGATGGCAGAAAAACTGGAAAATCTTAATTCTTTATTAAAATCTGATAAAAGTTTAATCTATTGCACTCAACCACATTTTCAGAAATATTTCTTAACAAGCAGTTGAAAAATTCATGCATGTTTTATGTTGTTAAAGATGGCATTAAAACAAGAAGTACTAAATCAAAGATTACGTCAAGAAAATCTACACACATACACACACACACCCCTTTTGTATATCACGTAAACCACAAACAAAACCAAAAGCCTAAATCAAATGTGACGGTCTTCTTCAGTTCCCACATTTTAGAATACGGCACTATGGCTGTTGCTTGTTTCAGAGATTTCTCTCTCATTTCAGTCTAAAGTAGAAGCTAATATATCTGATCCTATTCAAGACAGGCTTCTCCGACATGTGACAGGTGGCATGTTCCCGTATCCTACCACTCAAAAGGCTGACACAGGAGAACTCCAGATCCAGTTCAAAGCCTGAGCTACACATAACACAGCAAAACGGAGAGAGGAGATGTCTAATAACCTCCCAAGAAAGTCAGGAGAAGTAGTCATGCACAGGAACACACTTACTTAGAAACACTTAAGTGTGTTTACGTTTTAGAGGTGGAAGGTACATTTTACAAAACTCATTACGTAGCCACGTGTCAAGGTGTTTTTAATGACAAGACTTCATGTAGAAGAAAAGCTCTTTGCTGTCCTTATCACTGGCTGTTTTAACTTAGACAAGCTGAATAGCAAGCTGAGTACGGGAGAAACATCCTCTCCTCAGAAACCCGAGTTGTTGTAACCCGTATCCATGATTTCTACAGAACGTTAAGTGATGGCTACTGCCATAACAGTGTGCCTCTACTTTCCGCTGGAATGGGTTTCATGTGCTGTAAGTTTTATCACCCTAGAGCCTGAGCAAGCAAAGATTTACAAAGCTTTATAAAGGAAAGGCAGTTCACTTGCATGAAACTAGTTACTTCTGAGATACCACTAATGTCCTTTAAGAGGTCTTTCTCTCTCTCCCTCCCTCCCTCCCTCTCTCTCTCTCTCTCTCTCTCTCTCTCTCTGTGTATGAAGCAAATATTGGGAATTTGAATTGGTGCCTCCTGTTATTGAAAGTAAGCCTATCAATTTATCAAATCACATCCATGATTTTGCTATTGTTATCTTCCGATAACCACTGTGATACCTGTGAAATAAAGCAACACAACACAGTGTGACTGTAGTGTGCTCCATGAAGTGAATTCTAGGTACGTACGTTAGCACATTCTTCACACATGACTGTGCTAGTTAATTCACCAATAAAAATCCGATCTATGAAGTTCATCTTCACACCTTCCTTTCCATAGGCTGTTAAAAGAACACATTTCTTTTAAATTAAAAATCCACAAAACAATCACTGATCCAACAGTGGCATGCTACTATTCAAAAGCCATTTGGATAAAATACAGCTTCTGTATCACATCCATTAATGTATTTTAATATACTATGTTACATCTTTCTCTTTTTTAATTTTGTAGAGGAATTCTGACTATTGAGTTTCATAATCTTTAAGAATTAAGAACATGTAGGTCCCAGGAATTGAACTCAGGTTGTTAGGGTTGGCAGCATACACCTTTACTTGCTGAGTCATCTTGCCAGTCCAAATTATTTTTAATAGGTAAAGTAAATATAGCAATAACTACTAACTCATACTATGCCCAAGCTGCTCCTATTAATTTTTTTGATGTCTCTGTATCTAATATAAAGGTGGACAGAACAGGGAAAATAACTGGAAAATCTTTAACGAGGTTAAAGATTCCAGAACCACATCTATGAAAGGGGGTGTAAAAGACAGTGTGTAAAACATAGAATAAGAACTCACCCTGGGCAATTAGTGTAAACACACACACACATGGTTGGTGATTACTTTAAAAGTTGAAATCATTTGATTTATGAAGTGCTTACAGATCAAGGGAAACCATGCTAATGGTTGGTCTTAAAATAACCGGTGTTGGAGAAAATTGACCAAACAACATGCTATATGTGTAGTTAAGTTGATATACACACAGGCTGGTCTCAAACTCACAGAGCTCCACCTGCCTCTGCCTCCCAAGTGCTGGAATTAAAGGCATGCGCCACCACTGTTCAGCTGGCAGGAAGTATATTAACAAAGCTGTGCGTCTGGCTTTTAGAATCTATCCTTTGCAAACCCTACCTTTGTTGACAACTACGAAAATGCAGTATCCAAAGCACTGAATAACAGAGAAGACATACTTTAATATCAATAGACATTTTATAGCGACTATCAAGGAATACTGGGGTTCCTTAAGAAAAAATGCACAAAAAAAAGACACAAATGTAAAGTAAATCAGCGTTGTTGCTCTATGCATGCACTAGATGGCAGCACTGCAACACAGAGTAACAAGGCACACAATGGAGAAATTATGCCCCACCCACCACCTCCTTGGGAGACAGGGTCCCACTAGGTAGCTCAGGCTGTCCTGGAGCACACTGTGTAGACAAAGTTGGCTTCAAACTCCTAGAGATCCACCTGCCTTTGCCTCCCAAGTGCTACAATTAAAAGTGTGCACCACTATGCCCAACTGTAACTACAACGGAGTGTTAGAGCGCTTTTTATAAATTACAGACATGTACTATAAACAGTATAATACTACAAAAATAAAGTTAGAAATAAAATACAAACATCTTACAGTGTCCTTTACAGTGAAAACCTCAGACTGACAGTATTTCAAGACAAAATATGCACTAAAGAGTGAGAATTGGATGTCACAGGATATTAACTCAAACTACAATATCTGAACAAGCCTTGCTTAATCACTGGCTTGTCTCATGTTGGCAGACTGTAGCAAAAGGCTGAAGGAGGCAAGGCATGCTGCTATTATTAGTCTCTTAAATAAACAGTGAGTCTGCAACATCTTTGGAGCTTATAGGTATTTTGTCTAGATAAAACTAGGTAACAATGTAACTGCCCTCTGAAGTGCGCTTAAACCTTCTCCAGAGGTGGTGAACCAATGCCTGAATTTGTAATTCAACCATGTAGGTACGGGAAGGGGTGTGGGGGTATGGGTGGGAGGGGTAGGGGGTGGTAAGTAGACTCATGTGGAGAACATGTTTCTGACGGTGAACTAGACATAGCAGCAAACTGCTTTCTATAGGTAAGTGTTTCCCAGCTTAAATAAGAGAAGCCCCTCCTTATATTAAACAGGATGTAGGAAATAAAGAGAGAGTGTGGGCCCATCCCTAAACGAGTCACTTACCCAACTCCCTCTAAGGCAGGGCACACTGCAGGAGAGGGCACAGGAAATATTTAAGAGCCAGAAGACGGGTAAGGGCTACTCAATGCCATTCTCAGGATGTGATACAACTACTGTAATCATTAACTCACCACCTGTAGTTACTGCATCAGGACCACAGGGACCAGTATTATCAATAAGTCAAGAAGCTCATATGGGGCCTTACTCTTTCCCTTTGAACTACTGGGGAGCACTTGAGTCTCAGGAGAAATCCTGGTTTGGGGGGTATGGAGGAGGGAGTTGGGCAGAGATGAGACGGAAGTGGGAGGGAAGGATGGTCAATATGAAAAGTGTACATGCGAAATTGTAAGAAAGAAAATTAATTAAAAGCTATTTAAGAAGAAAAACCTTAGGGATATCAGCAAGCCTCCTCACCTACCATGAAAATGCTAGGCTCAAATCCCAAGGGAGGGCACTACTTTCAACAACTCTTGAAGTCTCCCTTAGAAGATCCCACGTACACACGTGTCGACCTATACATGTGATATTACCTCAATTAAAAAAAATTGCAGCCAGGTAGTTGTGGCTCACTCCTTTAATCCCAGCACTTGGGAGGCAAAGGCAAGTGAATCTCTGAGTTAAAGGCCAGCCTGGTCTACAGAGTGAGTTCCAGAACAGCCAAGGCAACACAGAGAAACCCTGTCTTGAAAAACCAACCAAAAAAAAAAAAAAAAAAAAGTAAAGAAAAACAAGCACACATATATCGTCACACATTCTTTCCATCTCAGTGTACTCTTTTTTTGTGGACAGAGTCTGAGTCAGCATTTTCAAATTTTCAAGGATGGTTTCATAGGAAAACTGTTGCTGCCCATTTCTATAGTGACATAATGTCACCTAGCAAACACCCTTCTCCAACACAAAGCATCAGAGTAGAACCTTCTAGAAGCAACACTTTGAGCCCCGTCTCCTCACCTGGTCTTAGGCACAACTCATCCGTTTGCTCATCTATAAAGCCAGTCATTGTTGGTGATTCGAGTTTTTCAAGTCCTTCACAGGCCCAGACAGGTACCCAGCAAATATCTCTGGCTTCTAGTTTACCATAACACTAAGCAAGTATAGTATTCCCTTTTTAATTTTTAGTTTTAGATGTATTTATTTAATGTATGAGTGTTTTGCTTGCCTGTACATAAATACATGAATGTCAGAAGGTGTTGGGTCCGCTGGACCTGGAATTACAGATGGCTATGAGCCACCTCTGTGGACACTGGGAACTGAATGTGGGTCCTCTGTAAGAGCAACAAGTACTCTTAAGCACTGAGCATCTCCAGCCCCTTAATTTGGGGGAGTCAGGTTCTCAGCTGTGTAGCCTTCTCACTCAAGAGGCTGCTCTCAAACTCACTAGAGACCCATCTGCCTCTGCCCAGCCCTAGAGATTCTTGCCTCCCTTTAACAGAGAAGGGTATGATCCCTTCCTCTGTATCCAAGTGCCCGCCCACACTGCCACACTGCCCAGTAACGGAGTAATTAAAGCTCTCTTCCACCCTGCAGCACAGCACAGGGCTCTAGCCACAAATCCATTCCTGAGGAACCATCTGTGAAGAAACACCCACATGACCCTTACTGGAACATTAAAACAGAGACATTCTTGCCAGAATGTTGAAGTCTCTCAGAAGTTGGGATGAACTAAATCCTAGTCACATATAACAAAATTTTAGTCTTCTCAACATGAAAAATATGCTTTCTTACATGTTTCTAATTCTTACAACTGAGAGACTCAAGTTAGCAAGGATTCTTCAGAACTTGATTATGAAGCCTGTACAAGGCCTAGGGCTCAAAGAAAAATCAAGGTATTTTGCAGTTGCCACTGTCTTTTTCTTTTTCGAGACAGGGTTTCTCTGTGTAGCCCTGGCTGTCCTGGAACTCACTCTGTAGACCAGGCTGGCCTCGAACTCAGAAATCCACCTGCCTCTGCCTCCTGAGTGCTGGGATTAAAGGCGTGCACCACCACTGCCAGGCGCCACTGTCTTTTTCAATAAGTAAAATAGACATCACAATTTCATCTTCAACACACAGCACTGTCGGATGTACTAAGCAATGTAGGACTATTTCCTGTATGATTTGTCTCCTCAGTCACTGCCCACAAGACTCACGCACTACACAATAGTGCAACACACACACACACACACACACACACACACACACACGCATGCAGGCATGCACGCCTTAAAACACTACACACCACTGTATTTGTAAAAATGGAGGTAATACTAATATATTCTAATGTGCGTTACAGCCACCCAGACAAGCTCACTCTACAGCCCTGCTGCCAGCAGCCCACACATTCCTAATGTGCTGAATGTGCTGAACGGAGGAACTGCAGGAATATTGCAGATACAGCCACAAAGCCCAGCGTCATCTCTAACATTGTGCAAAGGGAAGATCCACCTCTGGCAGGGCCTCTGCTCCCCTGCACCACTAGGCAGAGTCTGGGGAGATGCACTGTCCTCTTAAGGTTACTTAGAGATTGGTCCACCTGCTCAACTGCTCCTCTGTAAAGAGCTGGCTTTAGCTGATTAGCATACATTCCTGCTATATAGTAATGGGGTTCTACTACATTTTCATACATGCCTTTCATCTCATTTGTCCCCAAAACGCTTTTGCATCCCCACTCCCTCCCCCTCCTCCTCCTTCTTCCTCTCTACGGGAGAAGGGTACAGGTAGGTTATTTACAGACACAGGGTCATCTCCTTCTCTAGCAACACTGATGGCATTAATCTACTCAGGAAGGATAAGCTTATGACCCCTCCGCTCTCTGGGACACTTGTTCAGGCGCTGGAAAACCACATCAGCTGAGTTCCTGAGTGTGAGTGCAGGCCACATGCAGAGGAAGGAGTTCCTCAACACTCTACCCTGGTTCTTAGGTCCTTTCCCCCACCCACACTGTCATGTTCCCCAAGCCTTGGAGGGAGGAAGAAACCTCAATAAATTGCTCTATATCATAACTGTTAACAGAGTCAACATACCTTTGACTTTTTTTCTAGTTTCTTCATCAGCAGTCTTGGTAGTTGGGTTGTTGAAAGCTTTTAGAATGCTAGCTTGTATCCTCTGTAAAACAAAGATGTTAGAACCCAGTGAGGGTTTAGGAAGATCTCACTCACAACAAAGCACTTTCAAATACTGGATTTCAGCCCTTACCCTTAAAGTAAAATATTTAAATCTTAAATAGGTACTTATTGTTAGGATATGTTGTTTTATTGTTTTGAATATTTTTGTAAGATTGAGACTTGCCTAACATCCTAACATATATACATTTAGAAATATTAAGTGTAATCTATCTTTCACTTGTACAATTCCACAAAGGAACCAACCTTCTACCTAGGCATAGTAGTGGCATGCCTGTAATCTCAGCATTGGGAGGCAGGGGCAGGATTGTGAGGTAGGGCCAGTCTGGACTCACACAAAAAGACCTTGCTTATAAAATAAATTAAAGCAAAGACAAAGAAAAAAAAAAACAACCTAAGCTTCCCTAATGACAAATTTTCATAGATAAGAGTTAACTTTCTGTTTAGGTTCCCTCTCACATTTAAAGCATTTTATAAAAGCAAGTAGCCCAATTCAGCTTTTCTTCAGGTTTAGAGCGTCTCTTTCTCTCCCCACCTCCCTCTATCTAAACTGTCATTCCTTGTCAAGACAAAAAAAAAAAAAAAGAGAGAAAACGATAGATCAGATCACATGAAACTTTTTGTCCATGAAGAAACATTAATATATAAGAAGCTATCAGATTAGTCACTGCAAGCTCTCCAAAAAAAAAAGTGCATACACATAGGGACCCTAAAACCCAGACTATCAATTAACATCAGTCAAGAATTTCCCAAATCACAATTATGGTGATTGTTGCACTTAGTGTTGTCAATAATAACTGTGTCTTCAATTTCTTGTAGTGAGTTACAAAGTTTATATCCCACACGTGTGAGTGTGAGTGTGTGTGTGTGTGTGTGTGTGTGTGTGTGTGTCCGAGTGTGCGCGCCCATGTGTTGCTGAGCTCTGAAGCTGGGCTCACACGGCTACCACTGAGCCACACACTCATAGCCCTTATTTTTACATCTCCTGTCTATGTCAGGCAAGTCTTAATCTCCCCAAAAACTTTCAAAACAGAATTAAACTATGTATTCCAGGAAAAAATACCTATTTAAGCCAACAAGTTATTAGCCTTCACATTAGTTGTACCTCTAATTAAGATAAATTTTGTTATGTGTAAATTACATTGCTACATAGGAGGAAAGAAAACTTGTAATCTTTGAGAAGATACTTTTCTATGTATTGGTTCTAGGTTTCACTGTATGAGTGGAACGCCTGTCTGAGAGGGTGGGGTGGGGGGGCGACGGGACGACACAGCTCAGGAGGTAATGTACTTGCCATGGAAGCAGGAGAACCAGAAAAGAGAATCTCCAGAAATCCTGCCTCCAACAAAGCCAGGGTGGGGGTGGGGGGCTGCGTGTGATCCCAGTGTGAGAGCAGTGCAGGCAGGAATCCAGGGTGTGAAAATGTGGACAGAGAATCATCTGAGTAAGCTGGCTAGCTAGACTGGCCGAGACACTGCTTTGACATACAGCATGAAAAACTATTAAGGAAGACTCCCAGAGAGCTAGCCTCCCAGAAGTGTGGACAAGCCTGTGAGCGGAGGTAAGACCAGCACCTCTGCTCAGAGGGACCCTCCCAGAACCCTCAGGACAAAGGGACCAATGAGCAGCCTGGGACAGGAGCCTTCCTTCCGGTTTCCATCTGTGGGCAGGGACCTGACCTTGTGCCACAAGGCTCTATACCAAAATAGTGCCAGGAGAGAACTAGCCTCCCAGGAGTGCTGACACACCATCAAGCACAGGCAAGACCACCACTTCTGTTCAAATTCCTGGCCCAAAAGGGATGCTTGCAGAGCCATCAGGACACAGGAACCAAGGAACAGCTATGGACAGGATCCTTCTGGTTTCTCTCTGCACCCTGGAGCTGACCCTATACCACAGCTCTCCAAACCCAAATTCAGAGAGAGAGTTGGTCCCCCAGGAGTACTGACACAGAGGCTAGCAGGAAAGAAAAAGCCACAGTCAGAGAGAGTAAGACCACCTAACACCAGACATAACTAGATGCCGAAAAGCAAGGGCAAGAAAATAAGCAATAGAAACCAAAGCAACTTGGCATCATCAGAACCCAGCTCTCCCACCACAGCAAGCCCTGGATACCCCAACACACCAGAAAAGCAAGATTCAGATTTAAAATCACTTCTCATGGTGATGATAGAAGACTTTAAGAAGGACATAAATACTTCCCTTAAAGAAATACAGGAGAACACCGGTAAACAGCTAGAAGCCCTTAAAGAGGAAACACAAAAATCCCTTAAAGAATTACAAGAAAACAAAATCAAACAGGTGAAGGAATTGAACAAAACCATCCAGGATCTAAAAACGGAAACAGAAACAATAAATAAATCACAAAGAGAGACAACCCTGGAGTTAGAAAACCTAGGAGAGAGATCAGGAGTCATAGATGCAAGCATCACCAACAGAATACAAGAGATAGGAGAGAGAATTTCAGGTGCAGAAGATACCATAGAAAACATTGACACGACAGTCAAAGAAAATGAAAAATGCAAAAAGCTCCTAATCCAAAACATCCAGGAAATCCAGGACACAAAGAGAAGACAGAACCTAAGGATAATAGGTATATAAGAGAGAAATTGCCAAAATAAAGGGCTAGTAAATATCTTCAACAAAATTATAGAAGACAACTTCCCTAACCTAAAAAAGAGATGCACATGAACATACAAGAAGCCTACAGAACTCCAAATAGACTGGACCAGAAAAAAAAATTCCTCCAGTCACATAATAATCAAAACTCCAAATGCACAAAGAAAGAACATTAAAAGCAGTAAGGGACAAAGGTCAAATAACATATGAAGGCAGACCTATCAAAATTACACCAGATATCTCACGGGAGACTATAAAACCCAGAAGATCCTGGGCAGATCTCATACAGACCCTAAGAGAACACAAATGCCAGCCCA
Organism: Uromys caudimaculatus; assembly: GCA_028551405.1. Lineage (NCBI taxonomy): Eukaryota > Metazoa > Chordata > Mammalia > Rodentia > Muridae > Uromys > Uromys caudimaculatus. The sequence continues at coordinate 9,168,682 of CM052702.1, forward strand.
GGCGGCTATACCCAGCAAAACTCTCAGTTATCGTAGATAGTGAAACCAAAATATTCTATTACAAAACCAAATTTATACAGCATGTTTCCACAAACCCAGCCCTACAAAGGACAATAGATGGAAAATGCCAACTCAAGGAGGGATACTACACCATAGAAAAAACAAAAAAGTAATCTTTCAACACAAACATAAAAATAACATCGAAAATAACAGGAAGCAACAATCACTATCCCTTAATATCTCTTAACATCAATGGACTCAATTCCCCAATAAAAAGACACAGACTAACAGTCTGGATACATAAACAGGACCCAGCATTTTGCTTCATACAGGAAACGCACCTCAGGGTTAAAGACAAACACTACCTCAGAGTAAAGGGCTGGAAAACAAGTTTCCAGGCAAATGGTCCCAATAAACTGGCTGGAGTAGCCATTCTAATATTGGATAAAATCGACTTTCACCTAAAAGTCATCAAAAAAGATAAGGAAGGACACTTCATACTCATCAAAGGAAAAATTTACCAAGAAGAACTCTCAATTCTGAACATCTATGCTCCAAATGCAAGGGCACCCACATTCATAAAAGAAACTGTACTAAAGCTCAAACCACACATTGCACCTCACACAATAATAGTGGGAGACTTCAACAGTCCATTCTCATCAATGGACAGATCACAGAAACACAAACTAAACAGAGACACAGTGGAACTAACAGAAGTTATTGACCAAATGGATTTAACAGCTATCTATAGAACATTTCATCCTAAATCAAAAGGATGAAATACCTTCTCAGCACCTCATGGTACCTTCTCCAAAACTGACCATATAATTGGTCACAAAACAGACCTCAACAGATATAAGAAGATTGAAATAATCCCGTGCCTCCTATCAGAGCACTACATATTAAGGCTGGTCTTCAATAGCAACAAAAACAAAAAAGCCCACATACACAAGAAAGCTGAACAACACTCTATTCAATGACAACTTGGTCAAGGAAGAAATAAAGAAATTAATGACTTCCTAGAATTTAATGAAAATGAAAGTACAACATACCCAAACCTACGGGACACAATGAAAGCACTGTTAAGAGGAAAATTCATAGCTCTGAGTGCCTCCAAAAAGAAACTGGAGAGAGCATATATACTAGCCGCTTAACAGCACACCTGAAAGCTGTAGAACAAAAAGAAGCTAATACACCCAACAGGAGTAGAAGGCAAGAAATAATCAAATTAAGGGCTGAAATCATCCAAGTAGAAACAAAAAGAACTATACAAAGAATAAACAAAACCTAGAGCTGGTTCTTTGAGAAAAATCAACAAGATAGATAAACCCTTAGCCAGACTAACCAAAAGGCACAGAGAAAGTATGCAAATTAACAAAATCAGAAATGAAAAGGGAGATATAACAACAGAAACTGAGGAAAATCAAAAAATCATCAGATCCTACTACAAAAGCCTATACTCAACAAAATTGGAAAATCTGGATGAAATGGACAAGTTTCTAGACAGATACCAAATACCAAAGTTAAGTCAGGATCAGATAACCCCTGAAGAAAAGAAGCAGTCATTAAAAGTCTCCCAACCAAAAAAAGCCCAGGGCCAGATGGATTTAGTACAAAATTCTTTAAGACCTTCAAAGAATACCTAATACCAATACTCTTCAAACTATTCCACAAAATAAAAACAGAAGGAACACTACCCAATTCGTTCTATGAAGCCACAGTTACACTGATACCAAAACCTCACAAAGACCCAACAAAGAGAGAAAACTTCAGACCAATTTCCCTTATGAATATTGATGCAAAAAATACTGAATAAAATTCTTGCAAACCGAATCCAAGAACAAATCAAATGATCAAAATAATCATTCACCATAATCAAGTAGGCTTCATCCCATGGATGCAGGGACGGTTCAATAACCGGAAATCCATCAATTTTGTGTAATCCACTACACAAACAAACTCAAAGAAAAAAAAACCACTTGATCATTTCATTAGACGATGAAAATGCATTTGACAAAATTCAGCATCCCTTCATGATAAAAGTCTTAGAAAGATCAGGAATTTTAGGCCCATACCTAAACATAGTAAAAGCAATATACAGCAAACCAGTGGCCAACATCAAACTAAATGGAGAGAAACTTGAAGCAATCCCACTAAAACCAGGGACTAGACAAGGCTGCCCTCTCTCCCCCTACCTATTCAATATAGTACTTGAAGTTCCAGCTAAAGCAATTAGACAACAAAAGGAGGTCAAAGGGACACAAACTAGACAGGAATGAATCGAAATATCACTGTTTGCAGATGCTATGATGGTATACTTAAGTGACCTGAAAAACTCCACTAGAGAACTGCTACAGCTGATAAACAACTTCAGCAAAGTGGCCGGATATAAAATTAACTCAAAAAAATCAGTAGCCTTCCTATACTCAAAGGATAAACAGGTTGAGAAAGAAATCAGGGAAACCAAAAGTTTGGAATACCCAAGTCCCAACTTTCACTTTATAGTAACCACTGGACTGAGAGTGAGGTCCCAGATGAAAAAGTTGGAGAAGGGACTGAAGGAGCTGAGGGAGTTTGCAGCCCCATGGAGAGAGCAACAGTGTCAACTGGCCTGACACACACACCCGCAACCCCCCCCCCCCCCCCCCCCCCCCCCCCC
>CM052702.1:9177641-9230488 GCA_028551405.1 Uromys caudimaculatus
TGTGCCCTCACTGATATATTACATACTATCTACATGTAATCCCCCAAAAGTGAAGTTTCACCACCATCATATTAAAGCCTGCGTTAGCAGCTATTCTTTTTGAAGAATGCTTCTTGATTCTCCAAACCAGGCTGAAGTTCTACTCCCCCAGCATGGGTGGCCCCAACCCAGCAGGAGGCAATGAAGGTCTCTTCTGAGAATTCCAAATCACAACAGTCAGTTTAGGTTTTGCACACGGGAAACTGAAGTGTACAAATTACAATGACTATGTGCTGACTTTCAGCAGGAGAAGCAAACACTGCTCAGTCTGCTGACAGAAATGAAAAAACAGATTCTAAGAGCAGCTAGAGGAAAGGAGAAGGGGCGGATAAGGAGAGCAGTCCCACCCTGTTGCTCATCGTCCAGGATTTCTACCCCTCGGCTGTATCCTTGGCCTCAATGTCCAAGACAACATTTCTACCCTTCTTTTTTGTCTCTTTTTTTCTTCCCCTCCCTCCCTCCCTCCATCCCTTCCTTTACTTTCCTTCCTCTTTCCTGAGACATGGTCTCACTATGTGGATCAGGCTGGCCTCCAACTCACCGAGATCTGCCTGACTTTGCCTCCCTTGTACCACTCCTGCCTCTTTTTTGTTGATGGGGATCTCACTATAAACTCCTGAATCCAAACAATTCTCCTTCCTCAGCCTCTTGAGTATCTGGGACTATAAATTTGCAACACAGTGAGTTTTGTCTCTAAGCTACTTTGAATTATTTTGTTTGATTTATTTTAAAAGCTAAGAAACATTAAGAAACAGAAAAACAGGGCTTTTTATTTTTATACAAAAGTATAAAAGAAACTTACTGAAGAAAGGCAAAAATGTGGATTAAAAATTAGCTCTCACTATACTTTAATATTAGAGAAATGATCCTCTTTGCTTTGAGAGAACATGTGACAAACATTAAGAATCTGACCTTTGTCTCCTCTGTCCTCACTGCATCCAACAAATGGTGCAGAAGCTCCTGACTGTCCTGTTGCTGGAAACCTTTAAATCGCGGAGCCCTAGGATTTTAAAACAAAACAGAAAAGAAAAAAAAAAAAATCATTCGCAGATCATCAGCACACATCAGTCTGACTTAAGCTCATTTTGAAAAAAAAATTAACAGTCAGTTTGCTACTTTTCCATTAAACAAACAAACAAGCTGCTCTTCCTCTTCCAGTGAAAATCAGGTGTACACTATGAACAAATGGCTACCTTTTATTAAGCATACCATACACAGTACTGAGACAGGTTTATGTTAAGCACTTTTAACTCCTTTATCCCCAACCTCACAGAATAAGGGACCAAGAAAGTTAATATGCAAAGTCATACAGCCAGCAAGAAAAAGAACACTCAGATCCAAGCCTGTGTAATTTATCTTATACCTGGAAGAACAAAAGGATTAAGATACATTCTGTATCGCTCTCTCTTTTTTTTTAGATTTATTAATTAATTTTATTTGTGTACACTGTAGCTGTCTTCAGACACACCAGAAGAGGGCATCAGATCTCATACAGATGGTTGTGAGCTACCATGTGGTTGCTGGGAATTGAACTCAGGACCTCTAGATGAGCAGTCAGTGCTCTTAACCACTAAGCCATCTCTCCAGTCGTACATTCTGGATCTTAATATATTCACTTGCTTTCTGTTTTAAGAGAAATATATTCATAGTTACAGAATGAATCTTAATATAACTGTATATTGCTAACTATGAGATATACTCCTCCTACAGATTTAACAATTAGATTTCCTGTGTGACTGAATTAGACATTTAAGAGCTGTGCATAGAGATACTAATAGCCAATATTTAGTAGATTTTGGTAATTTTTAGTCTGGAAAAGAACAGTCCTGGCGGTATCACAGTACCTGACTTCAGTGTATTCTAAGAGCCACAGTAACCAAGCCAGAATGGCAGTGGCACAGAAACAGCTGTGTGCAGCAACAGTGTAAACAGATAATACAACACAAGCACACACTTCAATAAACATGTCAAGGGCAGATGGGGAAGGAATGACAGCCGCTTCATAAATGGTGCTGAGAAAACTTTGTCCACACAGAAAACCAGATGACATCCCTTACTCTATAAAAATCAACACAAAATGTGTACGACCTTAACGTAACACGTGAAATGTTGAAACTACTCAAAGAAAACAGGGGAGACACTTTAAGATATAGGCCCAGGCAAAGACTTCCTGACAGCTTCTAATAGCTTCTATAGTATTTATAAAATAATAGCGAAAACAAGTGAGACTGCATGAAATTAAATTTTTCACGGAAAAGAAAACAATAACCAGCATGAAGAGACTGCCTTTGGATTGAGGGGGAAACCCCTCGCCATAAATGACTCGATTAGTACCTAGAATATTTATATAAAGAGCGAAGAAAGAAAGAAAGAAAGAAAGAAAGAAAGAAAGAAAGAAAGAAAGAAAGAAAGGAAAAGGAAGAAAAGAAAGACAAGCTACACCACCACACACACATACATGCATACTCACGCGCGCACACACACACACACACACACACACAGAGCCATAGGAAACAACCCAGCAACAAATGGAGAAATGGACATTGAAGAGACAGTACCTCAGATGGCCACAAAATACAGGGGGAAAGGTTCCATACCCTCAGTCACAGGGAAATTCAAATCAAAACTAGACACAGAGGTTGCACCCCTGTCAGCTGGCTAACATCAAGAAGCAAACAAATGTTGGCAAAGATGTAGGAGCAAAACCAAACTTTATACTGTGCTGGGAACATACAGTGCAGGGCACTATGGAAGGCCTCACTGTGCAGCCCTGGCTGTCCTGGAACTCATTCTGTAGATCAGGGTTCTCACGCTCAGAGGTTTATCTGCCTGTCTCGCTAGTGCTGGGATCAAAGGTGCGGGCGGACTGCCAATCCTTCTTGCTACACAATACCTTATAGCTTGGGCTATTGTCAAGTATAGCCTGATATAACTCCTGCAGATACACATGATCTTCTTCTGAAACACTGAGGTGACCATGTGTGAGGTTACTGTGTGTAACACTAGAACCGTTCTCCTGGACCGCATAAACTAGTTCAGTTCAGTTCTGAGGTGTGAAGGAAGACAGTTCTTTAAGTAAGGACTTGCAATTTATTGTATCTACAGATGTTAAAAGTTTGTTTAAACTTAAACTGGCCCCAAATAGACAGGGTTTGGCATGCTTCATTTATTCAGCATAAAATATTTCTTCTCAATTCTTGAAGGCCAGAAAAGTCTGTGAGAATCTCAGAGATCAAGTTGCCCCATAAAAGTAAATAGTTTTAGAGCATTGTATGCTTTAGAAATTTGTTTTAACTCTGACCTAAGTAGCTTCATTTTTCTTCTTTTATTAAGATTTATAAAAATTAACAATATGTTAAAATAGCTGAGTGCTCCTAAATTAGAAATTCTGATTCCTATCTACCCTGTTCTTCAGGATTCAGTACTACAGGTTTAGCACCTCTCGCCTGACATGCTTAGGGGAAAGAATGGGTTAGACTCTGGGTTTGTTCAGATTTTGGAACATTTTCATACATTAGGAGTCATCTTGTAGAAAGGGTCACACTCGAACACAAAGGTCACTTATGTTTTATATATACTTTATGAGCTGCATGACAGGCTTCTCCTGCCAGGGCCAGCCTGGTCCAGCTGGCATTCCATCTCCACCATGATGGACGGCACCCTCTGGAACTCTGAGTTCAAATGACCCTCTCTTCCTTCAGCTGTATCTGTCAGATGTACTGTTGTAACGGTGGGAAAATAATTAATATACTACAGCACATTTCCTGTGAATGTTCATCTTATCAAATAGACTAAATGTCTTCATACATTTGGTATCTGTTAACTTTTTAAAAAGTCAGTCTGAAGGTCTCTTGATATTGGTACCTCATATAAGCTCCTTCAAAAATCTTGTAAGTTATTGGATTATGTTTTCAAATTCTCAGTAAAAGAATGGCAAAAGAATCATAGGTTAAATTTTTCCAGTAATTATTTAGATGGAATAAATACATGGTTAAGATGAAGTCTACAGAAAGGCAGCTTTTTTTGTTCAGAAATTATCTCTACCCTGCAGATCTGCTTCAAAACCAGGATGCCCGAAGGATTCTTGTTTCTGTTCTAGTTGATTTCACCGGCACTGCTTGATTTTGACAGCACAAGTCCATTATATAATTTCTACTTCTTGTGATGTCAGCTGTGGAGGCTAAGTAACAGTGGGATTTCGTTTTAGTCTGAGTTTCTCTGACCCATTCCCATAAGATGCTATTTGCAGCCACCTAACAAAAGAGTAACTGAAATGGTGTTCTCTCTCTATGTTAACTTTACTGCCGATTCACTTAACTTCATGGCAGGCACTTAGTGCACTGTAGGGTGGATGCTAGTTATGAGAAGACGAGGAATACTACTTACAGTACTCGATTCTGGGCCATAAGAGCTGTTGGACTGATATCTAACCTTATTCCTCTTTAGTCTTCTCAAGTAGAAAAAGGTAGTTCATTTTCACAAATTCTTTAACCATGTGTTTTATATCAAATGAGATAGTTATTATAAATTTGTTTTGTACTACATTTAATACTAGTCTGTGTTCTTTTCATAAAATTCATTTTAGATTGGACTGAATTCCAAGGGTAGCTTGCATATAAGGTGAAACGTTCACCTTAGCCTTGGAATTTGTTAAGACCTCTAAGATTTTTTATTGGTGTGCATTCGCTGTACACACAGTTGCCTCTGTGATGTTCTCGCGCACGCTTCGTTCTCCCGTACTCACCCTTTACTCTTCCCAAAGACTCCCTCTTCACTTTCATATTGGATTTAGTTTTATTGAGATGTCTACATATGAGGAAAATGTGAATTTTTCTTTCTGAGTCTGGCTTATTTGACTTAACATTTTAATCTCCTGTTCCGTTGATTTCTCTGCAAATATCACATTTTTTTTCTTTATGCATGCTTACAGCTGTGTTGTACAGGCACACATTTTCTTTATCCATTTGTGCATTGACAACACCTAACCTAATTCTGTACACCGTGACTTAGCTGTTGTGACTAGTGCTATAGTAAACCTGAGTGTGCATAACTTCTGTGTGCTGACATAAATGCTCAGTTATAGTAGTGCTGGGCCAATCAGCTTTTAGTTTTCTGAGGAACAGAAATACCCAGTCACATCCTGACTCTGCTGATAACCCCCACCCCCAGTAACAATGCCCCAATGTCAGCAGGAAATGGTCATAGATGATTATGTAGCCCCTATTCATTTATTATCAACAAAAGGCTGAGGCATTGGGTTTCAGACCAGGGACAAAATGCTGAGGCGCATATTTTACATACCAAGGCACACCTGACCTCCAGGTTCTCTCAGCATCCCTCGGTCCCTACCTGGCATACCCATCCCCCAGCCTTGAACTTTCCAAAACAGGGGCTGCCCTTACCCAGAGGCTCTTTGATATATAATCTAGACATTTTGTTCTCTCCCCACTTCTCCTCTCTGCACACACTTACTCTTTCTCTTCCCCCTCCCCAATACGATTTCCCTGGTCTCTGTCTTTGAGGCTAGTGAACTTGCAGCTTCCCAATAAACCTGTGTTTATATATTCCAATCTGGCTTAAATTGGCTCACTTCACTGGCAGAGGAATTAACTTATCACATACGAGGCACCAACAAAAGAAACTTATCTCTTACGCTACTTTCCAGATTTCACAGGTGGTGATGGTCTCAAGGTGGTGATGAAGAATTGCTTAGCCCCAGCCTGACCATTCAGTCCCACTCCAGAAACATATGTCCACAAGTGGCACAAGGTAGCACAAGTAACTCACACAACACAGAAACAGCTGGTATCCTGGCTGACACGTACATATATAATACTGCATCGTAGACTTGAGTCAGGACAGACCGTTTGATTCTCAGTGCTGCCCACATCCGAGGTGAGTGACCTAATTTCTGAGCCTATTTCTTAAAATATATAATGGGAATGGACAATCACTTCTTCAGAGGATGGTGACAATTCCCATAAAGCACACAGGCGTGGCTAGCTGATATTGTCTCTTTGTCTTGGCAGTCTGGGCAGCAAGCAAGCAATAGTAAAACCTTGTTGTGGGAAGCCGCATTAGTTCTTTATGACGTCATTGTTCATATTAAAAATACAAACACACTCACTTCTGACAGAGCTGAGTGAAAAGAACTTTAGGAGAAAGTGGTCCTTTTTCAGCCTCCTTCATGCTGTGAAGAAACAGGAACAAGGCTGAAGTCAATGGTCCAGGGCTTGAAAGTTCCACCACTAACGGCTCCTTTGAAAACATGATCAATGCTATGTCAGAAATATGTAATTTCAAAACAAAACACTGCCAAGAACCTAAGATCTATACTTTATTTAAATGACAGTAACTAATTTATCTCAAGTATATTAACTTGAGTTGTTAACAGTGCTAACAACTAATCAGACCACTTTGTCCCCAGCTCAGAGCCCTAGCCTGAGGTAGCCTTACTGTAAGACCAAGTAACATGGCCTCACTGTGGGTGAGAATTAGGCCAGCTTCTGAATGCCAGTGACAACTTTTTGCTATTTTCTTTCTTTCTCACTAGCTTAAAATCCCATCATCAGATTAGACTTTAGGAACCTTTATATTAAGAGCCTATGAGAGGGCAGCCTGGCAGTCAAAGGCACCTGCCGTCAAGCCCAGTGACCTTGGAGTTCAATCCCAGGAGCCACACTGGAGAGAAGTGAATGCCACAAGCTGCCCTCTAACCCCAACCTGCAGCATGGTATACATGCATGTACACACCAAATAAATAAATTGTTAACAAAAATATTTTAAACCTTCAGATGTTGATTATTTCTATCGAAGTTTAAAGAACAACAACAGAAACCTTAATCTGAGTACCATTTACTACAAAACAAGGATCCCCCACATTTTGCTCAATAAAAATTTCACTCTATTTTTTTCCAGTATGTGAATATAAAAACTGCATCAATATTTTTGTACCTTTTCAACCGTGATATGTCTGAATCACAGCACATCTTAAAGTTAAGATTTCTGAAAAAGTTGTCTGATTATTTATCTTTATGAAACACTTTGAATTATGTTTCAGAGTCCTCTGACTACAGTCCCATTTGGCAGTTTAAAGAAACAGAGAACAAATGTTTTGGAAACAGGTACCATGTGGCTCTTGTACTTGTTACTCACCAGCTGTGGAGCTGTCGAAAGAGAAATCTTGAACTTGGTGCCATCTTCTTTTATCTCGTTCATCAGTTCAAACAGAATGTAAGTCTGAGCCAAGTTCTAAACAACAGAAAAGGTCAAGCCTCCTGATTCAGTTACAGCATGTCTCTGAGCTGATGAAATGAATACTCTAAAAGGCTCAAAACTTATGTAGCACAGCAAAACACGTCCATTTAAAACGTAAAGGCTTAGCTGAATGCGCTCTTCGTCTGTCAGTATGACTAAGGAAGCAACGGAAGACAACAGGCTTCCAAGGAGCACTGCTGAGTGCACACACCATCATGACCAACAACTGCCCCAAAGAAAACCAGAAAGAACTCGGTAGAGTAACACTGAACAGTCCCTGGACAGTCTACACTACAGCTGTGTGTGTGCTCATACTAACTAGTTCAAATGACTGTCACAGCTTACAAACCATTCTGATGGCTCTTACCTGAATGACTGCATTAAAAAAGCAAGTATTCCCTAAGTTTGTAATTCCTTTGACAGATGGCACAGCACAGCCTTTCCTTCCCTTCTTTATTTCACCTGCTTCACGTTTTTCTTCACAAAGTTTTATGATTCTAGAAAATGCACCTAGGAGTCACAGAAAACATAACTGGCATGAAGTAGAAGACTTAACTTTGAGTCACTTGACAATTTAAATAGATCATTTAAAACCAAACAAGAAGACTGCAAACGAAAGTACCTTTGGTTTTACATTGTACTGCTGTTGGGATTCAAGTGGAGCACCACCACGTCAGGCTCAGAGGGGAAACTTTATTTTTGAGCTTAATGAAATTTTATTTTGAAAATATGGCAAGAGTCTAAGGCACTTCAAACATTTAAATACACATACAGGACCAAAGTAAATGCGGCATGATAGAAATACACAGAGAACTACACTCTGCCTCCATAGACACAAATCTGGAACCCAGTCCTCTAACCTAGTTCAAACCTTTATCACCAGATATAGGCACAATTGGGCAGCTGCTTAAAACGTAACATTACATGTAGCTCTTTATGACTGTACTGAGGAATATAAAAGTTGAAAATACTGTTGTCAATTTCATATAATAGAAGCTTTTTATATAAAAAGTCATAATACATCCACCTAGATAAACCAACAGAAAATATTTCTTGTTGTAAGTTTATACTGTAAATTTGAGAGTTCCGTCTTCTTTTTTTTTTCAAGACAGGGTTTCTCTGTGTAGCTCTGGCTGTCCTGGACCTCACTCTGTAGACCAGGCTGGCCTGGAACTCAGAAATCCGCCTGCCTCTGCCTCCCAAGTGCTGGGATTAAAGGCGTGCGCCACCACTGCCCGGCCTGCTTTAAGCAGGAAATGATCAGCATGGGGGCGGGGGGGGGGGGATGCGAGTTGCTGATGATCAAAGTCCTCTCCCTCAAGGTTTTTATTTTAAAAGACAAAAAGAAGTGAACAGAAACACCCTGGAATGGAATACTGGAAGGGCTTCCCAACAGCTCCACATTTAGTAAGTATTTGTGGAAAAATGTCAAAGCTACAATGCCATAGAGAATCTGACATTTGCTTACATGGTAGACATGGACCAGTCAGGCTAGACTACCATTTCCTACCACTGCAAATAACCACGCCAGTTCAGCAGCCACAGAGCTGGGTCCAAGCCCTACAGGAGCAGAGGCTAGAGAGGCAGCCTGCACCTAGCCTGGCCATTTATTTCCCAGTAGCTTTGCTTTCTCTATAGAAGCATCAGCTTTCGCGGTTCCTTTACTCTTCTGTTTGCTGGCCAGCTTGGCATGGTCCGTATACATTCACTGAAAAGATGACAGCTAGCAAACAGGAGAAAGGAGATGGTCAGAAAAGCTTCCATCTAGCAGTGAGGATGCCCTTTTGTAAGTCTGGCAACTTTCCTGTGCAACTGAAATTTTAAAGGCTAAAACAGTTAATGAGATCATAGCATACTACAAAAAAGTAAAATATCTAAGTAATAATCTTGAGTGCCATGCTTCATAGACAATTTAGATAACTGGTACAGATCTGAAAATCGCACCAGTATTTTTTATTTGTTCTTGAAACAGGGTTTATGTAGATCAGGTTGACCTAAAACTTGACATGTAGATCAGATTGGTTTTGAACTTGCTTCAGCTTCCCTAATGCTGGGGTTAAAGGCGTGTAACACCGTGCCCAGTTGAAAACTGCACTGTTAGTTTCTCAATGACAACTCCTACCATTTATAAACTGATATGCTGATCTATGTAACTGTAACTCAATTGTAACTATGTAAATGTAACTCAAAACCATCATAGAGGGGACGTGCGAATGTAGTTTACTTCAGAGACTAGCATACATGACGTCCTATGTTCATTCCCTATGCCACGGAGAACCAGGTTGTTGGCATATGCATATAATCCTAGCGTGTGGAATATGGAAGCAGGAAAATCAAACTCAAGGTCAAACTCAGCAACAAAGTGAGTCTGAGGCCAACCCAGGATACATAAAAACCTGTCTTAAAAAACAAACAAACAAAAAACATTTAGAGTCATCCGGATATACCCACAGCTGACTGTGATTCTAGGCCTTACAAATACATCACAGATCCTCAAGCCCTCATGCCCACCCTAGGAGTTTATCAGATAGGCACAAAAAGGCTGAACTTCTATCAGAGTTACTACCTGATCTTGGGGGTGTTCCCCGATATTGGATTCTTTTGTTTCTTTTATTCACATATATAATTTCATATAATAATGGAGTTCATTGTTTCTGACATATTTACCCTCATTATTATATTCTTGGTCTCCTCCTACACCTGCTGATCCCTGCTTCCCAGCAAATCCAATTTCTATGTTCCCATGGTTATTGTTGCTGTGGTGGTGCTGTTTTGGTGATCCTTTTTTTTTTTTTTTTTTTTTTAAGATTTATTTATATGCCCTAATAGTGGCGGGGAGGGGGAGGGGATAGGAGGTTTCCAAAGAGAGACCTAGAAAAGGGGAAACATTGGAAATGTAAATAAAGTATCAAAAAAATAAATTAATAAATTAAAAAAAAAAGATTTATTTATATGAGTACACTGTAGCTGTCTTCAGACACACCAGAAGAGGGCATCGGATCCCATTACAGGTGGTTGTGAGCCACCACGTGGTTGCTGGGAATTGAACTCAGGACCTCTGGCAAAGCAGTCAGTGCTCTTAACCGCTGAGCCATCTCTCCAGTCCGATCCATTTTTAGTGTTTCTTCCAAGATCACAGGTGAGGAACCATGTACGAGAGCAATGGCTCCTTACTAGTGGCTATGCCACTATGACAGGTGCCTTTCTTTAACTCCAGCACTGTCTCAGACAACTTAAGTGATTTACTTCAGGTCATAGCAATAATATCCCAATTATAAATCCATCACTGTACAACCTAAATTCCCATCCATGACTTAGGTTCAATGATTATAAAATAATTATAAAACATGGTAGGCTATGATTTGGATGTGTGCAGCACGAACAAACGAATCCTCAAAAGCTTTCCTGTCTTTAACATCCTAGTCGGTGCTGTTCTGATATGTAACATGCCTGAGACAAGGGTTCACGCAGCCCTACCCAGGTGGAACTCTGCTTCCCACTCCTGCTTCAGGATTACAGACAGTTATCCACAGGCCCAGCGTTATGCAGTCCTGGGAACTGAACCCAGGACTCTACATCCTAGTCAACTGACACTACCAGTCTTGCTCTTTTAACTTTTTACACAAAAACAATGGTTGGAAGAAATAAAGTACAGAAAGTAAGTACAAATTAATAAAACTAAGTATAAACAAAACAAAACAAGTTTTTTAAAAGTCCTAGAAATAAATAACATTTTAAGTTTTTTAATTTTTTAGATTTAAATTTATACAATTTATGTATCTGTGAGCCTCATTAATCCATCACTTTTAAAAACATCTGGGATGACATCCCAGAGTAAACAATGTTCATAAGACCATCTGGACAAAACTGCAGGCAAAAAAAAGCATAAACATATGGAAAAACAGATTTCCCCTTCCCTTCAGCAGTAAGGGAGGACAACTGTCAACACTGGAGATAACCACGGTTCACTGTGCCGCGCTTGGCAGCACCACCTGGCTCTCCATGCACAGCCACCAAATATGGACAGCACTGCCAGGAAGAACATGCCCACAGGGCAGCAGCAATAAACACAGTTGATTTCACGGTTAAACAGCCACTTCACACAAGTGGCCAGGGTCTGTTTGTGCACTTTTACGAGAAAATATCCAAGATCAACAATGGTACTAGGCTGATTAAATAGATCAGTATTTTAACAAGAAACAGTTACATTTTCTAAAAGCTACTTTTTTATTTAAAGAAATAGGGGAACTTTTAGAATATGGAACAATTTAAACTCAACTGGCGTATGGAATGTCCACAGTGTGCCAGGTGTTATGTGAACAACTATTTGTTATTTATATAGAAGACTTATGATTAATGACCAGAAAGTATAGAGTTGGCACACAAAGCCTTGAATTGATGGTATTATCATAGCAGAACTAAGTATACATTTTGTACATTTATTCACTAGGAAATTGTCTGCTGAAAGCCAAGAGCCAAGATTCTATTTTAAAAAGTGGGAAGGGGGAGGTATATGAATGAGTCAATTGTTTTATAACTAAAGATATGTGTGCTTTTGCTACCATGTCCAGTTTATGTCCCAAGGGGCTCGAACCCCAGGTTTGAACGCCTATGTAAATCTATGTAAGCATGGTAGAAAATGAGCTGCATCCTAGCCAAACACACAGAGCCAGAGATCCTGAAGACCGAACTTAAGAATTTTTTGAAGTATGTTATAATGACAAGAGCAAAGCTGCTACAATAAAAAAATTTAACAAGAACATAAAAATATTTCTATTACCATTCATTTTTTACCTCATGTTTTACCCATAACCTAAAAAGGACAGACAAGACTTGGAGGCTGGGGCGTTGGCTCAGCATTAAAGAGCACGCACTGTTCCTACAGAACATGCCTGAGTTTGGTTCCTAGCACCCAGTCAGTGCTTCAGAGGCAGAGGGTGGGATGTCCTCTTCTGGACTCCACAGGCAACTCCACTCACAGGTGAACACACACACACACACACACACACACACACACACACACACTCACGAGTGCGTATGTAAAAATAAAATCTTAAGTCATCTGGGTTGGCACTCAGAGCAAACAAAGAAAGCACCAGAAAAATGTAGTGAGTAGTTTTATAATACTGGTAATTTTAGAGTGCCAAAAGACTCTGGAGAACAACCTAAAGGGCTAAAACACATCACAGAACAGACTTACGGATCTGGCAAGAAAGACACGAACATCGTCATCACGATAAAATGACGGACAGTTAAGTGAGGAACAACGGCAGTGCTGTCAACTGTCTGCTCCGTATAATCTTGTCAAAGTGCGGTTTAAAAGAGTAATCAGAATTTACTCTGAGTTTATAATTTGTCTAAAGAAATGCCAAAACAACCTACAAAATAAAAGGCTAATTAAGTACATAAAGATGAAGCTTTGACGCCAAGTAATACTGAATTGGAATTTCGCATCAGTATTTGTGAGTTGCCTCAGTTAAGCCAGTGTTTTTTCCACTTTCCTTCTAAGAGAGACAAAGCTGGTTTGGATTTTTCTTACTTACTGTGAGTTTGAGCCAAGTATGTCAGCACACACCTGCAATCCCAGCATTCAGGAAGTAGGCAGGTTTGACGAGTGCCTGGGCTGTAGGAGATCCTACCTCAAGAACAAGCAAAAATTCATAGCTTGAGATAATCACCACCTATAATAATAAGGGTTAAAGATGTGGCTTGGTGGTTAAGAGCACTTGTTGCTCTTGTGGAGTTGGGTTCCCAGCACCCACATGGTGGCTCACAACCATTTGTAACTTCAGTTCCAGGGGATCGATACCTTCTGACCTCCAAAGGCACCAGGCAGCATGTGGTGGGCAGACATATACATACAGGCAAAACACACACAAAATAAAGTAAACGTATCTAAAACAAAACAACAATCACAACAACAACAAAAGCGCACTTAGAAATGATGATGAAACTGACAAGGTGACTAGTGTTAGACAGAAAATGTGAAGGCAAGGAGCCAGCTTCACCCTCACACAGACATCACACTCCTGCCAGTCTGCACAACAAAGGTGCCGTCTAAGAATCCAACAAAGCTGCATGCTGACAGAGAAGGGAAGCCATGGCTCCCAGGCCAATGCTGAATGCACTTTCTAAAGATCTTTGGTGTTGGACTTAACACCTTTACAGTTACAGTTTACAATGGCCCTGCTCAAATGGTTCCTCAAAAGAATTAAGTCCTTGCATGGTGGTGGTGATGCAGGCCTTTAATCGCAGCACTCAGGAGGCAGAGGCAGGCAGATCTCTGTGAGTTCGAAGCCAGTCTGGTCTACAGAGTGAGTTATAAGACAGCCAAGGCTACACAAAGAAACCCTGTCTTGGGGGAGGGGGTAGTCCTTGGGCTAGGGAGGTGGGTTAAGAGCACTTCCAGAGGTTCCAGGTTCAATTCCTAGCACCCTTCATTTGTAACTTCAGTCCATGGGATCTGGGGACTTTTCCTAGCCTATATAGAGGTGGTACAAAGACATAAAATTTTAAAAAACTAAAAATACTTTTAAAATAATAATGTCACAATGCCTTAATTACCCACTGTACACAACTAATTTCTCTCATGTGTTTAGTTTTATGCCAGGTTTGGGAGAATTGATTAAACAAAACTTCAAGTAATTTTCTGTGATCTGTGGTTCAAATAAAAACTGAATTTAAATCCACTCAGATAAAAATGAGTTGGCTTTGGTTTGAGTGATTGTTTTTTGTTTGTTTGTTTGTTTGTAGGTGTGGGTGTTTGGGGTGTTTGCCCTGTTTCTTCCTCCCAAATGCCTGGCTTACAGATGTGTTCACCACATCAGTTTCTTGGTTTTTAACACCTGGAATCATTACCTCCCAACTCCTTGTTACACATGGAAATTATTATTATTTTTTTTAGAATTCATGATCCAAATATTTTATTTCTTATATCTGGCATACTCTTAGAAGACATCAGGCCTAACCACTCCCCTAGTTTCTTGCTCTCAACAATCTTAATGTGCTGGCTAGTTTTATGTCAACTTGCTACAATCTAGAATCAGAGAGATGACTCTTATTTTCTCAACTAAGAAATATATCCTTAAGATCAAGCTACAGGCAGGTCTGTACAGCATTTTCTTATTTGGTGACTGATGTGGGAGGGCCCAGCTTCTTGTTTGGGCTGCATCTGGACTGGTGGTCCTGGGTTCTACAAGAAAGCAGGCTGAGCAAGCCATGAGAAGCAAGCCAGTAAGCAGCACCCGTCCATGGCCTCTGCATCAGCTCCTGCCTCCACAATCCTGTCCTGCTTGAGTTCATGCCCTCACTACTTTTGATGATGAACTGTTGTTAGGTGGAACTGTGGGTGAAATAAACCCTTTCCTTGCCCAAGTGGCAGTTAGTCATGGTGTTTCATCACAGCAATAGTTAGTAACCCTAAGATAAACTGGTACCAGGATCATGGAGTATGGCTGTCACAGACCTGACCATGTTGTTTTGTCAAGGACTGTGGAAGAACTTTGGAACTTTGAGGTAGAAAAGCCACTCGGTAATGAGAGGTCCCGGGGCTCTTCTGTAGACACTTAGAAGATAAGAGTGTTGAAAGGCACACAGAAACTTCTTATAGTCCCAGCTTCTTTAAGAAAGCAGGCTGAGCAAGCCAGTAAGCAGCACCCCTCCATGATCTCTACATTAGTTCCCGCCTCCAGGTCACTGCTTTTGACACGGAACTCTGAGGAAATAAACCCTTTTCTTCCCCAAAGTTGCTTTTGGTGATGGTGTTTCATCACAGCAATAGTAACGCTAGGACATTTGATTAAGTTGATTTGATGCTCAGCACAAAGGGCCTCCATCAACCTGGTACATGCAGGCTCAACAAAATCCCACACAAGCACACATATAGGCTTGGCAGTCCCACAGATCCCAGTGCTGGGCCTTCCTGAATAAGGGCAGCCTGCAGCACATGCTGTAAAGCAGTACTAATATCCAGTAGGCCTCTGGCGGCTAAACCTTCCTCTGTCATGGCTTACAGCTAAAGCCAAACCGTGAACATACCCAAGCCTCTGCCTCACAGGGAAGGAGCTCGGGTTTATCTTGTGAAGAAAGATCAGGGCTTTCACTGATGGCAGAAGAAACTGTATTTACCTTTTTAAAAGGTATTAAATCACTTTTCAACTTTTACTAAATAAGGTCACAATATTATCCTCACTTTCAGAACCTAATCAAATACCATTTAATACTGTTTTACTTTCAAAACAAAATATACATGGCAGGGGGTGCAGTACATAAAAACATACTTTCTAAAAACAAACATTCCTCAGGTCTTCAGTACCCCAAGAAGCATTAGCATAATGAACTCAACGGTATATACTTTATTTTCTTTAGTCCTGATAAAAATAATATCCTGCAAGCACTGACATTTTGAGCTAAACAGATGCTCTTAGAAAGAGCATGGAATTTTCAATTTCCTGTGTGGTTCATAAAAAGCAAAGCAATATTCATCGATATTCTATCAGGAATTGCTGCATTTTGTATTTATATAACTAAAGTAACTTAGCTTAATGACCCTTTCATACTACATGGGTCAGTTAAAAAAAAAAAACTGTGAGCAGATGTTAGGTTCAAAGCAAAGTTGAGCCCCACACCCTTGTCTGCACACTTCCACCACCAGAACGGTTCGTTTGTTAGAACTGATGAACCTACTCTGACACTTGGTTATCACCCAGCATCCGAGGTATACTGAGCTTTCCTCGTGGTGGTGTGTGCTCCTTTCAAATGGACAAATACAGAATGACAGGTACCCACCCTTATGTGGGATAGTCTCATGGCCCTAAAAGCCCTCTGCACCTTGCCTGTTTGTCCCTCCCCACAAGCTCTGCCAACCTTATTCATCCTTGTACTGACTCCAGGTCGTTGGTCCACTTCTTAACTATACATCTTTCTGGCTGAGTCTTGCAGGGATATTTGTTGCCTTTTTCAATCTTGTGTTATATATGACCTTTTCATTATGCATGACAAGGGTGAGCGTTCCCCCTACCCCAACCCAAATTCTAACATCAGATGTGAACTCTACACAGCTGTAAGCATTCTTCTGGGAACCTGCACTGGATTCATCTCAATTGCTTAATGCAATTACCTAAACCAGTCATGTAGTATTAATGCTAATTTGCCCATTTCTACAGCTGAAAGAAGTTTTAAGAAAAACTATTTCACCACAATTCCTCTAGTTTACAAATGAATAATAATTAATGTACCTATTTATTCTCAAAGTCTAACTCCTAGTTAATCATCAGCCTTAAAAACATTTACTTATTTAGTCATATGATAAATGTCACTATGATAATAGCTGGTATATATCCATTTCTATCTGTCTTATATTACGAGTCAAATAACTGATCTAAAATACAACTTCTTGACTGAAAACCTAACAGTGGTTCTTCTCTGTCCTAAGGACAAATCCTACAAATAGCAGACCCTGGACCACGCAGTCTGAGTTGTTCTGTGCCATGTACCTGTGCGTTTGGCTTTTCTTCCTTCCCTTGCTGCTCCAGTCAGGCTGCAGTCTAATGCCTAGAGCCGTGCTGGATGCTGCATAGGTCTTCAGGGTTATAGAGCAAGTGACATATCTTGTATCTGCAGAAGCAGATACGAGAATACAGCTATTTTTGCTAGGCAGCATTGGAGCACATCTTTAATGCCAGTGCTTTTGAGGCAGAGGCAGGCAGATATGTGAGTTTGAGGCCAGCCTGGTCTACAGAGTGAGTTCCAGGACAGCCAGGACTGAGAAACCCTGTCTTGAAAAACCAAAAAAAGAAAAGAGAGACAGAGACCGAGAGAGAAAGACTACAGCTATTTTCTACTGAGCCAATCAGTAAAGATATTTATAAAAATATAAAGCAATACTACTCATTCAATCGTATTTTGAAAAGTATTTGGCATTCCTAAAAAAATAGTATTTATGTTAACATGTCATGGAATTATTGGTATTTCTCAGTGAACATTCAAACTTTTTAGATTTCACTTCTAACAAAGACAGATATAGCTACATAACCAAAGCTCCTTGGATCTGAAATATTTTTTTAAAGTACAAAGAAGCCAGTGACATCTAAATCTTGAGGCTCAAAGAGCTCCTTGTTTTTAGAGGTACATGGGGAACTAGCCTAGATTCTCTATAAGCAACATTAAAAGTGTTAGAAAGAAGGCCTCGCATAATTTGAAGCATGCTTAGGGAACATGTACTGGCTTCCTTCTCAGTGGTTATTTTTACTTAGTGCAAAATCGTAAAAAGAATTTTTTAGTATCATTCTTCCCTACACAAAGTACTATAGGTGCTCCAGTCCCTCATTCCCTAAAGGTTATATTTACCACCCAGTAGTATCCCAGGGAGAAAAAAACATGTGCTAAGAGAAAAAATAAAGAAGCAAAATAAGCAGCTGAGGTCACATAGCTAGTGACTAGTAAGTCGGAACGCCAGATCCATGACTCAAAGCCTGGGTGCTATCATGATCTGAATACTTCAAAGGTTTGAATGAGAATGTCCCACAGGCTCACATATTTGAATACTTGTTTGTGTTCTGTTTGTGGTACTGTCTGTGGAAGTGATACAGCCTCCCTTGCTGGAGGAAGTATGTCAGTGGGGGTAGGCTTTGAGAGCTCACAGTCTGGCCCTTCTTCCAGTTTACTCTCTGATTTGTGTCTGTAGTTGAAGGTGTGACCTCTGTTTCCTGGTCTTGTCACTTGCTTCAATGCTCCTCCCTCTGCAATGGACTCTTAACCTCTCTAAAACTCTAAGCCAAAATAAACTCTTCCTTTCCTAAGCTGCTTTTGGTCACGGTCTTCTACCACAGCATTAGAAAAGTAAGTAATACAAATATGACGTTCTCACCAAAAGCTCACACACTTGGCCTGGATGTGCTAGTAACAGAAACTTTAGTTTAGTGGGGGAGGAAGTAGGTCACTGTGAGCATGTCACTGGGGGTTGCACCCTGGCCTGGTCCCTTCCTAATTTACTCCCTCTTCCTTCCTAATTCTCTCTGCTTCATAGCCATCCTGAGGCAGGCAACTTCCCTGTGGCTACAATGCTGCCCTACAATGATGTTCTGACTTGCCACAAGTTCGTAGCAATAGAGTAAGCTGACCACAGGCAGAAACCTCTGACACCATTAATTCACAATAGAGTAAGCTGACCACAGGCAGAAACCTCTGACACCATTAATTCACAATAGAGTAAGCTGACCACAGGCAGAAACCTCTGACACCATTAATTCACAAGGGGTCAAGTTAAATTCTGCTTGCACGTTTCGTTCAGGTTTTTGTCACAGCAATGAAAAATTAACACACCCCTTTCCTAATATTCTTCCTACCATTAAGTGTTCAAGAAATCTGAAAGAATGAATGGCTACCACACTAGCTTTATTCTGAACTTAGGGAACCTAAGGTAAGAAATGTAGAAAAACAGTTTCCCCGTCGCTGCTGACAACAAATGACTGTGTGTGTCCTTATCAAGGAAGAGAATGCAATGTGCAGACGACATTCAGATGACACTCAGTGCTGAAGCACCCACGGTCTCGCACCACATCTCCCTGGTTCCTCGTTTCAGCAGAACTTGAGCCACGAATGGCATACCTGAGACAAAATCAATCCGCAAATGCTTGCTGAAGAAGTTTAATATAGATGTGACAAATTAATGATTCCTTTTGCTGTCCAGAAGTTTGGGCTTATCCCTTCCTCCTCTGGCTTCTCATGACTGCCTCTTCAGAGTGACAGGCAGCTAACAAAGACAACTACATACTGACTACAGAAAGACAATTTGAACTATGTTTTCTGATGTTTGTTTTTGCCTTTCATGACAACTAAAGACTGAGCTGTAGCTTAGTAGTAGGCCTAGCCTACACAAGGCCCTGGGATCAAACCCAGCACTGTTGAAAAAGCAAATAAATCAAACAAGTCCTTTTATCACAACTATATGTTTATCAGACCTTTCTGTAGCTGGTGCTACATTCCAAATACTTAATTTCTTCAAAGGCATTTTAAGGGCCAACAAGGTAGCTCGGGGTGAGGAGAACACACTGCCAAGCCTAACAGTGAAAGTCTGATCCCCAGGACCCACACAAAACAATCTCAGTTTGTCCTCTGGCCTCTACACAGGTGCCCTGGAATATACGATACGAACGAACACACACACACACACACACACACACACACACACACACACACACACACTGACTCTCCTTCCTCCATGTGGTTCCAGGAATTGAAGTGAAGATTATCAGGCAAAGTATGAAACACTGTATTTTAATCCAAATTGCTTTAGCAAATTGTTTAAGTTACCTGTTTGTGTTTTAAAAACATGTTTCTGGAGAAAATCAACTATCTGAGCCAAAACTTTCTTGTTGCAATGTGTTGATAATTTTTCATTACATTCATAACACCTGAAAAATAGAAAATACAAGCAGATGTTATGAAAGCAGCTTCAGTAATTACATACAAGGTATGCACTTGACAACTTCTGTCTTTAAATTGCATAGGAACCAGGAACTCAAAGGGGGCAAATAAGCAAGGGACCATTCATACAGATCCTCACCATTCAATATAAATTTTGCAGTTTGTCCTAAATGTAATAAAATGTCACATGGTCTCATGCAGAGTAATGACATGGTCCAACTTATACATGTACCATATTCATGGAGGGGGGCCTTCCTTCCTTCCTTTCCTGTCATGATTTGAATATGCTTAGCCCAGGGAGTGGCACTATTTGGAGGTGTGGCCTTGTTGGAGTAGGTGTGTCACTGGGAGCATGGGCTTTAAGACCCTCATCCTAGCTGCCTGAAAGTCAGTCTTTCACTAGCTGCCTTCAGGTGAAGATGTAAAACTCTCAGCTCTGCCTGCATCATGCCTGTCTAGGTGCTGCCATGCTCCCACCTTGATGATAATGTACAGAACCTCTGAACCTGTAAGCAGCCCCAGTTAAATGTGGTCCTTTATTAACCCTGCCTTGGTCATGGGGTCTAGTCAGCGCAGTAAAACCCTAACTAAGACACTTCCTTTCTTGGCAGTATCCAGTGCACAGGAGGCAGAGGCAGGCAGCTCTGTGTAAGTTCAGGGCCCTCTGGTTGAGCTCCAGAAGAGCCAGGGATATGTAGATCACCCTGTCTCCAAAACAAAATAGAACAACAAGCCCAACCACAAAACAAAGTCAGGGTCTCTCTCTATGTAGCACTGGCTGTCCTAGAACTTGCAATGTAGACTAGACTAGCCTGCAAGTCACCTGTCTCTGCCTCCCAAATGCTGGAATTAAATGTGTGCATCATCATGCCTATTTGTGTTGTTGTTACGTTGCTGTTTAAATCTTATTGTTTTTATTTTATGGGAATGAGTATTGTCTGGATATACATCTGTGCACCATGTGCATGCAGCACCCAGAGATGCCAGAAGTGGGCACCAAGTCCCCTGAGACTGGAGTTACCCAGTATCTTAGTCAGGGTTTCTCTTCCTGCACAAACATGACCAAGATGCAAGTTGTGGAGTAAAGAGTTTATTCGGCTTACACTTCCATGCTGCTGTTCATCACCAGAGGAAGTCAGGATTGGAACTCAAGCAGGTCAGGCAGCAGGAGCTGATGCAGAGGCCATGGAGGGATGTTTCTTACTGGCTTGCTTCTCCTGGCTTGCTCAGCCTGCTTTCTTATAGAACCCAAGACTACCAGCCTAGGGATGGTACCACTCACAAGGGGCCCTCCGTCCTTGATCACTAATTGAGAAAATGCCTTACACCTGGATCTCATAGAGGCATTTTCCCAACTGAAACTCCTTTCTCTGTGATAACTCCAGCTTGTGTCAAGTTGACACACAAAACTAGCCAGTACACCCAGCATTGTGGGTGCTGGGAATTGGACCTAGGTCCTCTGGAAAAACAGCCAGTGCTTCTAACTGGTGAACATCACTCCAGCCCCTGCAGTATACCTCTTAAACTCTGAACTATTTCTTTAGCCCCAGTTTTGGTCTTTCTGAGACAAAGTATAAAGCCCAGGCTGACCTAGAACTCACAATCACCTGCCTGTTTCTTCCCAGTGCTGTGATTACAAATGTACAACACCACACTTTACTCCAATAATATTTTAAACACCACTGTGTGGGTTAGAGAACCTCTGAACTACGCTTAAAGCACCATCCTCTTACAACCCTGGGATCTGGTGTTAGTTCACTATAAGAATTCAACTAGACACAATGTGTCTAAATAAATGTCAGAGATAGTATGGTTTTTTTTTCTTTTAATTTTAAGCTTTATATTCATGAGTAAAATTATTTTTCTTAAAGTGTCCCATATTGTGTGTAAGAGAAAAGTGTATACAGTGATATTATATCTTCATTTTATTTGTAATGCTCAAAGGTTTTTTTTTTGTTTTTTTTTTTTTAAAGCAGATACAGTACTAACAAAAGTTAACTTACCATATGACCCATGTACTCAGGCTAATGACAACACAATGGGACTCCGACCCAGAGCTCTTGAAGTGTCTCAGTGAGTGCTGGCTTTCCGAGTTTTTGCCGCATCCCTGAAGACCAACAGAGTGCCATTTGTATGAGTCACACGTAAGTTTCTTTCAAATTGATCAAATCTTAAATTATACTTAAGCACAGTTTTGATTTCAAGCAAGAAGGAACAGTTTGGTTTCTAACCACATTTAATTATTTGAAATAGATAACTTACTGCTCGTTGTGTAACCACAGCTGATTGCTTTCCTGTCCTTAGGAAGGCAAACACTCCTGTCCTGTATATCATATACTCTGGGACACTGAGCAGTGCTGGGCCAGCGGGGCCCTCCTTAAACACATTTTCCCAGTCCTCCACCTTCCAACCTCACTGAGAATGGGAACAAGGCCAGCCAAGTGATTTCCCTCACGAGATAGGAGGAGGAGTACTTCACAGGAGGGAGAGTCTAGGAAAGCCATTACAGATCTGTAAAGAAAGGAGGTGCTTTTCCTTCCTTACAGCTTTGGACATCGCTGTGTGACACACACTGCCTGAAGCATCTCCGGTCTCTGAAACCATGAAGCTGGATATGACAGTTCAGAACAAAGTATTGATTTTGAGGGGATTTTTCTCTTGAATTAATCACAAGCTCTGAAGTACTCGATTTCTGTATTATAATTAATTAATTACTTTTTGTTTTCTGAGACAGAGTTTCTCTGTGTAGCCCTGGCTATTCTGGAACTCACTCTGTTGTCCAGGCTGGCCTTGGATCCACCCACCTCTGCCTCCAGAGTATAGGGATTAAAGACATGCGCCAGAACTTTTTATTTCAGTAGAAAATTCCTCTGTTAGGGCTGGTGAGATGGCTCAGTGAGTAAAGGTACCAGCGGCCAATCCTGACAACCCAAGTTTGATCCCGAGACATACAAATAGAGAACCAACTCCAGGAAGCTGATGTCCACAACTGTGTTGTGGCATACACACAAAGGAAGGGGTGTTTTGTTTTGTTTGTTTTTGTTTGTTTGTTTGTTCGTTTAAAAAAAAGGTTACAAAAGGAATAAAGGAATCTAAAAGGTTAAATTCGCTTCCTAAATTTAAAAAAGGCAAAAACAAGTCCAGTGATGACAACAAGTGTGTTAGACTCCCTTTCAAACTATTTAGCCACTCATGATTACTTTGTAAGCATCGCATATATTTATTTATTCCTAAACATTCCTAAGTCCATCTTGGAGTACCAATCTAAATGTGAAATGAATCTATCTTAAGGCCTATATGTAACCAAAAGTCCAATTCATAGAAGGCATTTTAAAGATAATAGAAGATATACATATAAACGTCTTTCTTACCTGAAAACCACACTTGAGGCACAACCAAACATCGGAAGGAAGTGCTGGCTGCCCATCACAGAATCTTCTCTCCTTCAAACACTCTGAACAAACTGACCACAGAGCCTCAGCTACGGCCTTCTTCACATGATTAACACTGACAGCATAACTGACGTGCTGGCACGTTAGACCTACTGAATAACACGCAGCACAATGAGAATATTTTCTCTCTATATGAAAGAACCACCACTAGCAAGTATGCTGGTTAATCAGTTTGACACAGGCTGGAGTCATCTGGAAAGTGGAACCTCAATTGAGAATTGCCTTCATCAGGCTGGCCTGTAGGCAAGTCTGTAGGCAATTTCTTGATTAATGATTGATGTGCAGGCTCAGCTCACATGGGCAGGGCCACCTCTGGGCCCTGATGAGCAAGTCACAGGTAACAAGCCAGTGTGCAGGGTTCCTCCACGGCCTGTATGCTAGTTCCTGCCTCTCTCTGTTCCTGCCTTGACACGACAGATTGTTCCTTCATGACAGATTATAAACTATACACTGAAATAAGCCCACTACTCCCCAAGTTGATTTTCGTTGTAGTGTTTATCACAGCATAGAAAGCAAACCAGCACAGAAAGTAAGTCTGTATTATTAAAATGATACTAACTAAAAAGTGCACATTAAAAAACAAAGCAACTCGTAGGGATATATAATTACATGAATGTACTACATAACATTCTTGAAATAATTAACAGAAGTGACTAATGGCTGCTAGGAGCTACGGGTGAGGACAGAGTATGGATATGAACAGGTAACTTAAAGATGGCCACAGGCCTGGTTCACTGAGGCATAGAAAACTACAAACAATACTGCAGCTGTACACACACACACCAACCACATACACGGTGCATGTAATTCTGCTGATGTCTCAATAACTAAAGATGGTTCCATCACATCTGACATTGTGTTAGAGCAATGCAGGATGTTAGCATCAGGAAAAGACAAGTGACAGCTATTTGAGACATCTATATTTCTTTATACGGTCATGGTCATGTAAAATTAGTTCAAAATGGGCTGGAGAGATGGCTCAGCGGTTAAGAGCGCCGACTGCTCTTCCGAAGGTCATGAGTTCAAATCCCAGCAACCACATGGTGGCTCACAACCATCCGTAATGAGATCTGATGCCCTCTTCTGGGGTGTCTGAAGACAGCTACAGTGTACTTACATAAATAATAAATAAATGAATAAATTAATTAATTAATTAAAAAAAATTAGTTCAAAATAAGAAACAGAATTAAGATTAATATTTACTAAACCAGGCATAGTGGTACATGCCTTTAATGCCAGCACTTGGGAGGCAGAGGCAGGGGGATCTCTGTGACTTCCAGGCCACTCTGGTCTACATAGTGAGTTCCAGGATAGCCAAAGATACATAGTGAGGCCCTGTCTGGAAAACAAACAAACAAAGAAAGATTACTATTTCCTGAACAGCTATGATGTATCAAGCACTTTGAATGTCTTTTCTGTTCCTTAAGCAGTTCCTTATTCCTCCAGAGGACTGGAGCTTGGTCCCCAGCACCCCCATCAGGAAGCTCACAACATTCAGTCATTGCAGTCCTAAGAGATCCAACACTCTCCTCTGGCCTCCACAGGCACCCATATACACATGGCATCCACTGACACAGACAAACACACACACCACGTGAACCCGACAGTTATCAAACCAAAAGGTTCACCATCTGTACACCTCTGCTGGCTGAGAGACTTCATTTTTAAAAAATAGTTAATTAAATGATACATTTAAAAAATAATAAAATTTTTCTTAAAGAGATATCCATATGGCCCCCTCACTCAGCACTGA
The DNA here is from genome assembly GCA_028551405.1 of Uromys caudimaculatus. Taxonomy (NCBI): domain Eukaryota; kingdom Metazoa; phylum Chordata; class Mammalia; order Rodentia; family Muridae; genus Uromys; species Uromys caudimaculatus. The sequence goes on from CM052702.1 coordinate 9,202,569, forward strand.
AGAGATAGCAGGAAAATGTGTATCTAGACTAGGAGTGCAGCTCAGAGATAAAGTTGGTGCTTAGCATACACCAGGCCCTGGGCTCATTTGCTAGCACCAGTAAGTAGGTAAGTAAAATAAAGAGATGCAAAAATCTTTTTACCCATGCTAGCTTGGCTATATTGCAATTTTTATCATCTTTAGGATAAAGAAAAACAAACAGTATAACTTACAGAAACCAAAGCTTTCAGAACTCTTCTCAGAACTCTAGTTTGAGGCTAGATGGGGCTAGAAACCATGGCTCGAAAAGAAAAAGTAAAACAAAACAAAAGAGTAATTCTTATGCATATTTAGTTATCAAGGACCCTTGTCATTAAAGGGTTCGGGAAAGTTGATGAAATGACCAGCCAGTCCAGAGCGACAGTTTACAAGCTGTCATTACTTTGTATGAACTTTATCATTTAAAATTCTGGAGTGAAAAGTTATTCTCTGTCATTATCTTCTCCATAATCCACTGGCTGGGTTCTGAAGGACAGCGTAAGTACTCTGAGGCTACCACTCAGACTTCTAAAACTGAAATCACTGCTAACCTTAGGAATAAGTGGATAGACTCAAGATCACATAGATTTTATGGGAAAATGCAAACAACTTATTTTATGTTATAAAGTAAATTTCCTTCAGGTTTTCTATAAATTATATAATTATCTAAATGTCATATGATAAGTAGGTTATATGGATATTCCTGAATATAAAATTGTTGTAATCCACAGTTTCCATTAAGTAAATAAAAACCAGTAACACAGCTCTGGTCACCTCAAATTCAGAGATCCGCCTGCATTTGCCTCCTGGATGTTGGGATTCGGGTGTGCACCACCATACTCAGCCTGGCGTATTACTATTTTAAATATTAATAAAACTCTACATGGAAACCTTCTAATTTGCAGTTGGTGATATAAAGACAACATTTCCTCTCTCTGCTCCAAATTATTAAATGACAACAGAAAACAAAGATTCCAAGTTCATGGGTTTTTTTTTCTTTTTTTTCCGGTTTTTCGAGACAGGGTTTCTCTGTGTAGCCCTGGCTGTCCTGGAACTCACTCTGTAGACCAGGCTGGCCTCAAACTCAGAAATCCACCTGCCTCTGCCTCCCAAGTTCTGGGATTAAAGGCGTGCGCCACCACTACCCGGCCCAAGTTCATGTTAAGACACGAGTCCTGTCAGCTGCAGTGATGGACACCTTTGGACCCAGTGCTCAGGAGGCAGGGGCAGGGGAATCTTCTGAATTCAAGGCCAGCCTGGTCTACAGAGTGAGTTCTAGGCCGCATAGGGAGAGTATCTCAAAGAGAGAGGGAGTTTTGTGGGCTGGACATGTGACTTATTGATAGAGTGCTCAGCTAACACGTGCAAAGCCTGGGGAACTAGGATTATTGCCCTATTTCAAACCCATCACCACAGAAATGAAGAAGAAAAAGAAGGGAGAAGAAGAAAGTGGGGGAGGGAGAGTAGGGTAGGCCACACAAACCCTACAGTCACCAAACTAAAAGGTTTGCCATCTGTTCACCTCTGGTGGCTAAGAGACTTAATTTTAATGAGCCATGAGAAAGATAAACAAAGAACATATGACAACTTTAGTATACTTATAACTTAAACAAAACCCCAATAAGAACACCAACAATGGCTCTGTAGGTGGAACTAGACAAGACAGTTCTCAGACTATACAGAAAATGGTGACAATAAAGTACTGAATTTATTAATTGAAAGGCATCTATTGCTAATTCTTTAACCCACCACTGTCTAAGATGCCAGATATCACAATTTACCAGCAATGTCATCTGAAGAATCTTCATCATGAGGTAGCAGCGGTCTTTTATTTCTTTTGCCTTTCTCAGGTAGATCTTTCGATGGATCTTTTACCCGCATCTGTTATTTACTGAAAGGGTTCAAGAAAAATAATAATACTTTAATCTTCAAAATTAAACCATGTTTAATGCATACTCAAACGGTCAAATCAACAGAGGAAAAATGAGGAAGAGGAAGACAAATCAGCTAATATACAGGAAGTGTGAAGTGGGAGACATGTGTGGACCCTGGGTCCTGGCCCCAGGACAGCCATACAACAGTCAATACACAAATGGCACACTCCAGCTACTCTGATATAGACTGGGTCTATTCCCTTTGCTAAATTCTAACCTACAGTGTGATAGCACTGGGAGATGAGCCCCAGTAAGAGCAGAGGAGAATGACCCTTCATTTATGGGAGGTAACAAGAAAAGAGCTAAGACAAATAGAGCTTCTTAAAACCAGGGTCCAACTTACCCCTACCCCCAGCACCGAGTCCCTAACTAACGTTTGCCATTACGCTACTCAGTGGATAGTACTTTCTTTCTTGCCCTGAACTAAGAAACGCCATCTGTGTACATGCATACCACCTCAGTGGTAAAATTTTCATCAAGGAAATAAGTACTGCTCCTTATTATGGGTTCTTTCCTTACCCTGTCATCTACGCAGACAATGGCAGCTGGATGACCCACATTGGACCAAGAAAAAAACAGTAAACCTAGTAGTTAGGAGCCCTAATTGCTGTATTATCTAGTGGACCATTAAGAAAAATTAATTCCACCTTTTAAGCTACCATATTTTCTCTTCAAGTTTTCATTATGAAGATGTTTTTAATCTACAAAGGTTAAAAGAACTGTATACTGAATGTTCATACACTGTCTAGATTATACATGCATACATGTATATATCTAGTATGCAAAATACATGTACATATGAATATATCTAGTATACAAAATACATGTATACATGGATTTTACTGGTTTTTTTTTTTTTTTAAATCTAACTATCAGTATAGAAACATACAATGCGGGGCTGGAGAGATGGCTCAGTGGTTAAGAGCACTGACTGCTCTTCGAAAGGTCCTGAGTTCAATTCCCAGCAACCACATGGTGGCTCACAACCATCTGTAATGGGATCTGATGTCCTCTTCTGGTGTGTCTGAAGGCAGCTATAGTGTCCTGATAGAAATAAACTAAATAAATAAATCTTTTTAAAAAAAAAAAAAACATACAATTTTTCTTTTGTTTGGATTTTTTTTTTGGTTTGGTTCAATTTGTTTGTTTTTGCTTTTCAAGACCAGCTTTCTCTATATAGCCCTGTGTGTCCTAGAACTTACTCTGTAAACCAGGACCCTGAACTCGGCCTGCCTCTGCCTTCATAGTGCTGAGATCAAAGGTGTGCGCCACCATGTCCAGGTAGAAACACACAATTTTTAAAACTTCTAAAGTATGGGTATGCCTCTGGGTATGTTCATGTTGATACAGGTGCAAGAAGAGGGCATCAGACCCCTGTAGATGGAGTTACAGGCATGTGCACTACTCTTAGGCACTGTGCCGACTCTTCAGCCCAATATATATGATTATGTTTGACAGCATCTGAAAATCAGCTGTAGACATAATGAAATGCTATCCCTAAAAATGTAACCAACCATAGTGTTTTTTAAAAAATGAATAATTCTCCAATATAACATCTCTATCATATCTAAGAAAAGTATGCCCTGACATCTTATATCTGAACAGATTCTAATTTCCTTATCTGATTTGTGTATTCTATACGGATTTTTTGGGGGGGAATGGAGATTCAGTCATTGTTTTTACATTTAACTGATACAGTTCTTCATTCTTTTCTTTTTTTAAATACTGCTTTCCCATATTAATTTTTTTAAGTATGTGTATGGTGGGGGGGGGGTGCAAGTGTCCTTGCCAACACATCTCAGCAAATGCTTCACTTCCTAGAGCAGATGGAGATTCTAATACAGGGCTATTTCATAGAGCTTTACCTGGAAGCTTGTATTAGAGCTAACAAAAACCATGTGGTCACAGTTAACTTTAGGTAAGTAAACACCACATCAGCCATTCAGCAGAAGCCAATTCTAGACGAACCCAAGTCATCATTTTCTCATGTATTCAGAAAGCCTTATAAGAAAACATACTGGGCCTCCCCTATCCACCACACCTCTCTCTGGACAACTTCTGTGCAAGATACTCAGCCACTTCAAACCCTTTCCAGTCTACTTCTCCACCTGCCCTACCTCCCCACAATGGGATGGCCAATCCGGGCTTTCCGCCTCTAAACTTACAAACCTGCATCCACTTACTTTCATTTGAGCCCAGGACAGAGAGAGGCATTAACAGAATCTCAGAAAGAAAGAGTTCATGAGAAATGATATAACTCTCCCTATAACCAATAAAACTTTGATAAAGATGAAGATTTATGTACAGATAATGATGACATCTGGAAGAATGCTAGCCAGGCATTGGATTTAGGCTTTGTAAACAACCTGTTATCTTTTTCAAAAATGGTGTCTCAAACGTATCCTGGTAATAGAGGGGCAATTTCAAATCATCTAATAGATGTAATGTAGCCGAACATACACCAACCCATAATATGGCAATTCCATGTAATCTTCTTTTACAAATTCCACTTAAGGCAAAACAAACAAACAAAATTAAATCCAACTACTGGACTTTCAAATGCTTTCCATGATCAAAATTGTGTCTGGAAATCTCCCAAGACTCCCCTGGCCCTGAGGAGTCAACAGGATTCACAGGACTCGGCACATGGCTGTACATTTCATGGAATATTCTATGAACAGACAACCTGATTAGAATGGAAAAGAGTAGTTTCCCATAACTCCCATAAGCTCTCTCCCCCTCAGGTGGGTAAGACAAGAAATAAGCAGCAACATGGATCTGAGTTCAGGGGACCCCGTTAGAGACTTGGATCACGGAAACTGTATGGTAACTGTATGTTTGGCATGAAACATAATGTTGGGTATAGAACAATCACTACTACATCAGAACACCTCCAAACTCCAACTTTCCAGATGCCAAACAGGGGACAAAATTGCAGGCAGAGCCATCAAAAGACAGAAGTTTCAGACCTGATTTGTTAACTTCACCACAAATATGTTCTGGCTATTTTTTTTTTTTCGTGAGGTTTTCCAAACATCAAAGGTTACAGCTTTCTTTTGAAAAACATAAATCTATTTAAGTATTTTATATGTGAGACTGTGCATGTGTTTAGTATTTCGCTTTGCATTAGTGAGGTCAGAGTAGCTTCTCCCTTTCACCGCGTGGGTCCAGGAGACTGAATCATCAGGCTTGGCGACCTACTGAGACATCAACTTCAATTTTTAATTTAAGTATTATCTAGCACCTGCGTTTTCTCTAACACGGGATGTACAGCTAACGTAATTAATACTACGCTTTTCAACTGGCTACAAGCATCCCATGTCACATTATTTTTTGGTTTTTTTTTTTTTTTTTTAAGTTTTGGGCTGCTATTCTCCAGCGTGAGAAGAGGAAATGCCAACATTTTTCTTTTAGATATCCGGGCTCGAAACATTCAATTCTAAGAACCTTCTCACAAGCACTTTGAGATACGTCACTATCATCATCCTCATTTTACACTTGGAACTGGAAAGAGGTAAAGTGACTTGCAGAAGTCCGGGAGCCGGACGTGGACTCAGGTAGGATCGACCCCTAACCTAATATTTGGTGTTGCCAGAAAGCTGTGGTTAGGCTCTTCGTCAGGTCACGGATGCACCCCAAGTTAGCAGAGTGGACTGTGCTGCGAGGAGAGACCCCGAAGGGACAAGCGGACGCTGCACACCCGGGTCACCAAGAAGACGGGACTCGGCCCGGTTCCCTCCCCGGCCCCGGCTCTTCCCACTGCCGCCAGCACTCGGCCCGGGAGGCCGCCCGGTGCCTCTGTGAATCTGGACGCGAGGGTACGAGAAGAAACCTCTCTTTCTAGGCTGGTTCCCCTACAGAAAGGCCTCGCCGCCCAAGCGAAGACACAGGGGTTGCAGTGACCCCGAAGCCTGGGCCCCAACTCACCCCGCCCGACGGGCCGCAGCTTCCACACGTAGGAGCTTCTGCGCCTGTGCAGAAGGGAACCTGGAGAAGGCGGGGCCTGGCGTCCTGGGTGGGGCGAGGGCGGGGTCGGGTGTTCTGGGTGGGCCGGGGGCGGGACTTTGAGTCAAGACTCGGTTCCGCGTTTTCCATTGGCGGCGTGGAGGTTGGAGCTAGGTGGAGGAGTGTAGGTGGAATGAGGGGGTGGCCCCCATGCGGACAACTGGTACAGTGCCAGCCACAGGGCCTGGATTCAGGTGCTGGCTTTAGTGAGCTGCTCTCGTCCCTCTGAGCAGGGTCCCACTTGCTGGGTGCCTTTTGAGATGGTCTCCCTTGTTCCATCACCCATCTCAGAACTCTAAAGTCACATCTGTGAATCACTCTATATGATTTTAACGGGTTTTTCGAGTGTGGTTCTCACTTCTGAACTAGATGGTACATCACACCTGTAATTCTGCAGAGTCCGATCATCTGTTACAACAATGTACACCTTGCTTTTGAGTAAAAATAGTTGGTTTGAAATTTTGTTGTTTTTGCTGGAGAGATGGTTCAGTGGTTAAGAACGCTGACTGCTCTTTCAGAGGTCCTGAGTTCAATTCCCAGCAACCACATGGTGGCTCACAACCATCTGTAATAGGATCTGATGCTCTCTTCTGGTGTGTCTGAAACAGCTTCAGTGTACTCACATAAATTAAAAAAAAAAAAATTTAAAAAGAAGAAATTTAAGAATTCTGCAATTCTCTTAGAATTGATAGCGTCCCATGGCTACCTTAATATCTAATTTTGAATGCAACCCCCATTCAAAGCTGGCTTGGGTATTTGCAGAAATATGAATGGAACTAGAGATCAGGTTAAGTATCAGAAAGACAAGTAGCACATGTTCTCAATTCATTTCTGTAACTGTGATAAAATACCACAACAACAAGCAATCTAGGAGAAAGGAAGTCCATCATGTTGGAAAGTCAAGAAAGCAGGAACTCAAGACTAGAAATACCATACTATAAGAAATAACAAATATAACTCTTTTGTACCGAATACTATACAATTCATTTTTAGGACAAGGAATTCATATCTTTTTACCCCCCCCCCTGAAAGACTTTATTCAAATCTTTAAAAAAAAAAAAAAAAAAACTGTTTCTAGATGTGGTGTGACTGAGCCCTTAGCACACACTTTAATCACTCTTGCTAGAATACAGACATTCCCTTAGCACACACCACCTTAAATCCCAAAGAATGAAGGTAAAGTTAGTTTGTAGGAGGAAGCACTCATGTTTGAAAGTGATGGCTAAGTGAGAGGCAAAGTGATGACTCAGAGAAAGATTTGGCAGACTAGACTAATGCCCAACTCTCATGGAAACAGAGAGGAAGAAACAGGCTACTTAAGAGAGACAGTGCAGACAGAGAAAAGGGAGGGAGGCAGTTTTATATTTTACTAAGAGTTTCACAGAGACAGGTTTCAGAGAGACAACAAACTAGACATGGGTGAAGACAGAATGAGCCAGAGAATGAAGAGGAGTCAGAAGGTTAGAACAGAACATATTGCCAAAGTTACTATGAGGCAAAGCTGAGCAAAGAGTCCGAGGCCAAGAGAGAGAAGTCAAATTGGTTATCTTGGAGAGGAGTTTGAGCCAGAACAGCAGAGTCGAACCAGTCATCCAGAGTTCAGAGAGAACTAGAAAGGGTGAGCTTACTTAGCAGTAAGTCTCAGAGGCTGAAAACATTCTAGGCCTAGATAAGTGTGTAAGGAGGCTAGAAACTTCCAGGACTAGGCCTAGGTTAGCAGATGGAGGCAGTAAGCCTCCAAGACGACAATTATGACAGGCAAATAAAAGTTACTTTTACAAGGTAGTCACCCAAAGACATACCTACGAACCAACCTAATGTAAACAATCCAACACTGAGATTTTTGCCAGATGATTCTAAGTTGCATTAAATTGACAATTAAGCGTAACAACCACACAGGCTTTCTCTCATATGTGAATCTACAAATACATGCATGCATATATATATATATATATATATATATATATATATATATATATACATATACATATGTAGGTATGTTTTTTATATATATACATATATGTGAGTATATATATATACACATATGTAGGTATGTTTTATATATATATACATATGTGAGCATACACACACACACACACACACACACATATATACACACACACACACACACACACACACACACACACACACACACACATACATACAGAGGGCTAGCAATATAGCAATGTAGCCTAGCAGGTAAGAGTGCCTGCCATTAAGCATGACAACCTGAGTTCAACCTGAGGCCAATCCCCAGAACCCAAATAAATGTTTAAGGGGTATGATGATCTGAATATGCTTAGCCCACAGGAAGTGGCACTATTAGGAGGTGTGGCCTTATTGGAGAGGTGTGGCCTTGTTAGAGGAAGTGTGTCACTGTGGAGGCAGTGCTTTGCGGTAATATATGTTCAAGCTCTGCCCAGTGTGAGACAGACAAGACAGTCTCCCCTTGGCTGTCTTCAAATTAGGATGTAGAACTCTCAGCTCCTTCTCCAGCATCATGTCTGCCTGGATACTGCCATGCTTCCTTATCACGATGATAATGGACTGAAAGTATGAATCTGTAAGCCAGCCCCAATAAAATGTTGTCGCTTGTAAAAGTTGCCTTGGTCATGGTGTCTGTTCATAGCCATAAAACACTACCTAAGAAAGAATTTGGTACCAGGGACTGGGTTATTGTTGTAATAGGCTTCATCGTGCCTTTGTTTAGAGAAATGTGTATTTTGGGACTTTGGGAAGTAGTGGAGTGCTTTCAGTGGGGCTTAATGGACTATCCTAGAAGAAATACGAAAGGCTGGTGCTGAGGATGATTTGAACTATGCAGCCCTTGCTCTAGAGGTTTCAGAGAAGTGGAATTTTAATATGTTGCCTGGAGATTATTCTTATGATGTTTTGGTAAAGAATGTGGAAGCTTTTTGCCCTTATCTGAAGAGTCTGCCTGAGGTTAAGGTGAAGAGATTCAGATTAATTGCGCTGACAATGAAGTCTCAATGAAGCCCAGCATAGACTTTGTCCTCTGGAGTACACTCATAAAGATCATTGTGATGACGTGTAGCAAACTTGGAAAGAAAAAATACAAATTCCAGGAAGTAGAATGTAGCTATATCCTATGTTCAAGGATATTAAATGGAATTAAGGGAGTCGTGACCTCTAGAATGATCTCACCCAGATAAGCTTATGGTTTGTGTTTGTGTTAGGCATTATTATTACCTTGCTATTGTTTTCATTTGGACGTTTTAAATCTGGAAAGAACTACAATCCAAAATGGAGGGCACACCTGTGATCCAGATCTTGAGGCTGGAAGACACAGGTTTCAGATTTGGATATTGACATGGGATGACATTAGCTTTTGGTCTGGATCTTAAGGCATAGTGGTCATGAAAAGCTTAGGTCCAGCCATGGTGGTACATGCCTTTAATCCCAGGAAATAGATACAGGCAGCACTCTTGAGTTCAGGGTCAGCCTGGTGGACCCTGTTCCTACAGTTCCAAGTAGATAAAAGCTTAAGTGCAGGCATGGTGGACCATGCCTTCAATCCAGCACTCAGCAGCACTCTGGAGACAGGCATGCAGATCTCTGAGTTCAAAGTCAATCTACAGAGCAAGTTTTAGGATAGCCAAGTGTGATGGTTTGTATATGCTCCACCCAGGGAGTGACACTATCAGAAGATGCGGCCTTGTTGGAGTAGGTGTGTCACTGTGGGTGTGGGCTTTAAGACCCTCATCCTAGCTGCCTGGAAGTCAGTATTCTGCTAGCAGCCTTAAGATGAAGACGCAGAACTCTCAGCTCCTCCTGCACCATGCCTGTCTGGATGCTGCCATGTTCCTGCCTTGGTGATAATGGATTGAACCTCTGAACCTGTAAGCCAGCCCTAATTAAATGTTGTTCTTTATTAGACTTTCTTTGGTCATGGTGTCTCTTCACAGCAGTAAAGCCCTAACTAAGACACCAAGCTTAGTCAGAGAATGAATTCACTGAAAGCGGAAAGCTGGTGATAATTTAATAGAACAACGTAGGCATACTCTAGCCCCAGCAAGCAGCAAAACACAACAGCTTCAGCCATGTGGCTCTAGCTTTAGAGTCAAGAATAGAAGGAGTTACTGACTGGAACTAAGAAATTAGTGGAGGTTAAGAAGAGATCAGCATCACTGAGCTGAAGTTTTCTGGTGTTTTCTGAGAGCACAAAGGAGCTGTGTTCCAGAGATAGACATTAAGCTGGCAGCTGGACTTGGTATTATGTTAAGAGTCACCTAGGTCATACTAGTTTTAAAGGTGTGATTCAGTTATGGAGAGCAACTGTGGCTTGGTACTGTGAAAAGCCAAGAAAGGCCCTTGGTGAAGGTGTAGCCTCAGTTGCAGTTCATGGCTCTGGACTGAAGGGGTTATGCACAGAAGTGAGGTTTGGCATCATGAAGAGAGTCTATAAGAAGCAATTGGTGAAGCCTAGTTGCAGCAGAAGACTGCAGCATACTGGAGATGACAATACCATGGGATGACCAACAAGAACAGCAGCAGCAATGGAGTGGAGTCAACCAGAGCCTAGAGTGCTACAGAGGGCAGAGCTAGAGAAGTGACCCAAGCCCTTTGGAGGAGCTCAGAAGTTCATGTGTGGATACCAGACTTTGGAACAAGAAACTGTGAAGCTAAAGTTGCTGTGGAGACCCCAAGATGTTAGAGATGCCAGAGCTGTGGGATACCTGCTGAGGAAAGCTGCTAACAAGCAGCCCAAAAGAATGAAGTTTGCTACAGTCAACATGAATGAAAGTAGGTAGAGATCTGAAGAGTACTTGCTTTGACATCGGACATGGAGACATGGAGTTTAGAGTTTGCCCTGCTGGTTTTTGGTCTTGCTTTGGTCCAGTATTTCTTCACAGTGACATTTTGGAGTGGTAATTTATATCCTGTGTCATATGTTGAAGTATGTGATCTGCTTTTTTATTTTGATATTATAGGGGATTACAGTTAAGTGATTACATGAGTCTCAGAGGAGACTTTGAACTTTGGACTTTTAAACATTGTTGAGACAGTGGTAGACTATAGGACTTTTGAAGTTGTACTAAATATATTTTGTATTATGCTAAGGTTAGGTATAGGATCATGTGTTTGAAAAAACCTATGGGGACCATGGAGTAGAATGTGGTGGTTTGAATATGCTTGGTCCATAGGAAGTGGAACTTACTGAAGGAGGCGTGGCCTTGCTAAAGGAAGTGTGTCACTATGGAGGCAGGACTTTGAGGTAATATATGCACTCAAGCTCTGTTTAGTGTGAGACAGTCTCCCCTGCCTTCCTTCAAAATAAGATGCAGAACTCTTAGCTCCTTCTCCAGCATCATGTCTATTTGGACGCTGCCACACTCCCACCTGGATGATAATGGACTGAACCTCTGAAACTGAAAGCCAGCTCCAATTAAATGTTGCCCCTTATAAGAGTTGCCTTGGTCATGGGGTCTCTTCATAGCGTTAATACCATAACTAAGACAAGAGGATAACTGATTCTGCCAAATTGTCTACTGAGCTCCAACTCACATGCTGTGGCACACATGTGCCCCCTACACACACCAAAATTTTAAAAAGTAAATTATAAACCATTAGGAAAAACACAGTAGTAGATAATGTCGTTGGCGTAGACATCTGATGTGGTTTATTAAACACTGAGTTATTGGATTTAGGGAGATGGCTCAATCGAAGTGCTGTCTGCATCAGCCTGAGGACTTGAATTCAGAATCTCAGAACAGGATGTGCCTGCCAGCGCTGAGGGGGACCTGGGTGGGAATGCAGAGGCAGGCTGATCCTTGAAGCAAATTCCAGTTCAATGTGACTTTTATTGTGTTTGGAGAACTAAACTCAGGAGAAAGTTAAGATAATGAGACTTTATTTAGGAGAAGGGGAGGCCCCAACACTCCCCTCCCCCTGAGGGGGAGGCCCTAATCCCTAAACCCTGTAATGTGTTATCTTATCTGGCATCTTAGTCTATGGCTGGGAAGAGACACCACAACAACTCGTATGAAGGAAAACATTTAATTGGGGCTGGCTTACGGTTTCAGAGGTTTACTCCACTATTGTCATGACAGGAAGCATGGTGGCAAGCAAGCAGACATGGTGCTGGAGAGGTAAGCTGAGAGTTCTACATCAGATCCTGCAGGCAGCAGGAAGCGAGAGACTCGCTGGGCCTGGCTTAAGCATTTGAAATGTCAAAGCCTGTTCCATTACACACTTTTCTGAACGAGGACCCACAGCCTATTGCCTTTCCCTAAGGATTCAAATATATGAGCATGTGGGAGCCATTCTTAGTCAAACCACCACACCTGATAAAAGGGACTTTGCAGATATTATCACATATAATATATCCAGAAGTGGGGAGATTGACTTGGATTATTAGTGATCTGAATGTAAAGGTCCTTAGAGAAAGAAGCAAATGAAAGGGCTTACAGTAGACTCAAGGGTCAGCCAGAGAGCTTCGAAGGTGCTTAGATAGTGGTTTTGAAGATAGATAAAGACCGGGAGTTAAGAAATGAGGCAAGTAAAAATAAAATAAAATCTTCCCAGAAGTTTTTAAAAAATACACGTTTTTTTCAGGTACATTGATTTTAGTTAAGTATGATAACTTCAAAATTGTAAATAATTTGTTTTTTTTTAATCCAGTAAATATGTGATTTGTTAATGTATCAATGGGAAGCTAACGCTCTAAAGCAGTTGAATTTAACCCTGTCAAAAACCTTGCCAAATAAAGTAAAATAGTAACTGTGTGGCAGTACCCCTTTCTGCCGGTGCGGCTGCGGGGCGCTCAAGAGCCTGGACAGCGCCCGTGGCAAGAGGAGCAGGAAGGAGCCGAGGAAAGGAAGTGGTCAGCAGCCCCCGGGGTCCCAGAGAGCTCATTGTGATGCTGGCCAGGCTGGTGCTTGGGACCTCATGCAAGGCGGCCCTAGGATCAGTGGAGCCTGCGCTTGGCGGTGAGCCTGACAATCCCTGGGAGAGGAAAAGCGCTTGATTTCGGGTGCCGGGGAGGGGATGACATTGACCATACTCTCTTCTTTAGACCTCTAGTTATTAATAAAAGTGAATCCAGCTACGACTGGCACGTAGATATGTAGTGCCCACCTTCTGCTTTTTGCTGCGTTTGCTCCTCCAGTGAACACAGCGAGAGAGTAAATATGGCACCAAGGTTATTTGTATTGGGAATGAATTGTGCAAGTTTGAGTGATGAAGGTCAATTCAGCCCTGAAAGGAGCTAGCAAGAAGGCTCCGGAGAGGCTAAACTGAAAACCTGCCCTTTTAAACGTACTGTAGGGATCCACCAGAGACAGAGTTCAACGCTTCAGGAAAGACACACCCCACCCCCACCCACCTAAATTAAAACGCGTTAGAACTAGGAAAGTGCTCCCCCTCCTATGCGTTTCGCAAGTTCGGAAGCAGAAGGCAGAGAAGTGAAAATGGCTATTGACTTAGCTGGCTCTAAAGCTCAATCCAGGGCATCAGTAGCTTCCCTGTATTTTATTTTTAAATATCGTCTCTTTTTTCGTCTCTATTTTCTTCCAAAGAAGCAGCTGCAGCGTCCCAGCAAGCTAAGCCTCCCTTGCTTCTTTCTTAACACCTGAAGTTACTGAAGAAGGCCTTTTTCTGGGCAAATTGTTTTCTTTCACCTTTCAGTAGCGATTATATTAGACATCCAGCCTTCCAGGCCTTCTGCAGGGGATAAAGCTCCCGCAGCTAAGGAGCTCACCATTCGTGCCCAGGTGGGCGGGAAGGAGACAGATAGATACAAGTCCATCGCCCTATCCAGTATGACTGCAATGGAAAACCCTCAGATCTTGAATTGATCAAAATGCCAGAGGAAGGTGCCTTTGTATATTTTTTAAATCACACAAATAGTGCATTGTTATATTTTCACTGAAAGAAAGCAAAAAATCAAACAAACAAAACAAAAACACAGCCGCAGATCTCTGTTAAATACCTGGCACCCCACTCTTCTCAGATACCGATGATAAAGACTCTTTTCTATGGTTATCCATAAATATATTCTTACTGTATGAGGGAATTGTGTATATATATTTGGAGTTATACATATTTAGCTTTTTAAAATTGCATACACTCCATATTGGGGATGTACTATAGTTTCCTAACCAGTCACTTATAGAAAATTTTAGTTTCAGGTTTTTATAAAATTATTTGATAATCATTGTGATAACAGAAATAATGATTGATTCCACTGTATATGCCTTAATTTTAACCCAAAAGGCATGCATTCATTAGTTTTCTTGATGCTATAACATAATACCTGGCAATATGTGTGTCTGTCTATAAACACATATATTCTGTAATACTTAAAACTCATGAGGCAGGGCAGTGGTGGCGCACGCCTTTAATCCCAGCACTCGGGAGGCAGAGGCAGGCGGATTTCTGAGTTCGAGGCCAGCCTGGTCTACAGAGTGAGTTCCAGGACAGCCAGGGCTATACAAAGAAACCCTGTCTCAAAAAACCAAAAAAAAAAAAAAAAAAAAAAAAAGCCATGAGTGTTTCTTTGGTTGAACAGCAGACTAAGTGATCAATTTACAAGAAGGTTATAGCATACAAAACACCTATAGCTTGTGCAAAGAAATAATGCCCAGAAAAAGGCCATCTTCAGTAACTTCAGGTGTTAAGAAAGGAGCAAGGGAGGCGAGCTCGCTGGGCCGCTGCGGCTGCTTAGAGACGATGTTTAAAAATAAAATAAGTTTTAAAACAACTAAAGTTTTCTATAAGTGGTTGGTTCATAAACTACAGTGCATCCCCACTATGTATTCCATATGCAATTTACAAAAGCTAAATATGTATGTGACTCCAAATTGGGAGTCTTGGGGAAAGCGAGTCCAAAGGAAAATATATGGTTGCTTCAGCCTTTGATCATGGAATGGAAAGGCAGGAAACCCCATCTTCATAACTACTACCTCACAAGGGAGTAAAGCTAAGCCACAGGAAGTTAAAAGTCAGCCTGATGACTACAAGGAAAAGAAATTATCTCTGATCCGGTTCCAAGCGTTGCTGTTGTGGGTACATTTTCCAGGGTTGGTAAATAGTGCTAGAATCAGGCTTAACAAAATGTATGAAATTATGTACTTTTCCAGTTTCTTACCATGCCACATAGAAAAAGTGTGAATTCAGCCTGCTGTCTCTAAATTGAATAGATTGATTCCAAATTTGTGTGTGTCTCTCTCTCTCTCTCTGTGTGTGTGTGTGTGTGTGTGTGTGTGTGTGTGTGTGAACCACCATCAAATGTTGGACTCAAACCCAGGTCCACTGGAAGGGCAGTACGTTCTTTTAACCACTTGAATCATTTCTCTAGTCTCCCTTTAAGAGTTCTTAATGACAATGTCTGAGAGAATCCATTTCCCCATGCCTTCACCAATATTTCCCTTTGTCTTAGGGTTTTACTACTGTGTGCAAACACCATGACCAAGGCAACTCTTATAAACGTTTAATTAGGGCAGGCTTACAGGTTAAGAGTTTCAGTTCATTATCATCAATGCAGGAGCATGGCAGCTTCCAGGAAGGCATAGCGCTGAATGGAGTTGAGAGTTCTGCATCTTGATCTGGCTGCATCTTGATCTGACTGCATGCAGGCTTCAAAGCCATCCCCACTTCCTCAAACAAGGCCATACCAACTCCAACAAGGCTACATCTCCTAATAGTGCCAATTTCTGGGCCAACCATATTTAAACCACCACAGGCATCAATAATGTTAAGCTTTACAGGCCTGAAACAATGTTTTGACTCTTATATTTCTTCTTGTGTTTTGTTTTTTGGGTTTTCTCTGTGTAGCCCTGGCTGTCCTGCAACTCACTCTGTAGACCAGGCTGGTCTCACACTCAGAAATCCACCAGCTCTGCCTCCCAGGTGCTAGAATTAAAAGGCACGTGCTACCACTGCCCGGCTGACACTTATATTTTTTTAAGTTGTCGTGAGATTGGGCCACTTTTCTCACTTATTGCTCATTTCCGTTTTCTGCCCGTATATTTTCACCACTTTTCTGTTGGGCTCTTGGCCTCATCCTGATATTCCTGTGAGCTCTATTTTAGTAATGTTACCTCCAATCTTTTCATCTACATACGCCTTCTTGCATGCCACTTGACGTCAAATTGTTCATGGTACATTTCTCACAACAACTTGACATTTAAGGACAAACCTTTTACGACTTTTGTCCCCAGATTTCAATTATCTGCACATTATCTTAGTATCTTTAAGATATTAGCTTTATATTTAGAATTTGTTTAAGCATCAGGAATCAAGAACCTGCTTACATTCTTTTAGTTAGTCGGCTAAAAATTTTATTCAACATCTTTCCCAACTAATGTGAGACATTGCTGTGTGCAGGCTTCCTTTTGACCGGAGTCCAGGGGCCCTTGGGCATGGGTACTAACAAACGGGTGTGCGCTTCTCAGCTCATCACAGCAGATGGGCCAGGGGGCATGTCTTTGAGGGCATTTTCTTGATTAAAGACTTATGTGAGAGGGGCCAACCCTCGGTAGGTGTGCCATCCCTGCACAAGTGATCCTGGGATGTACTTGAAAGCAGGTTGTGCAAACCATGGAGAACTAGCAAATAGGCAGCAATCGCCCATGGTCTCTGCATCAGTTTCTACCCTGGATTCCTGTCCCTTGCTTCCCTCACTGATGGACTTATAAGCTATAAAGTAAAATAAACCCTTTCTTACCAATTTACTTTTGGTCATGGTGTTTTATCACAGTAACAGAGGCTCTGAGATACACAGGGTACCTACTATCTTTCATCGCAAAGGGAAACGAAGTTAAAATTTTCTACATACTGTCACTTGAGTTAGAGTGGTCTTAATGAATTATGCATATAACTCAGTTATTAAATGTTTGACATGTTTCTAAGCTCTTGATAACTAAAGGGTCTGGAGAGAATCTGGATATGGTGGAAGGCCAGCTGTCAAGCATTCAGAGAAAAATAACAGGCTCCATCCTGTTGTTCAGTCAGAATGTATGCATATTGGAAAATATTTTTGTGATCTGCTCACGACATCTTTTTCTTTTCAGGTATATAGGGCAGAGCCAGGGTCCTCACATATTAAAAAGGGAGCACTTCTCTGCTGAGCTATCTTCCCATATGTATAATATCTGACACCAAATGTATAGTTTTCCTACACCAAGCTAATTCTCTAATAATTTGAGTCTTAAATTTTAACTCTGAACCAACTATCCAGAGTTACTAAAGACACCAATAAGGGCTTTCCAAGAAAATGGTCCCCACTGTAGACACCAAACCCAGGATTCTCTTATTTCTGACCAGCTCACTATAAATCAAAGATGTCCATGGTTCTTTCCTCGAGTTCACTAATTTGCTAACAACTCAGATAAATACCCTGCAGAAGAAGTTATGGTATTTTATGTAGAGGACGTCATGGTATGGGATATAGAGGAGTCTTACATGCATGTGTTTCCATCCTGGAGCTGTGGTGTGCCATGTTCCCAACACATGGATATGTTAACCCAGCAGATCTCCAACTCCGAAGATAGAAGACTTTAATGGAAGCGTCATAATATAAGCACTGTCTATTGCTAATTCAATCTTCTAGCCTTGCTCCACTGCGCAGAAGACCAAGCCTGAAAGTTCCACGTTCTATTCATGACTTGGTGTTTTTAAAACAAAAGCCCGAACGTTCAATTTCACCAAATGAAGACTTGGGAGCCAGACGTTGTGGTGAAAGCCTGCTAGCCCAGTGAGGCAAAGAAAACACCCAGCTGACCTTCCTCCTCAACCCATGTCCCAGAAATTAAAAACAAAAAACAAAAAACAAAAAACAAAAACCAGTTCTCCTTCTTCACACCATCTTAAAAACCCTTCCAACTGAATGTCTCTCTTTTCTACTTCCTGTGCATCGTTTATCTGTCCTCCTCACTTCCTCTCATCCTCTATGATTATTTTCCCTAGGTTCACTCCCTGTCAACTGGTTGCTTGCTCTGGCTCTTGACCTATGGTTGACTTTATTCAATCTTGTTTACAGTAAACTGAAAGCTCTCAGATTAAAGGTGTGTGCTGGGCTGAGTCACACCACAGCTAGAGAGAGGTTTTCCCAGCATACAGTCTCACAGTGTGATCAAATAACCTGCAACAGCTTGGCCTTTCTGGCGATCAGTGCCACCCTGAAGTTGTCTAGGTCAAAATCAATCTCATTAAAACATAGGGGTCACATAGCACCCTCAGAAATTCTGTGTACTTCTATAGTCAGGAACCAGGAGCAGAGTATGTATCCAGACTTTATTAAAGTAAAAGGGCACATCAGTTATAACATCTAATTCTATCCTCTTAGAGCTGTTAATACCAGTGTCTCTTTAAAGTTATCTGAACTTATTTCTTTCAGGTTTGAAGTCAATATGGGGAAGCAGCCAACAGTTTTGTTCTACTCCTTCTAAGGGTGTGACTTATAGGGAACTAAAAAACCTATTGAACTCCAAAGACATTGTGTTAATTGACGTTAGAAACACATGGGAAATTCTTGAGCATGGAAAGATACCTGGATCAATCAACATACCATGTAAGTTATATGTGTTCTTAAAAAGATTCCTTTGTAAGCTTAATAACTGAATGTCTCCAAAACTTAATTGAGTGCCTTAACATTTTCTTCCAGTGGATGAGGTGGGTGAAGCTCTACAGATGAACCCAAGGGACTTCAAGGAGAAGTACCGTGAAGTGAAGCCATCCAAATCCGACCGTCTAGTGTTTTCTTGTTTAGCTGGAGTGAGAAGTAAGCAGGCTATGGACACAGCAATATCATTGGGCTTTAACAGGTGTGTGAATGAAGGAAAAACTAGATTGAGCACTGCGTATTGCAATATGATAAAGACATTTGGGAGGCTGGGGCTATAGCTCAATGGTAGTGTAATTGCTTAATATGTGAAAAGTCCTGGATTCAATCCCCAGCATAGCAAAAATAAAAATAATCATCTCTTATTTTATTTAAGAATGTCTTGGGGAGGGGGCAGGACCAGAGAAACTGCACAATGGTTAAGAGCACTGCCTGCAATTCTAGAGGACCCAGATTTGATTCCCAGCACCTACATGGCACCTCATAGCTGTCTGTAACAGCACTTCCAGGAGATACGCTGCCCTCTTCTGGCCTTTTTGGGCATGCATGCATGTGGTGCACAGCCACACATCATGCAAACAAAACACCTATACATATATATAACAAAAATTTAAAGATTCAAGGCCAGTCAATACTACATTGATATTTTGTCTCAAAAAAAAGTTTCTTGGGGCTGGTGATATAATTTAGTGGTAAACCATGTTCTTTACATATACAACAAGTTCCTGGATTGAAGCTCTACTACTACAGGGGCAAAAGAAAAAAAAATACTGTTAATCAAAGCAGTATAACCAGGCAGTGGTATGGCTGTAATCCTAATTCTCAGGAAGCAGAGATAGCCGGATCTCTGTGAGTTCGAGACCAGCCTGGTCTACAGAGTTCCAGGACAGCCAGGGCTACACAAAGAACCCTGTCTTGAAAAACCAAAGAAAGGAAAGAAAGAAAGAGAGAGAGAGAGAGAGAGAGAGAGAGAGAGAGAGAGAGAGAGGGAGGGAGGGAGGGAAGGAAGGAAGGAGAGACAGAGAGAGAGAGAGACAGAGAGAGAGAGAGAGAGAAAGAAAGAAAGAAAGAAAGAAAGAAAGAAAGAAAGAAAGAAAGAAAGAAAGAAAGAAAGAAAGATGGGGACCAAGGGCCTGTGTCTTTCCAACCTACTTTAAAAATTTTTTAAGAGATGTAGAATCTAAATAATATGGCAAGTGGCTATTGCAAAGCTCTTCTGTTATGAAGCAACACTGACTGGTATATCTTTTCAGTGCTCAACATTATGTTGGAGGATGGAAGGAATGGGTAACCTATGAAATTTCAGAGAAGAAACAAGAAAGTTGACTTTTGGAATAACAGACTCTGTGTTCATGGAAAATCCCAGCTTTGGTACCAAAGGCTGCTAGATTCTATGTGACTACTTGGCGACTGTATTCCTCATCTGAGAACTGAGGGTGCTACTCCCCTGAACATGTTCAAAGTCTACTGCACACTGAGATCATATGAATTGCCATTGAAATATACTCTACAGTTCATTTTTTTATTCTTTTCTCATACACTACATCCAAAACCACAGTTTCCCCTCCCTCTACAGTTAATTTTTAAGTAGTTTGGTATTCCAAAAGGATCAGATAGCTTGTATTATCTAGCCATGTGTGATCATGGCTGTGAGCAAAAAACAGTGTGTTAACAAGCAGTCCCAATTTTAAACAATAATTGAGATTCTGGTTTGAGCCCCATATTTGTAGGTACAATACTTGAAAGATGGAAGCAGGAAGATTGTTGTGAGTTTGAGTCCAGCTGGGACTACGGAGACCCTGTTTCAAAAGAAAAGACTCTGGGGTCTGGAGGAGTCAACTCTATTCAGGAAAACCCATTCACAGCATCTGAAGACTCATGGCAATGTGTGGCCAGAAGAGTAACAATGCAACTCATTTCAAATATTATAATTAAATTATAATTATAATAATTATACAAATTGCAATGGGTTATGACTGTGGAGAGCAAAGTAACCTACAAGAGGCCAGAAAATTTGGTGGGATGTTCTGTAGCATGCCGGAAATGTCAGGAGTGTGTGTCAAAACTCATCAAAGCAAATCTAAAAATAGGTGTTTTTACAAGTCATATACCTCAATTTCAAAACTAATAAAATATTATCCCAGTGTGACTCCCTCTAGCACGCATGTATTTCTTTAAATTGTTAAGTTATATGCTTGTTAGTGTGCTGGCATCATAGTAACAAGGTAAATTTATGTTTTCCTACCTGCTGCTTCTGACCATTTGTTTTTTTACTCTCATTTGTGGAGTTATTAAGATCATGTAGGACCCACCTAGCAAAGCTCTTCAGGTACTTCCTTGTCCAAAATAAGTGGAAGCCATTGAAAAATGTGGAAATACAAACATTTGAACTTCTGTCTCCACAATGACAGTCTGATTTCTTGATTATTCCTCATACTAGGACTAGGAATGCTGCAGCACACACACACACACACACACACACACACACACACACACACACACACACACACACACGGGCACAGGTCAGTATACTTAAATATTTAAAGGCATTACTGAAGTAGCAAGGCTTTGGAAGATCTATGATCTTAAGTGAGCTGTAGAGAGGATTGATCCAAATTGTAGTACTGGGCCCATCGACTAACATCCTGGATAGTGCCTGGCTTTCAGTTACAACTAATGGTGCAGATAAGCCACAAATTGACCAGTCCTCTCAAGAACTAAATGTCAACTAAATCCCCAATGTAGGTGTCTCCTGATCCTCTGATAGATAAATATCTAAATGTGACTACATTTCAGTAAAGTTTCACATGGACACTAAAGTATGAATTTTATGTTTCACGAGTCACCAAATGGTCTTTCGATTATTTGGAAATACAGCAAACATCCTTACCTTAAGGGCAGGCCAAAAAGCAGGTGACAAACCAGATTTTGCCTATAGGACACAATTTGTGGTTGTCTGAATGAGAGTCAAAGACTATCTCAAGTTTTCATATACAATGTTCAGATTTTTATCAAAACTTGCTAGGCACAACAGTAGTCAGGATCTTTTTTCATTTTTGTTTTGAGACACTGTCTTACTGTATAGCTCTAGTTGGCCTGGAACTCAATATGTAGACCAGACTGGCTTTAAACTCATAGAGATTGCCTGCCTCTGCTTCCTAAATGCTGAGATTCAAGGTGTGGGCCACCAGCAGTAAACAGTATCTTATAACTGAAAGGTAACAGGAAAAAAAAAGAGCTAGGTATGGTGGTATATGCTTATAACCCCAGTACTTGGGAGGTGGAGGCAGAAGGATTCAAGGTCCCCAGCTACACAGAGAGTAAATGGCCAGCTTGAGCTATATGAGGCCCTGCCTCAGAGGGGAAAAAATAGAAACAAAACCATAGGGGATTTACATATTGGACTTTTAGACATAAGGATTAAAGTAATTGTCTTCGTTTGGGTTTCTATTGCTGTGAAGAAGCACCATGACCACAACAATTCTTATAAAGGCAAACATTTAACTCGGGCTGACTTACAATTCAGAAGTTTAGTCCATGATTGTCATGGCAGAAACATGGTGGCATGTAGGCAGACATGCTGTTGGAGGAGCTGAGAGTTCTAAATCTTGATCTGAAGACAGCCAGTAGTTTGAATGTGCATGGCCTAGGGAGTTGGACTATTAGGAGGTGTGGCCTAGAGTAGGTGTGGCCTTGTTGGAGGAAGTGTGTCCTTGTGGGCGTGGGCTTTAAGGCTCTCGTAGTAGCTGCCGGGAAGCCTGTCTGCTAGCTAGCCTTTGGAATAAGAGGTGAGACTCTCAGCTCCTCCAGCCCCACATCTGCCTAGATGTTGCCACGAGAGTTCTACATCTTGATCCCCAACAGGAAAAGACTGTGAGCCACGGAGCCTTGGCATTAGCTTCTGAGACCTCAAAGCCTAGCCCCATAATGACACACTTCCTCCAACAAGGCCACACCTACCTCAACAAGGCCACACCTCCAAATAGTGCCACTCCCTATGGGTCAAGCATTCAAATATAGGAGTCTATGGAGGCCACTCCTATTCAAGTCACCTTAGTAACTGTAACTAAAAAAAAGTAAAGTACCTAAAATACATTCAGTAATTTAATGACTTAAGTAAGGGGAACTATATCAAAAGACAGGAAGTATCAAATAGAGATTCTAGAATTTAAGACGCAGTAACTAGGCCAGGCTCATTGGGGCATGCCTGTAATCTCAGCTACTCTAGAGCCTGGGGCAAAAAAATTGTGTGTTCAAAGGCAAGCTAGGCAAATTAATTAGAACTTGTCTCAATGTAAAAGGGGTAGGTAAGTAGCTTAGTAATAGCACATTTAGCTAGGACACACAGGCCCTGTTTTGATTCCTGGTAACCAAATATAACAGAAGACAGCAAACATCCAACAGATGTTAAACAGTTTTGACACAGATTAAACACAGATAATAAGATTAATGTTAATGAAAAATTAGAGGCTTGCATATTAATATTGTAATGATGTTGAAAATAACAAATTACAGAAACATGTAGTCTAGGTTTTTTTTTGTTTTTTTTTTTAAGACTTAGGTATTTTATGTCTCCAGCCCAGTAGTCTAGTTTAAACCATGAAATAACATAATTTATTAGTCATTTCAACATAGCTATGGAAGTAATGAATGCCAATTTCAGAATGGTTTCCACTGAGGGAAGAGAAAGACACAGGTATTAATGGCATTGTTAGCAATCTATTTAAGGGCTGGACAGATAGCTCATCGATTAAGAGCACTGACTGCTCTTCCAGAGGTCCTGAGTTCAATTCCCAGCAATCACATAGTGGCTCACAACCATCTGTAATGGGATCCAATGCCCTCTTCTGGTGTGTCTGAAGACAGTGACAGTGTATTCATGTAAATAAATAAACCTTAAGAAAAAAACAGCCCATTTAATGGTGGTTACTTATTATTGCCACCTTCTCTAGGTAGGGGATAGGGATTATTATTGAGTTGGAGGTACACTCAGAGAGAAAAAGTGAGAATGGACTCTTTAGGAAGGTTTCTTGTTCCCAGAAAACATCGTGAGGAAACGACCGGGAAGGCATGGGGCTGGGTATCTGAATAGGCCCACCATGGAGAAGGACAGGCTCTGGAGAGCCTATAAAATACCCAACCCAGAGTTCATTGAGCAAACTCCCAGCACTTGGGTACCTCGCATCACAAAAGGAGCTGCTTGCTTGCTTGCATAAAGCTATGGCAATCATCTTGCTGGGGAGAAAAGGTAAAAGAGAGCAGGTTCCTTGCTTACCACGTCCGGTGGTCCTCTCTGTCCCAGTACTGGCTGGGTTATATGCCTGTGTCTTAGGGTATCCATTGCTGTGGCGAGTCACCTTGCCCACAGCAATGCTTATAAAGAAGAGCACTGGGGCTTGCTTACAGTTTAGAGAGATAGTCCATTATCCGACCGGCAGGAAGCAATGGTGGCATGCAGGCATGCAGGCAGACATGGTACTAGAAAAGGAGCTTAGAGTTCTACATCTGGATCTGCAGGCAGCAGGAAGAGGGAGAGAGGAAAGATGGGGGGAGAGAGGAGAGAGAGAAAGAGGGAGAGAGAGAGAGAGAGAGAGAGAGAGAGAGAGAGAGAGAGAGAGAGAGAGAGAGAGACTGGGCCTGGCTTGGACTTCTGTAACCTCAAAACCCACCTCAGGGACACACTTCCTCCAACAAGACCATATCTAATGCTTTCCAAATATAGCTCTCCCTGATGGCTGGGCATTCAAATACATGAGCCCCTGGGGACATTCTCTTTCAAACCACCACACCCTGGGACAGGACCAGGTGGGAGATCGCGCCTCTGCTCTGTCATCTCCTCACCCCGCACCCAGAGGCTCTGATGCCCGTTCTATAGTTACCTGGGGTTGGTCCTTCGAGTGAGGCGTTTTCAGAAGATGCCAGATCAATGGATGACATCTGTGCGAGGGGTACTGGGCTGGTTTTTGCCAAATTGACGAAAACTAAGACCTATCTGGGAAAAGGAAATCTCAACTGAAGAACTGCTTTCATTAGATTGTCCTCTGGAAATGTCTGTGGGGCATTTTCTCCATTGATGTGGGAGGGCCCCCCTTACTGTGGGCAGTGCCACACCGGAACAGGTGGTCCTATGTCATATAAGAAAGCAGGCCTGGGCTGGAGAGATGGCTCAGTGGTTAAGAGCACTGATTGCTCTTCCAGAGGTCCCAAGTTCAATTCCCAGCAACCACATGGTGGCTCACAACCATCTGTAATGGGATCTAATACTCTCTTTTGGTGTGTCTGAAGACATCTACAGTGTCCTCAAATACATAAAATAAATAAATCTTTTTTAAAAAGCAGGCTCAGCAAGCCATGGGGAGCAAGTCAGTATGTGGCATTCCTCCAGACTGCTCCAGTTCTTGCCTCCAGATTCCTGCTTTGAGCTCCTGCTCTGATTTTCCTCAGTGATGCATTGTGAAGTGGAAGTATAAGCCAAATAAATCCTTTTTTTCTCTGTAGTTGTTGTTTTTAGTCAGTGGTTTTTCACAGCGACAAAGAAGAAGCATATGAGTTTAGGCAGCTTTTAAAATGAAAAGGATTGGGCTGGAGAGATGGCTCAGTGGTTAAGAGCACTGATTGCTCTTCCAGAGGTCCCCAGTTCAATTCCCAGCAACCACACAGTGGCTCACAACCATCTGTAATGGGATCCGATGCCTTCTTCTGGTGTGTCTGAAGACAGCAACAATGTAGTTATAATAAATCTAAAAAAGAAGGAAAAGAAAAGAAAAAGGATAGCAATAAAGTCCTTCATGGTCCTAAGGCAGACTCTTCTCAGTACCCATTTGGTTGGCCTGTGTCTGGCATCTTATGAAGTGTGGGAGTATAGGTACTCCTTGAGCAGAAAGGGACAAACATCAATCTTTTTAAAAATCCAGCAGTGACAAGTTCATAATGTTCTGTCCTTGACCCATTATTTTTCATCTGTGTGTAGAGGGTAGCGGGACTATTTATCAATCCTTCCCAATGCTAATTCTCCGTAGTCTGCCCTTGCCTTGGTTGCTGTTGCCAAGGAATATCCAGAGGTTAGAGGATGCTGCCTGTCATCCTAGTGGCCAGAGTATTCTTGCAGATGTCCACTGGTTGCACTATGGGCCCTTCTCATCTTTTGTTTGTCTGCTTTGTTTGCTTTTTGGGACACAGTCTCTCTGTAGCTTTGGCTGTCCTGGAACTCACTCTGTAGACCAGACCACCACACCTGGCTCATCTAGGACCCTTCTATCTTGATGGTCCTTGGGACTATGGCCGCTCTCTTTTTTCCCTCCCAATTAGACACCCCACCAGGCATGGTCGTCACTCCCTATTGAGGATCCACTGTTAGTGATACACTTTTGTAAACCCTTTCTTGCAAGGAAACAGATGGCAAATGAAGTGTGTTGAGAAATGGTAGCACCAAAAGTATCTTACACACAAACAGACCTGGGCAGGCAGCCACACAGCTGACATGGCTCTGACAAATAAGACGACTGAGCTAAGGTAGGTGTGGAAATCCCACAACTTGCTGGGACAGTCTGTTAGCAGGTTGGGGACAGGGCCCATCCCCAGTGGCCTAGGAAATATGGGTAGGGAAGTGACAACATAATCTAAGACTTCTCTGAGGTCTTTCTCCTCACTGCAGATGGGACAGATGTCAAGGTTTCTCTAACGTTCTCTACGTGGCTGCTGTAGTGGCTCTTCCTGATTATCAACTTGACTCTATCTGGAGTGAACTACAATCCAGAATTAGAAGGCTCACCTTACCTGTGATTCAGATCTTGAGTCTGAAGACACAAGTTTCGGGTGTGGTAGTACACCTTTAATCTGGAACACACCTCCTGCTGGAGACCTACATAAGGACATTGGAAGATTCACTCTCCTTCGCCTGCGAGCCTTGTGGGACTAAGAAACTGCTAGATCCTTGGACTTTTATTCACAGCTGCTGCTGACCATTGTTGGGGAGTTGGACTACAGACTGTTAAGTCATCAACAAATTCCCTTACTATATAGAGGCTACCTATAAGTTCTGTGAGTCTAGAGAACCCTGACTAATACAGCTGCCTTCTTAAATAGGGTAGAATTAGACCTTCAGACACTCAACAAAACCCCTGATATTCTTTTGTTAGGAGACATTACTCCCATATTCCCTGAGTGATGGCAAAACAAAACAAAACAAACAAAACCGGCTTTGGACTGGAGGGATTACTCAGCAGTTAAGAGCGCTGACTGCTCTTCCAGAGGTCCTGAGTTTAATTCCCAGTAATCATATGGTGGCTCACAAACATTTGTAATGGGATCTGATGCCTTCTTCTGGTGTGTTTGAAGAGAGCAACAGTGTACTCACATTAAAAATAATCTTTAAAAAAAAGACAAATCTTAAAAACAAAAAACAAAACACAAAAATCCTGCCTCAGGGACCCTCAAATGTATACTATCCTTTAATTATAGGCCAGTTCTGGAAAAAAAGGGGAGGGGGAAATAGTCCTTATCTGATCTCACAAGAAAGTCCTTTCCCCAAGGACTGGAATTTAAACAAAAGCCCCATTGCCTATGAGACTTGAAGAAAATTCCTGCTTGCTTAAAAGGGAGTTATTCTCCTTATCTCTGACAAGAGAAACACAAGGCTCTCCACTAACAGGACCATGGTGCCTGTTAACTTGTCAAGGCCAGTGCTGGCCCTCAGTCTCTGCTCAGAAGCTCAACCCCAGCTCACAAGCCCCCTTTCTTCTGTTCCCGTTTATTCCTGGAAATCTTTCCCATTGCTTCTCCTTGCTTTCCCAGGAGACAGACTTGGCAGTTTGGATTAAACTTTTTCCCTTTCACCCAGAGTGCCCATTTTTATTCAGACCCAAGACTCAACTTTTATCTTTGACAACACCTGAAATTGGTCCACTACAATTGGGCAGAGCCCACTATTTTGACAGTCATCTGTGTTAAGTTTCAAACCCAGGACATGCATCTGAGGTGCCTATTTAACATAGCAAAGTAGACCTGGCCTCGGGCTCTCCCAGCAGCCCTCAATCCCTACCTGTTACAGCATAAGGCTGGCACACCCCACCCTCTACCCAGAACTCTCCAGTCCAAGGCCCAGGCTGTCCTTCCCTTAGAGACTCTGCCCTATATAATCCAGACATTTTGGTTACCCACTCCTTTTATGTACTTTTGGCCTTCTGGCCACTGTACTAGCTGTGTGTCTCATCCGCCTACTTCCCATGTGGTTCAGGGTCATGATCACTCTGGACTTTCCCAAATGTGTCTGCCTCTGACTATGGTCTCATACATATCTATAATAAACGTTCCCTCCATCACACTTAGAAGCAGTCATGTCCGCCCCCACTTCCTTCCTTTCCCTCCCTCCCTCCCTCCCT
>CM052702.1:9230588-9260588 GCA_028551405.1 Uromys caudimaculatus
GACGATGCCTCCATTGGGAAGATCCTTACCCTGTCATTTTATCTGTTCCACAAAACGAGTCAGCAATACCCTAGATGACCACTGCCAGCATTCTGAAACCCCCTTTACTTTGTTTGCTCTTGGCTAAACTTAAAACAAGGTTAATACCTTTGAGAGTCTGATGCTCTTGTTTTCTATGATGGAGTCCCTACATGTTTCTCTGTACATGGTCTCAGGTGCCCTTGAACTCAAGATCCTTTTACCCCAGGCCCCCAAGTGCTAAAGGACCTACCATTTTCATTCTGATATTAAAAATATTACTAACATACAGTTAGAGACCTCAAAATGTAAATTATCGTGATATTAAATACATTTCTAACATAGTGTCAGAGGTCTAAAAATGACATATAACTCCTTTTTTTAGGGTAGCTGTTTTATCCCCAGGATAGGAGAAGATCACTTTGATGAAGAGTAGATCACAAGGGAACAGATGTAGAAGGAAAACGTGACAGCAGTGGATTCTGAACTGATCAAACGTCTCAGCTCTTGTTTTCTCCAATGACCTTATGATTTCCATGAGGTCTCTTCAATTCTGTGAGAATGTATTTTTCTTTTTTTTTCTTTTTTTTTTCGAGACAGGGTTTCGCTATGTAGCCCTGGCTGTCCTGGAACTCACTCTGTAGACCAGGCTGGCCTCAAACTCAGAAATCCACCTGCCTCTGCCTCCCAAGTGCTGGGATTAAAGGCGTGCGTCACCACTGCCCGGCTTAAAATAACTTTTAATTATTATTTTTATGTGTGGGGGTATTTTGACTTCATAAATGCAAGTATATCTGTGGATCACTTGTAGGGCTGGTACCTGCAGAGGTCAGAAGGAGTAACATCTCCTGGAACTGGACTCGCACAGCGGTCATCTAGGTGCTGAGAATTCAACCTTGCAGCAGTGATCCTAACTGCTGAGCTCTCTTCAGCCGAAATGATATATTCTTAAAGATAAAGCAGCCAAATTAGTGGCTCATAACTTCAATCCCAGCATTATAGAGACTCAGGCAAGAACATCAGTGGTTTGAGGCCAGCCTGGGCTGTGTAAGGAGAGCCTAATTCAATCATTTGAATGAAAGACTGAACAGTTCTTTCACCTCGAGCAAAATACATTGTTTCCCTGTGTATGGAAAACATTTTTTGATACTTTATTTACATTTCAAATGTTTCCCCCTTTCCAGATCTCCCCTTTGAACCCCCCATCCTCTCCCCCTCCCCCTGCCTTATGAGGGTATTTTCCCATCCACCCACTCTCCTCTTCCCTCCTTGGCATTCCCCTATACTGGGCATCTAACACCCTCAAGCCCAAGGGCCTCTCTTCCCCCTGATGGCTAACAAGACCCCCCTCTGCCACATATGTGGCCAGCACCATGGGTCCCTTCATGTGTATTCTTTGGTTGGTGGTACAGTCTCTGGGAGCATCAGGTCAGGCCAGTTGACACTGTTGCTACTTCCATGGGGCTGCAGACACTCTCAGCTCCTTCAGTCCCTTCTCCAACTCTTCCATCTGGGACCTCATGCTCAACCCAATGGTTGCTGTGAAGTGAATCTTGGGTATTCCGAACTTTTGGACTAATAATCATTTATCAGTGAGTTTATACCATGTTCATTCTTTTGTGACTGAGTTACCTCACTCAGGATGATATTTTCAAGTTCCATCCATTTGCCTTCGAAATTTCATAAAGTCATTGTTTTTAATAGCTGAGTAGTACTCCATTGTGTAAATGTACCACATTTTCTGTATCCATTCCTCTGTTTGAGGGACATCTGTGTTGTTTCCAGCTTCTGGCTATTATAAATATGACTGCTATGAACATAGTGGAGCATTGTCTATATTACATGTTGGAGCATGTGTCTATATTACATGTTGGAGCGTATATGCCCAGGAGTGGAATAGCTGGTTCCTCAGGTAGTATTATGTTCATTTTTCTGAGGGTCCGCCAAACTGATTTCCAGAGTGGTTGTACCAGCTTGCAATCCCACCAACAATGGAGGAGTGCCTCTCTTTCTCCACATCCTTGCCAGCATCTGCTGTCACCTGAGTTATTGATCTTAGCCATTCAGACTGGTGTGAGATGGAATCTCAGACTTGTTTTGATTTGCATTTCCCTGATGACTAAGGATGTTGAACATTTCTTTAGGTGCTTCTCAGCCCTAACAGTTTCTTCAGTTGAGAATTCTGTTTAGCTCTGTTCCCCATTTTTGATAGGGTCATTTGGTTTTCTGGAGTCTAACTTCTTGAGTTTTTTGTATATATTGGATATTAGCCTTCGATCGGACTGGATTGGATCAGATAGGATTGGTTAAGATCATTTCTCAATCTGTTGGTTGCCGTTTTGTCCTATGTCCTTTGTCTTACAGAAGCTTTATAATTTCATGAGGTCCCATTTGTCAATTCTTGATCTCAGAGCATAAGCCATTGGTGTTCTGTTCAGGAACTTTTCCCCTGTACCCATGTGTTTGAGACTTTTCCCCACTTTCTCTTCTATTAGATTCACTGTATCTGGTTTTATGTGGAGGCCCTTGATCCATTTGGACTTGAGCTTTGTACAGGAAGATAGGAATGGATCAATTTGCATTCTTCTACATGTAGACCACCAGTTGAACCAGCACCATTTGTTGAAAATGCTGTCTTGTTTCCACTGGATGGTTTTAGCTCCTTTGTCAAAGATCAAGTGACAGTAAGTGTGTGGGTTCATTTCTGGGTCTTCAGTTCTATTTCATTGATCTACCTGCCTGTCACTGTACTAATACCATGCAGTTTTTATCACTGCTGCTCCGTAGTACAGCTTGAGGTCAGGGATGCTGATTTCCCCCAGAGGTCCTTTTTTTGTTGACAATAGTTTTTGCTTTCCTGTTTTTTTTGTTATTCCATATGAATTTGAAAATTGCTCTTTCTAAGTCTATGAAGAATTGAGTTGGAATTTTGATGGGGATTGCATTGAATGTGTAGATTGCTTTCAGCAGGATGGCCATTTTTTCTATATTAATCCTGCCAATCCATGAGCATGGGAGTTCTTTCCATCTTCTGATGTCTTCTTTGATTTCTTTCTTCAGAGACTTGAAGTTCTTGTCATACAGATCTTTCGCTTGTTTGGTTAGAGTCACACCAAGATACTTTATATTGTTTGTGACAAATGTGAAGGGTGTCATTTCCCTAATTTCTTTCTTAGCCTATTTATCCTTAGAGTATAGGAAGGCTAATGATTTGCTTGGGTTAATTTTGTATCTGGCTACTTTGCTGAAGTTGTTTATCAGCTGTAGCAGTTCTCTCGTGGAGTTTTTCGGGTCACTTAAGTATACAATCATATCATCTGCAAAGAGTGATAGTTTGATTTCTTCCTTTCCAATTTGTATCCCTTTGACCTCCCTTTATTGTCTAATTGCTCTAGCTAGAACTTCAACTACTATATTGAATAGATAGGAAGAGAGAGGGCAGCCTTGTCTAGTCCCTGATTTTAGTAGGATTGCTTCAAGTTTCTCTCCATTTAGCTTGATGTTGCCTGCTGGTTTGCTGTATATTGCCTTTACTATGTTTAGGTATGGGCCTTGAATTCCTGAACTTTCTAAGAGTTTTATCATGAAGGAATGTTGAATTTTGTCAAATGCTTTTTCAGCATCTAAGGAAATGACCATGTGTTTTTTTTTTCTTTGAGTTTTTTAATGTAGTGGATTACATTGATGGATTCGAAGTATTGAACCATCCCTGCATCCCTGGGATGAAGCCTACTTGATCATGGTGAATGATCGTTTTGATGTGTTTCTGGATTCAGTTTTTGAGAATTTTATTGAGTATTTTTGCATCGACATTCATAAGGGAAATTGGTCTGAAGTTTTCTTTTATTGTTCAGTCTTTGTGAGGTTTTGGTATCAGTGTAACTGTGGCCTCATAGAATGAATTGGGTCGTGTTCCTTCTGTTTCTATTTTGTGGAATAGATTGAAGAGAATTGGTATTAGGTCTTCTTTGAAGGTCTGATAGAATTCTGCATTGAACCCATCTGTTCCTGGGCTTTTGTTGGTTGGGAGACTTTTAATGACTGGTATTTGTACCTGTATAGAAAATTGTCCATTTCATCCAGATTTTCCAATTTGGTTGAGCATAGACTTTTGTAGTAGGATCTGATGATTTTTTGAAATTCCTCAGAATCTGTTGTTATATATCCCTTTTCATTTCTAATTTTGTTAATTTGGATACTGTCTCTGTGCCCTCTGCTTAGTCTGGCTAAGGGTTTATCTATCTTGTTGATTCTATCAAAGAACCAGCTCCTGTTTTTGATGATTCTTTGTATAGTTCTTTTAGTTTCTACTTGGTTGATTTCAGTCCTTAATTTGATTATTTCCTGCCTTTACTCCTATTGGGTGTATGAGTTCTTTTTGTTCTAGAGCTTTCAGGTGTGCTGTTAAACTGCTAGTATATGCTCTCTCCAGTTTCTTTTTGGAGGCATTCAGAGCTATGAGTTTTCCTTTTAACACTGCTTTCAGTGTGTCCCATAGGTTTGGGTATGTTGTACTTTCATTTTCATTAAAATCTAGGAAGTTTTTCTTTATTTCTTCCTTGACCAAGTTATCACTGAGTAGAGCATTGTTCAGCTTCCATGTGTATGTGGGCTTTCTGTTGTTATTGTTGCCATTGAAGACCAGCCTTAATCTGTAGTGATCTGATAGGAGGCATGGGATTATTTCAATCTTCTTGTATCTGTTGAGCTTTGTTTTGTGACCAATTATATGATCAACTTTGGAGAAGGTACCATGAGGTGCTGAGAAGAAGGCATATTTTTTTGATTTCGGATGAAATGTTCTATACATATCTGTTAAATCCATTTGGTTCATAACATCTGTTAGTTTCACTGTGTCTCTGCTTAGTTTGTGATCCAAGATCTGTCCATTGATGATAGTGAGGTGTTGAAGTCTCCCACTATTACTGTGTGAGGTTCAATGTGTGCTTTGAGCTTTCGTAAAGTTTCTTTTATGAATGTGGGTGCTCTTGCATTTGGAGCATAGATGTTCAGAACTGAGAGTTCTTCTTGGTAGATTTTTTTCCTTAGATGTGTATGAAGTGTCCTTATCTTTTTTGATGACTTTTTGGTGAAAGTCGATTTTATCCAATATTAGAATGGTTACTCCAGCCTGTTTCTTGGGACCATTTGCCTGGAAAATTGTTTTCCAGCCCTTTCCTCTGAGGTAGTGTTTGTCTTTAACATGGAGGTGTGTTTCCTGGATGCAGCAAAATGCTGGATCCTGTTTATGGATCCAGTCTGTCAGTCTATGTCTTTTTATTGGGGAACTGAGTCCATTGATGCTAAGAGATATTAATGAATAGTGATTGTTGCTTCCTGTTATTTTCAATGTTATTTTTATGTTTGTGTGGCTATCTTCATTTGAGTTTGTTGAAAGACTACTTTCTTGCTCTTTCTAGGGTGTAGTTTCCCTCTTTGAGTTGGCGTTTTCCATCTATTATCCTTTGTAGGGCTGGGTTTGTGGAAACATATTGTGTAAATTTGGTTTTGTCATAGAATATTTTGGTTTCACCATCTATGATAATTGAGAGTTTTTCTGGTATAGTAGCCTGGGCTGGCATTTGTGTTCTCTTAGGGTCTGTATGAGATCTGCCCAGGATCTTCTAGCTTTCATAGTGTCTGGTGAGAAGTCTGGTTTAATTCTGATAAGTTTGCCTTTATATGTTACTTGACCTTTTCCCCTTACTGCTTTTAATGTTCTTTCCTTATTTTGTGTATTTGGTGCTTTGAGTATAATGTGACAGGAGGAATTTCTTTTCTGGTCCAATCTATTTGGAGTTCTGTAGGCTTCTTGTATATTTATGTTCATCTCTTTCTTTAAGTTAGGGAAGTTTTCTTCTGTAATTTTGTTGAAGATATTTACCCGTCCTTTAAGTTGGGAATCTTCACTCTCTTCTATACCTATTATCCTTAGGTTTCATCTTCTCATTGTGTCCTGGATTTCCTGGATGTTTTGAGTTAGGAGCTTTTTGTATTTTGCATTTTCCTTGACTGTTGTGTCAATGTTTTCTATGGTATCTTCTGCACCTGAGATTCTCTCTTCTATCTCTTGTATTCTGTTGGTGATGCTTGCATCTATGACTCCTGATCTCTTTCCTAGGTTTTCTAACTCCAGGGTTGTCTCCCTTTGTGATTTCTTTATTGTTTCTATTTCTAATTTTAGTTCCTGGATGGTTTTGTTTATTTCCTTAGTCTGATTGTGTTTTCCTGTAATTCCGCCCGTTGGATTGTGTTTTCCTCTAATTCTTTATGGGATTTTTGTGTTTCCTCTTTAAAGGCTTCTAGTTGTTTACCTGTGTTCTCTTGTATTTCTTTAAGGGAGTTATTTATTGCCTTCTTAAAATCTTCTATCATCATCATGAGATGTGATTTTAAATCTGAGTCTTGCTTTTTCTGGTTGTTGGGCTATCCAGGGCTTGCTGTGGTAGGAGAGCTGGGTTCTGATGATGCCAAGTAGCCTTGGTTTCTGTTCCTTATGTTTTTGCTCTTGCCTTTTGCCATCTGGTTATTTCTGGTGTTAGCTGGTCTTACTCTGACTGTGGCTTGTCCCCCCTGCAAGCCTCGGTGTCAATACTCCTTGAAGACCAGTTTTCTCTTAGAAGAATTTGGGCTTGGAGCACTGAGGTACAGGATCAGCTCTGGGGTGCAGACAGAAACCAGAAGGATCTTGTCCCCAGCTGTCCCTTGGTTCCTGTGTCCTGATGACTCTGCAAGGGTCCCTCTTGATTCAGTGAATTTGAACAGAAGTGGTGGTCTTGCCTGTGCTTGAAGGTGTGTCAGCACTCCTGGGATACCAGCTCTCTCCTGTCACTACTTGAGTATGGAGCCCTGTGTCAGAGGATCTGCTCCCCAGCCACTGAAAGAAACCAGAAGACCACTCCTCATTCCCTGTGTCCTGGGGATTCCAGGTGGGTCCCTCTGAGCAGACAGGCTTGCCCACACTCCTGGGAGTCTAGCTTTCTCCCAGCGCTATTTGGCTATGGAGCCCTGGTGGCCCAGGCAGAGGTCTCCCGCCACAGATGGAAACTGGAAGCAGAAAACATTTTAAAACATTTTCCAACATTGTAAGTGTCTTCGGCATCAAGGAAAGAGCTTTTAGTATAGTAAGAGAAGAGGAAAGAGAAACTTCCAGGTGTTTCCTGGTAGAATTCCACTGGGTGTATCTGAGTGTGTGTGTGTGTGTTTTTTTTTCTAAGTGTGTTTATAAATTCCTATTTCACATTTTCTTTTAAGATTACATTTGATGATTGTCACTTTAATTTTTTTAATTTTATTCATCTGAGTGCTTTGCATGTGTGTCTATGCACCACAAGCATGCCTGGTCTTTGGGGAAGTGGTAAGCCTCCGTGTGGGTGTTGGGATTGAACCTGGGTCCTTTTTAAGAACAAGTGCTGTTAACCACTGAGACAACTCTCCAGCCCCTGTTGACAGTTGTTCAGTCTTTGAGTCTATGAGACACTATTTTTAACACACAGTCTTTCAAATTATTCTTCTATCTTCTCAAATATATAGGATCCTCTAAATGATGGCAAGACCCTAACCTGAAACAGTGTGATTAAGGCATATAGAAGAAAACGAGCATGAAGGAAACGGTTAAAACAGAACAGCCAGCAGTGGTGGCTCATGCCTTTAATTTCAAAAACAAAAACAAAACCCAACAACAGAGAACAAAAACTACTTTAAAACAACCAACAAGCCTAATACCCTAAGACAGAGAAAAACCTAAACTCTCAAAAAGAGTAAGGCAGTAGGTACTTAAAAGGTTTGGAATCCCTTCTTTAGTAACTATATAAGAGAAACTGAAGGGGAATCCCAATCTACTCAGTGCTACAAACAGCAGTGATGCTTGGCCTTCAAAGTAGTCATGCTAGCCAGTAGGATGGGCTCAGCTAAGTCTCCCTAAGTGTGATTTTTAGAAAAAAAATAACAATTCTTGGATGACTTAACAAAAAACACAAAGCAATTTAAGCAAATTATAATTAAGGTAACTGCCAATTATAAAAAGAAAAATATTTTAAAGAAGGACTATTATCTATATATGCTAAATACGAATCTTAAAAACACTGTACGATTTGTTGCTATTTAGAGATATCTGTCTCACGTAGTTCAGGCTGGCCTCAAACTGTTCATATGTTATGAGGCTACATACTTGAACTTCTGATCCTCCTGACTCAATACCCCAAATACTGTGGGCCTATTCAAATAGTGTAATTAAATGATAGAAGTTCCATTGTAGGACTGAAAGCAAGATATCCCATCTTCCAAAGCAGAGTATTATTTACAGCTGAAAATAAAAGGGGGGGGGGTAAGCAGAAGAGGCAATATGGTAAAGTGTTTGGAGTCCAGATGCCCCAGTTTTACCAAATTAGAACCTGCATCTAAGCTATCACTTACTTCATCTTCGACTGAATGAGTTCTCATCTCTGCAGTAAGCCTTGCTCGAATTTTCACAGTACATGGCATACAGTAAGTGCTTAAATTAACTGTACGATTAAAAGCCTGCTAACTGGAAATGCTGAATAGCAGACAAATGACAAAGTTAAAGGAAAAGTAGGAAATGCAAATGAAGGTGGGTGAGACGAGACAAAAATCTAATATTTCCTTATTATCTGGCAGCAGCATTGTCCAATGCAAGCCACTCTGTGATTTGAAATGTTCCTATATTTAAAACATTAAAAAGAAACAAGAAAAACTTTAATAATGTTTATTTAATTCTATGTATCCAAAATATTATCATTTAAAACACATAATGGTTATAAACAAATTGAGATTTTTAACATTATTTTGTTTTGTATTAATAAGTACCTGAAATCCAACATGTTTGCACATTTACAGCATATCTGCATTTGGACAAGCCACGTTAACTATTCAGCCCTAAGTGGCTAGTGGCTATGAGACTGGACAGTGTGCCTAAGACTAACTGACTGACTCTGAAACAGTACTTGTCCTAAGTGAGGACAATATAGCAACAGCCACTATGTGTTGCCTAATGCAAGAGACTGCCACCCTACAGTAGTCTAGCCAAAACAAAAAGAATTTCAATGTGATCAGCCTTCATATTCAATTATCAATTTACAGAAATACAAAGGAGAAAAAAAATCCCTTACTAAATGGCATGCTAAAGATGCTCACAGTAAAACTCAGGCTATGGGAAACTTAATACATGAACATATGAAAACAGGGAATGTTTTTTATAGCATGGAGGAAGAATCCATGAATCTAAAACTAAAAGGACTTATAAATGAATACAAAGAATGCTCTCCAACATTCAGGGAATTGAGAATTTTAATATAATATTAAATTATTTAACCTACTAGGAATATGAAATATTTATGGATAAAATGATATATCTAGAAGTGTCTTCAAATTAATATACAAACTGGAGACTGGTGTGGAAGTTTAAATAAAGTGAAACTGGCTATGAATCACTAATAGCTGAGACTAGATCATACACACATGGAGGTTTACTTCACTGCTTTGTCTGCTCTTGCAAATTCTTATTTTTTCACAATAGCATTTGCAAAGAAAACTATGAAGCAGAAAGATAAATCTCAAAAAAGAAACTGGATTAAAAACAAGCTTGAAGCTAAAACTATAGTTCATGGCTGTGATCAGCAATTACCATGCATCCAAGCTAAGCTCGGTTTAACCCCTTCAGGCCTGGGGAGAGCCTGTTTGTTTGTCTCTTATCTGTATACAGTCTTAGGAGAACCCATATTTGTACCAATGTAAAGTCTCCTTTCTAGCACATCTGCATCTGACGGTCTCCATAAGGAAGCAGAACTTTCTTTACAATCTATTCATAAACTATACAAAATCGGCTGATTTTTACAAAGTTTAGGGTTCTAATTTAACACGAAGATTCTCAGAAAACCTAAGTCAAACTTAGCAACAAGAATTCAAGACATTAGTGAACATAGCTGAAAAACTTAACTGTTATTCTTCCAGTTTTAACCAGAAAGTCGACACTTGGTAACTTTTAATATGATTTATTTTTTAAAAAGTGCAAAACTACACAATAATGTCCCATTACTCCAAGTTTTATTTATTCTTGTTCCTTTGAGTCTGAAGAAAATGAGTTAATTTATGAAGTCCCACAAATATAACATTTATTCTGAAGTCTACACCCATGAGAATTAAGAATCTCACTGGTCTAAAAAACCTGACTAGGTTCCTTCCTGATTCAGAATACCTGTTGTACATATGTTAGCTCACACTAAAACACAAAATTAAACCGGGTGTATATGCCTCAAAAAAATTTTTCAGGACAGATTAAACATTAAAATTTTACCAATTTTTAACTTAAGTGTTTACTTTTAAAATGCTTATTAACTATAAATTAGTTGCAAATAACCATTTCTTTCAGGTTTCCCAGCATTTCAAAACAGCTAGTAAGTCAATACAACCTTTAAAATGTCAAAGTATGCTATATATATATTGCACTTTTTTGATAGGCTGGGCCAGTATCTTCTGTGATGATACAAAAAGTATTGAATACAATATATTTTAAAATCAGTACGTTCTTGATTAATCTCCCTCAAATTGTAATTATCATTTCTAAACCTTCTAGGATTTTCTAAGATTTAATTTCTTAAATCCAGTTTTAAAATTTAACTGGGTTTTAGGGAGTTTTATTGACTGTTTATGTCCCTTTTTTGGTCCCTCAATGCCCAAAGAAAAATTTGAACAATGACATTTCATATTTCCTGACTCAATAAAAAAAAGCTAATAATAATAATAATAATAATAATAATAATAATAATATCCTTCAATCACCTAATCAAAAACCAGTATTAGTATGTGTCTATGTACATATGTGTATGTAAGAGAGAAGTTAACCCTGAAATGTCTGTGTATGGCTATAGGTTCCTTTAGAGGCTTACTAAATTTTGTAATTAAGATTTAATAAATTACACACTAGAATCAAGTTAAGAAAAAAACTTATTTTGTGAAAATTAAGTCACTTCCCAATATGCTTGACAGAAACAAGCTATTCGTTTGCATCTGCTTTCCAATGAAGACATTACTCAAACTGTCCAATGCTTTACTTCCAAGTGGTCCACTACGGGATTCTTCAGGGTGTTTTAAGATTGGCTGTAGCTAGAGTTCTGACTTCCATTTGGACCCTGCTCTCCTTCACTGTTCAAATGGGGAAGAAAGAAATTTTATGCCAATTAAAAGATTCATTTTTCAATACTCTGATAGTACTATTATTATTTTCTGAAGTTCATTATTCTGTGGAGCAGTTCTATAAGACAGACATTCCTGATTATAAAACACAAATGTAGAAAAATTAAAATCCAGAAAACTAACAGTTGGTTTTATATTTTTATTCTTCTGTAACTTGAGGCCCTCATACATAACAAGCAGTCTGGAAGTTAGTGTCCATATACATTCAAAGATTTAAGTTAGAGTTTAGGATTTCACTATTATTACAGGTATCACTCAACATAGAGATTACAACTTCTTCTGAACAAATTTCCTACAAAATTAAATCTGACATATAAAATTTTATTTCTATTCTTTAGGAAAATCCAAAGTGTCTTTAAAAGAAAAAAAGAAAGAAAAAAAAAAAAACCTGTTGTCCAATGGCATAATAAAATCATATGAATCATATGGTAATGATAACTAATCTTTATACATCAAAA
Organism: Uromys caudimaculatus; assembly: GCA_028551405.1. NCBI lineage: Eukaryota > Metazoa > Chordata > Mammalia > Rodentia > Muridae > Uromys > Uromys caudimaculatus. Next base: position 9,242,276 of record CM052702.1, read on the forward strand.
ATATGGTAATTTCTTGAAAAAAATGCTGAATATTAAAATAAAAATAACTAAAGCTGAGAATACCAGTAACTGTGACAATAGGAGATTGCCTTATCTTGTCCATCATCATCTTGGAGCTTCAGGCCCTGCCATTAGTGGAGAATCACTCAGGGAGCTTCTGTAAAAGATGCATCCAAAGGTAGCTGTTTCAATGACTGCCTTAAGCAGCTCCTAGTAATAGTCACTCATCATTTTCCTCTCACCTGTAACATGCCTGTAACCAGCAGCAGTCTAGAAATGCATCTTAGTGTTAGACAGCCTCTCTAAGTAACAGCTAAGCTCACAGCGTTTATGTCCTTCTCACCGTTCTCGCTTTGAATGATCTGATACATGGGGAAGGCAGAAGGCCACTCAACTAAGTGAACAGATTCATTTAAAACAGCATCTTAGCACAGGAGGTTTCTCTCTGGTAAAATTATATGCAACTGTGTGCTATGGATCATAGGATCACTCAGAAGCCAAAATTTATTATCTTTAGCATATCAGGTCATCAAAAATTTTCAAAATGATTACTGAAATGTATGAAATAGGAGAATATTCATTACTGAGGGGAAAGGAACACAGAGAGGTAAATAGAAAGAATTACTTTCAAGCTTTTCATCTCTGAATTTCAAATGCTTGTTTAATTCAGTTCAATTTAAGTACAGAATGTGGCTATATGTTGAGGGATACCTGTAATAGACCTCCATTGCATTAGAAAAAGTTACTAGACAGAAGAATTTATCTTAAAACTGAGACATTCTCAATTTATCAAGACAGAAATTACATAAGCAGAAATAAAGCAATTTTAGTATAAGTTTTTAGAAAAAGATAAAATATAACACAATCTAAGAAAAGTATGATAAATGACTACATTATACAGTGAAATTAAATCAGTCCTTAAGTCTAAGATGTACCTGTTTGGAGGTGGTTTTGGTTTTGGCATCTTACTAAGAATAGTTGCCATCTCTTTTCTCTCATCAAAATTCTTCCACTGCTCATACAGTTTTAAAATAACCCTGATTATTTCCAAAATCTAGAAGAAAATATTTGAAAAGCTCTCAGTAGCAAAAACTAGCACCATATGAGTAAAGAACACACATCGTGCAGGGCGAGGGGACACGTGCCTCGATCCCAGCACTTGGGAGAGGCAGGTGGATTTCTAGGCACTGGAGGGCAGCATGATCTGCATGGCAAGCTCCAGGCAAGAAAGGGCTATACAGTGAGACCATGTCTTAAAAGAAAGAAGAGTACCTTCTCCATATCCACGGAAAGTTCTGCAAACCATTGTCTAGCATCTTTCTGTTGTACAACACAGGCTACATGTAGGCAAGCTAGAAAGAAAATTAGAAACAATTGTTCAAATTTAACATAGTCTTAGAATTAAAGATTTTTCATAAAGATTGTCTTATTTTCTTATACTATTTTTAAGAAGTATAGCAACAATATTTACACACTATATTATAAAACAAAACAAAACAAAACAAAAAAACTCTAGCCACAGGATGGTTCTTGATATCCTGTCTTCACTGTGTACTAGTCACAGTAAGGGTGCCTTGAGGGTACATTTGTTACAAGAGAAACAAGTGCAACCAAGAAATTAGGACAGAAAAAAATCACCTATGCATACCCGTGTAAAGTAGTCAAATCACACCCAGAAGTCAGTGACAGAAAACAAAGTCCTACCTAACCAATGCACTGCTAAATCGTAAAAATGTTTGTTGAAGGTACAAAAGTCCTTGAACCCACAGATCACTAGGGCAACCAGGAATGTTAATCAAACAGGATGTCTCCTCAAAGGAGGAAATAAAATTCCTGCATTCCATCCAGAAAGCTGTGAGTGGCTATGCCTAATGACCTAGTGACTTTTTGCTATGTGTAAAGGCAGACCTCATTCGGCTGACCTCATACAGCTCCTCCCTCCCAGGGTCTTTATCTGTAGCTCCCAGTTAATAGAACCCATCCTTAGGAGATATAGGCTAAATTTTAAAAAGCTAATTTAGGGGTTTATTGACCTTTGTACTATAGTCATGTTTGGTTAGAAAAACTTTGAAGACTGTCTTATGTGGTCTGGGTTCAATTCCCAACCACATTAAAAAACCCAAACTAACCAAATCAAAGCCGGGAAGAAGGCTAGAGAGATGGCTTAATAGGCTAAGAGCACTAGCTCTTTTTCCGGTATTCAGGTTCAATTCTCAGCACCCATATGATGACTGAACCAACTGTTACCGCAGTAATGGGGATCCACTGCACTCTTCTGGCTTCTGAAGGCAACGCATGCACAGACACGCATGCAAGCAAAATATCCATACACATAAAGAAAAATCTTGGGCATGATAGCACACAGTGGTAATCTCTGGGACTCACTGGTCAGTCAGCCTTGTCTAATAAATGAGCCCTAGGTCTCTGTAAGATACTGTTTCAAAAAGGTAGATGGCTCCTGCAGAATACAAGGGTTGACCTCTAGCCTCTACCATGTGTAGCCCGCCTTCACATGAACTTGCCCATACTCACACAACACACACACACACACACACACACACACAAACACACACACACTTTAATGTTTCAACACGTAAAAGACAATATATAAAAGCCACTGATCTCAGTAAGACTACCTGAGAGGAACGCAGACCACACAGGTGGCAGAACCATCCTGCTATTTCTTCCTATCTATACAAACCCAGCATCTTTTTTTCCTCTGAACATAGCTACTACTTTAGAGTCCCACCAAGTCCAGCAATTTACAAGGGTCACCAGTGAGGGGCTAGAGAGATGGCTCAGAGGTTAAGAGCACTGGCTGCTCTTCCAGAGGACCTGGATTCAATTCCCAGCACCCACATGGCAGATCACAACTATCTGTAACTCCAGTTGAAGGGGATCCAATGCCCTCATTCATACATACATGCAGGCAGGCAAAACAGCAATGCATATGAAATAAAAATAAACAAATCATTTTTTAAAAAGGCACCAATGCCACAGAAGTGTTAAGTTAAACTTACATCGACCTAAGGTTGAAAACCAGCAATATTTATGACATAACTGAAAAGGAGCACTGGAGAGATGGCTCAGCCGTGTAATAGAGTACTTACTGCTCTTGCAGAAGACCTGGGTTCAATTCCTAGTACTCACATGATGGCTTACAACTATATCTAATTCCAGACCCTCTTCTGGCCTCCATGGGCTCCAGGCATGTGTGTGTTATAAATACATACATGCAGGTAAAAATATTCATACATATAAAACAAAATAATCTAAAAGGAAAATTTAAAAGACATAACCGAAAAAAAGAGAGAATGAAGAAAGAGGAGGAAGAGGAAGAAAAAGAAGAGGATGAAGAAGAAGAGAAAGGTTTTTAGAAAGGAGTCATGAAAATCAACAGGAGGAGGAGAGAAAAAAGGGGCAGAATCTATTAAGTCTCCTGGACATAATAGGTACCCGGTGTGCTACAGGATATATCACTTAACTATTGAAACAACTGTTCATACTTCAAGTCTGAGCCTGTACCCCGAGCAGACCTTGGACACTGGCTCTATACTCAGTCCCACAACAACCAGAGGTAGCCCGACCCCCAGGTGCTCTGAAATGCCCAGGATCACAGGAGAGGCCACAACATCTGCCCCAACACCCGGAGTAACAGGGTCCCCCATGATCCATGGACGCAGGAACCCCCTACCCAGCCAGTGGCACGGGTACCTCCTGGTCTGAACCTGCACCTGGGGTGGACCTGGGGTGTTGGCTCTGCATCCACTCTTAAAACACCCAGAGGGAGCCCAACTCCCAGGTGCTCGGAAACACCCAGGATCACAGGATCACAGAGGAAGCATGACTCCCAGGAGATCAGACACACCCAGGAGCACTGGAGCTCTGACACACCCAAGATCACAGCTGAGGTCACAACATCTTTCCCAACACCCAGCTTAACTGGGACCGCCACAGGAACCAGGGAAACACAAACCCCCCACCCAGCCAGAGGTACCAGTTCCTTCCAGCATGCACCTGTGTCCAGAGAAAACCCAGGGCTCTGGCTCCCCACCCACGCCTGCAACACCCAGAGAAAGCTTGACTCCCAGGAGCTCTGACACACCCAAGATCCCAGAGACAGCGGGACTCTGAGGAGTTCTGACAAAACCAGGATCACAGGAGGGACATGCTCCAGTCAGAGACAGCAAGGGCAGGTAGCACAAGAGATAACCAGATGGCGAGAGGCAACAGAAACGAAGGCTACTTGGCATCATCAGAACCCAGTTCTCCCACTATAGCAAGTCCTGGATACCCCATCACACCGGAAAAGCAAGATTCTGATTTAAAATCACTTCTCATGATGATGATAGAGGTCTTTAAGAAGGACATAAATAACTCCCTTAAAGAAATACAAAAGAACACAGGTAAACAGCTAGAAGCCCATAAAGAAAAAACACAAAAATTCTTTAAAGAATTACAGGAAAACACAACCAAACAGGTGAAGGAATTGAACAAAACCATCCAGTATCTAAAAATGGAAATAGAAATGATAAAGAAATCACAAAGGGAGACAACCTAGGAGATAGAAAACTGAAGAAAGATATCAGGAGTCATGGATGCAAGCATCACCAACAGAATACAAGAGATAGAAGAGAGAATCTCAGGTGCAGAAGATACCATAGAAAACATTGACAAAACAGTCAAAGAAAATGCAAAATGCAAAAAGCTCCTAACCCAAAACATCCAGGAAATCCAGGACACAAAGAGAAGACCAAACCTAAGGATAATAGGTATAGAAGAGAGAGAAGATTTCCAACATAAAGAGCCAGTAAATATCTTCAACAAAATTATAGAAGAAAACTTCCCTAATCTAAAAAAAGAGATGCACATAAACATACAAGAAACCTACAGAACTCCAAATACACTGGACCAGAAAAAAAAAAAAATTCCTCCAGTCACATAATAATCAAAACACCAAATGCACAAAGCAAGGAAAGAATATTAAAAGCAGTAAGGGAAAAAGGTCAAGTAACATATAAAGGCAGACCTATCAGAATTACATCAGACTTCTCACCAGAGACTATGAAAGCTAGAAGATCCTGGGCAGAACTCATACAGACCCTAAGAGAACACAACTGCCAGCCCAGGCTGCTATACCCAGCAAAATTCTCAAATACCATAGATGGAGAAAACAAGATATTCCAGGACAAAACCAAATTTACACAATATGTTTCCACAAACCCAGCCCTACAAAGGATAATAGATGGAAAATGCCAACACAAGGAGGGAAACTACACCCTAGAAAAAGCAAGAAAGTAATCTTTCAACAAACCCAAAAGAACATAGCCACACAAACATAATTCCACCTCTAACAACAAAAATAACAGGAAGCAACAATCACTTTTCCTTAATATCTCTTAACATCAATGGACTCAATTCCTCAATAAAAAGATATAGATTAACAGACTGGATACGCAAACAGGGCCCAGCATTTTGCTGCATATAGGAAACGCACCTCAGTGACAAAGACAGACACTACCTGACAAAGACAGAGTAAAAGGCTGGAAAATTTTTTTTCAAGAAACAAGCTGGAGTAGCCATTCTAATATTGAATAAAATTGACTTTCAACCAAAAGTTATCAAAAAAGGATAAGGAAGGACACTTTATACTGGTCAAAGGAAAAATCTACCAAGATCAACTCTCAATTCTGAACATCAATGCTCCAAATGCAAGGGCACCTAGTCTCATAAAAAACTTTACTAATGCTCAAAGCACACATCATACCTCACAAAATAATACTGGGAGACTTCAATACCCAACTCTCAGCAATGGACAGATCATGGAAACAGAAACTAAACAGAGACACAGTGAAACTAACAGAAGTTATGAACCAAATGGATATCTACAGAATATTTCATCCTAAAACAAAAGAATATACCTTCTCAGCACCTCATGGTACCTTCTCCAAAATTGATCATATAATTAGTCACAAAACAGGCCTCAACAGATACAAGAAGATTGAAATAATCCCATGCATCCTATCAGATCACCATGGACTAAGGATGGTCTTTAATAACAAAACAACACACAAAGCCCACATATATATGGAAGCTGAACAACACCCTACTCAATGATAATTTGGTCAAGGAAGAAATAAAGAAATTAAAGACTTTTTAGAATTTAATAAAAAAGGAAGGCACAACATACCCAAACTTATGGGACACAATGAAAGCAGTGTGAAGAGGGAAACTCATAGCTCTGAGTGCCTCCAAAAAGAAACTAGAGAGAACATACACTAGCACCTTGACAGCACACCTGAAAGCTCTAGATCAAAAAGAAGCTAATGCACCCAAGAGGAGGAAATGGCAGGAAAAAAAAAAAATCAGGGCTGAAATCAACCAAGTAGAAACAAAAAGAACTATACAAAGAATCAACAAAACCAGGAGCTGGTTCTTTGAGGAAAATCAACAAGGTAGATAAACCCTTAGCCAGACTAACTAGAGGGCACAGAGACAGGATCCAAATTAACAAAATCTGTTTATAAAATTATTATCCCTCCTACAATTTTACAAACTCAAAAAATAGATAATTGTTTTCCAACTGTATAGGAAGCAGTGTTTAAATCTGGTCTGCTTAACTCCCAAGACAATGTTAGCCCATCACTACACACTTCCTACACACAGTGGAGTGCCAGCCAAGTTTTCCTAGCAACAGAAGCATAGATGCTTCTTAAGTTCTTGAGCATTTAACTGGATCCGGAAATGGAAAACAGAAGCAGTTATTTATAAGGCAATTGTTATCAGCAGATTTAGTTCTAAATCTCCCCCCCTAAGCAAATAAAAACTTTGCCTAGATAGTAGTTAAAATTATTTTCAATGAATTAAGGGGGGAAAAACCTTACTAAAAAAGTGGAAGGGGGAAAATAATGTTAATCTGGGATGGTTGTAGTATATATTACTGAAAGCTCACGTTAGAGATTAGTCTACTACTACAAATAATATAAAATCAGGTGAAATTTATTCTAGGATGACCTACACAAGCAAAACCAGCTATCCAACAAAGGCACACCAAATGTACATACCTAAGGCTATCATGAAAGGAGGATACAGCAGACAGAGATCCGTCCTGTAGGTGTCATTCACTATCCTCCTGTAGAGACGTAAATCTTACCATTACTCAAAGAACAGCTGCCTCAGTAACTGTAACTTCTTCCAAAGAGAACCAGATTTCCCTCCCACCTTTGTACACTTACATCCCTGTTCGAAATGACACAGAGGCCGAGCAGTGCGTGCATGAGTGTGCCAACACAGGGACACACATTGCTGCATAGAAAACTCATGCAGTAGTCAGTGTATTTTCCACTTTGAGACCCCACAACAGATAATGTAAAAAAGTTGTTCACATTTATAAAAGTCAAAAGTAAACAAAAAGTATTATAAAGTCTGTTTTTCATACAAAACATTGACAGATATCTATATCAAATAGGCAATTCAAGATATGTATGACTTTATAACTTATACCACTATAGTATTTCAAAATTTAACAACTAGTTATCTGGGGACATTTTAAAATATTAAACCATGTATTTTATTGTTAGCCCTCCTGTCTAGTAACATATGAGAACTTCTGTTCTAGTTACCATGCAAGGGGAAGCAACACGTCTTCTTGGCCCATGTCCTGCACATACTGAAGCAAAGGTCTATAAGGATGATACACTATCAGGCAACAGTCCTAGAAACAGTTTAAAAATATGTATGTGTAAAAACAGACTTATTACAACATAAAACAATAAAATGGTGTCATTTCCAACAACTTGTTCTGTGTTTCAAATTAATTTCTCTATCTCATACTTGCTTTTTTAAAATTTTTATTCACTTACTCAAATATGACTCTATGCTACTGTAACAGTGAAGGCAGTGTTCTCTCTGGAATATACCTTGGTAAATCAGATGGTACCCAGTCAGCATCCATTCTTTCCCTTAGAGACTCAAAGTGTCACATCTGCAACACATTGGAGCCTCTTACTACCCTATAAATCCATAATTCTCAACTGGAGGAGCAGGATTCTGCCAAAGACATAATCTATCTTTAATTCTACACACATGCACAAATTGTGCACAGCGTTTACAATGGTCCTGGCTTATTTGCTTGTAATCCTTATTAAAGTTACAAGAAAATGTAGAAAAACTTTTTGCAGCCCAAGTTAAGATAAACAAATTATTTTACAGCCTTCAGAAAGGAAATAGGTGATGATGCTCTCATATTTCTATGACTTTGCTATAGTATATCATTTGGATGTACTAAATTTTAACCACCTTTCAATACAACCTATCAAGTTTTTGCTGTATTATAGAAAAATATACATACCATTAATTCTAAGAGGTAAAATTCACATTCTAGTATCTGTTTAAAAAAAAATACCCAGTGAAAATAAGCATAATTGCATACTCTATTTAAAACAACAACTTACAGATACAGATGAATTAAATAATTTATCAATATTATATAAAATTTCTAAATCAAAAAATAAACACAGTAGCTTATGTTAGCATTAACATTTACAATAAAAAATTACTAATTTTGTTTGTTTTTTAAGACAGGGTCTGATGATGTAGACCAGACTTGCCTCAAAGTCAGAGAGTTCTATCCACCTCTGCCTCCTAAGGGCTGGGAGTAAAGGATTATGCCATTATGCCTGGCAAAAATTGCTTTTTACTGTTATATAATACATTTTAAATTCTTATAAGGAAAAGACAGAATATCATATCTTTTTTTAGGGGGGTTACTTGGAATTTGAACGCAAAGTCTCAAATATGCTAAGCACTTATTTTGCTATTGAGCTACAACCAGAATTCTTTTAAAAAAAAAAAAGTAAAAAGTTATAAATGTTAGAAACTTCAAATTTAAGCCAGGCATTGTGGCACATGCCTTTAATCTCTGAGTTTGAGGTCAGCCTGGTCTACAGAGCAAGTCTGAGCAAGTTTGAGAGTTCCATGACAGCCAGAGCTAAATAGAGAATTCCCAACTTGAAAAAAACAAAACAAAACAAAACCAAAAAGAGACTTCAAATTTTTCTATGTACTTTCTATTTGACAAATGCACAATGCAACTATCTATACAAAATGTAATAAGCAAATTCCTTGCAAGGTAGGAAAAGGTACATCTATTAAAATAGTAACAGAAACCCAACAGGTAATTTTTCAAGAACAGTATTCAAATTGTTCAAATGACACACATTGGTGTAACCTGGAAACACTGATGCAAGACCACTGCCACTCCAAGCCTGAAAATTCTACTTTAATTTGGAGAAGTCCCAACTTCAATATTATTAAAAGCTTCCAAAGGTGCTTTAAGTAGAATCGAAGATTAATAATGATTACTGTTAAGTATCATCAGAAAAATATAGAGAAGCTACTGAGACTTAATATAAAATATATATATATTATTGAAACTTCCATTTCTAAGAGATTCTGAAGTTTATTCTAATATAAAATGGAATTAGTTAATACGGAGTTTTATATAATATACTTACATGATTCATCCTGTAAGGAAATTCCTTTGGAAAGGCATATGAAAATCTAGTTTTTACTATAGGAAACAAAACAAAACAATTAAAACCAAGAAAATGCCAGCATGAATTTATCCAAAATTCCTTTAACAAAGCTCTAAATCTTAGCAGGTGTGCTGTATTACCCTCAGTGGGTGCTGTATTACCCTCAGTGGGTGCTCTCAGAAATGTTTAAAGCTCTGTTTCTAGGGAGGACAGAGATTGAATGGCAGGAAGCATCCTCACCTATACAATCCAAAAGCTTCAATTTTATACAAAAGAAAGAAAGAAAGAAAGAAAGAAAGAAAGAAAGAAAGAAAGAAAGAAAGAAAGAAAGAAAGAAAGAAAGAAAGAGAAAGAAAAAAAGAAGAAAGAAAGGGCTCATGCTGGAATGGTGCCAGCACCTGTTAGTATAGGCAAGAATTTGGAGAGGAAATGGAACCGGGAAGAGGCAAGGCTGGGGAGGGAAAAGAAGGAAAAGCCTTCTGCTGTCTTTTTAAAAATTAAAAGACTGGGAAAACAAATCAGTAGATTCTGTCATTCCTAAAATCTCTTCAACTCTAGTATTTTTCTGTTTGAGTGTAATTTAGCTTAGAATGAATACAGAACACATACACATCAGCTTGTAACAAAAAGGTGGGAGAGAAAAGTTAGGACAATACACTAAAACGTTGGCAGTACGCACTGAGGCCCAAGAAAGTTTGTTTTAACCAATTGGTACTTTCAGAACTCATCAGTGTTTCTTTTCCAAAAGACATAAACAACAAACAAATAAATTTATTTACTTAGTTTTAGTTTTTTGAGACAAGGTCTCATTATTAGCCTTGGCTGGCCAGGAACCAGTTATAAAGGCCAGGCTGATCTCAAGGTCATAGAGATCTACTGGCCTCTGCCTTATGCTGGCATTACAGGTGTGCACAACCACATCGCACCAAAACATGTTGATAAAGTGCCAGGCTACATGCAAAGTCGCTAGGTGATTTTCTTGTACTACATAGTTACTATTTGTATTCACTAGTAAAGTACAAATGAAAAACCACTGTTTACAGTCTCAAGATGTCGTAAGTTACATACATTTAAGTACTATTGAGAAAATTGTACTCAAGTCATTAGGTTACAATACTTAAACCAACTAGGATATCAACTGGCAGCTCCAGAAGCTGTTTTACAATTCCTTCCACCGGTAAAGTGACTTCATTCGGAGTAAGGAATTCTGTGCATTTTCTTATTACATTCTCACAAAGAATCTAAATTGGAGATTAGCAGTCCTCCTTGGTAAGTAGAAGTCAGAGGAGCCTAAGCTTCAGATGAGACTTGGTCTCAAAAGAAAAAAAAAAAGAAAACCAAAACCAAACCAAACCAACAACAAAAGAAAAAAAACCCCAAACAAAAAAGGTAATGTCATAATGAATCTAAAAACTTTTGAGATGGTCTCATGTAGTCCAGGCTGGCCCAAACTCACTATGTAGGTGTCGCTTGCCTAGAACCTCTAATCCTTTACCTCTACCTCCCAATCACTGACACTACATCAGTAAAAACAACTTCTTTTCAGACATTTTTTCCTGTGAAATATGCTAATGATAACTGTATTCTTTGGAGCTATAATAGATTCACCTACATATGGCTCATTACAAAAACAAAACAAAACAAAAATCTGTATGTTACAGAGCCTTCTTTTCATCCTCAAAGCAGAAAACACTTTTGCACTTACACACAGAAGTAGTAGCAGCAATCAATCTTGTATTTGAGACAACACCAAATTCCTAGAGAAAAGTGAATGAGATCAAGTACTTAGTAATTCAAAAAACATTAACGATATCTGAGCTCTAGTGCAGACATATTTGCAAGCTCTTCTCATGTTCACAGTCTATTACCTTTTCTTAAATTTTCAATAATTTGGGTTGGCAATATTGCTCACTGGCATATTGCAGGCCTGCCAAGAACGTACAGTCCTTAGCACAATTATCAGCCAAGCAATCAGTCAATACACAAACACTGATATTACTCAAAGACCACACAAACACCAACCTTTCTGAAAGAATGAAACAGTTATAATGGAATATAAGGCTTCTTAGGTAAATTATCATTTTCCTTTTCAACCTTATACACTACCACTATAAAATAACTAGAATTTATCATGCAATGTATTTCAAATGTACTCTCATTTAATTTCAGATAAACTACTTAAGATTTCCAAACCATTTACTTCCTTCTAAAGTATAAAAAGCAAGAACTGGTCTCTAATTTAACAAATTAAGACTATTCAAATACCTTCTATTAAAAATATGTAATCTATAACTTTATCTATGTGTGTGTAGATATGTTTATATTTAAATTCAAACTTCAAAACCTAATAAGTAAAACTAAAAACTCAAAACTGGAGACAGTATGTTAAACATGATTTTGTACACAATTTCTATTCAATTAGACAAACCAGAAAGATGTGGTTAGAGTTAGTTAAAATGTAATGCAACACACTGAGAGAGTAAATGCAAAAGCTCCCTGGAATGGATACCTGCTGGCAGAGGGAAAATCAGTTTTTCCACTGGAGTGACACTGGTCACATCAACACAGTCTAAAGCAGCCCCCAGGCCCAGGAGTAGCTGGACAACACAAAATGAACTCCATGGCTTTTGTCCCTGCTTTTTTTGTTTGTTTGTTTCTTACTGGCTTTGTTTGTTTTGATACGTGTCTTAGGTTTTTTTGTTTTAGGTTTGCTTTGTTTGAGACAAACGAAAGGAACACTAAGTTGGGTGGGTAGGGAGAGGATCTGGGAGAAGCTGGGGGAAGGGGGGAAACATGGTCAAAATACATTGTATGAAAAGAAAACGTTTTAAGAAAAACGAATTCAACAACCAAAACTGAAAATACACCTCACCTACAAGACTTCTTTATTCAGAAAGACATTCTACACACATATGGTCCTAAGGACTGAAACCAGGCCTCAGGGAAACTAGGTAAACACACTGGCTTCTGTAACTAGATTTATTCCAACTTTATTCTAAGAAACCATGGACAGAGTCAACTTAGGTTCCTAGAGTTTTAGTATTTCTAACATAATCCATTCATTCTGCTTACTTAGGAGATAATAAATATGCCATGGATGCTTGTAAAATAAAAATTAACACAAAAGAAATATAAACTTACTGATTAAAGTCATATCCAGTTCACATGGATACAATTATTCTAAAGATATTACCTAAGAACAGAAACAATAGACTAGGGATTGTGTGGATTAGTTAAGAAAAAAGTCAGTTTTCAGAATCTACTACTTATTTGGGTTTTAGCTGAAAGTGAAACTTTCTCAATAATATTGAAAACAATTAAGTTGAGCAGAAATGCAGTTCCTGGTCCAAGTCCTTATCTGTCTTCTCTCTTGCTTACATTTCTTGCTCCCACTGTCCACACTTTTCCTTGCTAGAGTCTGCAAAGTCTTTCCTAGTCTTTCACTCCCCACAATGGCTTGTTACCAGAGAAGACAGGTGTAAATAAAAAGCATATGATATGAGCAAGGAGCAGAGACATTCTCAGGCTATAGTAGGCAAGCTGTGCTACTTAACACGACTTAGCATCAAACAATGTCTTTTTTGTTTGTTTGTTTGTTTGTTTGAAGACAGGGTCTTACTACATAGCTCTGGCTGTCTTGGAACTCAGAATTCACTATGGTTCAAGCTGGCCTTGAACCCTCTGCCTCCCAGGTGCTGGGATTAAAGGCATGCACCACCACACTCAGCCAGTCTTTTAAAGATAACAAAGCAATTAAGTTATAAGACAAAGATCTAGACTATTAGGACCCATTGACCTGGAATAGGAACACTGCTCTCTCTATGCCTTAGTTTCCTCATTTATAAAATGAGGATTGTAAGTGTTATAGCTCTGAGGGGGAAAGTTCCCTCATGGAAGTGGTTACAGCTCTCAGGGGAATGGTTTCCCCAGTATTGCATCTCTGAAGGAAGGCATCCTCCTAGTCAGGAGCCAAGGAATACCACAAAGTCACACTGCACAACAAACTTCACACAAGAGATTTATTGGGAAGGACAAGTGTTGTTTGCAATTCTGCCTGGGTGAGAAGCAGAAGCAGCGGGGAACTGAAAAGGCAGGCTTTATTGAGAAGTGGAGGTGGGGTTGTTCTCCAGGGTAGCAGGCAGCATTTGTGGCCTGATCTCGGGGCAAGCTCAGGGACTGGCAGGATTCTTTTCCTTGGCCTTGGTTTCTTGCTTGGGCTCAAGTCAAGGTCAGGGTTTCCTTTCCTGGTCTCAGGGTCGAGTCAAGTTCAGGGTGTTCTATCCTTGGCTCTTTTACTCTACATGGATACTACTGCTGTATACTCCACAGTTATACAATTGAATTAAAATTTGTAAAGGGTCTTATTAAATCATCTGATACATAGTGACATATTTAAAAAAATAAAAACTATTTGCAAGATGTGTATATTAGTTCATATAAACTACCATCCAGGATTATCCATACAAAGGCTATCAAAGGCTATGCATGTATGTACATATACATACATACACACATACACACACCAGACATAGTGATACTTTGATGAAGAACAGAAAATTGTTTTATACCTCTACTTTGGATGCCAGAAACACACATGTAGGAGCCATTAATACAGGATCTATACTTTTCAGAGAATACCTAAAATATAATTAGACAAGAGTTAAATGATGACTGTTTAGAAAACACACTGGGGGTGGGGGTGGGGGTGGAGAATCATAATTCTATAGTAAACAAGTGATTTACTTATATACTGTACATGGAAATTAGAAAAGAATTTTAACGAGGCATTAAAAAAATAAAATAAAACAACCATACCTAGCATAGAATCTCTTGAAATAGACTGTAGCAGTAGCAATAACTTGTTGTCTTAATTTAAGATGTTCACCTAATGCTTGGATAACTGAAAAAGAATAAGGTTTAAATGTATCACCTGTCATCAGTATAACACTAATAACTAACTTTTCCAGTGATTTCTACGTGTTGCAATCACGATCATTCACACCTAGGCATATCTGAACCTCTGAACCTCAGTAGGCTAAGACTTGCAAATGCACCAATATTCGTAAACAAGAAAAGAAACTGCCTACACTTCATCCTTGCAATAAGTAGGTTGACTATTAAATATTCTTTCTTTACTACATATATTAATGCTTTTCATAGTATCTATTAAATAGCTTTAAAAATTAAGATAGATATTATTTATCAAGAAATCCATACTTAATCTCTGATATATGAAAATGGTAGGTTTACAGAGAGTAACAGAGTTAAAGATCAGGTGATAGGACTGGAGAGATGGCTCAGGAGTTGAGAGCACTACCTACTCTTTCATAAGACCTGGGTTCCACTCCCAACACCCACATGGTGGCTCATAACCATCTGTAACTCCAGTCCCCGAGAATCCAAACCTCCTCAGCATCGGGCACAGCATATAGTGCAGGCAAAATTCCCATACACATAAAGTAAATAAAATTAAACAAACGAATAAAAGAACAGGCAACAAAGCTATCTCAGACACAGTAAAGTCTCTTGACTAAATCTCCTTCTTGCTAATGCAAAGTTATAAGGTAAAATGACAACTATAGGATGTTAATTAAAGGAACCATTTATTCTTAAAGCATTTTCTTAGGCCAACCTTAAAAATGGGCCTCACTAGAAATGCCTGAGATTAGTCACCACTGTGCTTATGATACATACGGTGCAAAAAGTGTTGCCCAGAACACTGAAATGATAAATGTATAAATAAAAGCATTAACTATAGACTGTAACAATTCATTAAAATTACCATACAAAATAGCAACCAGCTATACTATACTACTTCAACCAATGTAAAAATTTACCATTTGTAAAAAATATTTGTAATTTCCAATACTCCTCTTCTGAGAGAAACTTTAGGTCCTTCTGGCGCTCTTTCAACAGATCTTGTTTATCCAAAATCCACTGCAAACTAGAAAAAGTAAAGATGTTAAGGCGTGGTATAGAAAGCCAACAAGCAGGGATGGGGGGAGGAGTTGCTTGAGGTGGGGTACTGGGAGGAGAGAGGGCTGATACTGGGATATAAAGTGAATAAATAAATTAATTTTAAAAAAGCCAACAAGCAAAAGCATCTAAAACACTAAGATATCCTAAGTTGATCATATTCTAAAAGGTACATCTCTTTCTCTCTCTCTCTTTTTTTTGTTTATTTGTTTATTTGTTTGTTCCTCTGATTAGCCCTGGCTATCCTGGAACTCCTTCTGTAGGTCAGACTAGCCTCAATCTCACAGAGATCGGCTCTTCCTCATCACCACCGAGTTCTGGGATTAAAGGCATGCAGCAGTGCACCCAGCTTCTTCTTTTGGAGGTATGTCCTTAGAACATTGATATAGGACAGTGTCTGGCTGGGAACACAGCTGAGTAGAGAGAGCACCATTCTACCTCTGAAATCTCAGCATTTAACTCTTCAGAACAGGGGTCTAAAATACTGAGTGAATTATGTTCAACAATGAAATACTTGAGTTATTCAATACATGCTCACCTATTTCAAGTAAACTCAGCCCTGGAGCAAATTTTACATTTTTCTAATTTAATCTCTTTTTCAATCAGTGTTTTCACCATCATCCCCAAGTTTCTCAGTCTCGTTGGACCAACGGAATCCCTTTGGATTTTGATGCTATTTTTGACTGCTTTGCTGACTATCTTCAAATACATCATTGGTCAATCAGCTTGACTGACATTCTGTCTGGTCAATAAATAAGAATGCTGTGGATGCCATTTTAAGTTATTCATCAGGTTTCTCTAGCTTTTCGGCAGCCCACTGGCAGCCTCAGCAAGACTGTTTGAAGAAGAAACAGGAGAACTTGAGGGTAAAGAATCTCTTGATGTTTTCAAAGATTCTCTACCTCTTTCTCCATTTCCTACGTAATGTCATGTGTACAAAGCACCAGCACGCAGGGTCTCAGACCCGCTAGAGTAAGGCCCATCCTCAAAGACTCTTGCTATATCCAAAGACTTGCTACCGTCTGTCCTAGTATTATATCACCGAGACAGACAATCAAGGCATTATCTGAATACCAGGACTAAGTACAGGCCCAAGCTTAATCCCACCTTTTTGGGTCATCCCCTTCTATATTTCAATTTTTTTTAAAAAACTGAAACATCTCAGTGAATAAAAACAATGTAAAATAATGCCCCACAGTGACATTCACTAGCATTTCATCTCCCAGAAACACTTTATAGCAAGGGAAGACATGCTTTCCAGAAATAGGTTTCCAAATTCAGTTTTCTTTCTTTTCTTTTCTTCTTTGTTCTCGGGCAAAGAGGAAAAAGAGCCAACCCAATTCATAGAATTAAAATTTTGTTATTCTCTTCCCACTAAAATTTAATTAAACTAAATGTCTTTATCTAGTCCTGTTTGGTTTTGGTGTATTTAATGGAAAGCCTGCTCAATGCTTAGGCCAATCACACAACTTCCTGCATGTTTAACCAAATGTATTTAGGGACAAATGTCTTTAACATTACTTTAGCCATTCCATGGTCACTGAAAGACACTAAAATTTTAGTCATTTAAGTGGTTAAAGGAAAGGGACAAAATCTGGAAAATACACACTTTTAAAGCAAAATGAAAGACACTGGCTAATGAATGAAAATAGATATATTTTAAGAGCCCTTGTGGTCTCTCAAATTCTAGAGGCATAAAAGTCAATCTAGGAGCCGGCAAGTGGTGGCTCATGCCTTTAATTCCAGCATTCAGAGGCAGAGGCAGGCGGATCTCAGGAAATTAAGTCCAGCCTGCCTTAACCCAAAGAAACCCTGCCTCCGGAGGGGGTTGGTGTGTGTGTGTGTGTGTGTGTGTGTGTGTGTGTGTGTGTGTGTGTGTGTGCCTCCGGAGGGGGTTGGTGTGTGTGTGTGTGTGTGTGTGTGTGTGTGTGTGTGTGAATCTAGGCATAAAACTGAGCCAGAAAGCAGAAGATAGAAACAAGCACAACTCACTCCTCTCCTTTAAGTAAATATTAAATCTACAATAAGGCCAATGACAAGAGATTATAATATCACTGCTATGAACAAAACTAGCAAATGCAAACCATGTCCGTTCGAAACAGGCAACCTCACAGAGCTACAATGGGTCACTTTCCTTTGCCTGTGCCCACATCATCCCACCAACCAAATCCCGAAATCTGAAATGAAACCGCCTCAGTCTCCCTTCCCGGAGACCGGACCCCTTACCTCTTACCCATCTTTCGAGCTCACCTCCCCTCAGCTCCCGAAATCCCGCTGGGCGAAGAGGGGAGGCCCGCAAACGAGTGCTTCTCAGGGAGGGCTCACCCCCAGCGGCCAGGATGGAAGCCCCAGGGATGGGCAGGCCCAATACTCCCCTGCCCCAGACCCGGTCCCACGCGAGAAAATGAAAGCTCACTTACTAGTGGGAGCTCTGCCAGAAGTTCCCTGCCATGGAATACTGCTTGCCCTGATACAAAAGCACCAGCCGGCAAAGCGGCCCGCGGAGCGACCATAGACACAGTCTGGGCGACTGTGCTCCTTAACCAGACTGGCTGGACTGAACTCCACAGCAACCGCAGCCAGAGGAAGAGAACAGCACCCTCGTCGCCTTGACGCCGGTCGACAACACTGAGCGGTGTACACCGGTTCCGGCCGACAAAAGTTCCGGCCCGCCCTAGTAGCGAAGGAAGCGAGCAAACACCAGACTGCCAATGGACGTGTTGAGGCGGGTCCCCGGAAGTGGTGTAAACACGGGCGGAGGCTCCTGGTGGTGAGGGACACTCCTACTTTTTCCTGCGAGT
>CM052702.1:9265588-9287233 GCA_028551405.1 Uromys caudimaculatus
ACAAAGTTTCATGTAGCCCAGGTTGGCTTTGAACAGGCTGTAGAGACAAGAATGAACCCCCTGATCCTTCTCCTTTGGACGAGATCTAGCAGGCCCAAGCGTGGCAAACACTGCAGACAGGTTTTGCCCTTTGCCCTTTGCCTGCTTTTCCTCTCCCTTGCTAAAGACAGTTAGATTACTTCCCGAAAGCTGTCTCCCAAAGTCTGTTCACTTATTTGGCCACCAACTCATTCCTGAGACAGAACACTAAGGTCCAACAATCAAAATTCTTTATTTGGCCAATATGTCCAATCAATATTTATCGACCCACCGTTCATTTTTCCCCCTTGAAAATACACTCGTGTAAAACATGCTTGCTTGTTTTCTTTCTGCTGCTACTGTTTACTGTTTCTCCTCCTCCTTTTGCCCCCCCCTTCTTTGCCCCTCTGGGGTAATAGATTTCCTTGTGCTGAGATTTTGGTGTCCAGATGTGTCCTGTACTGATCCCCGTTATGGCTTCCATCTCCCAAGTACTGGAGTTACAGGCATGTTCCCCAACACCTAGTTTTATGTCAAGCTGAGGGCCTTCTCCATGCTAGATAAGCAAATGACTAAACTACATCCCCAGCCCTCTGGTGATTTCTTTTTTAAGATGGGTGGGTGGGGCCTAGTTGCTCAAGCTATCAATACCCAGCTCTCAGGAGGCTGGTAGGTCTGAGGCAGTTGGAGTCCAGCCTGGTTTATGTAGTGAGTTTAGGTTCATCCAGGGCTACATAGAGAGACTCTGTCTTTTAAAAGAAGAGGGTGTGTATGTGAGTGATGAGATAGATAAATTCTCAGTATTGATTGTTCCCTTGTCACACGGAGCACTTATCTTTTTCTTCTTACCGTGCTTTCTCCAGCAGAACACTTTGTTGATACACTATTTCTTGATAACGAGAGCCTAAGACACGAGTGGCTTTGTGCCGGTTAGTCTTTGTTTATACAAGCTAGTGTCATTTGGAAAGAGGGAACTTCAGTTGAGAAAATGCCTCCATGAGAGTGGCCTGTGGATAAACGTTTAGGGTATTTTCTTGATTAATGTTTGAGGTAAGAGGACACAACCCACTGTGGGTAGTATCACCCCTGGGCAAGTGGTCCTATCCACTGCTGTGGTAAAGCACTGTGAACTTAAGCAACTTGTGTGACTGGATCATTTGGCTTATACTTCCGTACCATAGGCCATCATCAAAGAAAGTCAAGTCAGGAGCTCAAAGCAGGAACCTGAAGGAGAAACCGAAGCAGAAAACAGAAGCCATAGGAGAACACTTCTTACTGCCTTGCTGCTCACAACTTGCTCAGCTGGCTTTCTTATACACCCCAGGATCACCTGACCAGGGATGGCACTATCTAATGTGCCCTGGGTCTTTCCATATCAAGCATCAATCAATAAAGTGTCCCCACAGACTTGCCTGCAGACTGGTCTGATGGAGACATTTGCTCAGTTGAGGTTCCCTCAAGTTGACAAAAAACTAACCAGGACAGTGACAAAATTTTTCTAGACACATCATTTTAGGTGTGGTGTGCGACTTTGTCCTCTTGCCCTCTTAAATCCTATTATTAGGGATCATATTATAATTTAATTAAATTGTTATCTTCACTACTCTGCTTTGAAACTGATAGCATTATATATCTATATCTATCTATATCTCTATATCTATATATATCCTTCCCTATACCTAATCATTAATTCATTAATTCTCTTTTTTCTTTATTTTAAATTTTGGATTGCTGTGTTTGTTGGCAAGAACTAAACCTCAAAATTATTGTAAAGTGAACGTATAGTAGTTGAGAATTCAGTTTTAGCTGGGGATGGTGGCGCATGCCTTTATCCCAGCGTCTGGTAGGCTGAGGCAGGAAGATCTCTGAGTTCAAGGCCAGCCTGGTCAACAGATTGAGTTCCAGGACAGCCAAGATAACACAGAGAAACCCTGTCTCAAAAACCCAAACCAAACAAAACTAAGACAAGAACCTCAGTCTTACCAGGCATAGCGGCACATTCCTTTAACCCCCGCTTGCAGGAGGCAAAAGTGTCAGATCTCTGTAAGTTCAAGGCCAGCCTTAGTCAAAGATGTAGACATCTACATAGATATGTACATAGTAGATATCTACATAGTCATAGATGAGTCAGAACATTCCTAACTACATAGTGAGACTCTGTCTTAAAAAAAATCAAAATAAAATTAAGAATTCAGGCTTGATCTGCAAGGTGCCTCAGTGTGTGAAAGCATTTTTGGTAAGCCTGATGATCATATATATGGTGCTCATCTGTAATCTGAACATTCATACAAAATCCCATCATCCCTAGCTCACGGGACAGCTAGTCTAGAGTACATTGTATAACAAGAACAACAAGAGAGACCCTCAGTAGGGAGGTGGAAGGAAAGAATTGACCCTAGAATGTTGTCCTTTGACCCCACATGGATACAGTAGCACAGATGTGCCTGGACTCACACACAGGATCAATAAAGGCCTCAGTCTCAGCAGGTACGGTCACACAGATCTATAATCCCAGCATTCAGGGAAGGAGGCAGGAGGATTGGGTGTTCAAGACCAAGATGGCTTACAGAGTAAGCAACTGTTTAGCAAACAACTAAAAACTCAGTGTCTAAATTGGATTGGCTTTACCACTGCCTACTACTCAAGTGAGCTTAGTTAAAATACTTAGCTTCTCTGTACTGCAGTTTGTTGGGAACAAGCAAAACACTTTTCCAAAATACTGCCATTTTGTTTTCAGACTCTATTTTAATCATAAAGTGAAACTAAGCTGTGGTTTCCAGACCCTAGGGGAAGCTGGGGTCTCCTCAGTAGCTGACAGCTTCCATTATTCATCTTTTGTTCCCCAAAACATAATGACTGTCTGACCACAGCTTCCATTATTCATTTTTTTTTGCTCCTCCCTCCCCCCCCCCCCAGACATAATACTCTTCCTGACCGGAAAGGAACAAATGGATTTGATTGGTTGGATTGTAAAACCTACATCTGTATTGTCAAGATAGATCAACCACTTATGGAAAGCCTTTATCCATAAATCCTGATTGGTGGAAAAATGTAACTATAACTTGGCACAAACATTGGTGGTTTTCAAGCTTAAAAACTCTGTGACATTCTGGTGCAGGGTGTGTGGGTGGGTGGGAGGAGCAGTTCAGCTCCATTATCATCTTAGCAGGAAGCATTGGTGGTACACAGTCAGGCATGGTGCTGGAGAGGCAGCTGCGAGTTCTAAATCTGGATCTGCAGGCAGCAGGAACTGAGACACACTGGCCATACTGCACCTCTGAGACTTCAGAGCCCACCTTTAAGTGGCACACTTCCTCCATCGAGGCCATACCCACTTTAACAAGGCAATACCTCCTAATAGCGCCACTTTCTATGAGCCTCTGGGGCTACTTCCTTTCAAAGCGCCACATTCATTCCTTGGCCCCATAGGCTGATGTCATATCATACTGCAGACATGGGTTAAGATCAACTTTCAAAGTCTCCATGGATTAAAACCATCTCAATCCTGGAAAAGCCCAGTCTGATCTGAGATTCAGAGCAATCTCTTAACTACAGTCACCTATAAAATTAAAATAGAAAAGCAGATCACATGCTTCTAACATATAGTGGCACAGGAAATATATTACTATTTCAAAAGGGAGGAAAGGGAGCTTAATGAGGAAATATTGGACCAAAGAAAGCTGGAAAACCAGCTGGGCAAACTTACTGCTGCCTTCTGTACCATGCACAGAGGTTTTCTGTTTCCACACGCTCGGTTGTCCACAGGCAGCAATACCTTGCTGCACCTAGGAACTCTCAAACCTGTCTATAAACTCTCAAACCTGTCTAGAAACTCTCAAACCTGTCTCTTAGTCTTTAGAGTTGGAATCTGAACGGCAGCAGCAATCTTACTGGTAGACAGGTTCCTTTTGTCTCTGCCCATCTGGTAGCTGAATTAGGTAGCCTCTGATGTACAAAGTTGGGCCTTCTTAGCTGACATTCCATAGCCCAAGGCCTGCAACTTTTGCAGCAGTCCCTCAGTGGCCCTTTTAGAATCTATTTTAGGTTTAGAGGTTAGGAGGGGGTCATTTATGTGTTTTAAGAATATGGTCCTGGAGAAACCTCTGAAGGAAGGGAAGGTACCACAGTTCGCTGCCTATTTGTAAGTCTAACTTCATCTCATCATCAGAGACAGTGACAATGGCTTTCAGTTTATGCAAAAGTTTTAGTCTCTCTGTTTTTAGATACTGCTTGAGCTACCATCAGCAACTGGGAGCTATTTATACCTGTAAACTTTTCTAACTTTTAAAACTTTTTTTCTAATATCTGAGATCAACCTGGTGATAGAGGAAACAATTTTAGCAGTTGTCTTCAGTCCTAAAAAGGGCCTAGCCAAAAATAAATAAATTTAAAGCCTCTTTGGTCAGTTTTGGACAGGAAAAAATCCATCCTATCCAGGAAAGACTCCCCCTGGGGGCACCTATCTCTGGGCTGTTTTTTCTGAGAGTGGTGAGTTTTGAGTTTTCCAATTATATGGAACACTGTTTGAAAAGAAGACATAAATCAATGAAAGAGGATGTAGTGGGATTTCCTCTTTTCCCTTCCTGGGATTGCTTAGATCAGGTAGGGAAGCTGAGAGAATATTCACTCTCTCTCTCTCTCTCTCTCTCTCTCTCTCTCTCTCTCTCTCTCTCTCTCTCTCTCTTTCTCTCTTCCCTCCCTCCCTTCTTCCCTCTCTCCCTCCCTCCCCCCACCCTGTGCATTTCTCTGAGATGGTAGTGGGCCTTGGACGAGAGACCCATCCCCTTCCCATATCCACATAGAAACTGGAACCTATTGAGACCTTGAGTGGTAGTAAAGAGAGTGATCCATGCATAGGACAGTCAGAAATTTTGTTTTTGTTTTTATTTTTGTTTTTATTTTTAATTTTTGGGGTGACCTGGTAGAACCAAAAGGATTTTGGGTCCCTAGCAAGAAGGCATAGTTCTTAAGCTGGGGTGGGGTGTATGTTGGGTGTCTCATACTAGAAAAAGCCACTGTTCAATATAGAGAAACTGTACTGACAGAAACACAAAGAAGGACACATAGACACACAGTAAAGACAACCATATAGTTGTATACCTGAAAAAATCTGGTCAGGGACTGGGGATCAGTGGCTACATGCAGCCTCTCTTGTGTGTCCTAAACAAAAGGCACCTGTCTTAGTTAGGGTCTCCATTGCTGTGAAGAGACACCATGACCAAGGCAACTCTTCTAAAGGAAAACATTTAATTGGAGCTGGCTTACAGCTTCAGAAGTTCAGTCCATTATCAAGGCATCATGCCAGGAGACTTGCTGCTGGAGAAGTCAAGAGTTCTGCATCTTGATCCGAAGATATCCAAGAGGAGACAGTGTCACAGTGGCAAGACTTGAGCATATATATGAGACCTCAAAATCCCACCTCCACGCTGACACACTTCCTCTAACAAGACCACATGTCCTCCAATAAGGCCACACCTCCTAATAGTGCCACTTCCTGTGTGTCAAGCACATTTAAACCACCATAGCACCTTAGTCAGACATATCTCTGAAGGTGACAAAGCAGGAAACTCTACAGTTTGTTTCCCTTTGGGGTAGAAGTGTCAGACTCTTCCAAAGCATTAGATAGCAATTTGGTCAAAGAGATTCCTGAGGCCTGGTCAGTTTTCTCACCTTCAAGACTTCTGCTGACCTCGGCATTCTTCCTCCTCTTCCTTCTCTTCCCCTCTTCTCTCTTCCCCCATCTCTCTTCTCTCATGGCCCAGCCGAACCTGCTGGGCATTTTCAGGGCACCACTTTCTCTGCCTGCTTCAGACTGAAGATGTCTCTGCCTGTGCGTGCCCTCATATCTACAATAACAACCTTCTCCCCAGTCACAACTTGGGGCAGTTATGTTCTCATGACACCCAGAGATCGCAAAACACTGAGAGCCTCAGAGCCCCTCCTGGCTAGTCAGAGTTTACCAACTATCTCTAAATTTACCCTGTTCCAATTATACTGTCTGAGTTTGCTTAGGTGCAGATACCCTAAGAAGATTCCTGAAGTCATGGCCTCTTAAAGAAATTCCTTGCATCTTTGTGCTTATCTGTCCTCTTCATGATCTCCAGGGCATAAGGAAGATTTCCACATAAAGCTATTTCCCTAAAAGCAGAAGGGTTAATAAGTTTAGGACTTTCCTAAAAAGACTCAGACATAATTTTCTTGGGAAAAAAAATCAGATGAATTATAATGTAGAAGGAATGTAACGTGCAGACACCAAAACCTAAAAGTGAGAGACAGAATGACTGTGATCTCAGCATTTAGTTCAGCTTTGCTGGAACTGTGTCAAATAGCTGTGCTGGCTTTATGACTTTCGCCATTTCCAATGGCCATGCCTGTGCCATTTGTCTACTTTCATACCGGTACAATATAGCACTTGAAATTTTAAGACATCAAGGCGATGAAAATCGAAAAGAAAGAAACCAATGTATTTTATATGATATGATAATAAAGAAATATATACACACATATATAAAAAAAAAATATATATATATATATATATATTCCACCATGGAACTCTTACAGCTAATAAACATTTATAGCAAAATAGCTGGATACAAAATTAGCTCACAAAAACCTGCAGCCCTCCTATATACAAACAATAAACATATTGAGAAAGAAATCAAGGAAATAACCTTTCACAATAGTCTAAAATAATATAAAATATCTTGGTGTAACTCTAACCAAGCAAGTGAAAGACTTGTATGATCAAAACTTTAAGTCACTGAAAACAGAAATTGAAGACAACACCAGAAGATGGAAAGATCTCCCATGCTCATGGGTTGGCAGGACTCATATAGTAAAAATGGCCAGCTTACTAAAATCAATCTACAGATTCAATGCACTCTCCATCAAATTCAACACAATTCATCACAGATCTTGAAAGGACAATTTTCAATTTCATTCAGAAACACAAGTAACCTAGAAAAGCTAAAACAATCTTAAATAATCAAAGAACTTCTGCAGGTATCACCAGCCACCAATTTCACGTTGTACTGTAGAACATATGTACATTAACATATTACTATATAATAATTTATGTACTAAAATATGATATTATTAAACACATGTTGATAATGCAATCAAATTGAAATCCCACACAGAAATCCACACCCCCCATGGATACCTGATTTTTGATAAAGAACCCCAAAATGCACACTAGATAAAAAAAGGAAGCATCTTCAACAAATGGTACTGGTCAAACTGGTCAAATGGTATGTAGAAGAATACAATTAGATCCATACTAGAGAACATGGGGACTTCAGCCACTGGGGTCCATGCAGATGTCCAGGGGCTGTGCAGAACTGGCCCTGCCCCTTACTGACTGTTGCACTCTGGAGAGCTGGCCCCACCTCCTACCAGCTGTAGCACTCAGACCCCATGTTTACCCAAACAGCCCAGTGGAGCCGGCCCTGGGGGCACGGTTTGGGTGAGCTGGCTCCAAAGGTGTGAGAGTGGGACAACTGACTCCAGCAGTCAGGAAAGCTGCCCAGAGTCATAAGCATGGGATAGCTAGCTCTGCTTCTCACCAGCTGCAGTACTTGGGAGAGACATGGGTTTGTGGGTTTGAGGGTGATGGCTCCTCCTCTTCACCCCTCATCACCTGTGGTAGGCGGAAGAACTAGCCCTAAGGGCATGAGATCAGGAGAGAAAGCCTCGCCCCTCACTGGCTATAGCACTTGGTAGAGCCAGCTCTGCACCTCTCCTGGGCAACAAAATGGAGCTGGCCCTAATGACAAAGGCATGGATGAGCCAGTCATGAGGGTGTGAGAGCAGAATTGGCCAGCCCCTCACAGGCTACAGCGCCTGAGAGAATGTACCTCCTCACCTTGGCTTGGGAGCACAGTGGAACTGGCTCCTGGAAGCATGGGTGCAAGTAAGCCAGCCCTGATGGCATGAGAGCAGGAGAGCTTACCCTGCCTCCTGCTGATGGTAGCATTGGGTGCCCTAGCCAGGGCAGTGTGGTGTGGATAAAGGAGATTCAGTGGAATGACAAGCTCTGTTGTCACCCAGGTCCAGATCTAGGGCTTGGAGATGGCCCATCCTGAAATCTAGGTCATCTTCAAATGATTGGGACACATGAAAGGGGCAGTCCTGCTGTTCTGAATGTGAATCTTCATGGCACAAGGCAACTGTAGGATAACTGGGAGGAGTCCCAGTAAGGATCCAATATTAATGGTGTCACAGAAGCTAGATTTCTCAGACCAGACCAGGCAGTATAGGAGGCTGGGATTCTCTGGGACTCTTCCTCCACTGGGGTTGGCTTAGGTCTCAGAACTGCCATATCTGCACCTGAGTTCTATACCACAAATCCAACGTGTGGGCTCTCTGGGCCTAGCATGCTGTCACTCAAGTACCTAGTTGTGGTGGTTTGAATTGGCATGGCCACGCCTAGACTCATGAACTCATGAGTTTGAATGCTTGGTCCATAGGGAATGGCACCATAGGAGGGTTGGCCTTGTTGAAGCGTGTCACTAGGAGATGGGCTTTGAGGTCTCATATACTCAAGCTAGGCCTACTGGGGCAGTCTCCTTCTGCTGTCTGCAGATCAAGATGTAGAACTCTTAGCCCCTTCTCCAGCACCATGTCTGCCTGTATACTGCCATGCTTCCCACAGTGACAATCATGGAAGAAATCTCTGAAACTGTAAGCCAGCCCCAGTTAAATGTTTTCCTTTGTAAGAATTGTTGTAGTCATGGTATCTCTTTACAGCAATAAAGCCCCAAGACACTAGTGAATGAAAATGACAATATGATCACTTCTAAGCATGGCTGAGGAGAAGGGTTTTATTGTAAATATGAGGAAGAGGATACACAGAGGCATCTGGAAGG
Source organism: Uromys caudimaculatus (assembly GCA_028551405.1). NCBI lineage: Eukaryota > Metazoa > Chordata > Mammalia > Rodentia > Muridae > Uromys > Uromys caudimaculatus. The sequence continues at coordinate 9,274,474 of CM052702.1, forward strand.
GTTCAGACTGAACCTGGCCACGAGAGAAGGGGCTGGGGAGTAAGAGAGGAAGAGGTGGGGAGTGAAAGAGGAAGAGGGAAGAAGGGCAAGAGAGGGAACCTGGAGCCAAATGAGGAGCCAAGAGGCCAAAGGAGTGCATGGAAGCCAAGTGTGTAGCCAAATAATTGAGTTATATAGGAATGCAAAGCTAGGGGAACGGAGGCCCAGCTCCGGGGTTGGGTACTGAGTGAAACTTGTCTCGGGTGTCTTTGGAACCTGACCTCTAGGCCAGAGGTCTTTCAGGGTAGAATACCAGTCTCTATCGGGCCCTCAAAATTCTAAGTGATTTTCTCAGTGTCAGACAATTTGGAATGGAGACAAGGAACCAAATAGAAGAACAGATGGAGTCATGTTTCATTCCTTTCTCACTTTGGCGTTCTAAGGCACTTAGGAGCACTGTGAACCTGAACATCACTGTAGAGGCAGGAAGTAAATCTCTCTTGAAGAGATCCTGGTTTTTTTTCCTTGGTCACAGATGACACATTCATTCACTGGAAAATACTACTAATTGCATTGTTCCAGAAAGGTACATCTTTAGAGATCCCAGAATTCATTTTAACAGTTGAAGCTCCAGAATAAATTCTCATTTAATTTCAGAAAAAGGAGTAGAGTTGTGATGTTACAGACTTTGTTAATCCCACTGGGTGAGAATAAAGCCACGACCACAGTTTTGGAGCCAAATTTGAAGCAAGCTTTATTCAATACTGGCCGGGATGATGGACACTAGTGTCTTAGTTAGGGTTTTCCTGCTGTGAACAGACACCATGACCAAGGCAACTCTTACAAGGACAACATTTAATTGGGGCTGGCTTACAGGTTCAGAGGTTCAGTCCATTATCAAGGCAGAAACATGGCAACATTCAGGTCGGCATGGTGCAGGAGGAGCTGAGAGTTCTACATCTTCATCATAAGACTGCTAGCAGAATACTGGCTTCCAGGCAGCTAGGATGAGTCTTAAAGCCCACAGCCACAGTGACACACCTACTCCAACAAGGCCACACCTACTCCAACAGGACCACACCATCTAATAGTGCCACTCCCTGGTCTGAGCATATGCAAACCATCACAACTAGTCAAGTCCATACCTGGGATTCCCAGAATATGGACCCAAATTACATGAGACAGGAGCTAATAAAGGCAAGACCCACAAGGCTACGCACTTCCTACCTTTGTCCCAACAGGTGCAAGCATACATCCCGAAGTACTTCCTGACTACATACTTCTTGCCCACTTTGTGATCAATCTCGTCCTGTTCATCTGGGGCAACCAAACTTGTTTACAGAAGTGGAAACACATGGCTTGTTATCACATGAACAAACAGGCCAGCATTCCAGGAAGTTATCTGTCCTTGGGCAAATGGGACTTTACAGGTTAGAGGCAGTTTTGTTTTATAGACCTCTTAAGTACCCTAACTTAATCTTAAAACATAACTTTAGCCATCAAAGTTTCTAGAAGGCCAGACAATGCTGAAATAGTTAAAACCCTTGCAGCAATTTCCACCCTTCTGTCTAGTTCCCATTGTGCAAAAGGAATCTGCTTAAATTCCCATATTGTTGGTTACAAAAACTGTTGTCCAGTTACTAAAACACACACCACTTATTTATTCTTGGTGAATATATGACTGCCAAGACTTGACAAATATTCCACAGAACAGGAAATGGGGACAGTTGAAATGCTGGAATATCCTGAAGCTAACTGCTGGTCACCTTTGATGAAACAATTCTAATAAGAGAGACAGGAGGTAGTGCCTGATTCTGAGTGTTTAGGAAAGAGTATATCATGGTGTTGAGAGCAGAGGACTTCCTTTACTTTCAGACTAGCACCATTTTTATGCAAATACTATATTCTGAAATGAAATCCACTTGCCAGATCTAAAAATTCTTAGTATTACATTCACTTAGTGATATGAAAAACTGGTATGAAAACTCTTAGTTTTAACCTCCATGGCCTGTTGTGCTAAAATTAGAAGCTGGACACTAGAGCTTTGAGTAAATCATAACCATTGTTAGTTCCCAGAGTGTTTGCAACATAGGTATAAAATTCTTTCTAAAGTCAAAAAAATTTAATTTTCTTTTCTTACTTTTTTTTTGTCTTTCCATTCTAATAGTAGGAGGTATTAAAATGTATTTCCCACTCACAGACAGTATGAAAAGAGGTTGGAATGAGTGCAGTGGTCAACACATATAATATCTATTGTATTTTCTTCACAAATAATGTGTGGAGTCTAGTTCTCCAAGGCCACCATATAAAATGAAAATTAAGATTTTTGAAGGTAATGCTATCCCGAATTTAAGTATCACATTTTCCCAAAGATTTATTTATTTATTTCATGTATGTGAATATACTGTCACTGTCTTCAGACACATGAAAAGAGGGCATCGGATCCCCATTACAGATGGTTGTGAGCCACCATGTGGTTTCTTGGAATTGAACTCAGAACCTCTGGAAGAGTAGTCAGTGCTCTCAACTGCTGATCCATCTCTCTAGCCCAAGTATCAACATTTAAAAAAATTGTTTAATTAGATATCCGAGTAATTCATCCTTGGCCCAAAAGCTATGGTTTTGTACAACAGAGCAAATGCTAAAACATGTAATCTATACCTTGAGCCGTTTGGTTAATAACTGCACATTTTGTCACTTTTAGAACCCTTTAAATATTTTCTTGCATTCTTGTGAAGTCCATACATTGATTTGCCCTTCAAGTTTCCCCACAGGTTATTTCTACAGAAGACTGTTATTACAAACAACCTTCCCTGAGCTGATTCTTCTTCTCTGAGCTTTAAAGTCACTGTCTCTTATTTTCCTCACTTCAGCAACATTCTTTTGTGGTAATGGTAAAGTATGTCTTGTTTGGGATCATACAATATTGAGAAGAAGGTAGCTTAAATACAACTAGAAGGAACAATGATAAAGAGAACAAAAGCAAGAAATGACAGTTTTCAAATGCTCATATATTCTGCTATCACTACACTAAAATGTTCTTCTGGATTTAATTGAGCAGCTGAAAAGAATTTTGTTGACTCTATCTGTTTTATATATTCCACATATTTTTGAATAAAATAATATTAATTATTTTTGATGGTGTTTCAGGTCTAACCTTGAACATGTTAAACAAGCATTCTACTACTGAGTTTTATCTCCATCATGAGCTAGGGCTTCATTTTATATTTCCATCATGAGATAGGGTTTCATTATGTTTCTCATACTGGTCTCGAAACAGGCTTCCAGACCTTAGCACAACTGACACCATGAAAGAAGAACCATTCAGGCTGTAAAACTCAGCGCCACTTGCCAAACTGAAAACAAAGATCTAATTATGAAGTCCATAGTTCTGGGAAAGTCTCTAAATGTACTAGTCCTGCCTTTTTGGCTTCTATGGTTCCATGTCTGGTTAATTGTTCCTGATGTTCTTGATAATTGAAGTACTTTAACCCAGAATATGTTTTTGTGCTTAAAAGTTCTGTAGTTCCTAAGAGGCATGCAAAATCAAGGCGGCACTGGCTTCTCCTTCCTGATCCTTCCTGGGCCCCAGTGAGATGCCCTAGTAGGAGCTGTCAAAAATGGCCTCACTAGGACTTAGTCTCTGCCTGCTGCTATCACAGGAGCTGTCCACGGTGGCTGGAGCATCCCCTTTCACTCCTCTGCAGGAGCTATCCCTCAGGAACTGTCCACGGTGGCAACTTCTTTCCTCCTCACACTACCGAGGAGCTGTCCTTGGTGACGACAACTCTTTCCTGTCTCAGCTGTAGCCTTGGTGAAATGCTACTGTAGAAGCTGTCCCACAGGAGCAGTCCACAATGGCAAGCAGCTCCATAGAGATGGCGCCTCAGTCAAAGCTGGCTGTGACCAACAAGGACTTCTACTCTAACCCATGGGCCAATGCAGGGAAAAGGGGGTGAAAAAAGCCACTAATCTTTGAGCAGGGAAAACTCACCAATTCCAGAGCTTCCCACAAAACCCCACCAATCCCTGAATTCCTCAAGCTCAGGACTTGAAATCCCACCAATCCTCAATCTGCAAATCTCTGCCCTGAAAAGCCCTACCCCCTTATGAAATCCTAAGCCCTTTGTTCAATTCCCTGCTGTTTGCTTCTGGAGGTAGAGGCAGCCATCCCTAGATTTGTCCCTCATCCTACACCCTCCAATAAATCTCTTTTATGATATTTGCTTCCTGGTGTGAGTCTCTCATCAAAAGAAGCCAGGAAGAAAAGAAGCAATGAAGAGAAGAAGAGAAAAAGTGGAAAAGTGGAGCAAAGCTGAGGCTCCTGAGCCCCTCAGCTCAGCTGGGGATCCCTCCCCAGGGAGCTGCAATGTCCCTGCTGAGGAGGCTTCCTCTCAGAGCTATGTAGTTCCTGGTCTCCCGTGTCTCAGGATGCCCTTCCCCTGAGATACCTTTTCCCTTCAGACCTGCATGGTTCTTGGGCTTCCAAGTCCCAGAATCACCTTCCATCTGAGCAGAAACACTTAAAGTTCACCCTGAGAAAGGCTTGGGGCTACACTGGAATCACATTATAGTTTCCATCCAGCTAATAAAGACTTAATACTGGCTTAAACCCGTGTCTCAAGTAGTCTTCACTGTTGGATACCCTACAACATTTCTAGAAGTTCCATAGACATTCCCAGAGACCAGACCTCAAGACACTGGGAGTTTTGGAGTCTTTGGTGAGGAAGAGTTCAGTGGTCAAGGGGCTTCTGTGGATGTGCAACCTGGAAAGTTAGTTCCAGGGCCCCAGGAATCCCTTATTGCCTAATGCTTGGGAACAATCTGACACCTCCACCACCAAAGGGAACAGTTGGAAGTTCCCTGGTCTGTCACTTTGGGAGGTAAGTCTGGTTAAGGCATCTTATGTTTTGGGTACAAAGGAGAGGTCAGACTTGGCCTCTGATCCGGTGTTGGGGATCCATGTGAGAGATCACCGACACCCCTGGTCTGTTCAGGTGTATGAATGTGTGCTGGTTGGCCTTACTGTGTATGTTTCTGATTTTGTCTGCAGAAACAAATCTAAAATGAAATGGGAATGAGCCATCCTGGGACTGTAGATACCAACTGCTGCCCCTGAGACTACTTCCTGTAGACTCACAGGCAGCACTGCACTGTGCCTCCCTCTGGCATAATTGAGGCTGCAGCTGGTGACTGCTGCTGTTGCTATGGTGATGTGATGTTGAGGGTGATGTTGGACACAGCCTGCCTTGACCCAGAGGAGTGTTTTTCTGGTGAAGATGAATATGATGTCTGTTTTTCGCACATGAAAATTCCAGCCCCTCTGTGAAATCAATTGGCCCTCTTTTGGAGTTGGGTGTTCTAATGATGGTTCAGGTTGTCTGGAACATGAAACCTCTGCCACCACGACCAGTTCCCCTATAGTGACCAGTGGCATTCTCTGACACAAGACCCACCCTGGCTTGAGACATGTGTCTTCTTTGTGGGGTAAAGGAAGAATGCCAAAGGAGACAAATAGGTGATGGTTCTTGCCAGACAAGAGACCTATACACCCTTCCATTATCAGAGGACAGATGACCGCCAAACTTCATCTGAGGACTGAGTTACTCAAACCCAGATATTATTTCTAGATTTGGATTGCTCTTCTTCCTGGGGTCTGACAATCACCCAGACTTCAACAACCAAAGTTTGCCTAAATCCAACAATGATCCTAAATGATAAATAACAATGACATTGTACCTACAGGTCACGATGCTCAGGACAGGATTTTAAAAAGGGGTGGGGGTGGGGGAGCACACAAACATCTTGAAAATATGTCCTTGAGACTAGCGAAATTTGAGCCAACCTCCTGCTTTTGCCTTCCTAAGGACCAGATGCATCATATATTGAGAAATTCATAAGACAAAAATTTATAACAATTCTCTCTTCAAGTTCATGCAGGTCCTGCAACAGACCCAGAGGACTGCTCATCAGAAAGTCTGAGGGGCTGCGTCCTTGCCTATGTTGGAGCCTGGTGACCTTATATGGGTAAAGAGTATCCTAACATGAAAAAGCAGTGAAGCTCGCAGATATCACTTCATGGACCCACCATACCCAGCTGAAGAAGGCAACAGAAGACAATGACAGATGATCTGTCACAGGTCCTCTGACCCCCTAAAGATAAGAATGACATGGGCTCTTTAATTATGGATTTTGCCTTCTTTATTTTGTCTGCCCATGTGAAAAGCCCACAGACTCCGTAATCCAGGGCCTTGCATATGAGGATTAAGAAAGATGGGAACTGGAACGGTGTGAAGCAGCAGCGAGGACGACCCCCTGACAGACCAAACCCGCGTCCCCGCGTTCCTCTGCATACCGGTGTTCAGCGCCGTCATCCCCTGCCGCCGCCACGCCCAAAAGAAAGGCTGAAGGGGATGCTAAAGGAGACAAAGCCAAGGTGAAGGGCGAGCCACAGAGAAGATCTGCAAGGTTGTCTGCTAGACCTGCTCCTCCAAAGCCAGAGCCCAAGCCTAAAAAGACCCCTGCAAAGAAGGGAGAGAAGGCACCCAAGGGGAAGAAGGGGAAAGTCGACACCGGTAAGGATGTGAACAATCCTGAAGAAAATGGAGATGCCAAAACAGACCAGGCGCAGAAAGCTGAAGGTGCTGGAGATGCCAAGCGACAGGTGTGCATTTTTGATAACTGTGTACTTCTGGTGACTGCACAGTTTTAAATAGTGTTTTTTATAAAGTTATATAACAATGCAAAGTTTTGTTTGTTTTTCAAAAGCTATATTGTTTGCACACTGTACTGGCTGGTTTTGTGTGTCAACTTGACACAAGCTGGAGTTATCACAGAGAAAGGAGTTTCAGTTGAGAAAATGCCTCCATGAGATCCAGCTGTAAGGCATTTTCTCAATTAGTGATCAAGGGGGGGGGTCCCTTGTGGGTGGCACCATCTGTGGGCTGATAGTCTTGGGTTCTATAAGAAAGCAAGCCAGTAAGAAACATTCCTCCATGGCCTCTGCATCAGCTCCTGCTTCCTGCCCTGCTTGAGTTCCAGTCCTGACTTCCATTGGTGATGAACAGCAACGTGGAAGTGTAAGCCGAATAAATCCCTTCTTCCCCAGCTTGCTTCTTGGTCATGGTGTTTGTGCAGGAATAGAAACCCTGACTAAGACACACACAGACACTTCATTGTTGGGGGGAGGAAGGATCATGTGTCACTAACAAAATATCTCCCAAGCTGGACTGAAGCAGAAAACCTCTTTCCTTGATGATTTTGAAAGGTTCCTGTTGGCTTCCAGAAGAGACATCCTGGTCTTGACATAGGTGGCCACATAGGTGGCCACATAGGTGGTCTGGGAAAGCTCTTAAGTTCATTTTTATATCATATTCCCCCTGTACTATCAACATAGACTTAATTCCCTTAAAACCAGAGACCTGTTACAACCTGGCCCCCAGAATTGGTTTTCCAGTCTAGTGGGCGATGTGGACTTTGCAGTGAGGTCATCAAGTGTTCTCAGAAGAGCAATGGTTCCTTTTATAAAGATTGTGGATCTTCAGATTGATAATTCTGTCACGCTCATTTCCTGAAGTCAGGGTCGGCTTGTGAACAGTTGTTAGACAACGTCCTGATGTGAAACGTCAGCCCTCGCTCTAAGCCACTTCCCCTTTCCAAAGCATTGAACGATGATTTCATTGGGTTTTATAGTGTCTTTCTGATTTTGGTAGTCTATACAAAAAGGGAATTTGGAAGTTCTTTTATATTGTTGATTGTCTGCCCATGTCCTGCCTGAAATCCCATGATTGTTTATTAAAAGTATCTTTACTAAAGGTGATTACAGTTAGAAAAAAACAATGGGAATTGGGGAACTTATAGCCAGTCTATTCAGTGAGACCCAACTCACCCTCCAGTTAGATTTCTGTAAAATATATTACATTCAGAGGCTACTGGAGGATGGTTTGTTCACTCCTGGGGAGGACCATGCCCTGGGGACTGTGGGTTCACAGGTGAAGAAAAGAGGCTCTGATCTATCTAGTACTATGTCTTCCCTGCTGATGCTGCCTTGAGCTGCCAGAAGTCAGGAAAATACCATTGGGCTCTGAAGGGTTACAAAACCTAGTCCTCCTGGGGGTATGCCGATCCCTTCTTAGTACTTAACTGTGAATGCTGGTAATGGATAAAGGTTAGGGCCTGACAGGAAGCCAAAATTCCTTATTAGATAACCAGTATAACCTGAGAAGCCAGGTTATACCTAAATGGTCCTGATCCAGGCAGCAAATTCACTACTTGAAAGAAACCTGCACCTTAAGTTATTGGGCCCATTGGCCCAAAACAACACATCTCCAGAATAAGAGACCTTTATGATGGCTAGACCCCAAACTCCAATTTCCCCAGGAATTTCTTTAGTAACTTCAGATAAGGGTTCAGGAGGCAGCAGAACCCAGCTCCCCAGCGTTCGGGATGATAGAAAGAATATATCAGTTCCTTAACCATGTAGCTCAGGAAAGCTGACTGTGCCTGGACTCCAATCCCCCATAATAAAAAGGGATTGGAACTAATCAACAAGCTCCACTTCTGACCCTAACAGCTATAAATAGGACCAATGTAATCTCACCCTGGGAGACTGTTAGGGTTTCTATTGCTGCAATGAAAGGCCATGCCTGAAATGCAAGTTGGGGAGGAAAGGGTTTATTTAGTTTACACTTCCACATTGCTGTTTATTATCGAAGGAAGTCGGAACAAGAGCTCAAACAGGACAGGAGTCTAGAGACAGGAGCTGATGCAGAGGCCATGGAGAGGTACTGTTTACTGGCTTGCTTGTGCAGCCTGCTCTCTTATAGAACTCAGGACCACCAGCCTAGGGATGGAACTGTGTACAATGGACTGCACCCTCTGTCATCAATCACTAATTAAGAAAATACACTACAGTCAAATCTGATGGAAGCATTTTGTCAGTTGAGGTTCCCTCTTTTCAGATAACTCTAGTTTGTGTGTCAACCACAAACTAGACTAGACACAGACTAGCCAGTACAAGAACCTCTGGGGGAAGTGTACCTGCTTAATGTCACCAAGATAACCCCAAGATAGTTTCCCCATGCATATTCTTGTAGCCATACACAGCTAGTTAATTCCAGAAATGGCAAGAGAATGTATTCCCTGGCCCCAGAATCTAACTGACTTGTTAGCACTAATAGCTTAACCAACTGTGCACCTTCTGAATTGTTTACTATGAAGGACACCCCACTCCATTGTAAGCTCATGCATGTTAAACCACAGGTGTTCATCTGAAAATGAAAAGGAGGCAGGACCTACCGAAATCGAGATCCTGGGCTTTTCCACGTGAGATGGGCCATCACCCTTTTCATCCCTCTGTTGGGGGCAGGTGTTATGGGCTCTACTGCAGTTGAAATTCAGCCCTAGTAATGGGGGATAAAAACTTGAAGAAACTCAGTACTCAAGTAAAAATAGACCTGGGCCATCCAGAAAATTCTGTTTCCTATCTGGAAGCCCAGTTAGATTCCTTAGCTGAGGTCGTTCTTCAGAATTGGAGAGACTGGACCTCCTCTTTATGAGACAAGGTGTTCTTTGTATAGCACTGGGGAAAATTTGTGGCTTCTATGCCAACCAGTCAGAGAATGATTTAAAATAGCCATAATCAAAACTAATCTTCTGAAAAGAAGAGATGTCAGAAATCTAAAAACTGGTACTAATCTGATCCCCTGGTTAACTACTGCACTTAAGGCCATGGCTGGGCCATTAATCCTAATTCATAGCTTTCACTATAAGACTCTGCTTGCTCAACTGCCTACTTATTTATGTAAAACAATGAATAAATTCTGTTAAACTACTAAAAGGACAACAAAACCCCTAGATGAATCCATCATTTGATCCATACCCAGAGAACCAGTGGGGAATGTAACAGCACCCAGACCCCCAGACCTTAGCAAAACTGATGCCATGATGGAAGTAGCATTCAGGCCATGAAGCTCTGCATATAGACAGTACCACTTGCCAAAATTAAAACAAAGAGCTAAGCCATCATAGTCTATAGGTCTGGGAATGTCTCTAAATATACTAACCTTGATTTTTTGGCTTCTTTAGTTCTGCTTTTGAATAACTGTTCTTGTTAGCTGAATAATATCAACCCAGGTTATAATTTTTGTGAGAAAGGTTCTGGGCTACGCTGGGATCCTGAACACTCAGTGTAGTCCCCAGCCAGCTAATAAAGACTTCCTATTGGCTGAAACCCATGTCCAAGTAGATGTCTCTGGTGACTACCCCACAATGGTCTCAACTTTCTAGTCTCAACCAATCCTCCTGCCCACCTATTGAACGGTTCATGTCACTTGCCAAGCAGTTTGAATTTCAAATAACTATGCAAAGTTTCACCTTGGTTCTGAGATTCTCGAATTTCGTGAATCACTTCTTGCTTTTACTAGTGATTAGGGAGAAAGTCAATTCCTTTGCTTTCCAACAGGAGGCATGAGAGTACCAGGATGAAAAGCTAACATAGCTTCTCTCTTTTTCCCTCTAAAAGACTGTACTAAGAAATGATGCTAGCCAAGGTGCTTGCTTTTTTCATATTACTGGTGTTACCTCTGCCACTTGATTACAGTGATTAAATCTTAAGGGTTTTGCATATGAAATCTGTACTTTTTATTGTAAGACTTTTATGGTTTTCACCTTGAAAGCACTGTGCCAGATGAAATAGTCCAGATGAAAAAGGACCACCTTTGTATGATTGTACTGTGTATGTGATCTGGTGTGATAAAATTTGTGGAGAATCAAGGAAAATGCAAGGAGAGTACGTGGCTAGGGAACTGTTATTTGATGAATACAAAGTTTGTGTTTGAGGAATGTGTAGTGATGCTTGCTTGTACCATGGTCTGATTGTATTTAATGCACTGAATGTTACACTTAACCATGATTGAAGTGATACATAATTAAAAACTGGGAGAAAGGACTACAGTAAGGAGAGGATGGAGAAGGGTTCAATCCAAACACATTACATACATATATGAATACTAAATAAAATATTTAATAAAAATGACGTTAGGAAAACATTGTGAGGTACAAAGAAGAAGCAGTCTGTATAGCCCTGGACAAGTGCAGCTCTTCTGTGCTCCAGTTTCCTACCAAACAAGAAGAAGGCTGGATAACATGAACTTGAAGGCCCTCCCACAGATAAGGAGGAATACTACTAGGGTTTGACTGTTTGAAATCTTCTTTCTTACAGCACCCATTCCTCTAGCCTTTTGTGAAGCGCAGCTATCACCATATATCCGACCATTACGATGACCAAACCTGAAATCCTTTGATCTTATACCACTTTCTAGTTATCACCCTATTTTCTCAGTCTCCTTTATAGAAAAATCTCATATTAAGGGTAACCAAGAGTCACTGTCTGATCATCTTACCCAACACTCCTGTGAGAACTTGGACTAACGAAACAGATGAATACCAGGTTATCCCACGTGAGGTCAGGTTCTAAACATCCATGCATGGTCTTTCAATAGTGTTTCAAAGATTTTTTTTTACACTTTCTAGAAACTTCATTTAACTATATATTCTAGGATAGTCATTGTTGTACCTTACTGGGTTCTCTTTCTGTCCTCTTCCGTGATTCTCTCTCACCTCTTTGATTTCTTTGAAATCTCCAAGGTGTTATGCTTTGGATTGTCCATGTCCAATACTCTTATTTATTTATTGTTATCATGGGTTTAAATACATAATATATACTTATGAGTTGATAATTTGTATTTCCAGCCTAATTTTTAGAAATTTGAATATGCATATTCAAATGTAAATATTTAAATGTGTATATTTCAATCTTCTGACTAATCTTTTCTCCATTTGAATATCTAAATAGCTACCTCAAATATAGTATTTTTTGCTTTCCATCTAAAATTTCCGCTTATGATCTTTTGCATCTTAGTAGATTATAAAGCCATGTTTAACAATTTGTTTATGTCAAAAATCCAGTAGTCACTTTTGAATCCTTTTCCTATTACACCCTAGCTCCATCCATTAGGACATCTTGGAGTATCTATTTTGGAAACATTTTCAGAGATCTTTCTCTTTTCACCACCACCATCACCACCACCTTCATCCTTCTCCATGTTGTGTTCCTTCTAGATATTATTGTAGATATCCAGCAAACGTGCTCCCATATTTGTCCTCATTATCTTATTATCCATACTCTAGCCAGCACAAACTTTCTCACATAAAATTACCACACCTCTGTTCAAATCCAGATGGTTTCCATCATAAGAAAATATGTGGTCTTTAGTATAATTCAAATGAACCGACACAAATAGATCTGATTATTTTCTCTCCGCTATCATCTATTGTCCTCCACCCCCACCTTAATTCTCTGCTCACTTTGGCCTCCTTTCTAAACTTTGAAACTACCAGGTGTACTTCTACCTCAGGGCACGCCTTAGTTAGGGTTTCTACTGCTGTGACAAAACATCACGACTAAAAGCAAGTTGGGGAGGAAAGGCTTTCTTTGGCTTATACTGCCTTATTGCTGATCATCATTGAAGGAGTCAGGACAGGAAGTCAAACAGAGCAGGAATCTGGAGGCAGAAGCTGATGCAGAGGCCATGAAGGGATGCTGCTTACTGGCTTGCTCCTCATGGCTTACTCAACCCACTTTTTTTTTTTTTTTCCTCCTTTTTTATTTTTGATACTTTATATACATTTCCAATGTTTCCCCTTTTCTGAGTCTCCTCTTTGTATACCCCCCATCCCCTCCCCAACCCGCCTCTAGGAGGGAATTCCACCTCCCACCCCA